>OZ017740.1:39421684-40021684 GCA_963969285.1 Odontomyia ornata
ATTTCCCGTATAACATATTACACATCATGGCGACAAGGTGTCTGGGGAACCTGTCCTGAAGAAGTTTGAAAACTAGTCCATCTAACAACACCGTATCGAAGGCTTTCTCCATATCAATGAGACATGCTCCAACACATTCTTTGTTGTTTAGTTTCCAACAGATGTCTGAGGTTACTTTCGTTATTGCATGTATGGTCGAATGCCTGGCACGAAAACCAAATTGGCAATTCGGCATCAACTCATATTTCTCAATCTGGGCGTTTAATGCTCTGTTGAGTATCACTTCAAACACTTTGCTGATGTTAGGCAGCAAGCTGATTGGGCTATAGCTTTTAGGGCATGAAGATTCTTTTCCTTTCTTCAAGATCGGAAATACCTTAGCCTTTTTCCACTCATTTGGGAAATATGAATTGTTCAACATGTTGTTGAACAATATGCAATAATTCCTAATAGCAACCTCAGGCAAATGTCGGAGAACTATATTTGGAATACCGTCAGTACCACATGATTTTTTGTTGTTTATTCTGCGAAATATGAAACACAAGTCTTCATAGCTGACAAAATAATCAATAAGATTCAAGCTCGGTATGACGTCAGATGTTAATGTTTCATCGAAATGAAGAATTGATTGGCCGTTCAGGCTTGATTTGAAGTCAGAAACTTTTGCTTCAACGACCTCCGAAAATATTTCATTCCTTCTCTCTGGGTTTGGCAGATGAACCAATTCTAAATGTGTTCCAATCAGGGCTAGTTTCTGCAATCCATCACATATAATCCTGTTTCCATTTTTATCCGGAGTCGTACTATCAATTTCGATACCAGCTCTATCGAGAAGATTTATCTCATCACTAGTGACTTCAAGATTCGATACCTTCACTCGAGACTTCCTGCGGAATAAGCTATTCACTTTCGCGAAAACGCCATCTGGGTCCTGTGGGCTAATACCCCTCAGTTTTTCCGCCCATTGATTGCTGACCTCACTCCTGAAGTATGAACGGATTAAGTTCCGGACATTCTTCAGGTGTAATTTCAACAAAGCCAACGAGGGATGGTTGTAGTCCAAAAATCGTCGATAAATATTGTTGACGCGTGTGAGAAGAAGGCTTTTCAATCTTTTCAACCTTGCGATGGTTGGTGTTTCATATCTTTCCATATTGTTTCGATGTTTAATCTTGGGAACAACTTTCTCAATCGTTTCCAACGTCAGCTTCTCTAACTTCGACAAATAGAGATCTATTTCATCGTCAGTTAGATTTCTGTTATTAGGAACCATTGAGCAAGCGTTGCCATCATCAGAAGGAAGACATTGCTTCTGGTACTCCCGATTAAACTTCTTTTGAAACTTTCCCCAGTCTGTTTTTTTGAAATTCAACCGATGGTTTTCATGTTGAACTGGAATGAGGAAGAAATCATCCCTTTGATGATTGATTTCCATTACGATTGCGTTATGGTTGCTGTCGTAAGGAAGCACCTGCAGTTTCCGTTGCGGACTATTAAAGCTGAATTCAAGTCTTGCGTCAGCAATGCAGAGGTCCAAATATGAATTTGTCCTAGGGTATGTTGGGAACTCCGACCCATATAGGTTGCACCTGTATTCAATTTGGTTCTCTGTTATCCATGATTTCAGGAATACACCTCTTGGATTATTGGTGGCGTTTAGCCATGATGCATGCTTGGCATTCAGGTCACCGGCAAAAATATAATAATTATGCAGCCTGTTCAATTCGAGTATTTCAAACAAGGAATTGAGTTCCTCCTTGAACTTGAGAACATTTTGACCAGTTGCATAGGCAGAGATAACGAAGAGGTTATCCCCACCTGGCAGTGAAATTTTGATGAGGGACAATTCAAGAAATTCAAAGCTTTTGAATTCGACTTTTTCAATATTTTGGAAACAATAGGGTCTTCTAACCAATATCCGGGTGCCACCTCCCCCATCAGCTATTACCCTATCGTTTCTTACGAGTGCAAAATCTTTGAATTCCATGGAATGCCATAAATTGAGGTGGGTTTCAGTGAGAAGTATGATGTCAGGCTTTTGCTTAACAATAAATTCAAGGAGATAATCACGTCGATGTATGACAACGATAGAGTTGACGTTGATCGATATGAGGCGAAGCCTATCCATGGGAATATGACTGGATGACAAGTTATTATTAGGCATTTGGAAGACCTAAACCCTGAAAAGCAAAGTTAATTTTTGAATCTTGTTTGTCGATTCTCTCCGATAAAGAATTAAGTTGCTGGTAAATTTTGAGCAGCAGCTCATTATTGCCACTTACATTATTTACATTATTTCCAGCATTTTCTGCTGGTCCTCTAGCGGCGAGTGCAAATGATACTCCGGGCTTGACGAAGTTGGAAGGTATGATATTACGGTGTACTTTTGTTTGCTTTGGAGCAAATTTAACTTTTGCATCTTGATATCGGGAGCATCCTGGATATGATGCTGGGTGACCAAAAACACCGCAGTTATCGCAGTATAATTTTTCTTTAGGCTCCGTCTGAGCCAATTTGCACTCACCGGGAGCATGAACGTCTTTGCATTTAACGCAACGATAGTGCATGGCACAATTGGCAGCCGAATGTCCAAATCTTTGACACCGGTAACACTGGTTGACTTCTCTTTTCTGGAGGCGTTCCCACCTCACCACTCTGAAATTCAAGTACCTTATTTGTTGAAGGGCACTTGGACTGCTCTTATTTGCAATTTGTACCGGGTAAAGTGGTAAATTCTTCCTTGCTATGGTCGACCTTCTTGTCGCAAAGGCTTTGACTGAAACAAAATCAATATCTGGTGCAGCCTCCTTGAGCACCTGAAGAAGATCGACCGTATCCTCTCCGCTGTCCAAACCCCTCAACAAGAAGGTCTGATTCTTTTCACTTTTTGGGGTATAGGTGAAGTGTGGAACCTCCCCAGAAATCAGCGCATCTTTGGCTGACTTGAAATCAAACCAGTGATTTCGTCCTTATAGTTAATTTTTCGGCATTAACTCTTTTGATTTCGAAATTGGCCAGTTTATTTTCGGCTGCCAATAGCCGAACCATATCTTTCCCGGTTTGTCCGAACACGTTGATTGGCGGAACTTTTTCTGGCTTGTTGGAAGCTTTTTCAGAGGAACCAGCAGAACTGCGGGCTGGTTTTTTCTCCTTATTTTTGTTCTTTAAATATTGAATGAAGTTAACGTCATTATCTTGATTAAAATTACCTCCGATGTTTTCTTCGATTTCCATATCTTCGGTTAATCCCTCCAGCGCTGCAAAATAATTTTGGCTCTCGTTAGTGCCACCAGCACTTAGAACTTCCTCTGGATTTACTTGCTTTGCACTTTTCTTCGGCTTTGTTACCTGTTGTCATTGATTTTGTGGCTGCGTCTTTTGAGGCTTCATCCCTTTCTTGAAAAGATCCTTGAGAGACTGTATCTCTTGCCTTAGTTCATCATTTTCTTTCTGCAATTTGGCCATTTGTTGATTATCCGCTATTATTTGCAGCTTGCACCCTCCATCTACGGAGTTTTCTTCGTTATGTTTTCTTTTAGTGATTGTCGCCAGTTTCGTATTCGTCGTTTCCCCAGGTTGCCCCAACGGTGGGAAGCCGTCGGGCTCCTCCATACCAGCGGCGAAATTTTCTTTGTGAATTTGTTTTTCGTTGCCAATCGAAGTAAAAATATTCGATAGAAATTTCCTGAGTCGATTACTACGACAATATAAGATTTTTTCCAATAAAAATTAACTTCGGACTAACGTTTTTAAAAAATTAATTTTAATTTTTGAAAACTTTTGACACTAGCGATTTAAAAGACGTCTATACGCATAGACTACTACGATCCAATTCCATTCAAAATTGTTCTTTCAAATGCAATTGATTCCACAAATGATGAGTTGATGCTATGAATTCTCAATTTAATACCATTTCCGTTAAAACAAAATTATGGTCACCTCAAGCTGAAATATTAACATACTTTTTAATAAAAGGAAAATTAAATTTACAAGCATAAATTCATCTTTCCGTTCCACCATAAATTTACCTGTAATGCAAGCCATTGAACTACTCGTATCGAATCAAATTTATATATTTATAGCAAGACATTCACCTCATCTAACCTTGATGGACCTCCTATCGTGGTCAAAAAGTATTTCTTTATGCAATGCACCAGCTTCAAACACTATAATCTCTTTGTAGTATTTTCCGAAATCATTATTTTCTCATTTAATTACACAACAATAATCCATACCGCTGTCGGGTCAGTTAAAAAAAATTGAAGGTTAGCATGATCTTTATTGAAGCAAAATAGAGCGAAGTTATCGTAAAAATTCAAAATAATTGCATCTAAATCTTTTCTTCGGAGTTTTAATGTTGCATTAAATTAATTAACATACTTCCAGGTTAACACGTGCATGAGAAACACAAATCTAGACATAACAGATCTGTTAAGATATCTTCAAGTGCGTCAATCTAACGTTCTCTCACCTGCTACAATGCTCTTCTTTTCTTCTTCTACTATCACTTTTTCGCCGTATTAAACTCAACGCTCGAAACCGAATAAAATTGCCCAATTAACTTCACCGTAAATAATGTACATTGATCCACTTTTTGGTATCATCTCGCGTCTCAAATAAATGATCAGCACCACCAACTTACCAAACTGTTAATGATGGTCAGTTCAATAAATTTTTTCGCTATTGGAAATGCTTTTTATGGTAAATGTTGTGGAGTGCGATATCATTAATTTCCCAATACGTTATTGATTGACTTTGCAACAGCAACAAGGCCAGAAGATTTTTATTGATTTGTTCTTAATTTGTTAATGATGGTTTTAGATTGGAGAACGTTGAGAAGATGATAAATGAGCGGAAATAATTTTATTTGAACTTTCGCTCAAACTCTGTTTATCTTATTTCTTTAGTATAAAATTTAGGCTGTTTAGGAAAAGTTTCACATCCGACTTTATTTTCTTTTCCTACGTTTTATTCATTCTTATGAATCTCATTTCAGACTATCACCTGCCGACAATTTACGCGAAGAAATCTATGAAATTGATGCCGACCAGGATCGGATTGATGAACAGATGACCAGGTCATTGGCCGACACAATTACAAAACAAGGATATCTTCTCAAAGGACCAGATACCACGTCAGATAGGATGTTTGCTCACATTGGGTCAAAGTCCTTCAAGCGACGGTAAATTACTCTTCAGTTCATTAACTTTATGTAGATACATGTTGCATAAGCATATGCTCTCTGCTTCTATGCAAGTTGCATATCCTTTCAACCCTAGATTCTTCCTAGTAGAAATTTGCATATCCATATAATGTTTGTCATATCTTTTTGTTAGATTTTAATTAATGTCGGGAGCGTACTTATTTCCATCTATGTGCTTAGCAAATGAGCAAACTTATTCTTAGCTTTATATAAAAATTAATTGAAAATATAATGAGGGGATGTAAATTGAAAAAAATCTTACATTAGTGGAAAATCGTACATGACATAAAAATGCAGTAATTTTATCTCTTTTGTTTTGTTTTTATTTATTTAAATTTTCTGAACTAGAAGTCTTCAATTTATAATTATTTTTTTCAGATATTGCTACCTACGACAAGAAGTTGACGGAACGTATATCCTAGAATTGCACAAAGATGAGAAACAGACTGAAGCAAAAGCAACGATTGTGATGGATTTTTGCACAGATGTAGTTCAGGTGTGTAAAGGCTTGTAAATATAATCATAAATACTTCTTTAGTATTCATCAAGGGAAATTGAAAGTTGTTGAACTAAACCCATTCATATTTACATAAATTTTAGGGGTAATATATCAAGATACTATCATCTGCAAAGTTTGTTTGGATCCTGATTTTTTTTTCTTATCTACTTTCGCTTCATTTTTAGGGCTTTGTCAAAAAATTTATTAATAAAACCCTATTAAAATCGGTATCGGTCCGTTTTTCCATCCCTCCGTCAGTGCGTCACAGCCAGTTTTCTCAGCAACTACAGAAGCTAAAATCATCAAATTTTGTGAACAGCTCAGAAGTTTCTGGTTAACAGAAGTTCCATTGTCAAAAAAACAATTTCAAAGGCTTTTAAGAGGGGTCTCTTCATATAAGGATGCGCACCATTAAACAAGGTCTTGATGAGATCTGTTAATATCCGTTATCAAAATTGCAATATATAGAGTGGGCCAAATACAAGTTTCTTTTTAAAAATGCAATAAAATGAACAAAAATCAAATTTTTTTTCTTATACAATATTTTGGTTTTATTCGCAAGAACAAACCCTCCCGTTAGTTGTGAAATAATGCCTTACCGCTCGGTGGGCGTTAACTAAAGGAAAAGCGTGTTGACGAAGTTCCGGTGGGACGTAAGGACGAATGTGTCCCGTTGAAGTATCGCAGTTAACTGTTGCAGTACAGATTGACAGCTTTTGTAGTTGTAATCCCGTGTCGTTGCTGTTGTCTAGGAGCACACGAAGCTCGTTGTCTTCTTATTGAGCCTCGGCTAGTTCAGTTGGGTTTAAGGTGAATGGCTTGTTGATCGTATTAATTCTGTAGAAGGCGTCGATGTGGACTATCTCCATCGTAAACTGAGAGATGAAGTCCAACTGTCTCAATTGTCTCGGATTGGCTTTGTCAAGACTTTGAGCGAAAGCGTTAATTAAAGGCTTGTGGTCAGTTTTGATAATAAAATGCCGACCCTCCAAACTATACCTAGAAAACTTTATTGCGGCATAAATAGCTAGTAGTTGGCGATCATACGCGCTGTATATAGCTTCCGTTGGGCTCAGCTTACGAGAGAAGAAGCCGAGTGGATGCCAGTGTTCGCCATTGTGCTGTTCCAAGGCTGCTCCGTAGCAATGTCAATTATCATTAATGCTCTCTAATTCAAAAGTTATCTAGGTTGTTTTCACAAAAAACTACAAAAAAAAAAGAAAAAAACAATATCCTCTTTTCTCTCGGACACGCCGGATTAGTATCAAATCCACTTCAAAACCCGTAACTCAACTCTCAGCCCCTTATCGTTTATTCGGATCAGATGAACAAAGCCGATGACCATCGAATAAATTGTTCCACTAGTAATTACCGCTGTTGTAGCGGAAGGATGTAGTTTTGACAGTTCCGTTCTATAGAACCTGGCGGTTAGCGTTTGACGATCGCACTGCGATTCGTATAAGCGTTACTGAAATTGGGGAATAAATTCCGTATACCAGCCATGGGATTCGGTTCCCCGCGGTGTCATCATTTTTCAAAACTTCCCTAAAGGTATTGCGAATTTCCCGCAAACATTGAGCAGGCGGGGAAGGAAAACGTTTAACTTTGAGTTAAGATAGATATCAACCGCAGTGGCACACTGTTATATTCACTGTCACAAGAAATCTCGATGACAACGGTCAACACTTGTTTTATTTAGAAACATTCAAAATTGAACTCAAATCAGACCGCAATAAAATTTCATATCACTCGGATAGAATTCAAAAAAAAGATCTTGCACTTCAGATTTTATTCTTAAAACATTTTTGTTTTATTCCAATCACCAGTCTTGCACTCGGGCCGTTATTCACAATAATTTCCACGTCGCTTGCCAATATCTCATTCCGCAAAACATTTACAACAAACATTCAAGCACTTCCTTTTCTTTATTTTATTTACGTTTTATCTTATTTCCCCACGAAGCGTGACATATGGTCGCGTTATATAACGTTTTTCCCGCACAGAAATTCACTTTCTCCCACCTTGGTCACTCGGAAACACACATCCCGTTTCAATTCAAGTTTGTACATTAGATTACGTTAGCACTTCCGTTACTTATAGTTTGGTAGTGCACTCACGAAGCACGGAAAAAGGGAAATATCATCGATTTTTACTCGAGCCCCGTTTCAATTCTGACCTTTCCACTGCTCCCCTTTTTGATGCGTCGACTCGAATCTAATTTCCGCTAAACAAAATTCAATTTTCCCGTATCGCGCGGACCTCGTGTCACAACTCTCATTCCCAAAAACCTTCTTCCCATTCGCGTCCGAAGTGACCGCCGTCAATGTCAATCGCAGACTCCCCGTACTCAACTTGTTCTCCTCTAGTTTAACGTAAAATTGAGTAGGAATGTTTCACGTATATGTGCATGTGCGAGGTAAAAGCGAATTTACCCACGTATTGTTTCAAGGCGACCGCTAGGCAATCGTTTAGTATTGCTTTACAATTTCAAGTGTAGCGCGAGGTACAAGTGAGCAGAACTGTTCTATCTGATTGCGCGGGCCCAGATAACGCGAAATCATCGCTACTAACAAAAATGCGTTGCTAGTGGGGCGACACCGCATGCTAGTGTTGGTGGCAGATAGGAAATCTTGGGTGTCCGATGGGGTTAGCAATGGCCAACTCCTGTCATTTAAAGCAGACGCGGAGCCCGCTAATGTATGGTTTACGCTCCAATCGTACTCCTTACACTCGCACTGCTACAAACGCTTCTGTGCCGCTACCGATGCCTTTCGTGTGGACTGGAGTTGACAAAGTGCACTTTATGAGTGAATGCGCACCTGGCGATTTATCCACACCGGTGTCGTCTATTCATTAATAGCGAGATGCTTTTGATCCGCTGTGTGGCGACAGTTCAAATAACGAAAATGGGGCTAGCGGAAAAGGTTACGCGAACTATATGGGCAAAGCCAATGTTCTCGCGCATTTCACACCATTTTCCGTGACGGCGAACTCGGTAAACGACGTTTTGCGATCAACAACAAAAATATCCGCGAACGTATGTATCTCACACAAGGCTCGTCGCCTCGGCATGAAGGTTTCTTCGCGACTCCCAATTAATTTGAAATAGGTTGCGCTTGAAATTTTTGTTTCCCATTCACAATATTTTCATGCGACGAAATTTTTGTCTACCAAAACACGAGACAAATAAATTTGAATATGTACCTTTTTAACAGAAGACAAACATTCTTTTATTTTTTTATCTCATTAAAATTTGCACATTTCTTCCTATTTTCTTCCAACGATATCCACTTTGTCCAAGTTAAAATTTTTAATAACTATTTCCATGCATTATCTCATATCATTTGTTTATGGTTTGTTTCAGGTGAATTTCTTATTTATTACGATTCAGCTTTTATTTAAAGTACCCCAAATAAGTCGACTCGATCAGATGAACTTTATTTTTGGCAGAGCTACTGCTGCTGATCGCAATGGTGAAGTTTGTTGTGAAAGATAATTAAAACGAGCATTTTCTGATTTATTTAATGATATCCATTTGTAAACGCCGCTGGAATTAGTGGCCCCGGACTGTAGTTCAACGGGGCCCGACTGACGGCAATTGCTGGAAATCCCGACGGCTGGGGCTCGCTGCTTGTACATATCCAACACTATCTGCTCCACTTGAATTTGTTGATGGAAAGCCTGGTCGTGTGGTTGTTCTGTGGGGAGATGCTGGCGGTCCGAATCCTTAAGCTGCAGTCGCTGCTGCTTGATAATTGTTCATGACTGATAATGCTTGTGTCAAAAGTGGTGTATTATTATTGGGTGTGAGTTGACCGTTTGTTAAATCCACTGTAGGGTAGGGTAATCCAAAACTGGGATATCCCGAATAACCGCGACTAGCCGCATATGCAGCATACGCTGCTGCTGGGAAACCATCTGGCAGTGTCCCAGCCCCCACATAATATTATCGTATGCTGTTCGTCCTGCGGCACGAGTTTTTGCTAGGTTTGCCGGAAGCATCACTTCTTTGGGTTGCGCCTTTTTACATTCCACCATTTTGTTATTGATTTCGTGAAAGTGAATTTCACAAACTTTATCTACGACATCTTCACTTTGAAACGTCACAAATCCGAACCCTCTGTGTCGATTTGTTTGTTTATCGAACATAAGCATCGCATCCTCAATTGCGGTGGGAACAGTTCTTGTGGTTGCTGCGCTGGCATTTTGAGCCATAACTCCTCGATTACTACAAAGCCGGTCAGCCACGTCGTGGATATGTGCAATTGGATATCGATCCAGTACTGTCTGAGCGTTAAGTTTGCGATAGTCGCCACAAACTATCCAGCCCCCAGATTGTTTGGCCACCATATGCATGGGACTGGCCCAAAGACTACTCGATGTACGGCAAATACCCATTTTAAGCATCCGATTGAATTCTGCTCGTGCTGCTTTCAGTTTTTCGCCTATCAGACGTCGAGGCCGTTAAAAAACTGGTGGTCCAGTTGTTTCGATGAAATGCGCCACTTGGTTAGCTGGTGCTGATGTGTGTATTGATATTGTTGTTGAGAACGTGTCGTGAGTCGTAGACTGAATGATAGTTGCCGTTGTGCTTGCCTTTGCATTTGTCGTGGACACCCTGAAAACATCAACCAGAGCGATTTGTCCCGGGCTGGAGCAGATAGAGTTGCCATTTAATAGCCTTCTGTTTTTTAAATCGATCAAAAGCCCATAGTGAGCCAAGAAGTCTACCCCGATAATTGGTGTAGAGACATTTGCTACAATAAAATTCCACGCAAATAGACGCTTGAAACCTAAGTGTATCTTCAGGGGTCGTTTACCATACGTGGTAATAGTGGTGTTGTTGGCGGCATATAATGTTAGCATTTGCGGCTGTTGAAGTTGAGCGAATCGTTTAGGCAGAACCGAGACGGACGATCCGGAGTCGCTTAGGAAATTTAAGTGTGACTGCTGATCGGCTTTGTGTAGTCTGAATTCCGGAATTTTATCTATATTGTCTACCACTTTGGTGATGGAAGGGAACGGTCTCAGTTTCCCTGATGCTGATTTGCTTGAAACAAGCAAGGCTCCGAGCACCGCTTCGCTTTTACGCCAAATCTTTTATGGTAATAGCAAGCCTCATTGTTAATTGAAGTGCGGTGGCCTCTTGCACCACCTGTCGAACCGTGCAAATCAGAGGGGTTGAAATTGTTTGTTGATTTTGTCATCTGAACGACAACGTTATTAAGCTGACGCTCGATTTTTTCAAGCCGTTTGTTGAGTTCCGACGTATCAGGCGCGCCTGCCTGTGGTGGAGTGGCCTCTGTAGCCAATACGTAAGTCGGAACACTGTTTTCCACTATGCAGTCTGGTATTTTTGCGAGTTTGTAAAGTTTGAAATCCTCGCTAGCAGCCAGAACGCACCTGACGCTCACTGGTAGTCGTTCCATCCACAATGTTTTGAGGATGTCCTCAGACAAATCCAAAGGTGCGAAATTTTGCATTTCTCGAAGTAGTTGTGGTGGTTGTTTTCCGTCGAGGTCTCCTCCTGTGAGCAACCGGTTTAGCTATCGCACCTTAAATTCGGAGAATCTGGTGACGTATCAGGTGCGCCTGCCTGTGGTGGAGTGGCCTCTGTAGCCAATACGTAAGTCGGAACACTGTTTTCCACTATGTGGTCTGGTATTTTTGCGAGTTTGTAAAGTTTGAAATCCTCGCTAGCAGCCAAAACGCACCTGACGCTCACTGGTAGTCGTTCCATCCACAATGTTTTGAGGATGTCCTCAGACAAATCCAAAGGTGCGAAAATTTGCATTTCTCGAAGTAGTTGTGGCGGTTGTTTTCCGTCGAGGTCTCCTCCTGTGAGCAACCGGTTTAGCTATCGCTCCTTAAATTCGGAGAATCTGGTGACAAGATGCCGGCTGAGCGTACCGTATTTGTTCGTGACTGGTGGCGAACGGATAATGTCAGATACATGCTTCAGGATATCGATGTCCAGAGCAGCGATAATCGTGTAATAACGAGCGTTGTCAGACGTTATTTTATTGGTGAAAAATTGCGCCTCCGCCTGCACAAACCAAAGCGTCGGGTCGCCTCGCCAAAATGGTGGCAATTTCAGGTCTTTGACAGAAACAACATCCCCAGACGGTGGAAACTTTGTTGCTGCATCAATCGGTGGCAACAATTTGGGCGAAGATATCATGTCCTTGCTTGGTTCATATAGCGTGTCGAGCAACGTGTTGTTGTCGCGCCTTGTTGGCGGCGGTGTATGTTGAAGGGACATGCCGGTTGTCAAATCCTCAGTCGACATTTTAATGGGTGCTCCCCTCACGTCGATGATAGGGTCACCAGTTGTAGCCGCCTTGAATCCCGTGGATTAAGACGTGCACAATACAATTGTTAAACTCACTTAATGTGGTAAATAAAAATTTATTGCAAAAATCTAAATATATAACAGTTCGTTAAATGAAACTAAACTTGTCTGCTTCGCGACCAAAAGCAAAAGAGAACAGCTGATGAAATGTCTTCTTGTTGCTAGCTGATTGGTTGCCAGGTGTGTAAAGTCAAACTTCCTCCAGATGATGTCAGGGCCACTCAGTGGTGGAAATAGCTTTTATGATCGCCATAGCTACATGGCGTGGTACGCCAAAAAATCGAAGAAGGTTCACGGCTTAAGCCAACACTTCACCATTTTGATGTTTAATAAGCGTGCTCCGTTGGCGTACTGCTGGAAAACTACTGATCGCCAAGTACTTGAATAAACCCTTAGATTTGGTCGCACGGCGAGCTTTTACTCCGATTTCGCCCGAAAAACTGCTGAAGAGGCGAGCACGTGCGTTTTCATTCAACAGAAGTTTTTTCGTTTCCGCTTCGTCTCGTTTGAACGTAAACGGAGAGAGCCAAAAAGCGATATTCTCATAGCGCAATTAATGGAAACAGAGCTTACAGAAGAGCAAGGAGAGCTTGTAAACCAATTATCGTGTACAGCATTCTCCTCTTTGTAGCTTTCAACTGGCTGACTTGCGCCTGCTCGTGGTATACATTTCGTTGCTGTCTCTTCTATGTTCCCCACACACTTTGTGCACTTGTTGTTGCTTTCCGCTGGCTGTCTTGCACTTGTTCGCTGGATACACTTCGCTGCCATCTCTCCCATATCTACCGCATATCTTCTGTTTGCGATGCCACTGGCTGATTGAATCTTGATGATAACAATTATAATTGATATGCATCTGACAGTAAAGCGGAAAGCGGCGTGTTTGCCCGCTTACAATATTTAGCATCGATGCCATTGGCTGACTTCATAACAGTGTCTGTATATCTTAGGTTGAGTACAAAACCCTTCTGACATGAGCTTACTTCTGTCTACCCAATTTTTGCATAATGTAATGTCAACATAAGTAAGCTAGGGAAAGTGTAAAAACAGTGCATTCCGTGGACTTCGGCCTACTTTAGGTTTAATTTGTTAAAGTTCGATCGATGTCGAAAGATGTACAGGCAACAATCCGTTTCTAGACTCATTGAGATTAAAAAACGTAATCTAGATCACATTTAAAATTAAACTAAGCCCACTCAAGGCACTATTTTCAGAATCGCATTAGTCAGTTAATTATTAGTAGGCAATTCAGCTGAGCGTCAACAGTCGCAGCAGCATCATTTGCATACGACGCCGCAACGGATGGATTCAATCGTGCGAACTAAAACATTTCAACGGACAACTTTCACGTTCTTAGTGCAAATTCAATTTTCTCAAGTCTTTCAAGAAATCGAGCTAAACTAATATTGCAATCTGAGGAAATAATCAAATGCAGCAGGTACCCAGCAAACCACACAGGATGGACACTATAGTTCCAGTGGGCAACCAAATTTTCCTCAATACCAATGGAGTTGATTATACACAACCGTCTCAGGTATCACACACTTGGGCGCGACCCTACTCTTTACTCACACGCAAAGCTCAAAGACTGAACAAAGATTATTAGCCGCGACACAACAAAGAGGGGCCAATACTTAAACCATAAGTATTGTTACATGTCCAAACAATTCTGCGAGCTACTGTCGCATTGTTGTCGCAACTATTAATAACATCATGATCAACAAATGTCCTCAAAAGCACAAGAATGGGCCAAGTAGATCTATGATCAACATCTGAAAGTGACGTCACTGTGGGCATTCAGAATTGCTCGAATATTCCAGGTAGTTCTCGTCAGAACATTCGCCAATGTACGAGAAATAGATTGAATGACTAGAGACCCTACAGAAAGCTGAGCTGAATGAATGGGAGAATAGTAAAGCC
Source organism: Odontomyia ornata (assembly GCA_963969285.1). NCBI lineage: Eukaryota > Metazoa > Arthropoda > Insecta > Diptera > Stratiomyidae > Odontomyia > Odontomyia ornata. The sequence continues at coordinate 39,435,659 of OZ017740.1, forward strand.
GCGATAGTAAGAACTGCGATAAGAGTGGAGCGCGAATTAAAGGCGATTGATAGTGGAGTCATTTTAATGATACAGACTGTTGGAACATAAATTGATAAATAGTGAAATTAATGATTGTGCATTCTAAGTAAATAAACTCTTTTAACTTAATTTAAAAGACAGTGTGTTTTCACTTTCCGGGAACATTAAAATTATTGGCCGCGACCTATAATACGCGACGTTGGTGGTAGAAGTGAGAATGAAAATTTTGAAAGGGAAAACTTTAAACATTTTCATAAAAATGCGCAATATTGAGATGTAACGTAGAAACTGGTGGAAATAAAAAAAAAGCCGAAATAATAAAAATACCACGAAACTTACATTTAAAAATTAATGAATTGACAATGTCGGAGCTTAAAGGAGAAGCAGAAACACCAAAATCAAAGGAAAATGTGCTGATGCAAATGTTGATGCTGATGCAGCAAGAGCAGCGACAACAAGCATTTGAAATCAAGGCAGACATCATACAGAAGCTGGTGGAGCAATCAACGAAGCTAAATGAATGGTCATCCAGTTTAACTGAACAATCAGCGAATAATAATATCAAGGCAGATTTCCAAAAAAAATCTACCGAAATAAAAGCGGAGCTCGGTAGTCTGAACAAAAAAATTAAATGCGTCGAGGCAAAGGTTTACCAGGTCGAGGAGAGAATCAACCATGAGGTGGAAAAAGTGAAAAAGGAATTGGAAGCAGCGAAGACAGTAGTAACAACCTCACCACCCCCGCTTATAACCGCACCGAAAAACATATCCCGAAATGTGAAAGCACCAAGATTCAACGGGCAAACGGTCTGGAGTATTTACAAAACACAGTTTGAAGCCGCCGCTAGGAAAAATCACTGGAATGAGCAGGAACAAGCAACTGCATTAATTCTTGCTCTAAAAGGCCCAGCTGCCGAGCTTTTGCAGACTATCCCCGTTAAGTTCCACTCAAACGCGGCTGCTATAATAAAGGCACTTGACATGCGTTATGCAGGCGGTCATCTGAAGCAGATTTATCGGTCACAGCATCGGATGAAGAAGTCTGACGAAACCTTACAACAGCTAGCCCAAGATATTGAGCGACTGGCACTTTTGGCTTACCCAGCTTACGACCCGGAACATCGACATGACACAGCAACAGAAGCATTCATCAGCGCATTAAAGGAACAGGAATTGCAACAAGCCGTGCGTTTAGCTCAAAGGCAAATGGTCAAGACGGCATTGGCTTATAGTTTTAACTTTGAGGCAGCGAAAAATTTGACGTGCCACTGCTCGGGCTCGCGAGGTAGTGGCAGACGTGTGCAGGTAAAAGTGCGTGAAAATTGAGCGAAAGCCGCAGGTAAATGGTGCGCCTAGATGCTGGGATTGCGGTGAGAAGGGGCACCTGCAAAGAGACTGCAAGAAGCGAAGAAAACAGAGCTATTGTCAAGGGCGAGGAGGAGATGCAGACCGAGTCAGGAGCCCAGAATGGAAGCCCTTCAAACTGAGAGGGCCAACTTCGTGGGGCAGTGGTTGGCTAGGAGGATCGACGTCCCCAGACTACATCGGGGAGAAGCAGACTCATGTCTTCCGGGTCAAGTTGACGGAGAGCATTGCACCATAACAATCGACACTGGTACAACCCGATCGATTATCCGGCCAGACCTAGTGAGGCAACAACAACTTCAAAAGGGCAAGATTTTATCACTAAGAATAGCCACGGGAGAAATTACACCCGTCAATGGAAAGGTCAACCTCCAGATACAGCTGGGAGACCTTGCGTTCCGACATAATTTTCTGATCGCGAACATTACGGATGACTGCATCCTCGGAATGGATTTTCTACGACCACATGGAATCACGTTGGATTTGGGCAAACGGGTATTGAAATGGCGGAATGTCGAAGTATTGATGGAGGCTCCCAGCGTGGTAGTATGTGCCGACACTGATTTACCAAAATCTTCCGAGAGCATTGTATGGGCCAAGCTTTATGACGATTCTGGAGACCACCGATCCTATCTGATAGAGCCGACGAAGACTTCGGCATTGCGCAGTTTGATTGTAGGACGAAGCCTCTCTATATAGAACAGATACGTGCCGGTTAGAGTCCTTAACACCGCAGACTCAACCACAAGCATCAAAGTGGTAGAAGTCATCGGCAGCTGCCAGCTTGTTTACACCATCGTCTCTTTGGAAGCTACTCACGACCATCATTAGAAAAGGAGACAAGACACAGACAAAACCCGGGAATCCACGTCTGCAATATTGAAGCAAACCAAATTGTCAGTGCTGCTATTCAAGCAAGCCTTTGATCTGGTCGCTAAGTACAGTGACATCTTCTCAACAAGCCCGGATGACTACACTCGATCTCAAGAGTGGCTACTGGCAGGTAGAAATCGGCAAAAAGTACCGAGAGAAGGCCGCATTTTCAGTTGGGACCGGATTCAGGCAATTTGTGGTGATGCCATTTGGGCTTTGCAACGCTCCAGCCACTTTCGAACGCTTGATGGAATACGTGCTACGAGGCCTAACCTGGAAGATTTGCTTGGTGTACCTAGATGACATCATTGTTATCGGGAGAACGTTCGAACTGCATGTGCGGAACTTAAAGAGGTGTTCTCCTGATTGCGACTGGCGAATCTGAAACTTAGTCCCGACGCTTTTCGCAGCTGAAGTAAAATACCTGGGACACATTTTATCACCAGAAAGGGTCAATTGAAGCCGTAAAAGCTTGCCAACATCAACCAACAAGCACCAACTACGATGTTTTCTGGGTCTGGTGACCTACTACTGGCGTATCCAAAACCCGGAAAAATGTTCGTAGTTGACAACCGATGCAAGCAACGCCGGGATTGGAGCTGTACTCTCTCAGCAGATTGATGGCGAAGAAAGAGTCCTCTCGTACTACAGTCGAGATCTCTCAAAAAGTAAGAGGAACTACTGCGTGACCAGGAAAGAGCTATTGGTTATAATACGAGTACAGGCAACCAAACAGTTCCACAAATACCTACATGGCCAGAAATTTTTTCTTCGAACAAACCATGCATCTCTGAGATGGCTGCTTAACTTCAAAAACCCCGAAGAACAAGTTACGAGATGGATCAAAAGATTGCAGTCATACGACTACAAAATTGTTCATCGGAAGCGCGGAGTTCATGGAAACGCTGACGCCCTATCTTGTTGTCCATGTCCAGTTAACGACGGATTGAGGAAAAGGAGCCGAGCGTTGATCTACGAGTGATAACGGCAGAATTCGATGAAGGTTGGTCATTGGAGGAGATTCGAAATGTCTAGCTAGCCGATGAAGACATCGGACAATTGCTCATATGGAAGAAGACAACTGGGCGACCTGAGTGGAAGGACGTTTCGAGGCATGGCGCCACCCTGAAAAGTTATTGGGCACAATTGAACTCCCTTCAGGTGGACGAAATGGAAAAGCGGAAATGAGAAACGGCGAATGGCAGCTCCTATAGGATGTAAACTATACTTCCCAAAAGCCGAATCCACAATATGGTTAAGGAATGCACGAAGGATCCTCGGGAGGTCACCTTGGTGTTAACAAGACCTTAGCGAAGATGCGGGAAAGATTTTACTGGCTCCACGCTCGAGAAGACGTAGAGTACTGGTGTCGTAGATGCACAATTTGGGCTTGTCGTAGATGCACAATTTTCGCTTCCGTCATAGGTCCAAAGCGACGACTGAGAGGACGAATGCAAACATATGTGGGTGTACCGTTTGAAAGGATTGCTGTTGACATCGCAGGACCATTCTCTGAATCCGAGTGGGGAAATCAATACACGCTGGTTGTGGCCGATTATTTCAGCAAGTGGCCCGAAGTCTACCCTATTCCCAACTAGACTATTCGTTTGTCGGCTGATATAAAGCTTGGAACGACCCCTGAGAAACCCCAAATGATCTCGGAGTACGCAAGTGAGCTAAGGCAACGGTTGAACCAGATACATCTACTGGCTTCCAGCAAGATGACTTAGTGTGGCTATATAACCCACAATGGTGTAAGGGTAGGTCTCCGAAGTTGCAGCATAATTGGGAGGGACCATAACGAGTTACAAAGCGAATCAACGACGTCGTATATCGCATACAGGAACATCGTAAACCGAGAGCCAAAATGAAAATCGTGCACCTGGGCCGTCTTGCTCCATATTACCTCCAGGAAGACTTAACTACAACTGGCGACACATCTTTTCAGGGTGAAAAGAACTAAGGTTGCGGCAGTGTTACATGTCCACACAATTCTGTGAGCTACTGTCGCAATTGTTGTCGACAATATTAATAACATCATGATCAATAATGATTGAAAAGAAGCAACCAAGAAAAGTAAACGAATGACATCAAAAGCATATACTCGAAAGCACAAGAATGGACCAAGTAAATCCATGATCAATATCTGAAAGTGACGTCACTGCGGGTATTCAGAATTTCTCGAATATCCCAGGTAGTTCTCGTCAGAACATTCGCCAATATACGAGAAATGGATTGAATGACTAGAGAGCCTATATAAAGCCGAGCTGAATGAATGGGGGAGATAGTAAAACTGCGATAAGACTAGGGCGCGAATTGAAGGCTCGAGCAGTTTTTACTTTACACTGTTGGTTTCTGCCGCATCTTGTATGTTCGCTCATTTTCTGAGGGTAAGGAAAGGTTCTTCCATGTGATTGGAAACGATTCCAGCGCAGTATTGTTATCTGTTAGGGAGGTGTGGTTAAACAATTTTAGTATATTTGTCAGATTTATTTAATCTTCAAGCCATCCCCGCTAGAGATAACGTGCGTGTTTGAAGATTTCTCGTAGTATCAGAACAGGTATAGGACTGTAAGTACTTTGCCATTAGCAATTCCAATTCGTCAATAATTCCTTTTCTGACCAGCTAGGATCCTTCCTTACACATTTATATTATCCGGATTTTTTTTTCACTGGCCTTCATCCTTTAATTTCTCTGAGAAAACCCTTATTTGGTAATCTTTGTTCGTCTAAATATTGTACATAGCAGTCTTATATCATCGTGGCGACTTTTAGCTCATTTTTATATAACATTGGTCATCAGCCTTTAATTCTGGCAAAATACTTTTTGGTCCATTAAATATGTTACATTACGTGTAGTGTAATAATAACTCTACAAATTGTGCAAATATGTTGATTTTCTTATTTTTAACCTTTTTTCCAGAATCCCAAGCGTGGTAGACTCTGTTTTGAATTACGAATGACTGCTGGTCATAAATCGTTTACGCTAGCTGCCGAAAACGACGAAGACTTCAAAGATTGGCTCAATAAGCTTCAATCAGTGTTGCAGCAAAATAAAATTCAGGAAGACAAAAGAGCATCTAGTTTAGAAAGAGGTAAAATTTTTTACAACATGCTCAAATCAAGCTCATGTTTCATAATAAATCATCTCCACATGCAAACCTATTACAGTACTAACCTACCAACTTAATTCTTCTATTAATTTAGCGCACATTACAGCACCCCCACCAAGCCCAAACACCATTGTGTTTGGTACATTAAAAGGTCTAGATCAAAGCATGAACCCACAACTTATTAAATATGGACGTGAAACGGATATTTCAATAGCTCAAGCACGTCGTGAAAATCGACGCCGTCTATTTGGATGCTATCAAATGCAGCACAAAGCAACCGCAGCAGAGCACATTGAACAATATCGAGAGCAATTTGGTAAACGCATTTTAATTCGATGCACAAGCCTTAAATTTCGACTGCAAGCCCCAATCGGTGAGGGTGAGAAAGAAACGTTATGCCAAGTAGAACCTTATATTACTAGTTTAGCTCTCTACGACGCCAAAGCTGGAAGAAAGCTGACAGAGAACTTTTATTTCGATATAAATCAGGAGCAGGTGCGTGATATGTTGCCAATTATGTGCGAACCGAAAAAGGAGATGAATGGAAGCAACGGTTGCACCAATCATGACGAGGGACTTGAAATTGATGCGAAAGTCTCGAATGAATGGAAAATGTTTCCGCGACAAGCTTTGCTCAGCGTCACAGCACCGAATCCTGATATATTTCTAGTAGTTAAGATTGAGAAAATACTACAGGGTAGTATAAATCAAACGACTGAGCCATATTTGAAAGCGGCCAAGGATCCTAAACTTGGACTGAAACTGCACAAGACAGTACGAGCATGTTGCCAAAAGATTGGGCATTTTCGGATGCCATTTGCCTGGGCCGCTAAGCCTTTATTTCGCCTGTATAGCAGTGATTTGGATACTTCGATTGAATTTCCGGCGATCTATCGACAGGAAGGTAATAAGCTAAAAGATGACGAACTGCTGAAGCTGCTAGCTGAATATCGGAAACCCGATAAGTTTAGTAAATTGACTGTGATACCAGGTTGGCTGAATGTTAATATTGAACCGGTTTCAGAACTGCCAAACAGTAGGTTTAAATTTGTTTTGAAATACAAAATACTAAATTTTGCGTCTATGTTGCAGATACTTTAACTACATCTCTTGCCCCACTAAAACCTTTCCCAACGCCTCCCGCTAATGAGCCAACCTTTGAAATAGCCGAATTTCTAGGCAATACAGAACGGGATGTACACCCATTTACAACATTCGTTAATCATCTTTACGTTTATCCTTTAAATCTTGCTTTCGACAGTCAAAAATTATTCTCCCGTGCACGAAATATCACCGTTATTGTCGAGTTGAAAGAGAATGATTCTGAAAATTCGAAACCACTAAAGGTAAGTTTACTTTAAAATTTCAAAGCTCTTTGAACAATGGAATACTTAACTGTGATTGCAGTGCATTTACGGCCGTCCGGGACAGGAGAGTCTTGTTACCAGCATTGCATGTCCTGTTCTCCATCACAATACCAACCCCACGTGGTATGAGGAGATTAAAATCCGGTTGCCGCTAAATATTACTGCTCAACATCATATCCTATTCTCATTTTTGCATGTTTCGTGCAATTTATCGAAGAAACGCGATGCAAATGTAGGATTCGAAACACCAGTAGGATATGCTTGGCTGCCACTTTTGCACAAAGGTAAAATCAATTTGGAGGAACAAGTGATTGCCGTGGCGGCAACTTTACCTAATGGATATCTTTCAATTCAACCACTTGGTCTTGGCAAAGGGGTAAGTGTTGGATTATTGGATTTGATTTTGGCATTGGGTAGTAGGGTCACTGGATTTTCTTTTTTATTTTTGTGTATTTTCACGCTGTGCTTTCATTTTGCATCACTTTCGTTTATTGATAATTTTTTGCGTACTATTTATTTCTATTAAATGTGCTTTATTTGTATTTTTCGAAAATATCAAATTTCTAAAGTAATACGCAATGCATGGCATCGTCTTTTTCTACCTAACGCTATAAAAATAAAATACTTCAACTAGCCAGCTCAAAGATAATGATTTTAAACAATGCTTGATAATAAATTGCACCTTTTTGGAGCTGGAATTTATTTCCCTATATTTTAAGAAAAATGAAAGCTCTCAAGCAATATCTTGTGAGCTAAATATGTTTAAGCTTAATGCAGTTTACTTTAACAAAACAAACTAAATGTATTACGTGATGTTTGAAAATTTTATTTTAAACATTTTTTAGGTCAGTCCACCTGCTGGAAAATCACATTTTCATTTTACCAGACATGTATGTATCATCTTTGAAATTATTTGCATTAATTTGCTTTGAGTCTCTCCCTGCCTTATTTTACGGCTTTGATTTAATGCCTAAAATTTAATCACAAGCTTTTTCCTTATTTTTGCTTTATCCTTATTGTGAGATATTTCCGTTTTATTACGATCCGATTTCTTTGAGGTTTGTGGCAATAATTTAATTTATATGAAAACATTTTTTATCCAGGAATAGTTTGATAAGATCTACATTTTAAATCAAATCAATCAATTGGTATACGGTTATAAAAGGTGCTAAGCTATATTTCAAGGAATGGTGGCGTGGCACATTTGAAATGCTTTGTAAATTCTTCGAATATAACATATAAATGGCTACCAGTCGGAAGATAATCTTAATTTTTTAAAATTAGTTTTTGAAAGTAAAGACTATCCAAGAGAAGAAAAGTGAGGAAGCAGGATAGAATAGCGAGAGAGAAGGAATATTGTTGAAGAAAATAGGTTATTTAAGAAGGAGCGAGCTTGAGAAGAAGAAGTAAGTGACAGGAAGAGGAAGAGAAGGAGATAGAAGAGAATAAAGAAGATAGCCTGAGGAGGTAAAATATAGAAAGAGATAAAAGATAAAAAGAGAAGATAGCAAGATGGTTAAGAGACAATTTGTTAAAAAAGCGAAAGAAAATATCAGGAACTCTGGGAGAGTGCTTCAGTTTTCTTTTGCCGTCTTGGGCTAGTTTCAGTTTTTTTCAAAATTTTCATTAAATTTTATTTAATTTTGACCGCACAAACAGTCAATTGGCAGGTACTAACCAAACAGTTCCTTTTGATGGACACAGGATGTCGACGGACGGCGGTGTGGTAGCCGGATGACATGGCCGACAAAGATAAGCAAATTGCGTCGTTGTTTGCCCAGCTCGACAGTATCTCTTTGAAATTACATCAAGTTACTGCAAAAGCAATAAACACTAGCAAAAACTAATGCTGAACTGGCCGACCAGCAAAACAAAAATAAATTACTAGTTGCAAAAAATGCAGAACTGACCAAACTTTTACTAAATAATAAGGCTAAGTCGTATGGCAAATCTAAAAAAGATAGCCCTGAAATGAAAAAGTGGAAGGTGAGGACGCCCTCACCTTAAAGAGTCTTGTGCCTCTTCTGAAGATTCAGAAAGTGAAATGGAAATTGACTGCATAATTAGCGATAAAGAGAATGGGATTGTCCCTACCCTTCCAGCACCAAAACCAGCTACGACTTTAACAGATATGGGCATTAAACCTGCCGAACACTATAACTACACAATCTGCACCACAAACATAGGAACCCATAACAGTACCAATCATTCTATGAAAACACATCACATTTCATACTCATCCGACGAAAGGGTCTACCTTGGCTTACAAATTATACCAACAACACCTACGGATCAACTGACAATGACATACTTCCGGCAGATAGACAGTTGAATTTTGTCATTAGGGGCCTGTATAGCCTGTCAGTTGAAGAAATAAAGGAAGACTTACAGTCTCAGGGCTTCAATCCAATTTAAGTCTATTATATTAAAATAAGAAAAGGTCTTTCTAGGATATTCAAGGACTTTCCTTGTGGCATCGTAAAGGTACATTGTCCTCGTACGGGGCAGGATATATGCCAAAATTGGCAACAATATGGCCACTTTTCCAAAAACTGTCATGCGCAGCCTCGCTTTGTTTCAAAAATTCTCGGACTGTCCGGCGTAAATTGAGGTGAAGCCAAAATGTGCCAATTGCGGTGGAGAGCATCGGGCAAGCTACGGGGGGTCGTGAGAAGATTACTGCGGCCCAACCTACACAACCAACACAAAAACAAACCACTCCGCCACAGACACCTCCATGAGCCAAATGTTCGCTGTATCTCAAAATGTCATCAACACTAAACACATGAGTTTTATAAACCACGTTTCAATTCTGACGCGCAATGCGAATTTCTTACTTCAGCACTTTGGTGAACTAAAACAATTTATATTCGATTCTATGTTTGACATCAAACTGATCCAAGAAACCTTTCTGAAGCCTGGAAGATGATTCCGCATCCCTAACTACATAATGTACAGAAATAACAGAATGACGGGTAGAGGAGGCGGAACGGCCATTCTCGTGAGACGAAACGTGAGTTACTATCTCATTAATACACCCAATCTTCAAAGACTAGAGACCACAGCAGTAATGGTGCAAACTGATTTTCTAGAGTTAATTGTGATTTCTGCTCACAATCCTCCAGGAAATATCAATTTCCTAAATGATCTCAGTGCACCTGTTGCAGCTGGGACCGAGCTCAATACATTCATCACAGCCAACCACTTCAGCCTGCATATCCTCAATCAACCAATATATTATGGATCAAGAAATGGCTTTGCACTGGACATTGGAATATCACGAGATTTAACACAAAATGTTTGGCTAAATGTCCTCGACGAATTATCTTCCCACCATAAACCAGTCCTCTTCCTGATAGAAAACATCTTCATTTATGTTCCTGTACAGGAAAAGAAAACTACAAATTGGAAAGCGTTTAAAGTCGCATTGGCCAATGAAACTTATTCTCAATTATCTGAAACGGCCGACGACATTGACAATATCATTGAGAACTAAACTCAGAAAATTTTACAAGCAAAAGAGGACCATATGGTCATGACTCCGAGAAGCGAAACGAATCCCTGTGAACGCCCTCAGAACATTAAGCAACTGATAAGAAAGAATCAAGTTCGAATGAGAGCTAGGTATACAGGTAACCAACCCTACGCTACGCACAAAAGCTACTCGGATGACATGAAATCCGTGATAAGGGTAATCTGAAACGCGTAATGGGAGAGCTTTTTGTAGAGTCTCGAGCCTGGGAGTGGTAGTTTTTGCAAAATGTCCAAATACTTTCAAATAAACAGCAAAATTGTGGTACCACCTATGCATGGTCCAAACGGGATGCAATTCCACGATGCGAGTAAGACTGAAGCATTTGCAGATTCTCTGGAAATGCAATTCCATGATATTTCTAAAACTGAAAATAGAATTGATTCTTCTGTCAACCGACTCCTGAGAGAATTACCGAACGAAGGAATGGTGCATATAAACGCGATCACTAGGTTGGAAATCGCGTGCCATGTGGGAATGTGCCCAAAGAACTGAATGACGTTACATTGCTTTTGTAATGCGTGAAAAGAGGTCTACACGGTAACTATATGTGTGCGAATGAAGGACGTGGAAGGTAACGTAACAGTGAGACTGCTGGCATCAAACATCCGGGTGGCTCGGGGCAGATCGATTTCGGTTGAAACTTAACGGCGCCAAGTTGTTGACGAAATTGCTGCATACGGTCCGGCAGGCAATGGAAACGACAGCGATGAAATGCTTCTTCTGGGCCGACTCGACGATTGTTTCAACCCGTATATTGCAAATCGAGTGAGCTACATAGAACATAATACAATCAAACAATCTTGCGCACTGTGCCAGTTATAGTCTGACTGCAGAGTAATTAAAACCACACAAGCCCTGGTGGAATGACCCGGAGTTTTTGAGTTGCGTCACCAGGCGAGCAGGAAAGCAAAGAAGGCAGCGATAGTGGCACATACACAGGGTCGAAAGCCCATGCTTGTAACGAATCAATTTTCTCGACCGAACTGATTTGCTTACGAAAATGAAGCTACTCATGGCGGCGGTGCTCTACGGTGTTCGGGTAATTGCGGGATCATATTGGGCCAAGGCGAAATCTTAAAGATACAAGCGATGATGGTGCTCACACGAATAGACCAGCAAGAGGAGCTCGTGCGTGCCATCAAATGACTGATTTGCCGTCCAGCAGCGAGTCGCTTTCGCTGCGTCCTTTTGTAGACGAACATGAAGTTTCATTGGTGCAAGCTAGCAAATGAAGGAGGATTTGAAGGCCTGACACAACGAATTTGCAACCCAGCAATTAGCTCATCGAGGTATTAAATCGACGTTCATACCGCCCGGCGCACCACACAAGGGTGATAAATGGGAGGGGGCGGTAAAGTCGGCGAAAAAGCACATAGTTCGTGTTATCGGTCGGCAGGTAATGAGCTATCCGCAATTTTACACGCTCCTCGCACGAGTCGAAGACTGCCTCAACTCGAGGCCATTGGTGGCATTACATGGCGATCCAGGAGACAAACAAGTGCTCACACCGGCTGATTTTCTCACGGGCGGATCAATCTTCGCTCTGCCAGAACCATCACAAATGCAATAGCCAACGAACCGCATCGAGCAATGGTAAATGGTTCGCAAGTGGACGAACGACATATAGAGGCGATGGCAAGACGAGTATTCGCACATATTGCAAAAACGAACGAAGTGGAGGAAAGCAGAACAGAATGTAGTGATAGGTGACGTAGTGGCACTCCGAGACGAAGGGTTGCCGTCCATGCAATGGTGCATCGGTCGAGTAATTGTAGTGGACCGAGGTGCAAGATTTGGTGGGAATAGTCATGACAGAACATGCAGCCAAAGCAAAGGGCCATAAGTGCACGTGAAAGCGGCCAGTCCAGAAGGCATGCATATTTATCTGCAAATAATTCAAAAGCCGAGGCTTCAGAGGAGGCCAGGAATCTTTCGCAGAACGATGAGATCGAACGCTCACACACATGAAAAGATTATCTGTTTCAGTCGAGGTGAGCCGGTATACGGTCGCATTCACTTCATGCGGTATAAGATGGCGGTATAAGATGGCGGCTTTGGTTTTGTTCGCGACGTAGGGAAGCACGGCACTAATAAAATGAATTAATTTTGTCGCATGGAATTGAGATAAAATCAAGTCCGATATTGTCGAAATCATTGTATTATTTCTGTTGTGGAAGATTCGATTCAAAGTCATAAGCAGGACGTAGGCGACTCAGTCTTTTAATCGGAAACAATTCTTCTCTTAGGTAAAAATTGGTCCTGGTGTTATGAAAAGAAAGAGAAAAAATCAATCTCAATCTATTTCCAATGTTCCCAGACTTCTTTCTTAGGGGCTACATAAAGTCACGGGCTTATGCCAACCAGCCTCAGACAATCGTAGGCCTTAAGGAGAATATTCGACAGAAATGCGAACAGTGATCACCGGAATATTGCGGAAAGTCATGGAAAATGTGATAAAACGGGCACAAATGTGTATCAATGCCAGCGGCAGCCACTTGATGGATATAATCTTTTCCACTTATCAGAAAAAAATGTAGAAGTCCAAATAATGATTTCCATTACTTAAAATTATTTTTTTTATTTCGAGTTTTGAGTTCAGGTCTTCTCAGTTTTCGCGACAATCCATAACTTTTTTACGAATCCCAGAAGTCAATCATTAATATCGCTAACCCTTTGGCAATCAGACGAAATTGTTTGGCGTATTTCAATTTAGTCCGCGTGGTGTAGTGGTTAGAGAACTTTTTGCGCAAGCCAAACGCCCGTTCAGTTATGATACGTACTGGTTCAAAATCAGAACGTATCGCAGCTGGTTGGGCGGATACACGGCCAAAACGTGGTACTGACCATATCAACTTCTCGAGTGCCGATATATTCGATTAAGATAATAACATGCTCGAACTATATCTAAGCGAAGGTCCGAACCGGGCTGTAGTACTAAAGCAAAAAATCAGCAGTGAGGCACTATAGAAGTGTCCGGTGGGAAGTTTAGCTTCGTTAAAAAGTTGTATACACAATTTTTATACTTCAGCGTTGCCGAATTTCTTCTTTGGAGTCGAAGTATACGTTGAATAGTTTGGATTTGTATGAGTCGGTTTACATGCGCCAAAGCTCTAAAAACTTTCAGCATACATCAGCAAAAGGGCAAAGCTGTCATCCAATTTAAAGTATGGTTATAGCACTCATAGTTTATTTAAAAAAGGATGTAATAAATAGAATCCTTGTAGCCTAAAAGTTAATCTTGTCTGTTCACCGTACTCCTAAATTTTTCAAAGCGGCTAAACAATGCAATCGTTTAACGAAATTTGTTTCCTTCTACGGACAGCAGATGTTTTGAATGTAAAAAAAAAACGGGTTTTAATTTCACATCTGAAAATATTTACAATCGAACGAACGAACGAACGAATACAGAAAAAAAAATTTCACTTCACAAAGATCGGTAATCTGTTCTCAACTGAGTGTCGGGTTTTCAACTCTGACATATTTTTCGAACCTATCCAAAACATGATCCTTCATAATATCTATGTGATTCATGAACAAAAATCGGGTCACATGTAGTCAAGTATGCGATCGGGAGAACTGCGATTTGTAGGCTTTTTCTTACGTTAGCTTCGTTTGGGTCCTTTATTCAATCACCAAACCGTGCGTTGTTTAGATAAAATAGCAATGAAATTACGTTTTCTCGCCAACAAACATCGAATAATCATTTCCTTCTTCTTTGTGTTGGAGCGAATCCTGACTTTATCCGGTCTATGATTCAAATACCAGCCTCTTCACTAAGTCTAATTTTAATTAGGCTAATAAGTTCACGCAACTGACTTGGATTTTGACGTTCAATTACAATATTTAAGTTTAGGTAATCCCAAATCGTTACTTCCCTTAAATTCCTCAATTTGTTACATTAATTTAGAACAACGAATTCCAAAAAAAAAGTTATTTCAATCTACTTTTGGATACTGGATGCGAACCCACGTTATGGCGGTTTGTGCCTCTACGACACCAAATCCTAACCTTGGCGCCGAAATTTTTTGTTAATGTATCTCATTCTATGACTGTAACAGGACACCGAGGTGGTATGGTCAATATCATGCTCAACCATGTGATTATTACCTAATTTTTCAATTAATCACAGCTGATAGTCTGACAGCAGCATCACAAGCTCAAACTCGATGCCGCGACCGAGGTTTGAACTTGGGAGCTGCTGTACAACTGACCAAATTATATTTATAGTCATCTAATAAATTGCTCTTACAATATTCAACGTTAACCATTGAACTGTACTGTTAAGCAGTATATTTATTATTAATATAAAAACTTGTTCTAAATCTTCAAAATTTATCGTATGTAAGCATGATGCACTCCTTTAAATTTCTTTGCAATCATACTCGTTACAATACAAGCATTATTTTAACCACGAGTAAGGTGTTGGCTCTACGAAAATTACGTATAATTCTATCTTTTTTTGGCTACATTTATATCTGAACTGTGGCAACTGGGGAATAGCAATCAATTGGCTAAAGAAACCTTCTATTGACTCCTAGCAAATTAATTTTCATTTCAAAATTTAACCAACAAAACAACAAAATGCATGCACCAAAACTCAAAGAATCCAAACAAAAATTGACTAACAATAATCACCCCATTGTGTCTCATTGTCAGATGTTGTCTAATCGTAGTTTTCATTCTCTTTTTTCTCGTCCTCTCTTTTTTGCTTAAATGCTTGTGCACCCGATACAAAACAAAATTTTTCAGCAGAATTCCGGACCGGAAATTCAATGGATCGATAATCAACGTCCATTATTTACCGTTACTTTTCGCCTGGACTCAACTGTCCTCACGGCCGATCAACATTTGCACAATTTATTTGCACATGCCGAACGTCTTCTCGATTCCCGAATTGTCGCTATGCCTGCGGAATCAGAAACATGCAAAATCCTGAAAGCTGCTCATGCTGTTCATATAACATCATTGATCACTTTTCTACCATCAATATTTGATTTACTGTTCACACTCTTGGTACATACAAACAGTGAAGAAATTGGATTAAATGTGATTCGATTGCTCGTAAATTTGGTTCATATGGTGATCGACGAAGCGGGACGTAAAGAGTTGTTGCTAACATATGTGAAATTTGTATTCCATTCGCCTGGATTCGGAAGAGCCGAAAAGAACAAAAATGGCGGAGGCGACAAGAAGAATGGAAATGGTACAATGAATCAAAGCACAGTACATGGAGAGCTATGCCGACATCTTCCAACTCTGCTACATCCCAACAATACAGATTTTCTGATAGTGAATAAGTTTATGAAGTACTCAGGAATACTTTTCGATATCATCGTTAAAAGCATGGCGCAGCACTTGATTTTCACTGGTCGGATCAAAGCGCATCGTAACGAACGTTTTCCGAAAGAATTTCCAAATCGAATTGAATCCCTGGTGCAAGTACTGATCCCATACTTGATATCCCGCTACAAGGACTTACCGGTGGAAACACAGCACCTGAATAAATCGCTTTCGATATTCTTGAAAAGATGTTTAACATTTATGGATCGAGGCTTTGTATTTAAGTTAATTCGATATTATATGGAACGGTTCCAACCAGGGGATCCCAGGATCCTGCAAGAATTTAAACTTAGCTTTCTACAAGAGCTTTGTCAGCATGAACACTACGTCCCGCTAAATCTCCCGTTTTTGTCGAGTCCGAAGAACCGCCCGCCCGATATGATTCGTCACTTTACATTATCTGAAGATTTCTGCAGGCAACACTTCTTAGCAGGATTATTACTTCAAGAGGTCAAATATAGTTTAAATGAAGTAGGACAGGTACGTCGACTAGCTCTGTCGATCCTTAAGGAAATCATGGCAAAGCATGATTTAGACGATCGATTCCAACACAAGGGACAGATGTCGAGGATCGCGTTGCTCTATATCCCGTGGCTTGGAATTGTGATGGAAAGTATCAAAAGAATAACTGACAAGGAGAGCGAAGCAAACAAATTTGACTCGGTTTCACTGGTCAATCGAATTTCTTCCAGTAGTAGCTACGTTTTTGCGAAAGAAAGTCCTTCAAGCACATTGAACAACACACAAAACTCTTTAGTACATACATCATCCACAAGTACTCCTCGCGCCAAGAACCGACTCACCATGCACTTTGATCATCCTAGTCCGATAAGAGCCTCAATGTATTTAAAGGATACCAACTATTTGGCTGCAATCGCTGGTCAACCTATTACGAATGGACATTCTTCAACATCACTGGATTCTCAGTGCTCTGGATTGTCGCAGGAAGCGAATACAGTTCATAATGACAGTGATGTCCAACTTCGAAATGGATTGAATGGACATGCCCGCTCAGTGAGCGTTACACAGCCTAACAGTATGCCTCGCAACGACAAACTCCAGCCAGGAGAAATCAAAGATTTGCTGCTTTGTTACCTGTTCGTAGTAAAGCATTTATCGCAGGATCAAATAATTGCCTGGTGGGAGAATTGCACTGAGCACGAAATCATAACGTTCCTATCCATCCTTGATTTGTGTTTAGTCCACTTTAGATACGTTGGCAAAAAGAACATTGTCCTAAGTGACGGGAAAGATGGTCGAAATTCCAGAGCTGCTAAAGCAAGTACATTACCGGCACGAATGGTTCCACCGACAAACGAGAACGGAGCACTGCATGAGACGGGCACGCTCAGCTATGGCCAAAACCGAGAAAACCTAATCGAAGAAACAGCACGTTCCCAACAAGCTCTCTACGAATCCAATATGGCGACTGAAATCGGAATGATCATTCTTGATTGTATGGGCCTTTATTCAATACAATTCCGTGATAAACTCATAGATAGTGCCGTATTACCGAAATTGGCCCACGTATATTTACAATACTTGCAGCTAGGTCAATCAGAGACACTTTCAAAACACGTTTTCGCAGCGCTACGAGCGTTTATTAACAACTTCTCACCAGCTCTATTCAAAGGCAACGCTGTTCTCTGTGGCCAGTTAGTGTATGAGCTGCTAAAAGGCTGTGACAGCCGCTTGACCGTAATACGACATGAATCATGTGCCGTCCTATATTTATTAATGCGTAGTAATTTTGAATTTTCCGGTCGTAAAGGTCTAACACGAGTTCACCTGCAAGTTATAATATCTGTATCGCAAATGATTGGAAATGTAATTGGGCTGAACAATGCTCGCTTCCAAGAGTCGCTGTCGCTGATAAACAGCTATGCGAATAGCGATAAAGCAATGAAAGGAACTGGCTTCCCAGTCGAAGTAAAAGATTTGACGCGGCGTGTTCGTACCGTCCTAATGGCTACAGCTCAAATGCAAGCACATCATATGGACCCAGAGAGGCTTTTGGAGTTGCAGCTTTCGTTGGCCAATTCCTATGCTTCAACGCCAGAATTGAGGCACACATGGCTGATCACCATGGCAAGAAACCACGAACAAAGTGGAAATATTTCAGAGGCTGCTTGCTGTAATCTGCATATTGCTGCACTTATGGCTGAATATTTGAAACTGAAAGGATCTGGTGAAAATCATTGGGGTGCTGAAGTTTTCGGCTCAATTTCAAGGAATATACCAAGAGATGAGAAAGGATTGAAGTTGGATAGTGGAGCTCAGGACTCTCAATATTCTGAAGGTCTGATATTGGAGCAGTTGAAGGAATGTGCAGATTATTTAGATCGTGCGGAACGTTATGAATGTTTAGGACAATTGTACCGTTTGATTATACCAATGTATGAGAAACGGCGTGATTATATTTCGCTAGCACAATCTTACGAACATTTGGCACATGCTTACAATAAAGTGGTGGAAGTCAATCGATCGGGAAAGAGAATGTTAGGACGATATTACCGAGTGGTATTCTACGGGCAGGTAAGTCTAATTTTTCTATAAATTTATTAACATGTTCACTATATATTTGTTGTATTTCATTGCAGATGTACTTCGAAGAAGACAGTGGAGTTGAATACGTGTACAAGGAACCTAAACTAACTTCACTTAGTGAAATCTCTGAAAGGCTACATAAACAGTATAAGGATAAATTAGGAGCTGACATAGTCAAAATGATAATGGATTCATCACCGGTAAGTTTATTCTTATGAAATATTTGTATGTTCTGGAATAATGTTATTGTCGTTTCTTTGTCTTATTCTAGGTGAAAGCTAGTGAGCTGGATCCTAAACTAGCATATATTCAAGTAACTCATGTGATACCATATTTTACCAAGGACGACATTTCATGTAGACAAAATGAATTCGAGCAAAATCATGATATTGATACGTTTGTGTATGAAACGCCATTCACGAAAAATGGAACTGCACGTGGAAATGTTGAAGATCAGTGGAAACGAAAGACTATTATCAAAAGTAGGTTTCTTGCAAAATTTTAAAATTCAAATTCCAGATCAACTTTAAATGAGTTTACATCTAATTCTCTGGTTTTGTAAAATTAACGGTCTTTAAATGGGTTTGGTGATGTCCGCGTAGTATACTGGCTAGGGGACTCACCCCGTAAGCCAAAGGTGTCTGATACAATACCGTTGGTGACAACGAGATTTGTTTCGAGTGATTCCTCGCACGGACTATAAGCCCGTTCAGTTATGATACGTACTGGTCTAAAATCAGAACGTATCACAGCAGGGAGTACAGACACAAGGCCAAAGCAAGGTACTGACCATGTCACCTTCTCGAATGCCGATAAATACGATCAAGATAATAAAATACTCTATCTATAAGCAAAGACCCGAAAGGGGCTCTGGTGCTAAAATAAACCAGCAAAATGAGCTTGGTACAGAAGTATGGCTAGATGTTGTATTTTATGATTTCAATATCTTAGATAGATAACTTGTACTGTTAACAACTATGATGGAAAGAAGGATACAATGAACAAGAACAGCGAGTGATACTTTTTTTAAATCAAAAAACACCTAGGAAGGAAAGTTTTTCTGCTAAAGGGGTTTTTTGTTAATACACACGATTTATAAATTGGTGCCCGAAAATTTTTCAACTTATTCAATTTAAATGGCTTCATTTAAAGCATACGTCATTGTACTTATATATTTCTTATTTTATCGATTTAACAGTTCTCCAAATGCTTTAATAATTTAGATATATTCTAAAATTCTAGTTAACAACCTCAAAATAATCGTGGTCTGCCCGCCACAAGCGAAGCGCATAACTTGACGAAACTCTGTATTGATGGTTTTCTTCTTATGATAGTTGAAATAAATTATTTATTCAAAACAATTAGATAGATCAACTGTAATGGTAATGCAAACAAATTTAAAATAAATGTTTGGGAAGCGTTTCCAAGTGAAATATCGATAAGAATTTAATAAGGACAAGCATAATTTTCTAATATAAATTATTTTCCTGGGATATTTACATTGAAATAATACTTTATACACAATCAGTGTCGATTATATTAAGGACCTTAATGTCACCAGCATAGTACAGTAATACCCCGACTTACGCAGTAACACCCCGACTTACGCTACCTTGACATACGCGAATTCGGAGTTACACAATTTTTTAATTTTCTCGTCTATTCGTCTTTTGTGTGAAAGCCGCGCAATCAAGGTGAAGCGGTGTTTGCTTTTGACTCCCCCCGCCCGCGCTAGTGTTCGTTCGCCTTACGACAGGCTCAACCGTGTAGCGCGGAATCGACGCGTAGGTACAAAAAAGTTACGATTTTGTGTTTATTTTGTGTGTTGTGCGATGACCTGAGATATGTACTAAGTACTATGACATCCAAACGAAGTAGAACCGACTCTTTTGCTTCAAAAAAGAAAAGAAAAACATTATCTTTAGAGTGTAAACTTAACAGCAAAAATAAAAATTTGTGAATTAGCAAAGAAGTTTGATCTACCGGAATCGACAGTCAGGACAATTACAAAAAGTAAAGAAAAAATTCTAGAAGCTGTGAAAAACGTTCAGTCTTTGAATTCAAGCATCATTCGTAAACGGCATGGTATTATCGCTGAGATGGAAACATTGTTAAAATTATTGTGTGATAATCAAGTAAGTGTGAAAAATTGTAGTGTTGATCAGAACACGGTGTGCTTTCAAGCAAAACTAATTTTTTGAGAAGTTAAAAGAAGAGGCTAGGGTGATGGCTAAAGATGAAACGTTCAAAGCTAGTAGTTGGTTCAGCCGGCTCAAAAGTCGCTGTAATTGGCATAGCATTGCAGAAAGTGGAGAGGCGGCAAGTGCGGATAAAGAGGCTGCGTCTCTCTATCAAGAGAAACTCAAAGCTATGATAGACGTGGATGAGACTGGCGCGTGAAGAGAAAACCTTTCCAGGTTTTAAGGCCGCCAAAGATCGATTAACAGTGATGCTTGGCGCGAATGCAGCTGGTGACTTAAAGTTAAAACCTCTCTTAGTTTATCGCTCAGGAAATCCAAGAGCCTTGAAAAACAAATCTAAAGCTGGTTTGCCCGTGATTTGGAAGTCGAATCGTAAAGCTTGGGTGACGGACTCCCTTTTTGAGGACTGGTTTGGCGTTATTGCAAGTCTAAACAAATTCCGTTTAAACTGATGCTATTAATCGACAACGCACCAGGTCATCCTCCTGCTACTTTAACTAGTTTCGATCGCATGGCCGAATAAAACGAGGAATATTCGATCCACGTGTGAAAGTTGATTTTTTGCCATCAAATACAACCAGCTTGCTTCAACTGATGGACCAGGGAGTTACAAAACATTCAAAGCTTATTACGCGAGACGATCGTTTGCACATCTGCATAAAGCTTTAAGACAAAACAACGAGCTCTCTGTTAAAGATTTTTGGAAAAAAATCAATATTTTACATGCCGTGAGAATCATTGGAGAATCTTGGGATGAAATTTCACAAAAAACTTTAAATGGCGTCTGGAAAAAACTCTGTCCATTTTTTTTTCTCCACTCAGACTCAGGCGGAATCAGTGTCAAGGCCTGATGAGATTGGTAAAGTGATCAAAGACGTTGTCGAACTTGGTAGACAAATAAATTTAGAAGTGGATAGTGATGACGTTCAAGAACTGCTGGATTCACACAATCAGGAGCTTACAATTGATGAGCTCATAAAAATGCGTGAACAAGAGGAAGGCGTTGAGAATCTTGATTCTTTGGGCCCAAGTCAATTAGAAGATCAAATGACAGTTGGAAACTTGACAGAAGCCCTCAGCTCAATTGAAAAAGTGTTACCGATTTTGCAAAGCATAGACTCCAATGCGTTTCTGTTACAAAACAAGGAATAAAAAAAATTAGCATGCTAAGAGGAGATATTACGGGAGAAAAAAAATCATTGACTCGTCAGAAGATTGTTAGATTTTATGAAGCCTTCTCCATCAAAATAACTTCGGATTGTATTTATACAGTTTATAATAATATAATTTGTCATATTATCTACAATATTTACACATTTATTTCCTAAATTATTGTTTTATTTAGTCTCTGGTCCCAATTAAACATACTTTGTATGTCTTTATATGCAAAATTGTTCCCCGACTTACGCAAATTCGACTTACACGGATAGCGCTCGGGCCCACGTATCGCGTAACGTCGGGGTATTACTGTAATTTCACTAGGAAGATACTAATAAATAATAAGAATAAAGTTGTATCAAATTAAATCCTTTCGGAACACGCTAGCTGGAGTGGAACAAAACGTGAAAACAAAGCTTGAGTTGAAAATGACTTCACATTTATTATCAGAAATCGAGAAAAGATGACAAGAAAAAAGAAAACCTTGAAATTACAGCCCTAAAGTTTTTCAAATTAAAGTAAATAATTACTAGCATCAAGTATTTGAATTGTGTCATATGAATATAGCATCAAGGCAAGGATACAAAAAGAAAGAAAATTCCTCGAGAGAGTTGGCGTATTTTCCTGCTTGCATATAATACAGTCGCGTAGCATAGTGGTTAGAGTACTCACCTTGTATGCTGAAGGTCCCTGGTTCGAATCATGTTGGTGATAACGAGATTTGTTTCGAATGAATCTTGGGACGGACTATAAACCCCTTCAGTTATGATATTTACTGGTTTAGAATCAGAACGTATCGCAGCTGGGTGGACCGACACACGGCATTGGCCATTAAACGTGCAAGTGCTATTACTCACTCTGCCGCTTTATCAGCTGTTGCCTCGATTCGCTCGGAAAAGCTCATCTTCTAGGCTACCAATATGCTCAAGTATTTCACTACTAACTTTGATTTCTTTAATAGGACAACGACTTTAGTTTTTTTCCAATGCAAGGCTGAAGTCGCGAGCAGTTAGCAAGTCCCTCACTTGTGTCATTAGCATACCAAGCCTATGTTGCGCGTGTTCGACCGTTCGTCCAGCGACTAGCGCCGCAACATCATCCGCATAGGCGATCACGCATGACTCGCCAGGCAGCTGAAAACCTCGGGAGCCCATCATACGAGATGTTCCGCAAGTTAGGGCCAAGGATAGACGTCTGAGTGACCTGATGTATTTTCCATCTTCTGCCGACCTTCCCTCGTGTCATAGAATAGGCGACGATCCTTCTAATACGAGGGCGATCCAATAATTACTTAGCCTCACCGCCCGATAGCGCCACTATCGCAAGAGAGATTCATTAGCCTGTAATAAATTCTCGAAGGCGGTTACCATCAAAATTTAAGCCAAATCGTACTCCTGGATTTGTTTTGGACGTGTACGCAGATTTTAGAAAAATGATGAAAGAGCATTATCGGTCAGTGGTTCGATTCTTGTTTTTGGAAATGAAATCGCGCAGCGCAATCAAAGAGTGCTTAGATGCTGTGTACGGTGACTCTGCTCCTGGGATAGCGACCGTAAAAAATGGATTTAACGTGGTTTTTGATGAGCCACGCCCAGGTACCCCGAAAACGGCTATCACGGAGGATAACGTGATAAAAATCCAAGTGCTCGTATTGGCAGACCGCCGATTGAAGGTAGCTAAGACAGTAGATATCTCAAAAGACTGCGTGGGTCATATCCTTCATGAAATTTTGGGCATGAGAAAGCTGTCCGCGCGATGGGTGCCACATTTGCTCACACCGGACAGTAAACGCAACCGTGAGTCCACTTCAGGGCAGTGTTTCACGTTGTTTAAGCGCAATCCAAAAAAGTTTCTTCGTCGTTTCGTGACTGTTGACGAAATGTGGCTCCACCGGTTCACACCAAAAACCAAGGAACAGTCGAGACAGTGGACTTTACACGGCGAACATGCTCCTAAGAAGGCGAAGACTGTCTTGTCGGAAAGATGATGGCCACCGCTTTCTGGGATTCACAAGGTGTGATCTACATCGACTGCCTGGAGTAGGACAAAACTCCGAACTGCAGAAAAAAGGCCCCATTTGGCGAGGAAAAAATTGCTCTCCCACCATGACAGCGCACCGGCTCCCACTTCCGCCATCGCCACGGCCAAATTGGGCTACGAACTACTACCCCATCCACCGTATTTTCCAGATTTGGCCCCGTGCGACTTCTTTTTGTTTTTAAACTTGAAAAAGTCACTCGCCGGGCAAAAATTTTAGTCGAATGACAACGCCACGGATGCCTACGTATTTTTCAGACGGGCTGTAGAAATTGGAGCGTCGCTGCGTCGAGTATATCAAGCTAAGAGGAGATTACGTTCATAAATAAATCACCACTTTTCCAAAATTGTCGTTTTTCTTTTGTAGTCCAAGTACTTATCGATGATGAACAAGCTTGCAGTGATGCAAGCTTGTTTATCAGAAGTTGCCAATCACGGAATACAGTGGAAGTTCATCCTTCCCAGCAGCCCCCATTTTGGTTCACTGTTTGCAGCCGGCGTGAAGTCAAAAAAATTTCACCTCTATAAGACGATTGGAAATCAGATACTGAACATCGAAGAAATGAACACACTGTTAGCCCAGATTGAAGCTTGCATGAATTTACGGCCGCTGACGCAAATAAGTGACGATCCAAGTGATGACGCCGCATTGCCTCCAGGTCATTTCCTTACTAGAGACAACTTATTTGAAATAAAAGATGACCCTTGCAAATCAAACTGCACTTTATTGAGAAGATGGCAATTAGTGCAACATATGAAACAATCTTTTTGGAAAAGATGATCAGAAGGGTACTTGCAACGTTTGCAGCACAGGTCCAAATGGTTGGAGAAGCAAGAGAACCCGAAATTCGGTGAACTTGTACTAGTTAAAACTGATAACATTCCGTCAATGCAATGGCCACTGGGAAAGATCGTAGCCACACACCCATGAAAAGACGGGTTAGTTCGAACAATATCAGTGAAAATGAATGGAAGTGTTGAAAAACGTCCCATTGTCAAAATTTGCAAACTACCGTTGAATGATACGGAACCAGAAACCCCACATGTATCAGCTATAACTGTTCAGACGAATGCAAAGCCTGTTAAACAACCAAAACCAGGAGATATTGACATACAAGAACGGAAAAGAAAGCCAGCAAAAATATTACCGAGCCTCTCAACAGTTCTGCTCTCCACGCTACTCGTACTTGGAGTCTTACCTACTCCTACTGTAGCAGAGGCCACTGTAAGACGTTTGGATGGTGGTCGTTATATAGAAGAAATAAGAAAAAGTAATATCATTCGTGGAGCATTACAGCTGAACATCGAGCTTCCATTCCCTGACTCAGTCACTGATGAAAACAACCTACACAACATGAATACAAGCCTACACTCTCTGTGTTCTCAAAGCAGTCAAGCTGGGAGCGTACACTGTTCGAACCTAGTTCATCATATTTCAGAAGTGATCGATGCTACACAAAACAAAATCGAAGTCCTACGGTTTGCGCATGGCCGAGTAAAACGAGGAATATTCGGGCAAATGCTTATTGCTTTCTTTGTAGTCAACGACAAAATTATCAAAGACGTACAAACACTGTCATCAAACTAGCAAACGTCCAAGAACATGATCAACCATCAAGGCAAAATCATACTGAAAGCCACGAAAACGCTAAACACAACCTCCAGCAAAATCAACAGACAACTGCAAAGATTCTCCGATCAACTGAGAAAGAGACTGGAGCAGATCAACGATTCGAAAAAATGGTTTTCGAAAGTGGATGCAAATCAAATAAGCATTCAATTCTTAGCCACATACTAACGCGCGGTCAACTACATCGGAGAAGTCTCTACCAAATATAGTAACATTTTGTAGGCCGTAAATGCCAAGGAAGGAATACTGGAATGTATTCAGTTGGAAAATCTTCAATCTACCATTCAAAACACACAATCATTCCTACCAGCTCATCTTACGATATTATAATCTGCAGCCTCTAAATTGGTGACTGACTCCAACACAACCTGCCTCAAGATTCACGGCTACTTGCCAATCATCGACAGCCGCAGATTTGACCTAGTTAAGGCTACAACAATTCCTCTTCAACAAAACCGTAAACTATTTGCAACATTTAACATGGCCAACTCTATCCTCGGAATCAATTACAACGATCAAGTCTACTTTGAAACAAGCAGCAGCGATCTTGCACGAGCACCAGAACTGACCACGGGAGTTTATCTATTATCCAGCACAATTCTAGTAGACCTTAAAGCCAAACCAAATTGTGTGATAAGATTTACACAACCAATTCATGTGTCCACAAACTTTTTTCAGTACAACTTCACTGATCTTCCATCAACTCATGTCGATCAACACATGGTTATTCGTCACCCCGCAACCTGTTCATGCTCAAACCCTTTGCCGTGGACAACGAACCGACATCCTCATTAACGGAACAGGATTGATAAAGCTAACCCAAGATTGCCAACTACAAGCCGAAGGTTTTATCCTCGTAGCTGACCAGAGCCAGATAACGCGCTCCTTTCGGACCTTCATCTCGCCAACCGTGCCAGAAATACCTATCATTACGCCCAGTACCGACACCAGATTGTTGAATGTATCAACCGTTATTGGGACAGGAGAGTCCTTTCGAGCATCATAACTGCGCAGGAAAACCTAGTAACAGAACTTGAAAACACGGAATGGGGAACGATTAGACACCACCAAACATTATTGACAGATTCCATCAGCTTGTCAGGATTAATTCTTACTGCAGTGATAGTTACCATCATTTATCAATACATACGAAGAAGCACCCGGAGAGTCTCTAATACATCAAAACCTTCTCCCTCTTCTACCTGGTACGATGAGCACCGTCTGTAAGATCCTGGCGTTTCTTGAAGCGCGATATGTTAGATATAAGTTAAAGTTCATAAAATAATATAAAACTCATTGAAAATAAAATAAAACACTTCAGTTTGCAATATTGAAGTTTAACGCAACTGAACTTCTAATAATTCGGACATGTACAATTCTTGCCATTTCAACATTTTTCTGCTAACAGAAAATCAATTCAAAGTTCAGTTCAAGAATGATGAGCTTGGTTGAACTGGCAAAAATTACTTACGAGCAATTTTGTATGTCGGAAAAATCTTACAATAAATGTGTACAGATCTGGGAAAAATAAACATTGTTATCCAAGCATTCATTCATTTAGTATCATTTTCTTTCACGCAGCAACAGATTCTCCTCGAGAGCATGGCAACATGATATTTTCTAAGATGCCCACTTACCTGTCCTTGGTTAATATTCCTACTGGCCTAACACGAAACCAAACATTGATGGTCCCACATCCAAACTTAACAATAGTAATGTTAAAGTGTAGCGATAGTTGAATTTCCGACTTTTCTCTCGTCTTAAAAATCTCTTCCGATCGAAAGCAATGTACTTAATTCATTTTTATTTGGTCGCACCAAAAGATGAATACCCACGCATTTTTTCATGCTAAATTTTCCGGAGCGATCTTCATTCTTCTCTTCTGATTAGCTGTGATTTTTTTCTTTTTGGGTTTTGTAAAATCATTTTAGCAAAACCTAACTAAAATCGTGTCCTGTCTGTCCGTGTGTCACACTACTTTTTCTCGGAAACTACATAAGCTAGAAACATGAGATTTAGTATGTAGATGCAAAGTGACGCCCTCTTCAAAGTTTCACCAGGAAAAGAAATTTATAAGGTGTTTAAGGGGGGTTTCCCAATATAGAGAGTGGCCCTGAAAAAAAAATTTCATCGTATGTAGGCAGTATGGGTATCAAATGAAAGGTCTTGATGAGAGCTTTTCAAAATAGGTCCTAAAATGACAAATTTCGCTTTAACGGATGCAGGGAAATGTACGAATTTTTCGAACTCAATTTATGGAATCTGTATATTAGTCAAGTTTTGATATGCAGAATATATTGTTTGATTTACTAATTGTTTTACAAAACCCTTCGGGCAGGAGCACTCTCCTGCTACTTCACCTTGTTTTATCTGTGGACGATGTATTGACAAATCTCCGCAAAGTCCTGTCACACATGACAAAATGGCCAATTCAAACAGTCTTCAATTGCACACGTCTTTGAAGCGATTTAATGCAGCACTTTAGTATTGCGCACAAAATTTGACTATTATGGTTCTACTGCAAATTTTCTTCTTTCCGTCGTCTGATTCAAACGAATTTTCGAAGCGTTTGCCTCACTATGTCGACGTGATTTGCGGTTCACGATTGCACTTTCCAACGCTCGCGGATGCAATCTATGCGCGATAACTGATCATAAATTCCTTCACCGTTCCGAAATGCACAAAATTGGCTATGACCGATAATTTTGTGTGCAAATTTTTTGACAAATTTTCTGTCGAAAGATCAGCCGGCCAGATAAAGTGGCGACCTCCGTCTCGATGTCGTGGATCCGATGGCGAGCACTAAAAATCGCACAAACATAAACAATTGTTAGCAGTCGAATCGCTCTTGCGTTTTTCGAGACTTCGATCATCCGAGACAAAACGTGCACAGCTTTGGAATGTTGGTTTAATTAGTTACACGACAAAACTTATTGACTTTTTCAATTTCTCTACGAAGAAAATAAAGAACTCTCAGGTGAACGATTCTGATTAAGAAACAGTTAATTCTGCTTTGCCCGCCAGACGAGCCTCGCTCGACGTTTTCCCGTCGGTCTTTCCAATGCGACTCCTCGCATGCCGTCAACGGTGGTTTTATTGGCGAGCCCTCTGCTTGCCGTAAACGGTGGCTTCCTTGGCGAGCCCTTTGCTTGCCGGCAACAGTTGTTTCTCTCCGTCAAGATAAGAACGCAATTCATTTCTAAATTACGTTGCAAAGGGAGTTGCCGTCATCGAATTTTAATTGTAATTTTTATTCAATATTTTCTAATTACAATTTATTTATTTTTAATCTTTTTGTTTTTAAATTAGATGATAGTTAAAGCTTTATTTTTTGTTTTTTGTTTTTTTGACTAGCAAAACAAACATGATATTTTCGCTCGGGAATGTTTTTCGAGCAGTTTTCCTAGGCGCCTGCGACTGTATAAAATTTGAGTGTTATTTCATTGGCTGTGCACCTTATTTCTGTTGAGAAATGCACCTCAATTGTGCTGACAACGACTCCATCAGAACTTCTTTATCCCTGCTGTTCAATTATTTCAGTCTTATTTGATTTATTCAATTCATCGCAGTAGCCACTCTAATTCTGTTAAGAATTTTCTTTTCAGGACGAAATCATGAGAATACAAGAAATTGTTCAAAGATAATGTTTTTCTTTTCAATTTTAAACAGCTCAGTACTCATTTCCGTACGTCTTGAAACGCATCCCCGTTAAAGATCATCAAATCATCGAACTTAGCCCAATTGAAGTTGCGATTGATGAAATGCAAACCAAAGTTTCTGAGTTGGAAGAAGTCATTTTACCTCCAGCCGATGTTAAAAAGTTACAACTGCGATTGCAAGGAAGTGTCGCAGCCACCGTCAATGCTGGGCCACTGGCATATGCCACAGCATTCTTAGATCCCAAAGTAGTTGGAAAGTATGAAATCGATCGAGTTGAGGATTTGAAGGATATGTTTAGGTAATTAATATATCATACTTAAAGAGCAATTTAATTTTGAAAATATTCATTCATCTGCATATACTATACCCTTATTTACTTTCAGGGATTTCATTGGTGTATGCAATACAGCTCTCCAACTAAACGCTCGCATGATTTCGTCTGATCAACGAGAATACCACTCAGCGTTGAAGGATAACTACAAAAAACTATGCTCAGCTCTCAGTGATCTGCTCGATGAGCCTTTCACCCCTATCGAAGATGGAATGGCCACACAGCGTAACAGCATGGCTTTATTTAGTGCAATTAGCGGAACGCCGAATAATGGTAGTAGTGCTTAGATAATATAAAGAATGAAAGAAAGAAAGAACTAGTATGAGAAGACTTTCCCGAGTTTAGTTTGCGAATTCGATTAGAATTGTAGTTGGAAGCTAGTAGGATAGATGGCACGGAAATTGCATTTACTAACAGTCCATTATAAGCCCATAATAAAACAAATAAATTTAAATTCACTTTGTTCGAAACCTAGATCAAATGATTAGTAACAGTCGATTCATAGAATCTCAAAACTAAACTAAACACGCACATTAACTCGAATATTTCGAATATACTCATCAAAATCTAAAAAATATATACATCCTAATAGGTATTGGCATTTTCGGACATCTTCATGAACACTGAACTAAACACACAACAAAAGGAACAAAAAGAAACACTAAAAACAATTTTCTCTTCGTCTTATTTGTACAAATTCAAAACAAAAAAGAAGAAAAAAATTCAAGCAAAACAAAGTTTAATTATAATTCTACGATATCGTTATTGAATTCTGTGTATTTTAGTATATAAGTGTTAGTTACTTTTTTGTGTAGAATGTAAGTTGAATTTTGTTGTATTTACCAAAAGTTTATGATACAAATTACTTTTTTTACGCGCTATATTTCATTTATAATGAATCGACCTCTCGGACACTGACAAAAGAATTGTTTGAAAATATATATGTATATGTGCGAATATTTCGCTTCTATTATTATTGTTTATTTTTAGTTATTAATTACATATTTTATTTCTGGAATGCAGGAAATTTGTTTATTTTTTGAAACTTTTCGAGTGAATTTTCATTGCAAAAAAAAACTGCTGAAGAAGAAAATTACATCAACCAAAATATGAAATGAATGTATATGGACAATTATTTTAGAACAATTAAAGTAGATATACAAATACAATAAAATAATATAAAAAAATACTAGAAAATGAAATAAAATTAAATTCATATTATTGATTGGATTGTAGTAGGATATAAAAAAAATTATAGAACGGCCGAATGAGGAATAAGTGTAACGAATTGCAAGAAGGTATCTTTTGTCTTCTTGTCAACCAAGTTTTTTTATACTACAGTCGATTAAATAACCAGTAAATGTTACTATATACAAACAAATGTGTACTCTTAATGAGTGTAAATGTGTGTGGATCTTATATTGTAAACAGTGCAAAATATTTTGTTTTATAGCTTATTTTATTTATTTAATAAATGCAAATTATTAATTTCATTTACATCAGTTTGAAAACTTTAGCTTTCATTTCGAAAACTAACATAAAATCTAATGAATTGCTGTTTGTAAAATTTTGTTAAAGTTCTTCTGGATTATGAATTCAAATAGATATTCTCTAAGAGAGAAATATACTGGGCATTCCATTAAGTAAACTTTTATGTCTTTATTTTTGTTGACTTTCAAATAAAACATATTTCATTATCAATGACTCTGCGTTTTAAGGTGTTGAAATTGAGTAAACCTTTGAACGATAAAATATATTACCAATCGATCAATAGTGGTGACAGGTAGAGAAGTGTAGTCTCGTTATTCCAGCGATATACGAAAATATGCTATAGTTACTAAAGATGTGCAAAAAATACTCATTCGATATAAAGTAACGAATACTTTGAGTGAATATAAGTATTGAATACTCGTTGATGAAAGTATTCGGTATTGGTGCTCAGTCAAAATCGCTCTGAATAGATTCTTTGAATAACTCTGCCGTAAACGGTTCCAAGCCCGTTTGAGAAAGGAAGAGGGAACCCCTTGTTTCCCCAACCAACAACTTCCATGATTCCTCATCCTCAGCAAAAGCGCAACATAGCGTCGCTCGAGCCTATGACAACTATCGAAATAAGAGGCATTGACTGCACCACAGATCTGGCCGAGGTCGAAGAGGCCATCAAAAGGGAGTTCCCTAGCGTGGGCAGGATCAAAGCGAGGCTGACACCAGAAAACCAAAGGGGAAATCGCATGGCCATCATTGACTTGACCGGAAAGGACGCCGAACAATTTATGAATAACGGCAAAGTAAGAATAGGTTAGGTTGTCTGCGGGATATTCTTTACAAGAATGCTGACCAAAAATCCGGATTTCGGGCTCGTCTTAGGATCAGCGAAATGCTGAGTTATTCAGGAAGCCCTATCCAAGGCAAAATCAGAATTTCGACTGCCCGCATCCTGCAGCTAAACCTACACCGCAGTTCAACCGCCCAAAATCTGGTTTAACGGTTTGCAAGTGACATGAAAGCAATTTTTTTGCTTCTGAGTGAGCTACACCATGATAAAAGTTTGGCATTATGGTGTCCTGATGAAACTGGTACTATCGCCATCTGGGCTCGGAATAGTGATGTCCAGGCGGGGAGCTGTGTACGGGGGATGGTTTCAGGTGGGTTCGGTGCTCAGGAATCACCTTCTTTAGTGTGTATCCGACATCAAACGAATCGATATAATCTTTCCAAGCCAAGCTGAATGTTTTGGAGGGCGCTATCTCGAACGCAGACGGCAATGCGCTCGTTGGGGGTGACTTTGACGCTAAAGCAATCGATTGGGGCATGCCCCAAACAGACCCGTGGAAAAACTAATCCTAGAAATGGTGGCCAGGATGGCGCTCGACGTACTAAACATCAGAAGTACGCCGACTTTCCGCCGTATTGGCTGTGAAGGAACCATACCGGACATGACATTCGCCTCAGAGTCCTTAGTACGGAGGATACAGAATTCGAGAGTATTAGAGGACTTCAGTGATCATCAGTGCATTCTGCTTGATATCAGTGATATTGTCTCCCAACGTTCGTACTCTCAACTTCGTACAATTATTTATTTATTTATTAGCCAAGCAAGGCACTGGTACAAGAAATAAAAATATACAAATTTTGTACGCTAACTCACAATAATTACTTAAAAAATACAAATTAAAATTAATTAGATTGATACAATAAAAATATGGTGTCAGGGTTGGATACATGACGGGATTAAGATGCTAGGGCATTTGATAGCAGAGCTTTGAAATGGGTTCTGGACATGTCTGGGGAGTAATGCGCACCGTGTGAATTAAACGTTTTGCAACATCTATTGATAGGCTCATTATCGGCATAGATTGTGTGGTGCCGCTCTTCCACCAACAGACGAGAGTGCCTAGTGACTCGCAGGGGCTCATGTACTTTTATTTTATTAGCTAAAAATGGAACATTTATCGAGCCTCTGAGGACATCAAACGCGAAACAGCAGGTTATCGTAATTCTCCGGGAAGCAAGTGATGGCATATTCAAAATTTGCAGCCCGTGCTCGTAAGGGGGTAAATCCTGAAAATTTTTAGGATCATATAGCGACCTCAATGCAAACAATACAAACTGTTTTTGAACCGATTCAAGTCTGTCAATGTGGACATGAAAAACAGGATCCCAAATAAGACAAGCATATTCAAGCATTGGGCGAACTAACGCGACGTACAACGTCTTAGATACCCAAATATTTTGAAACTCTTTGGATCGACGTTTGATGAAGCCGAGTAGCTTATTGGCCCTAGAGATAACTTCATCGTAATGCAAGTTGAATCGAAGTTGATTGTCCAACATAACACCGAGGTTTACGACGCTGTTCACTCTGTTAAGTTTGTGGTAGTTGAGATGATAATCGCAAGCAAGAACGGAGTTTTTACGGGAAAAACTTATTACCACACATTTTTCGAAACCATTCTTTTTTTCTGACCATTCTAATAGAGAGTTTACCTTGTTTTGAAGGAATGCCGTGTCCTTAGGAGACGTTACTACATTGAATAGCTTAAGATCGTCGGCATAAAATAGATTGGGAATATCAGACAGCATAACAGAGAGATCAGAAATAAAGATGTTAAAAAGTAGGGGACCAAGATGGCTGCCTTGAGGTACACCAGAGCAAACATTTATTTCTTTGGACACAAACCCTTGAAATTTGACGAATTGGGTCCTATTTTTGAGATATGAGTCGAACCAGTCTAGCAAAGGACCACGGATTCCGAAGATTTTTAATTTGTTTGCTAAAATTTCGTGGTTAACACGATCAAACGCTTTGCTGAAGTCAGTGTAAATCGCATCAATTTGGTTACCTTTTTCCATTTCACAGAGGATACTAGAAACCATTAATGTAAGATTTGTAACTGTTGAGCGATTTTTTCGGAAACCATGCTGTTGATCGTTTAGCAGAGGCTCAATGATGGGCGATATTTTTGAACTGACTATTTTTTCAAAAAGTTTAGGAATCGCAGATAGTATTGCAATGCCTCTGTAGTTTTCAACTGATGCCTTATCTTTACTTTTATAAATTGGAATCAAATGGGATGTCTTCCATATCGTTGGGAAAATTCCAGAAGAGAGGGATTTATTGAAAATAATATGCAGAGGAAGAATCAATTGCTCTTTACAGTGAAACAAGAAGCGAGGAGGGAGTAAATCAGGACCAGGCCCTTTATTGATGTCAAGTGCCTCTATTGCGTTGGATATATCATTTTCAGAAATGCAGAGTTCCTCGATGGGAGACGCTGAGTTTTCGACTGAAGAAGGTATGTAGGATGAGGAGTTGGTTGGACAGTACACGGATTGAAAATGACTTGCAAAAAATTCGCAGATGTCTACGGGATTGCACGAGCTCAAGTCTTGATACACCATAGAATTGGGAAAATCTTGGGACTTACGTTTAATGTTTACAAAATCAAAAAACTTTTTTGGGTTATGGATAATGTTTTCACCAATTATGTTAACGTAAGAATCATATGCTTCCCGAGATTTGAGTTGCAATTCGTTAACCAGCGCATCATATTTATTTTTCATTTCTTGGCTAACGTTGGATCTTTTTTGAATTAATTTGTGGAGCTTATTCCTTTGGTTTCTTAAATACCTAAGGTCGCCATCAAGCCAAGGCTCAGAGAGCTTATTTTTCTTTTTAATTTTGGGCACGTACCTCTCAACGGCGTACATGAATATATTGTACAAACAATCTACTGCGTCGTTTGTACCTAACGTTGAAAGCGTACCAGTCCAATCAATAGTATGAAGATGGTTGTTAATGCTATCATAGTCAGCATTATGGAAGTCAAAAACGATAGAATTATTGCAAGAAAGATGGTATTCTCTATCCGTAGTGGCTAATTCAAGAGAAATTGCGGAATGGTGGCGGGTGTTAGAAAACAAATGCTCCGGTGGAACATCGGAAGGATGGGCGTCGAGGTGCTCTCACAGCGGGAAAATTCGCAGGGGACGGAAGAACTGGCAGCTCAAGACGTGGTGAGCGAAACCATGAACATCATCAGGACTGCTTGTAACGCTTCTATGCCCCGTCGAAAACCCCGGCACGGCAAGCCCACAGTGTACTGGTGGTCGACTGAAAAGCGAAGGGAGTGTCACAAGCTTCGGCGTGAGACTCAAAGGGCACGACGCCGTGACGAGACATGCAACCGGGTAGCAGCATATAAATCGGGCATGAAATGCCTTCGCAAACTGATTAACAACAGCATAGCTCACTGCTGTACGATCCATGGGGCCTTGGCTGCAAGTTAGTTATACGGAAGCTTAGTGACCTACGGAAATCTTGCATACATGATGCGGAAAAGATGGACCCAGCCGTGTTGATGCTGTCCATGTTAAAACAGCCGACGAGTGTCCATTCTTCACACAGCCGGAACTAGAAGAGGCAGTCGTTTCACTGAAAGCGAGGAAGGCTCTAGGTCCTGTATGCTGTATAAATTTGTGACTAAATAGTGTCCAGCACTTCAGCCGCTTTTGCCAAACAGTTGATTGACGGTATACGCTTTTCCTTTTCAAGAATTGAGTCAACAAATCCCCAAAGAGAAATATTTTATTTGTAACACTTGAACTATTTGTTTGCTGAGTTGCATTTACTGGTTCTTCAGCAGAGAAACTTGTAGCAGCTTGAATTTCATTTTGAATCAGTTTTATTCAAGTGGTTTATGCCAACTCAGCAGTGTCTTCTGAAAAGTAGTGGCATTTGATTCTAAAGTAAAAAAATGTGCACAAAACTAACGTTAAATTTTCTTCAAGAAGTTTCTCTGCAGATCTTGTATTTTTTAAAGTGAAGTACAACTTTCTTTACTTTAATAATTAATGAGTTAAACAATGATACAGCTTCTTGTACAACCAAATTTTAAGGAATGAACAAAACATGGGAAATGGTCATATAACAGATATTTTCGAAATACGTTCGTTATATTAGAAGCATTATTAGATATACCCATGATTACTTTATCCTCCAAATTCCATTCTCGCAGAATTTGGTGGCCGTGTGGCAGCCAACCAGTATGGAACAATCTAAAAGAGCTGTTTTGAGTTGGAAGTCTTGCGTACAAAAATGCACAGCCAATGCAATGTATGATTCTAAATTGCCAGATGACCAGCAATCCGTTGTATTGCAAACTTCTTTTGCCTCTTCATGGAGATACATATTTTTGAGCTTGGATTATGCGTTTGTCGTACTTTCTTGGAAGCATCGAATTTGAAATTGATCTCCTAGATGGCAAATTGTACGAAGGATTTAAATTTTTCACAAATTCTTTTAAACCTTCATCTTCAACAACAGAGAAAGGTTGAAAATCTTTTGTAAAAAGGTTCATCAATGCATTATCGACCTTTGATTTTTCATTACGTCTAAGCTTGTGCGGAATGAATGATGTTTTTGTCTTCTGCTTTCTTTTAACAGCTGTCAAATTCAATACAGTTGTGCTCTCATGGGGGACTACTCCTGTGGAACAGCCCTCAATATTTACAATTTTCGCATTATTTTTCTCCAATCCACTCCGAAACTCGAATGTGGACGACGCCTTCTCATTCAAATTTGATTGATATGTAAAATTGCCCAAAATTGTATCGGGTGCACTCTTTCGTAATTGATGTTTTGTAAGATCACGATTTTTTACAAATGTTGCACGCTGCTTTTGTCTCGGGTAACGTAGAAAAGTAATTCCAGATAGAACTAACAGATAAATTAAAGCTAACATTACCTAACTTTTCTAATACTTTACCTTTCAAATCATTCATTATTGTTGATGACTTTTTCCCACAAACCGTAACTTCACAATTTAATTATGATCACCCACTACACTATGTTTTTGCATCCAATCTAAGTTATTGTATTGCACGTGCGGCAAAGTTAACAGCAATAGAAAATGGTATCCCATGCATCCATTCTTTATGCGTTGATCACTCAACAGCATCAACGGATTCGATTCCGGCAACGTTAATGTAGCTAGTAGCTTGTAGCGCCTCCGCTTCCTGCGTCGCAGCATGTGGTAGTTTATTGCACGAGCAGCAAGACGTGCTTTTCATTCTACATTCATCCTACCCTAACTTATATCTTGTGAAATGTAAATTGTAGTTTCTGTTCGCGAATAAATTTATTAGTGTTAATGAAGTATCATTTAATACGCCTAAGCTTGTGACCCCGTATTTAAAACAAAAGAACAACAGAAAAGCAAAATACTGTGAACTCATTCGGTAGTGTGAACCGTATGTCAGACGGTAATTCGAAAAACACTCGCAATTGCAGTTAAGTAAATCATCAGCAAGTTCCAAAAATGCGTGTGGAGAACCACGCCTAACAGATCGTAGCCGAGGAGCAAGATCATTTGGCCCGCCGGGCAGCAACAGGTTAATGTCATGAGTAGCTGCAAATTGCCATCATTTTGGCGGTCGCGTCCCGAACTATGGTTTTTTCAGATTGACTCACAGCTTCACGTGCACCGAATAGCTTCGGACTCAAAAAAGTATCACCTCGTTGTTGGAGAACTGGACTTTGAAACGGACATTTCTGATATTCTCCATACGCCGCCGGTGGCAGACAGTTATAACACGCTGAAGAAAGCCATAGTTTTGCACCTCACCGATTCACCAGAGGCGCAGTTCTATAAGCTCTTGACTGAAGTAAACCTCGGGGATGAAAGGCCGTCGCAACTACTGCGCCACATGCGGACACTTGCCGGCGCACGTGTTGGAGATGACGTCTTACGAGTCAAGGGGTTGAATCTTTTACCATAGCAGAGGCTCCGCATGCTCCTTCTTATAAAAGGCCAGACACTGGAAGAGCTCGCTGCCGTAACTGATGAGGCTCATGACATAGGACCATCTGTCATGGCGACTTCTCAATTTCGAATTTCAACGCCTTCGTCCGGCTATGCATCTCCGCAGCCTCCCCCCGATCTGCTAACGCAGGAGCTATCGGCAATTCGACAGGCCATCGCTCAACTCACGAACATCACTCTCGAGCTCCAATTAAATACGAGCGATCCAAATCAGAGAAGTCATTCAGTACCACGCAGTGGTCGTAAAACTCAGGTCCGCTCCTCTACACCAGGCCCCAATGAAAAAACGGGGTGATGTTGGTACCACACGAGGCACGGCGGACGCGCAACATTGCACGCAGCCTTGTTCCTTCTCCTCTCAGGCACAGCCGTCTCAGGAAAACTGAAGAAGCCGGCGATACTTTTGGCGGCCGTCACCGGCAACTCTTCAGAAAGCCGCCTTTACGCCTTGGATCGCAATTCCTCGATCCGATTTCTCATCGACTCAGGATCTGAACTTTCTATCATTCCTGAAAATATTATCAAGAAACCGCTTCAAAAACAGAGTTTGATTCGTACAGTAGCCAACGGAACGCCTATTGCAACCTTCAGAGTGAGACAGCTCAGCTTAAATCTTGGTTTTCGCCACCACCTTTTTCAGTGGAACTTTCTCATCGCAAACGTGCAGACGGCAATTCGACACTTTGAAACACCACGGACTTCTCATAGATTTCTAAAATCACCGCTTACTAGATGGTCGCACCAGCCTTTCAGCACCTTGCTCAATTGGTCCAGTTCCGGAAGTGCACTCTATTATTATTGCTGCACCCAAAATCGTACCTCACGGATCTCAAAAAGAGGTCTACGCAAAGCTTATCGACAATTTCCCTAAAAGCTTTGCTCGCTTTGGAGAGATGGCGCACGTTTCTGATCTACCCGTTCAGCACCACATCGTTATTAGTGGCCGGCCAGTATTCACCCGACTACGTCGACTCTCAGGTGAACGTCTTAGCGCAGCTAAAAGGGAATTCAGCGAATTGCTAGAGCGAAAAATCATCCGCCCCTCAGCGAGTCAGTGGGCCAGTCCTCTTCACATGGTGCCGAAGGACAATGGAGGTTGGCGTGCTACCAGTGACTATCGCCAGCTCAATGCAATCACTCGCCCCGACTTTTACCCACTTCCAGTAATAGAAGACTTGCTGCAGGATGCTCAAGGGAAAGTGTTTACGGTCATCGACCTTCACAAAGCCTTTTACCAGATCCCGATGGCACCGGAAGACATTGTGAAGACAGCAGTCACGACGCCTTTTGGATAGTTCGAGTTTTTGAGCATGCCACTTGGTCTAAAGAAACTCAAACCATGCAGCGTATAATTAATCATGTCTTCAAAAATCTACTATTCATGCGTAAATATCAGGATGATCTTCATCGGGCGCACTTCGCTAAGCTTCTCTTGACTTTAAACGAAGCACGCCTCCAAATCAACTGGACCAAATGTCAGATCACCCAGGCGCAGTTAACATTTTTCGGCTACCACGAGTCGAAAGAAGGGTTTCGTCCACCTCTGCCAAAGACCCAGGCCATCATCGACTTCCCAAGACCCGAGGATACTACGCAGCTCAGAATTTTCGTGGGAATGCTGAACTTTTACCGGCGCTGCATTCCACAAGCTGCTATGTTGCAAGCTCCTCTCATCGACTTACTTAAAGGAATCACGAAAAAGAAAGCTAAGCTTGCCTGGTCCGATCAGGCCGACGATTCTTTCATGCGCTGCAAACAGGCTATAGCTTCTGCAATAACCTCAGCTTTTCTCTCACCAACTCAGCGGCTCGCTTTATGCACGGATGCATCCAACACCGCCATAGGCGCAGTTTTGGATCAGCAGCTAACTGATGGTACCTATGTCCCACTAGGATTCTTATCGAGAAAGCTCTCAAATGCGGAGCAGAAATATTCGACCCACGATCGGGAGCTTCTAGCCATATTTGCTGCAATCAGACATTTCCAGCGCATTCTCGAAGGCAGGCAGCTCACCTCCTATACAGATTATCGGCCGCTCGTTCATGCACTCAATCAACGATCAGAAAAAGCATCGCCTCGGCAGATTCCGCAATTAGATTTTATATCGCAGTTTAATACCTAGCTGGAGTACACACCTGAGGAAAAAACGCTGTAGCCAACGCACTCTCGCGCGTGGAAACTGTCTCCGTTTTTGCCGCCTGCAACCTCAGCACCATTAACGCTCAGTAAGAGAAAGATGAAAGGCTACCACATCTATAAGCTATCTCTCGTTTCAAGCTTCGACGCCTCGAGCTCAACGGATATTCATTGGCTTGCACCGAACACGCCAGCATTATCAAGCCCTACTTGCAAGTCTCACTACGCAAACAAACATTCGACGTAGCTCACAATTTGTCGCATCCGAGTGGGCGTGCTACTGCTAAGCGCATCGCCCTAAAATATTTTTGGCCAAGCCTTCGTAGAGACCCTGCCAAAAGTCAAAAGTTCATCGCCACAACAGAGCGGAGCTAGGAAATTTCACAGCATCGGATCAAAGATTGGACCACATCCATTTGGACCTGATCAGAGTGCCACTCGCTGAAAAATTTGAACACTGTCTAACTATCATTGACCGCTAAACCCGTTGACCGCAGTTAATACCAGTACGTGACATGATAGCTGCAACCGTTGCTCGTGCTCTCGTTGACAATTGGATATCCTGCTTTGGAACGCTCGAAATTACGACCGATCAGGGCACGCAATTCGAGGCTGAGCTTCGCCTCCTTGGAGCTCATCAAATTATACGACCTCTTACCATCCCAAATCAAACGGCATGGTAGAGCGTATGCACTGCACGCTCAAGGCGTCTCTCAGATCTACATTGTTTGCAGTATTCGACAGCGCTCCAGAAATCTCCTGGCCGAAAGTATTTCCGACCGTACTTTCAAGGAAGACCTTCAGGCCTTGCCAGCAGAACTAGTCTTTGGGACATCACTTCGCACCTCAGGCGAATTCATTGATCCTCATCATGTTCCCGTTTGTACTCCAGCAGATTTCGTTACCGACCTCCGTCACCTGTTCAACGCCATTCGCCCAATCCAAGCTTCCAGACATGTCAACTATCGCCTTTTCGTTTCAGGGACTTAGCCACTTGCGAATACGTTTTCCGCCGAATAGACTCAATCAAAAAGCCACTGAAGCAACCGTACTCCAGCCCTCATCAAGTGATAAAGCGTATCGATGAGCACACTTTCATCATAGACATCAATGGCATAGTAATAACACTATCGACCGATCAGCTGAAACCCGCTTACATCGCTGCAGCAGATTTAAGGCATCCAGTAATCACAGATTCACAAACATCCACTCCAGTCGATTCTCCAGCCTCCATACCAGAGCCTGAGTCTTCACAGCCTACGCCACAGCTTAGTAGCTTGCCGCCTCATTCGCCAACATCCGTCGCTCCTTGGTTACCCGCTCAGCTTCCATCACCGGCAAATATACCGAAGGCCAAAAAGCGCGTTACATTTTCATTCCCTTAACACCCCGCGAAGCTCATTGGGGAGGGAGTGGCTGCAGCGCATCCGCTTCCACAGTCTCGGCGTAAACAAAGAATTATACCAAGGGAGATTTTCGCGTACCTTGGTTGAGATGCAAACACACGCACACGCAGAGTGTGGGCACGTCGTTTCAGGCATCATAGACGCGTTTTCCTTTTGATCGTCATTCGTTCCTTGGCGATGCTTGGATTCTTTGCAGCGAGCATCGAGTGAAAGAAGAGTTGTGATGTATGCGTCGCAGCATGCAGTAGTTTATTGCACGAGCAGCAAGACGCGCTTGTCATTCTACATTCATCCTAGCCTAACTTGTATCTTGTAAAATGAAAATTGTAGTTTCTGTTCGCGAATAAATTTATTAGTGTTAATGAAGTATCATTTCAGACTCCTAAAAGCTAATGCGTTGATTGCTCGTACTATCGTTTCTGTTGAGCTCAATGTTAGCGCCAAATAACGCATGTATCAAGTTAACCGCTTCAATACTATCAACATTAATGTGTTTGCTATAATTTGATCTGGATGCTAACGTGAATGAGCCTGCTATCGTTGATGCGGCTGCTATCGTCAATGTGGCTGCTACAGCTATATCTATGCTATGTTTCTTAGCTGTTAGCAGTTGGTATGGAATTGACGTTAACTGTTAATTTAGTTTCTCGTTAACAGTGCTAATCGTTGACGGCGGGTAATGTTAAGAACTAGCAGGCAACGATTAAATAGCACAGCTCTATTGTTAAACAATCTGAAAAATTTTCTTTGCAGAATTTCATCGAAATACAAGTTGCACTTTGGTCAGAACAGGAATAACTATTTTACGCCCAAAGCAGCCATCATTTTGTGCTCGCTTGAACGACTTTCTTGTTGATATCGAGATATTCACCGGATATATTCTTCTTCTTCGTAGCACTACAGCCCCCTCTCGGGCCATCGCTTTCTGCAAATAACGCCTCCAACTGTCTCGGTCTATTGACCGCGTCCTTCAATTTCGAAATCCGAGCAGCGATGAACTGTCTTCGTCGACCGAGTCAGACCAGCGTTTCCTCGGTTTCCCCACTGGTCTCGGCCTTCAGTTCTCCCAACGAATACCTTTTTAGGTATCCGTTGTTCGTTTATACGATTTATATGTCTTACAATTGTTGAGACCTCCGGCTCGTCAAAAATTCACTGGATA
Organism: Odontomyia ornata; assembly: GCA_963969285.1. Classification (NCBI taxonomy): domain Eukaryota; kingdom Metazoa; phylum Arthropoda; class Insecta; order Diptera; family Stratiomyidae; genus Odontomyia; species Odontomyia ornata. The sequence continues at coordinate 39,477,864 of OZ017740.1, forward strand.
TACCCTTCCTAAAAATTGGATCAAATCGAAATCAAACTGCGACCTCCATCGTGATCACTAATTTTGTCATATCCCCTCGTGAAATAGATGAAACGAAATATAATAGGAAACTTTCTCTTAAGAAATTTACATCAAAGATAGCTTGTGATCTTCAGAATTCGGTTAATATCCACCGACTTAATAATTTGAGATAAAATACAATATTATTTTTGTTTTTCATTTATTAACATTAAAGATTTTTAGAACTAAACAAATCGAATACAAACATGTAAAAAAAATTGTTTTGATGTAACTTTTCACAAAATGAAGGAAACTTTTGTATGATTCACATTGAGGTTAATAGCACAAAATTTTGAGAAGGTAAAAACGAGATTGTTCATTATACTAGCACCATTTCTTGGAATTCTCCCATTGTAAGTTAGTTTCACATTTATAGACGTTTAAAATGTTTTTAAGGATAGAGAAAACGAATAAACACCGTAGTAGAATAAATAGACAGAAATTGCACAGATTTAAATTAAAGATGATTTTTCTCCTTGCTCTCAATATATCCTGACGTATCATCATCTGCACATTTAAGTTCAAGGAGAAATTTTTACAATTTTGTGACTATCAATTACGTTCATTATTTTTGACTTTTTCTTTGTTTGCATGCATCAATTTATATATAATATAAATTAAATATTCAAATAAATTGTTCATCCTCCAGTTGTACGAGAAAAAGGTTTCCAACGATCCTTTATCACATTGTACTTTTCATAGCATCTATTCGCTTAAATGTTTAGAGACGAATTCCAGGATTTCGGGAGCGGACAAAGTTCAATAATTCATCGGAATCCTCACAGACGAATGGTTTCAAGTGATGGCAAGCAACATCGTGCCATTTAAGTCCGTCATTGTAGAAATTGTTCAAGATCGACAAGCAGGACTCGTCGTTTCCTTGGGCAGCTTCACGATTGTCTGGTTGAGCTTGACCATATCCTCCAGTGTATGACCAGTCTCCGGTGTTGCGTTGGGTAGTTGGTCCGATTTTGGCGCCAGATCCAGACCAGAACCATCCATTTTCATTTGGTGGCTGCAAGTCTGGGCGATCGCATCCTGCGAAGTTGCATTTGCGTCCTGATGTCCAGATGTAACGAACATTACCACGGGCTATTCTTTGTTTGATGAATTCGTTTTCTTGCGGAGTTTCTAGAGAGACGGCGTCCATACAGTGACGACGGCAGATGTTACGGGCGTCAAGCCAATCTACCTCCAAGCTGCGGGTGGGTGCATGTTCCCAGCTGAAGAAGTAAGAATGGGCAACACCACGAGCATCACGATAGGTTGCGTGGCGAACACCTGGAATAAAGAGTGAATTATGTGAAAAAGTGGATTGGAACATTTGAAGAGCTTACGGTTAGCGCAGCTTCTTGGATCGGGTAAAGCCAATCTTCGTTGTGCTAAGGCCAATGTTGCTCCGACTAGCAATAGTGTGATCGTTCTTAATGGCGTCATTCTGAAAGAAGGAAAAATATTTTTATAAGGAGGTCTAAGTAAGGTTCGATATACAGGTGAGATAAAGGCCTGTATTATAAAATCTGTGGTTAGTATACCAAAGTTTGTACATAATTTATTGTGGCAGGGAGTTGAGGGCTATTTATGTCCTGACCGTAGGACTTTCAAGCACGCAAGGCTTGTGGACTATACAGTAAATACCTTCACTGTCGCTTGAGAACGTAGCCTGAAATTTTAGTTTTTTTCATTTATCACTACAGCCACTTCGGGCCTTCGCTTGGAGATAGTAAGAGAATCTCAATATATCGGTGATAGAGTATGGTTACTACCACGGTCTAGATTTGATCCATCCACCCATCTATGGTATGTTCTTATTTTAAATTAGTACGTAACATAAATGAACGGGCTTATATATAGTCTGTCCAAAGAATCACACGAAACAAACCCTGTTGACACCAACGGGAATTGAACCAGGGGCCTTCGGCTTACGCAGCGATGCAATACCAGCAGAACTGCTCTAGAGCGAGGGTCTCCATCTTAATAACTTTCTGCATCGACTGATACGCACAATATCGTCAGAGTAATTACCAGGGGACTGATGCAAAAGTATAATATGTCCTGTACACAAGAAGGGGGACAAATTAACGTGTAAAGATCATAGAGGCATCGCTCTGCTGTTCAAGTCTTATAAAGTCCTCTCCAAGATCATAGAAAGAAAATGAAAGCCGTACTATGAAAGTATTATAGGAGAATACCAGGGAGGCCTTCGAACTGGACGGTCTACAATAGACCAAATATTCTCAGTAAAGCAAATGCTCGAAAAGTGCTGGGAATATAACATCGATGTGCACCACCTCTTTGTGGACTTCAAGCAAGCATACGACAGTATCGACACAAATGCCCTGTGCAAAATAATGCTTGATTTTGGCGTCCCAATAAAACTAGTCCACATGATCAAAGTCACGATGCTAAACATAGAGTCCCAGGTCAAGGTAAATGATGAACTAACATGCAACTTTATAATGGTAGCAGGTTTATGATTCATATATATATATATATATATATATATATATATATATATATATATATATATATATATATATATATATATATCCTAGTGAAAGAGGTCGAGATGGCTATCAAAACCATGAAAAATGGTAAAGCGGCAGGTAATAATGCCATCACGGCTGAACTGCTCAAGTACGCAGGCAGAGAAACCTGGAAACTACTGGCAGAAATCTACACTGATTGCATTAGCACCAGATGCATACCTGATTAATGGATTAGTGCTAATATAATACTGATCCACAAGAAAGGCAGCAAAGAAGACATCAGGAACTACAGGCTAATAGGAACTACAGGCTAATATGTCTAGTATCGGTCTGCTACAAAGTATTCACGAAGCTCATTAGCAACCGAATACAAATAGCCCTAGATGCCGAACAACCACGGGAGCAGGCTGGTTTCAGAGGTGGATACAGCACTATAGATCACATCTACCCACTATGGGAAGTTCTGAATAGATATAAAGAATATGAGCAACTCCTAGCACTGGCCTTCATAGACTTTGAGAAAGCCTTTGACTCAGTCTTTCCTAATGCAATAATAAATACATTAATAAAACAAGGCATAGACAATTCATACGTGAAAGTTCTAGCTACCATCTACCGCAATGCCAGAGTAAAGGTCAAAGTACTACAAGACACTCCAGAGTTTCCCACACAAAAAGGGGTAAGACAGAGAGACACCATATCGCCAACGCTCTTCAACGCCACATTAGAGGGTATCTTCCGAGCCCTACATTGGCGAAAATAAAGGATTGAATATCGATGGTGAACACCTCAATCACTTGGGATTCGCAGATGTCATAGTCCTTATAGCCAACAGCCAAGATGAATTACAAGAACAGCGGAATGAGCTCAACGCGGCTAGCGGAAAAGTAGACTTGAAAATGAATCTAAGCAAATCCAAGATCATGTTCAACGACTACATAAACACTCAAGGGCATATAAAAGTGAACAACACCACACTAGAAATAGTCGAAGAATATGTATACCTTGGTCAGCTAATACACAAATCCAGCACACTACTATCAGAAATCAATCGACGGATAAAAATGGCATGGAGTGCTTTCGGGAACAACTCGATTATATTCAAGTCTAAAATGAAGGTGAACTTGAAAAAGAAAACCTTTGACCAATGTATCCTACCAGTCCTGCTATACGGTGGTGAAACATGGGCGCTAACATCAGATATAACAAGGAAACTCTAGGTCGCCCGAAAAGCCATGGAAAGATGCATGCATGCCGTCTCCATCCCGGTAAAATCTTGGCAGGCCTCCGAGTACGTTCGAAGCTCGCACCATTGGGTTGGTGTTTTAGGTTCTGTTGAGATGGACTCCCGATTAGCGCTGGTCTGGCTCTGAGCATTTGTCCCCCTAAGGGCTTGTGCCAATCCTCGCATGGCCTCCCTGCTCTAAAAAGGTAACCATGGAACCAACAAGGTGACTACACACACGAACGGAGATAGTGGCTCCGAGGAGGTATCCAAAAAAACTGGAGCAATCGAAAACCCTTAAAAAAATTTCAAAAAAACCCAAAAAAAGGAAAACAGTGCAAAAATAACAATAACGGCGACGCAACTATGGCTGCAACCACGATCTTAACTGTACATCGGGAGCGGTACTAACGATGACAAAAACAACGATTAATACAATGACGGTGAAGACGGACGAAAAACGGAGATTAACAGATAGTCTGATCCAGATGGAGATTCCTGCGGCATTCGACGCCAGAGCCTCCTATAAAGGAAAACCGGGAAACTCTACAGGACGAGCGAAATGCTCGAGCGGTGGAGGAAAATATAAAGTAATTCGAGGATTCGATAGTCACTGCTGCGATCGCTACCAAAACGATTGAAGCAAGGGTTGTAAATCCCGAAACAATATAGAATCGTCCTGAAAGCAACAAGGAAATTACGGCAGGAAAAGTAACGAGTGACCAGTTAAATAAAGCGACAATGTGTGATTTCATCGCCAACGTTGAAGTACTGTATTCGGAAACAGAAGCCGATAACCTCTCCCAAGAACGATGACCGCAAAGTAAAATTACCGCCCAGTGACATGAAGAGAAAGGCTATTTCGAAAAGCGGGAGTTGTTCTAAAAAGAATACAATCTGCACGCGACTCGCCAAAAATGACCAAAGCAGTAAAGATTGGGCTCTTTGAAATGGAGGAGCTCCTAGACCGCATAGGGCATTATCGGAGGAGCTGGTTAAAGGTCAAAGAGGGCCAGAAGGCCGAAGAGGAGCAAAAGGCTAAAGAAGCGCTTGGTGTGAAATCTAAAGAGCACGTGCAAATAGCTTCACAATCAAAAATCAATAAAAGAATGGCGTCTAGCCCAATCGAAAGAGATCGGGATAAAAGAAGGAAGGAAGAGGCACGGAACACTAGATTAGGGGTTCCAGACAGTGCTACAAAGAAGGCCGCTAAGAAACTTCTTCAAAAAGTGCCAGAAAGTCAAGTTCGCACGGATGCCCAACAAGAAAAAAGACACAATGCAAAACAGGAGGGAAGGAAGCCCCGACGAAGACTCCGGCAGCATGCATCGTTCGTAAAACCCCAAGATTTTCGATCCTACGCGAAAGCGCTGCGGGACATCAGGGGAAACGTAAGGCCCAAAGATACTAACACTACCATTAAAGCAGTGCGACCAACGCGGTCGGGTCACATTCTGATGGAATTTGGAGCAGAGGCCAAGAATAGGGAAGCATTCTGCGATGCAATAAAGAAACTCCTCGGCAAAAGCGCAGCTATATCCTCACTCAAGCCGATGGCAACGATCGAAATAAGAGAGATCGACTGCGTCAAAGATCTGGCCGAGGTGGAAGGAAGGAGTTCTCTAGCGTGGGCAGGATTAAAGCGAGGCTGACACCAGAAAACCATAGGAGACAACGCATGGCCATAATTGACTTGCCCGAAAAGGACACCGAACAATTTCTAAATAAAGGCAAAGTACGAATAGGTTGTGTTGTTTGTAGGATACGGCAAAGAGCAGTGCCTCTTCAGTGTTTCAAATGACTTGGCTATGGTCACACCACACAAGCATGCAAACTACCCGATAGGAGTTCGGTGAAATGAGATATAAAAGAAAAGAGTGCACGAAGATGGCACACTATATTCCTTGCAAGGATGCTGATCCAAGACATGATTTTGGACACGTCTTGGGATCAGGAAAATGCCAGGTTTTCCAGGAAGATCTAGCCAAGGCAAAATCAGAACTTAAATGACCCGCATCTTGCAATTAAACCTACACCACAGTTCAACCGTCCAAACCTGCTTGAGCAGTTTGCGAGGGACATGAAAGTCGACACCATGATAAAAGTTCTGCATCAAGTTCAGCGTCATTCAAACATGTACCTGCTGCTGCCGCCATCTAGGTTCGAAAAAGTGATTTCCAGGTGGAGAGTTGTGGACGTGGGGATAGTTTTGTGTGGGTTCGGTGCTCAGGGACCACCTTCCTTAGTGTTTACCTAACGCTGAACAAATCGATATCATCTTTCCAAGCCAACCTTAATGCTTTGGAGGGCGCTGTCTCGAACGCAGACGGGAATGTGCTCGTTGGGGCAGACTTCAACGCTAAAGCAATCGGATGGGGCGTGCCTCAAGCAGACAGCGGGAAAACGAATCCTGGAAATGGTGGCCAGGACGGCGCTCGTCGTACTAAACACCGGAAATATGCCGCTTGCCGCCGTATTGGCTGTGAAAGAACCATACATGACGTGACATTCGCCTCGGAGTCCTTAGTATGGAGGATACACAATTGGAGAGTATTAGAGGACTACTCAGCCAGTGATCATCAGTGCATTCTACTTTCTACAATTGGATGGAACATCACCATTGTCCTGAATTTCGGCTCAGCACATTCAACGCTTGCCTACGAGACGGGGTGCTTCCGGTACAATATAAGGTGGCGAGGCTCGTGCTGATCAGCGAGGGGAAGGGAAATCCCGAACCGCCGTCTGTATACCGCCCGTTACGCATGCTAGACACGGCTGGGAAAATGCTAGAGAAACTCATCAAGGGAAGACTCACCGACCCAATACGCGCTGCTGGGGACCTATCTCCTCGGCAGTACGGCTTTAGAACAGGATGTTCTACCATTGATGCAATTGCAGAGGTGGTGAGCGCGGCCCAAAAAGCAGAGGCATATAGTCCCACCAAGCGACGGATCGTCCTGTTGGTGACACTCGACGTCAGGAACGCCTTCAACTCCGCTAGATGGATGGTAGTTCTGGATACGCTGGAAAAGCCTTTTCAAGTTCCTGAATATGTAATGCGGCTTTTTAAGAACTACCTAAAGGACCGAAACCTGCTCTACGACACGGCACAAATTACATCGGGTATTGCCCAGAGATATATCCTTGGTCCGGACCTATGGAGTGTGTCTTACGACGGGCTACTAAGACTGGAGATGGCAGATGAGTTGCACTTGATCAGGTATGCGGATGATGTTGCGGCTGTGGTCACTGGACGCACCGTTGAACAAGCACAACTTAGGCTAGGTAAAGGGTTTTCCAATAAGAGGTGTTATTTTGAATAGCCCGCTATTTCGGTAGATGTCACTGTTGGAGCTGTCATTTTTTGACATTTGGCAAGTAGAAACTATATTATTTGTAAAACTGAAACAATACACGCTTCAAAAACACATTGAAATCATTAAAATTCACTATAAAAATGGTGAGAATTCGACAGAGACGGTTTGTAAAACCCGAACATTTTTGGGTCGTCGTGAAGCACCTTGTCGGATCGCAATACAGAAATTGCTGGAAAAATTCGAGCTGTTGGGACAACTTAGTAATGTGAAGAATAAAACCAGTGCACGTCACTCAAGAACAGCCGAGAATATTGCTGCTGTAGCCGAAAGTGTTGAAGAAAACCCAGGTTTGTCAATTCCTCGTCGTTTGTTGGAATTAGACATTCCACAAACGTCATTACACCGTATTTCGCATAAAAATTTGGATATTAAAGCTTATAAAGTTCAGTTAACACAAGAGTTCGAACCGGTTAGTCACCAACAACGTCGTGTCTTTGCTGATTGCGTCCTTGAAATGCATGAAAATGATCCGGAATTCCATCGAAAAATCATCTTGAGTGATGAGGCCCATTTCCACCTCGGTGGCTTCATCAACAAGCAAAATTGTCACATCTGGGGCTTGAAAAGCCCAAGAGTTATTGTTGAAAAGCCTCTCTATCCTCAACGTGTGACTGTTTGGTGCGGTTTATGGTCCGGTGGAGTCATTGGACCTTACTTTTTCGAAAATGAGGCTGGAGCAACAGTTACGATGAATGGATTGCGCTATCGAGAGATGATTAATGATTGTTTATGGCCGAACTTGGATGGTATTGATCGGGACAACGTTTACTTTCAACAAGACGGCCATTGATCTTTTACGGGAACAGTTCCCGGGTAGTGTTATCTCTCGAAGAGGTGATCACAATTGGCCACCGAGATCTTGTGAATTACCACCTTGTGACTTCTTCCGTTGGGGCCACGTAAAAGAGAAGGTCTACGCCAACAGCCCAGCGTCGATTCAAGACCTCAAAGATAGAATTCGTGAGGCTATCGAGGACATAGGGCAGCCACTTTGCGATTTGGTTATGGAAAATTGCATGAAAAGGATATGGTCCTGTAAGCGTGGTCGTAGTGGTCATTTGCCTGATGTTATTTTCCACTATTAACGGCATACCTTCCTCTTTATCATGAAATAAAAAATGGCATTTTGCTTTGAATATCATAATAACACCCCTTTTTGGAAAACCCTGTATGCTAATGCGCCGAGTGAGGGACTGGATATTTGCTCGCGGGTTCAGTTTAGCACTGGAGAAAACCGAAGTGGTCATCCTGACAAAAAAGAGAGACTCTCTAGAGTAAGGATGATCCGTATTGGAGACTTGCGAGTGGGATCGAAGCCATCGGTGAAGTAACGAAGGCTACTGATCGACTCGAAGATGAGTTTCTTTGAGCATATCAGGGCAACGGCTGAAAAGGCTGCTTTGGGAGTATCGGCTCTGAGTGGAGTAATGGCCAACGTGGCGGGACCCAGCCCATAAAAAGACGCCTCTAGATGAGTGCTGTAGGGCTAGTGCTACTCTCCGGAGCAGAAGTATGGGGGCGACGCTCTCAGTAAGGAGGTATACCGAAAAGGTTTGGCACTGGTACAGAGAAGAGGAGTGCTAAGGATTGCATTTTCATATCCAACAGTCTCTGATTCGGCGGTGAGAGTTATTGCAGGCGTGATACTTGTCGCCCTCCTTGCTAGAGAGCCCCACGCTATTTATCTGTGCCGAAACGAGCACGCGAGGGAGATGGTTGTCCACGAGAAGAGACAGCACTGACTCAACGATTTCCAGCAGTCTTGGGTGATTTGTACGAAAGGAAGGTGGTCTGCGGGCCTCATTCCGGATGTGAAACCATGGCTAAATTGAAGGCATGATGAGACTGACTTCTATCTGACCCAGCTTTTAAGCGAGTATGGGTGTTATCAGTCTTACCTGCACAAGATTGGTAAGTCACGGTCCCCCGATTGTCAGTTTTGCCTAGGAGAGGAAGACAATGCCTGCCACACATTTTTGTGTGCATAAAATGCGACAGCCTGGGAAGGGACCTCTACAGAGAAACGGGAGAGCTCACCCCGGATAAGATAGTCACGGTAATGCTCGAATCGAATGACAAATGGAAACAGGTGGCACATTATGTTCAAGCAGTCCTAAAAGATAAAAGAGACTCACAGTAGCCGTGGACGTTGGGGCTGGGGGGGTCACTTTCTGGCACTTTTCCTCCCCTCACCTCACGGCGGAACAAAACGAGACCCGGCCCGTAGTAATGAGTCAAACGGTTCCAGGCTAGGTTCTCAGGTTGACAGGGGAGGTGTCTAGAGGGTAGTCTAATCGCCTTCTGGCGAGCATGGAGGTCCCACGCAGTGTGCATAAATGGCATTTACCTCCCAAACACAAAAAAAGATAATTCTATACTCTAATTCTCTCTAAGCGAAGGCCTGGAAAGGGCTGTAATGCTAGAGCCAAAAAAGGAAACAATCTAATTTGTGCTTTATGTCAAGTTCGGACAAGATGCGCCTCGTAAAATGGACTGTTGCCTGACAGCCAGGTGGTCTTCTTCGTGACAAGTCCTGTCGACTGCTCCGCTTATACACGTCGTCTCCACTTTCGGTTCAAAGCCTACTGAAGTAAAAGCTAAAAGCGCCATCGTTTACTATGAGTAACTTAAGAATAATTGATTGCCTATGATGGTTTTTTAACAAAATCTTCCTTCGAAGATGAGGGGACTTTCTGAGTTAATACAACTGCTAAATATATTAAAACGAAATTCTGTTTTGCATCAGAATATGACTTTCTGGTGTGCATTATGGTTACTTATAAGAAACACCTGAACTCCTACCCTACAGCTAGTGATTTCAAAATTTGTCTGATGTGATTTTGCGCACATGGACCTTAAATTGCAAATTTTTCGCGAATAGGTACAATTTTTTTTCATGTCAGTATATACTGATTCGGTACAGAAATGTATTGAACCTTGCGTACTTCTGCGCACACTCAGATACCATGACATGATATCGCTTCCCGAAGATATTATAAACAGCATCAACCGGAAAAAACTCCTTCGCAGGCTTCTCTTCCGCCACCGGTACGACGCTCAATATTGGTATTTACGAGATGAGATCAATGATCTCAGCTCAAAAATACGTAATGATATTGATGTGCTGTATAGCGAGCACCTGAAGGTTAAGCTTAATAACTCCACCAATATTGCCGACACCTTCAGAAAGCTGCGGAAGACCTGTCCGAGCCTCGGAAAGCCCCGAGCCCCAGCCGAATACCTTCCCCAAAACTAGTCACCACACGAGAGGGTAAATTCGTTAGCAAACCACTTTGTAAAAGCCCATAACCTGACTCAACACCTATACAACCCAGAAACTGACCTATGTGTCCAAACCTCCATCTCAAAGCTCCTCACTGGATCCACACTTCAAACCTCCATACACGAACCCGATACCCTGTTTTCACGACCTCTCCAAGCGCCAAACACATGCCCATCCAATGCATCCGATATCCAGTTTGTCACTCCAGATATCCTTCAATCCATTATCCTAAAGTTAAAAAATAAAAAGTCCTGTGGACGCGACGGCATCCCCACCATACTACTTAAAAAATGCAGTGAATCTCTGTCTCCCTTCCTCTCGAAACTTATCAACCACTGCATCCTCAATGCCCACTTCCCCAAGCTGTGGCGCCTCTCCATTATCGTCCCGATCCCTAAGAAAGGTGAAAGTCCACTACTCCCTAGCAGCTACCGTCCCATTTCCTTGCTCCCCACCACAAGCAAGATCTTTGAACTTGCCATCAAAGAATCTATCGATCTCCATCTAGAGGACAACCCTATCATCCCTGACTTTCAGTTCGCCAATCGTCCAAACCATTCCGTTGAGCACCCCCTCCTCATCCTGAAATCACACGTTGCCATAAATGATGCGAAAAATACGCCGACCACTGCCTGTCTTATAGACATCCAGAAAGCCTTCGACACTGTCTGGCAACATGGCCTCATCCACAAACTCCTCTCGACATATAACCTACATCCTCACCTGTGCAAACTCCTACTCTCCTTCTTAACAAACCGGTCTGCACGGGTCAAACTCAACGACACCCAATCCGACACCTTTCTTCTCACAGCGGAGATCCCACAGGGATCTGTTCTTTCAGCCCTTCTGTTCTCCCTTTACACAGCCGACATTCCATCACCCCCGAAACAAATAAGAATCCTTCAGTATGCTGATGACATCATCATTTTTGCATCATCTCGCCACCTAAAACTCATCAAAGCCCACCTTAATAATTATCTCGACCAGTTAGATGACTATCCTTCTAAGTGGAAACTAATGGTCAATCCAGCTAAATGCGAAGCTATTCTCATCAAGGGCCTCACCCACCTCAAAAAATCACTCCTTGATGAAGTACACTATTTAAGCTTGCAAATCAAGGTCATTAGAAATCTGAGGTCAACTATCTGGGGGTTATAATTAACTCCCGTCTTTCTCCTCTCCCTTAAATAAAAAAGAACCTTTGTAGGGCCACCACGGCTTTCCACTAACTACTGCCGCTCATCCACTATAAAACCACCTATCCCATCAAGACCAGAATCCTCTGCTACACCTCACTAATCCGCCCCGTCCTATCCTATGGCTTTGTCTTCTGGTGCGAACTGTCATCAGCCCAAATGGAGAAGCTACGCACCAAAGAACGACAGATCCTTCGTCATTGTACGAAAATTTGGAAAAACCCTGTGACAGGTCGAATGGTCCGTCACCAAAAAGTCAATGACAAAGCCCAAATCCCTCCAATAGACTACTTCCTCACCAAAATAGCCCTCAAGCTCTTCCATAAAGCCGAATCCCATTCCAATCCCTTAATTACTCATTCCCTCGACACTGACCCCGACTTCCTAGACACAATACGCTTCCCAAAACACTTTCCCCAGTACCTTTCGCTTCTCAACGACCGCGGTCTCATCTTCGATGCTGAAGGTAGAATCACGCTTAGTTTAGTAAGGCTATAGGTTAAGAAAAATGAAATGTAAGATAACTAGGTTAAGATAAACCATAGATAAGGAAATAGTCCGCTAGGTTAAGCATAAATTAGAGCTAAGTTTGACATGTAAGTACGATTAAATTGGAATAAATGAAATGAAAAAAAAAATTTTGCAATAGACCATGATGAAGGTATTCTTTTGACTTCGGGAAATAATTAATCCTATGAAAGAGGAGTATGTGAACCAGCTCAATTTTCTTCCAGTTACTCTTTTCCTTAACTAAATTATTTCCTTAAACAATTCAACGCTAATTCGTAGTTGTATCACACGAAAAACCACTCGAAATTGCTAGAGTTCACTTTCAACCGTTTTATTCCATTTGCGGATGCATCCAAGTAACCGATAAGAAGAATATGCACATAAGTAGTGAATGCAGCATCCAATCAACGATTTTTCCTGACTACTTTCCCTAAACATGATATAAAATCGAGTAGTGCTTGCAAATGCATTTATTCGTTCAATTTTCTTGAATTCGTTCCGATTCAGGCAGTGGCTTTTGCAGAAATATTATATTATCGTCTTGAACAAGACCTTCAGAGATCCGAGGTACTTGGGCCGGGCAACTTAACCACTTTTCCATGAAAATCGTGATTTTCCGGTAATTTATCTGAAGACGAGTTGAAGTTTATCAAAATTTAATCGATTGTTTAAAATTTAATGAGCTGAAACTTGGCGCACGAGCCATAAATCGCGTTTTATGAAGGAGTTTTGTAGAAAGTGAAGGATTGGTTAGGTTTCAGATTTTTACGCTATTTATAGCGGCAATATTGCAAAAATCCGCGAAATAAGCTGCAAAAGGTCTTCTCCATTGATTGCAGCTTTGTAACGTTTCTAACGTTACGAAACAGAATTGTGAACTCCATGCAGAATTTAATATCGATATAAAAAATTATTGCCCATGTTTGCTGCATCTAAATATTTAATAATGCATTGAATTCACCCTACTTTAAGGTTGTGAATCGTTGCTGTAAAAGTATCTTTTATGTTCGATGAGTCTTCGTAATGACCTGAGAAACTCCATGAATTGTGAATTCTGTGCGAGTCTCGCGACTGAAATCCAAACAATTTTAAAAATTTATGCGAAATATTTACAAGGTTTTTATCGTTGGCAAAGCAAAAGATAAAACAACAATTTCTCAGCTTTTTTGTCGCTGACCTACTTCTGATTTACAAGTGTTTGCCAAAACACTTGAAGTAAAATCAGTCGCACAATTCTTTCATTTATTGTACAATTTAATCAGCATACAATGAACTCTTGCACTTTCTGGAAAGTTCGACCAACGTGCAAGGCAACATTTTTTGTAATCAGTGGGAAAGGACTGCAAAATAGATAATTATTCGTGGCTTTGGGAAATGACTTTGATAGCAGCGACTGCAACACGATTTCCCAATCAGCATCTATAGAAATTAGATACTGACCTTTTCGCGTGGCCCAAACCACCGCTGTCGGATGAGATTACCATGTCAAGGGACGTGATGGAAGTTTTACATAACACAGAATCTTGTACTCGTACGTAGAAAATTCAAGCGGAAATTGTAAAATTGAAAAGCTTACAGCATGTGTGTGTTATACTCGTATGTAGTATGTTACAGGCTCCGATGCAGAATTGAACCATTCACTCGTGCAATTAACCACAAATTGTCGTCGATGAAGGTGCATCAAAAGTGAAAGGTTTCGGCTTGAGCTGATGCACATAAATCTCACCCAGGGTACGAGTCGCCATTATTATTTGTATTTGTGATTTTTTTGCTGATGCTTGCCCAACTTGCACATTTTCGTTTGGAGTATTTATTCACATATTCACGTATGCATGATGCAACGCCTCCTTGATCGCGTATCTTGGCAAAGCGCGGCTGCAATGCAACCAGATCCAGACGAGCAGAATTTACTGAAATGCTGTGCTAATAGCGCGGTAAAAAGCAAGAAATAGCAAAAAGATGGTTATTTGGCTGGTTGAGCTCGCTCACCTCCAAACCTCGGTAGCTGAAGCATCTGCATTAAATTACACTTGTTGCTCAAAATCCACAAAGGAATTTTGATGACGATCATGTGATTCTGTTGCTCAATCAGCCAGCACTGGTGTTTAATATTTGTTGAGCTGCATCGTCATCATCATCATCATCATCATCATCGTCTTCATCAGTGGTTGCAGCGATAGAAGCATCTCGCGCCCAAGGATGGTTATGCAAGACGCGAATCACGAAATGGAACAGATCATGTGTGGGGTGTACGGTATAGAGGAGGATTGATCATAAAACGATTAGACTGAGAGGTCTGGTACGAGTATGATCGAGTACATCAGGCATTGAATTGGCGGACTATTGTGATGCTGGAGGAATGTATCAGAACAATTTGTTCCGACCACAGATCATTAATTTCTATTTCAAAACCGATTGAAGCTTTGTTGTGGGGTTGCACGGTTACTTAGATCTTCGCATACGAGAACGACGCACGATCAGATACACATGTAGCTTATTTATACGATTTTTCAATTCCGTGAATGATAGAATCAAATCCGTCCAAACAATGGTGGAATTGCTTTCAATTCTCTATTGATGAGAATGATGATTTGATTGGTTCTATGACAAATTGTCCGATTGCTGTTGAGGAATTATAGATGCAATGTGAACAAGCTGATATGATTCTTGTGTACTTAGTTATAATACGAATATAATGATGGGTTTAGGTACATGATTCCGGAAGTGGGTGCGACTTGCAGCCAACGTTTAATATGTAAACATAATGTTTTCCCATAATTCACTAGAAACCTGACCATATTCAAACTATCTGTGTGAGAAGAAGGAATCCAACAATTATTTAGTTAGGAAGGCTGTAGGTCATAATATCGATTGTTTGTATAAAAAAGGCGAACAATACTTACAAATTAGCAAAAAGAGCATAATAGCTGTTAAGAGGAACTGTACTGATTACAGTAAGTATTAAGTTGGGTAGACAGAACTACGCTCATGTTATCTGATAATTTGGAGAATATCTCGTTCGATGAAATGCCCATATAGTAGAACTATTAGGGACTCGTGATCATGCCCTGCCTCAAAGCAAAACTTTCACATGTAACAACATACCGCGTGACTGAACAAAATATCAAACATTACGCATAAAACCACAACAAACCGCTCGACTAAGTATAATCATATCTAGCAGAAAACACATGTAACAACAGACTGCGTGGCTAAGGAAAATATCAAGCATTACACATAGAACCAAAACAAACCACTCGACTAAGTAAAATCAAATTCAGCAGAAAATGCATGTAAGAACATTAGTGTTGTGCAACTCATACAAGATGCTCCTCAAATGTGCCATACATAATGAGATAAATGTGCCATACCTCATTTGTACCACCTCACTGCTTCAACTCATTTTCCTCATATTACGAGTAACATGAATGAGGTATAGTATGGTACCTTGTATCGCATGCATGCGACAAAGAATGATGAGGTGCAAGAAATCGTTTGAGGCGAGTGAAGTTTTGACAGGCAAAATGAGTTTGTATGAGAAAAATGTCCCATTACATCAAAATTATCATTTAGACCATTGAGATACGAGGTGTGACAATTGAGTAATGAGACTGATTTTATTGCCGTGCTTGTGATAAATCTGTGACCTGGAAACCCCCTTTCCCGGCATCCTTCTCCTGTCCATTGATATATTTACTATCGCTCTAGCTTGTTTAGTTTGCCTACCGTATCGTGTTGAGTAGACGTGTGTTGGTGGCGCTCGTCACGAAAATGGAGAAACGAAATCAAGGGTAACGTGTTGCGCGTCGCGATTGGGCGAAACAGCTTCGGAAACGTACGCTAAAATTGTAAAAGTGCATGGTGATAGTGCTCTTAGTCGAGCCCAGGTGTTTCAATGGCATAAAGAGTTTAAGGAGGGGCGTGAAAGTGTGGAAGACGTGGCACGGAGCAGGAGACCAGTCGAGGTGCGGGCTGACGCAATTGCGCAGCGTGTGTGTGCTCTGATCCATGAAGATCGGCGCTTAACAGTTCGAATGTTGGCCTCGAAACTGGGTATGAACCATGAAACAGTCAGACAAATTTTAACCGACGATTTTGGGATGAAAAAGTTGTGTGCGAAGATGGTTCCAAAGAACTTTTCAGAGGAACAAAAGCAGCGTCGAATGACCGTCGAGAATGCTGTTTGGAACAAGTGGAAAACGATTCCACGATGCTTGATAGAGTTAGTACAGGCGATGAGAGCTGGTTTTTCCAATATGACCCGGAAAGCAAACGCCAAAGCTCACAATGGTTGTCCCCGCACGCTCCTACCCGAAAAAAGCTCGCATGAGCAAGTCAAAGGTGAAAGCGATGATTATTGCCTTTTTTGATATCGGAGTAAACCGTAAATCGAGTCTACTATCGCCAAGTACCCAAAAGATTGCGAAAATGAGTCAACAGAGTGCGCCCAGAAATCGCTCGTAACTGGATCCTTCATCACGATAACGCACCGTGCCACACCGCCTTCAGCGTGTCCCAATATTTGGCCTCTAAAGGGATTTTTTTTTTGTGGTAGGGAGGTGAAGGCATTTACGCCCGCCGAGTCTGGCGGTGTGGGACTCCCATGGAGGATACCCTTGGACTACCCACTAAACACCTCCCCTGTCAATCTGAGAACCTAGCCTGGAACCGTTTGACACATTACTTCGGGCTAAGCCTCGTTTCTCTACGCGTTTGGGCGCCACCGGGCTACAGGGATCTCTTTTCCAGCGGAAGGAGGGGAAGGGAGAGGGATTTCTAGAAATGAAACCCCTCCGCCCTGGATGCCTCCAGGCGCTCATATATTTTCCTTTTTATCTTAAGGACTACCCGAGTGTAATGTGCCACATAGTTCCATTTGTCAACGGATGTGAGCATCTCTCCGGTGAGTTCATCCGGAGCGAGATCTCCCATTTCTTCAATGAGGTCACGGCGCTGCGTTTCCCACCTCTTGCATACAAAAAATGTGTGGTAGGCATCATCGACCTCTCCAGCACAGAATATGCAGTCAGGAGACCGTGACTTACCAATCTTGTGCTGGTAAGACCGAAAGTATCCATGTCCACTCAGTAGCTGAGTTTGATAGAAGTCAGTCTCACCATGCCTTCGATTGAGCCACGGCCTCAGGTTACCAATAAGGCGTGCGGTCCACCTACCTTTTGTATCGCTCACCAAGGACTGTTGCCAATCACTGAGTGAGCGTTCTCGTTCTTCGTGGGCGACAGCATCTCTGTCGCATTCGTTCCTCCGCAGGTAGATTCTGCGGCGCTCCTTGGCAAGGAGGGCAATGGGTATCACTCCTGCGGTGACCAGCACTGCCGACTCCGAGACATTCCGATATGCAGATGTAATCCGCAGTGCTCCTCGTTGAAGCACCTGTGCCAAGCGCTTTCGATACAGCTCCTTGTTGAGAGCCTCACACCATACGAGTATTTTCGATCCGTACAACAGCACAGATTGTACTGCACTCATCAGAAGTCTCCTTCTTGATGAGGTGGGACCCCCTATGTTGGCCATTAGTCGGCTGAGAGCCGAAACACTCGCTGCAGCCTTGTCAGCTATTGCCCTGATTTGCTCGGAGAAACGCATCTTCGAGTCGATCAAAATGCCCAGGTACTTCACTGCTAGTTAAGTCTCAACGAGTGCTTCCCCAATGTTGATCATCCTTACTCTAGGGATTCTCTTTTTTGTCAAGATGACTACTTCGGTTTTCTCCGAAGCTAGGCTGAACCCGCGAGCAGTCATCCAGTCCCTCACTCGGCGCATTAGCATACACAGTCTGAGTTGCGCTTGTTCAACAGTGCGTCCCGCAACTAGCGCCGCGACATCATCTGCATAGCCGATCAAGCGCGACTCATCCGGCAGCTCGATTCTCAGTAGCTCGTCGTACGTGATGTTCCACAGGTCTGGGCCAAGGATGGAGCCTTGTGCAACACCTGATGTAACTTCCATCCTCCGCCGATCCTCCTTCGTCTCATAGAGCAGGCTCCGGTCTGTCAGGTAGTTCTTCAAAATCCGCATCAGATATTCTGGAACTTGAAAAGAGTTTTCCAGTGCTTCCAGAATATCCGCCGATCTGGCGGAATTAAAGGCGTTTCTGACGTCAAGCGTCACGAGCAACACAACCCTTTTGTTTGACTGGCAGAGAGCTTCCGCTCTTTGGACCGCGCTCACTACTTCCGCTATCGCGTCAATAGTGGAGCGACCTGCTCTAAAACCATACTGCCGTGGAGATAGGTCCCCGGCAGAATGGACCGCGTCAGTGAGTCTTCCCTTGATGAGTTTCTCGAGCACTTTCCCAGCCGTGTCTAGCATACATAATGGGCGGTATGCAGATGCCAACTCGGAATTTCCCTTCCCCTTGCTGATCAGTACGAGCCTCGCCACTTTCCAGCGTTCCGGAAATACACCTTCGTAAAGGCAAGCGTTGAACATACTGAGCAACAAGTCAGGACAAAGCTTGTAGACAAGCTGCAAAACCTCAGCAGGAACGCCATCTGGTCCCGGTGCCTTCCTTGCTTTCATGGATAGAATTGCCTGCTCCAGTTCCATCATTGTGAAAGGTGAGCATTCTAATGGTGTTTGTGCATGAACTGGATCGACACGGACAGGGTGCGTGGGGAATAGTGCCCGTACGATCTCGTCCATCTTCTCTGCTTCATGTAAGCAGGGCTTCCGTTGGGCACCAAGTTTTCGCATGACCAGCTTGTAACCTAGGCCCCACGGATTCCTATTTACATCGTCCACGAGGTCTTGCCAGCATCGGGCCTTGCTCTTGTTAATAAGCCTGCGAAGATATTTCCTGCCGGACCTGTATGCTGCTAGCCTAGTGTCTGCCTCCTCCCGTGTTCGCGCCCGCTGGGCCTCTCGCCGAAGTTTGTGACACTCGCTTCTTTGTTCGACGATCTCGTTTGACCACCAGTATACTGGAGGCTTACCGTGTCGGGGTCTCCGACGGGGCATGGAAGACTCGCAAGCAGTTATGATGGTACTCATAGTTGAGTTCACCAAGTCCTTGGCTGTGGGCCCTCCACTCCCTGGCGGAGCTCCCAGTAACGGTGCGCCTGCCGTAAGCGCGTCAGCGAACCTCTCAACGTCCATCCTTCCAGTCCTCCATCCGAGAATTGAAGTTTGGGTATATGCACGCAGAGTGGCACCGTCGTGAATCTCAACCGCTATATACTGGTGATCACTAGCCGAGTAGTCCTCTAGTACTCGCCAGTTGTGTACTATAGGTACCAGGGACTCCGAAGCGAGTGTCACATCGGGTATGGTTCCTACGCAACCCCAGCGGCGGAAAGTAGGGGTGTTACCAGTATTTAGGACAAAAAGCGCTGTTCTGGCCGCCATGTCCAAGATTTGTTTTCCCCTTGGGTCGGATTGTGGCATACCCCATTCAATGGCTCTAGCGTTGAAGTCTCCCCCGACCAGCATGTGGCCCTCTGTGTTCGAGACAGCGTCCTCCAGGGCATCGAGTTTGGTTCGGAAAGATGGCATTGCCTCGTTAGGCGTCAGATAAACACTGAAATATGTTATCCCTGAACACTGCACCCACACAAAACCATCTCCGCGTCCATGGCCCTGCACCTGAAGGCGGGCGCTGTCTCGAACCCAGATGGCCGAGGTACTAGATTCGTCAGGGTACCACGCTTGCGAGTCCTTGTTATGATGTTGCTCACTTAGCAACAGCAGGTAAGCTTTTTTATCCCTCGCAAACTGCTCAAGTAGGTCCTGGGCGTTTGTGCTTCGGTGCAAATTGACCTGCAGGATACGGATCATTTGAGTATCGATATGGCTTTAGTTAGGGCCTCCTTGAAAACCCAGCATCTCCCTGTCCCCGGCTCATGTTTGAGGTCGCCGGGTGCTAGCTTAGCATCCTTGCAAAGAATGCATTTTGCCTCGTTCGTGCACTCCTTCCTTTTGTGCCCCGTTTCACCACATTTGTAGCACAGAGATCTCCTGTCGGGTCCCCTACAGCCATATGCGGTGTGTCCGTATTCGAGGCATCTGAAGCAGCGGAGAGGGATCGCTCTTCTCCGTATCCTGCAGATCACCCAACCTATCTTAATTTTGCCCTTCGCCAGGATTTGCTGGGCGTCTTTATCAGCTAGTTCGACAATAGCCACGCGTTGCCCCCTTGTGTTTTCACGTGTCAATCTTGCCTTGACTTCACTTAAGCTGGGGAACTCCCTCCTAATGGCATCCTCTACTTCAGCTTTGTCCGTGACGCAGTCGAGGTCCCTGATTTCCAGGGTGGCCATTGGTTCGAGCGAGGCAACGGTTGCCGCATCTCCAAGGGATTGCCGTGTTGGAAAAGCCGCCTTATTTGCTCGATTTGTCACCCTGTGAGTTACTTTTTTGTTCCCTAGAACAAAATCGATGGTCAAAGGAACCCATTTTGAGTTGATTACGGACATCCAGGCGGCCGTGACGAGGGTACTCGCGGACATCCCAGTCGAAGCGTTCCAGAAATGTTACGAAGTATGGAAAACGCGCTGGAATCATTGTATAGCTGTCCAAGGGGACTAATTTGAAGGGGATAGCAGAACTGTAGAATAATTTTTAAATATACCGTTTTCATGGAAGTCTCATTACTTAATTGGCACACTTCGTAGTCGGTATTTTCCGCAAAAGTCCCCTAGCAACCTCAAGATCGACTTCGATCCAAAAAAATTTGGGAAAAACTTAAGCAAGATGTTGTCACCCGGCGGAACTCGACGTGCGACATGTTCGAAAGAGCCATACACTACCGTGAAATGTATAACATCAACAGTGATGATATTAATATTTTAACAGCCGCAACTGATTTATTATCTTTTTTCAAAGATATTCCTGAAGAAATGAGTTCAGAAAAAAAAAATCACAATATCCGAGATGATTCTCATTTCAAATGCTCTTCAAAAGCAATGTAATGAATTTCTCACATAAGATGCGGTCCCTAATTCAATCAGAACAAGTTGGGTAGACAGACCTATGCTCATGTCAGAAGGGTTTTGTACTTAACTTACAAAATGCAGTAACCAGCAACGAATAAAATCATGAAACATGTCAAAGACGATTTTATTCGAGAAAATGTGAAATTCGAGGTTCATACTATTATTAACAAAGTTCAACGCATTTTGACTTCTGAGGTATTTGTTATAGTTATACCCATAAATATCTCCTTTGATAATTTTTTCAGATTTTTTAAGATCACGGGTGTCCATTCGCGAGGGAGGAAACACATTTTTCATGTATTTTTCGGATGGAAGGTGTCCAATCGCGAGGGGGGGTACGCGAAAAGTTCGTACATTTCCCCTTCCCCTGCCCCCCTCGGTACTTATAAGGCAATTTTAAAACTTGTTTGGAAAAGATCTCATTGAGACCTTTCCAACGACACCCTACTCGACTACCAATGGTGAAAAATTTTTTTTGAGGGGTCACCTCCCTATATTGGGAGACCCCCCTTAAACGCCTTTGAAAAATTTTTCCACCCTTGAAATTTCAAGAGGTCACCACTTCTGACCTTTGTACAAAGTTTCATGGCTGTAGCCTCTATAGTTTCGGAGAAAAAGTGCTGTGACATACAGACGGACGGACGGATGGACGGACGGACGGACGGACGGACGGACGGACAGACGGACACAGGTCGTGATTGCAATAGGGTTTTGTATTTTAGTACAAAACCCTAAAAATGGCACGAAGTCTTTTAGAGCGATTTGAAAAACGTTTTTCTAATATTGAAGAGGGTTACTTGTTTGCAGAGAGCACGGTGTTAGACCCACGATTCAAACGTCTTCTTTAATGAAATCAACTACAAAAAGCTTGGTGAAGAGTACTATATGAGTTTAGAATCACAACAAGAAATCACGGACACCGAGGTAGCTGACATCCTAACGAAAAAACTACGGAGTATTTGGTCTGAATTCGATGATAAAGTTAGCGAGGCCTTAAGAATCGTGAATCCTTCTGCAGTAGGCATTACAGAAGTGGAAAAGTACCTGCAAGAACCGAAATCACCACGATATTTAGATCCATTAAAATGGAGGAACGAAAAAAACGTGCTTATCCAAGGCTCTACATAATAATGAAAAAACGGATGTGTCTGCCTGCAACTTTTGGCCCATCAGAACGCGTATTTTTAAATCTGGCCAGGTATTAGTTGAAAGGAGAAATCGACTAAGCGGGAATAACGTGTCTTAATTAATTTTTTAAACTATAACATGTGAAGGTTATATTCTTTTAATTTATGTTTTTAAATATGTAAATAGTCATTACGCTTACAGGTACCAAAACATAGTAAAAAATAGTAAGTTTAACTATTTTCTAGTCCGAATCATTTTTCTTTTAATTTTTTGAAATTTATTATTTAATTTTGACAAAACTGTTGTGATTATTATTTGAACCATGTATAAAATGTTCATTTATTATAATAATTAAATTAGATGATTTAGTTGCTGAGCTTGAGCATAGAAAACTGATCTACATAGTACACAAAGATATATTTGTACCTGCAATTCGTCTTATAAAATTCTATAAATAATTATAAAATTTTTGTTACTTTGAAAATTCCTAGTAAATTAACATGACAGTATCCAAATATGAATCACGTTTTATTTCCCTACAGTAATTGAACTTATTGCTTAGTTCTAATTCAAAAGTGATTTTTGAACATTACCATTGAATTAATAATTTCCTACTTAAGTTTGAACGTGAAATATGTTCGTGTGTCTGGTTAAGATTTGATGTCACACCTCATTTGAAGTGGGATAATGTACCACCTCATATTCTAAAATGGTACTTCATATAAACTCATTATAAAATGCTGTCCTACCCAACACTAAAGAAAATACCGCGTGACCAAACAAAATATCAAATATTACGCATAAAAACCAAAACAAATCGCTTGACTAAGAAAAATAATATCTAGCAGAATGAAAAATAATACCAAGTAGAATGAAAAATGAAACAAATTAATACGCACCGCATGAAAATGACATATGAAACACACAAGCGCGCATTATCAACATGTGTCGTCATGAGTTAACAAATCAGCAATGCGATCCATCGAATTTTATAACAACAGATGTTGGGATCTCCGGTCGTAGTAAACAATTGAAATACTGACATGATTTTATGACTGAGGTGGAATGGTGAAAGTAATGCAAATGGATATGGTGCAGAAAAATGGTGTTGAGGTATTGGACGTGGTTGAACTTATGGAATTAGGTTTTCGTTCAGCATGCGGATTCCACAACAATTTTTTGTACAAAATTAGGATTTCGGTCAGCAGGACTGGTGAACCTTATGGAATAATTGGATTGAGGTCTACGCAGCGTCGGCTTTTTTACCCAATAAAAACAACGGTTCGTGATAGAGGACAGTTCAGTATTTTTCTACAAGTCTTTTATACGTGTCGGTGTCACTAGACATTGAGCCGAGGACAGAGTTCAGTAATTTACAGTATTTTTCTACGTACTGCTGCTATTTCCTACGAGTCTTCTATACGAGTCGGTGTCACTAGGCAATGGGCCGGGGACACAGCTCAGCCATTTCCAGTATTTTTCTACGTGTTGCTGCTATTTTCTACAAGTCTTTTATATGCGTCGGTGTCACGAGGCGTTGAGCCGAGGACACATTTCAGTCATTTCCAGTATTTTTCTACGTGTTGCTGCTATTTCCTATGAGTCTGTTATACGCGTCGGTGACACAAGGCATTGAGCCGGGAATGTAGTGATAAGTTAGTTTCGGCGTGATCCTGTGTTGCAGGCTTTTCTACGCGCCAGTGTCACTAGGCGTTGAGCCGATGACACGTACTTGCTCCCAAGGTCTGAAGTTGTACGCACACCCGCGGAGCCACCGAAAGCTAGGGAAGAGGCCCGTGTAATTGAACGGCAGTTCAGGTGGAAGGTCAAGATGAAGGCTCTCCGGAGGTGCTGGAAAAGGAACACGGTTGCTGGCGTTGAGAATAAATGAGTAGAAACATAATTGTAATTACATTTTGAAATCTTTTCATACCTTGTGAAATAGATTGTAGAATCATTGTGTACAATTGCTGCTTCGTTTCGAAAGGTGGATGTTAAAGGACTTGGTTGTGTAGGGTAAAGCGGGTACCATTGGAAGAGGCCAGGAGTATACCGGGAACAGGTTATAACAATTGGTGCAGCCGGTAGGATGGTTCCGAACGATATTTTTTACGGCAATCTAGCGCTTAAAAGTGTCAAGATTTGGTTTTTGTCAAATTAGGCAAACCAACGGAATCCGAACTTCTACCACCACTCTTCCCGAGAATACGCTCACTAACCCAGCCTATACTATTGAATCCACTTTTCGGGATAGTGTACATTAGTCGCATGTATCTAAAACAGAAAAATTGGCAGAAACTACGAAAGGATTAATCATTGGACACGCAGATGTCCTACAAGCATCAGATAACGAGCGAAAGACCGAGCCTTCGCAATCAAAACCACAGAAAAGCCGAGGACTCGCACTCCGTAGTGGAAAAACGGTATCCACTCCCCAAAGTAAGTGTGACACTTTTCCTTTGGACCTAGATCACACAATAGAATGAGAGGCCGAAACCACAAGTAGTGAATCTATCCTCGCTCATACAAAATATATTACCAGTCTACATTTAATTCGATTAAAACAGATTCAAATATTTCGGGAATCAACAAAACAATTTAGGAAGGAAATTGGACACTTTGGTGAGGTCTCGTTGAATCAGACCAGTCGCTTTAAACTAACGTTATCTCCTGGGTCGTTGATTTCATTCGGTGACTGGAGGCTATCATTTGAAATGGATTCATCTTTGATTTCCATGGTGGATACAGTTTTTTCGTCCCAAACACAACCTATGGAGGGAATGGAAGTTGAGGATAAAGACAAAGCGAACGCAATAGCTGACTACGCCAAGGTCACAAAATTGATGGGATAGATGATTCCTTTATTTTCTGGGGCTTCCAGCCCAACTATAGTCTTGGAGTTACAAACTTTTACAGGCTGCAGTAAGCAAGTCTGGCAGTATCTAAATACGCAGGATCTGGTTGTTTTTATGCAAATCATTCCCACAAGACTTAGGATGAAGCATAACAGCTTATTTCGGCGACTATAGAGGCAGGGGAGGAATTTTCGACTAGGGTTTACTTGCCACGGTAGGAATTGGTAAGCGGGCTAGTTGCTGCAAAGCATGGCCCTACGGAATCTTTATTGACCTATACATCTCGACTAAGACAACTTCTTAAAAGATATCAGGAAGCAACGTCCACCAAAAACAGTTCTGAAGCAAGCAAAGTGGCAAGACTTTGCAAAGAACGCTTTCAGAGGTGGGGTAATGAATCCCCACCTTTGCCAGTATATACTGACAGTTGAGACTAAAAAGTTGGAAGACCTAGCCACTAAGGGATTGGACATTGAAAAACTCCAACAAACCGCCTTTCTTTTCCAAGGCGGTCAACCCCAGGCATACCCCCCAAATGCCGCATGTGATACCCAGCTTTAGTGCTTTCACACCATTCATCCCAAACAGCAGGCTTCTTATTCACCTCGCAACCACAACCAGCCTCAACACCAAGCAGTAATATTCCGACTAAAACGTCGAATCTTACGAAGAGAGTCACTTGTAGATTTCGCAAGAAGCGAGGTCATACCTGTTCCATCTGTTATAGCAGGAAGAACACGCCATTTTGCCCTACGTGCAAGGAATATAGGCACGACCAAAAGGATTGCAAAGCTAAGCCACTTGCTAGGCCCCCGGCAGTGAGGGTACAGCACGGGGCTATAATGTGTAGGTAAAGTGTGATTTCTGTGGACGAAGGGGACATGATGTGGAAGCCTATTACCAAAAGAAAAAGTGGGAAGCAAGGTTTCAGAGAAACGGGGAACAGTCGAGCCGAAAATTCCTGGCTTGACTTCAGTAGGCACCAAAAAGGTACCCCATATTGTACGCCCAGCTAATCCCAAAATACATTAATACAAAACCAATCTGGCTGTGGTTTCTTTACCATGTATATAGGTAAGCAAGCCAAAACAAAATTCACTATTGACACAGGTGTGGAGGTGACCATTATAAAGAAATCGGTAGTAAAAACGGAATGTCCAATAAATCATGCTAGTAAGCCAACCATGCAAACTCCATTACGGGAGGGAGAAACCCTTGGCTCCACACATAGCAATTTCGAAATATCCGTGCACTTTCCAGGTGGTCAACGGGATGCTAGCAAGGGAAGAAATTTTCGCGATAGTTCCTGGCAGCAGAATATTTGGCAAGATCAACTTATTACGCGCGTTCTTGCAAATCGAAATTCATCCAGAGCCATGGAAACTCTTCAATCCACACACGCACAAGGGATTACTCTAGTTAAACTTCCTTCCGTTTGGAATTAAATTCGCTCCTGAAATCTTTCAACAGATCAAGAACACAGTTCTAATAGACACCCCTGGGGTACAAGTTTATCTCAACAACATATATGCTCATTTTGAGTTGAAGCACAACATAAAGCATCGATTGATACAGCATTCAATCGCATCAAGGCAGAGAAATGTGAATTTGACAAAAATGAGCTCAAGTTTTTGGGTAGAATTATTGACGTTAATGGTTCTCTCCAGATCCAGCAAAGCTGGGCAGATCGCTGAAGAAACCCACAAATCCAGACATTAAATCATATTGGACTCATCGAGACAATTTCTCTCAAGTTCAAGGATTTCTTATATTGACAACGACGCCAGTAATGATTTCAAAGAAGTTTTTGAACGACATCTTATAACTACTTCACCAAGCACATCCAGGTATCGATCGCGTGAAGTCCTTGGCGAGATCATTTGTTTATTGGCCAAAGATAGACGCCGATGCCACACAATGTGTTCAACAGTCTCCAACTTGCGCACGTGCAGCAAAGATGCCTACAAAAACTGAACTAAGATCTTGGCTGTTAGCATCGCAGGCTACGGAATGCATTCATATCGGCATCACCAAACCTGACAAGGGCGACTATTATCTCGTAATAATCCACGCGTACTCAAAACGGGTCGAAATTTTTCGAACCTCAACAATTACGTCAACCTACTTGTTCGTGATCAGAGTTCTCATAGAATTATTCGCACGTTTTGGGCGACTGCAACAAATTATATTAGATAACGGTAATCAAGTCAAATATGAAGAATTTTCGAGCTTTTGCAGTTCCAAATAGATAGAACTCGTATGATAAGCATTCTATCAGGAATAAAGCCACGGCAAAGCAGAAAGACATTTCGATACCTTTAAACGCCATTTGGGAAAGATTGCATCAACAAATTCACGGGACAATGATCCACTTCAGACATTCCTACAAAACTAACGTTGATCAACCAACAAAACTATAAATAACTCGTAGAAATCACCAGCAGGATTATTTTTGAGTAGTCGAATCCGAACTGAATTGGATTTACTTCTTCCAATCCAAGGTTGTTACTCCAGACGCCTGGGAGGCTTCGGCGGCGGGGGCCCAGCTATCCCGACTTTGCTCACCGCAGGCGCTGCTTTGGCCTAGGCCCCACATTTCACCGCCCAGCGAGTAAGGCGGTTGGCCGAAGCTCGTTCCATGAACGCACATCAAACTAAGACGCACAAAACACTCACTACTCGGGGTGGACCCTATCTCCTCCAACCAACACTTCACCACTCAAACACCACCGAAGATACAATCTCACTAAACGTAAGCCCACGCACGATATTTCCCCGAGCCAGCCCGTTACACTTCCTGAAAAACAAAATTGTAGGTTCCAAATAAATTGACTAAAAACTCTAGAAGTTTCGTTTAAACGAAAGGGATTTACTTTGAAATTGTGAAATCACAAACAAAAGAAGCAATTTTCCATATTATTAACAAAACAACGTTAATCAGCAAAAATTCTAACAATTTTGAATAACCTCTGTCACCTAGCGTAACTAATAAGGAGGCCTCCTTGTAGAGCTCCCGTCGTCGACGTTACGGCGAAAAAGACCCTGCGCTGATTCCACGCACTCTTCCCGGGTTGCACTCATGCATTGGCCAATTGATGTTATTTATTCTTCCGACATTGTTTGAAGTCGAAAACAATTTTTAATACGCTCTAACTTTTTTTCCTTTTTTTTTTGCAATTTTCTTTTGAAACTACGCACCTTTTTTTTTTATAAACAAACACTTTTTCTTTTGCCTCAGTCACTTCTTCACATTCGGATACCAAAAACAGAACTTTTTCTTTGTCCCTCGCCCTTTTATTACCTCGTTCCCAACGGAGCACCGCTAATCCCGGAGTGAACCTTATAGTTCTCCTTTTCTTGGAAAAATTGTAACACGGTTCGTGCGGTCGGGCAATTCCATAGCCATTTTTAACCACACTTCAACTGGTGTTTCCGAAATTCGGAGTCTTAGATATTTTTCGGAATTGTCACTGTGACGCACATTTGACGTATTATAGTCGTGAAGTTATTGTTTATGTTCGATACAATTTTGAGAGGGTGCTGGAGGTTGCGAGGATTCTCAGTGGCTGGACTTCACTGAGCGACAGGGTTATCAAATAAGTAGTGCTTGATGTTTTATCCTTCGACAAGACACTTTGTGTGCCTTTTGTTCTTCAATTCGAGATATCTTAAATCACTGTTGAAGGGAAGAGTTGGTATTCTGCTGGCTATTCTCTGTCATAAGAAATTGTCGAAGAATACACGAGCACCAAATTAGATGAGGAGCACAACCTTGAGTATGTTACTATGTAGAAATTGGTATGATTTCGAATATGAAGTATGATGTGATAAATCTAAGATGTTTACAAATGTATTTATTGTTTTGGAAACCATGTCCACCACCAGTTCTTCCACCACCAACACGTTGGTTTGGTCCGCCTCCGCCGCCTTGATTTGCATTAACGAATGGTGGTTTATCATTTAAACCAAGAGCAAACGTCATGAATCCCTGTTCCACATTTCAAGGCCCATGTTGCCACCGGCGTTATTATAATTACTTGCCTGATCAAAGTGCTTTCCTGTTGCTTGCAATGAATTTCTTCACCTTGCCGGTTCATATAAAGATTTCTTCTTCACGCATCCGTTTTTCTCGTTCTTTCCATGGTTGTTGATTACAGATGATGTCGTTGTGGGGCACATACGGGAATGGTGCACATACGGGAATGGTGTTGCAAACTTCATCGATCTTAACTAATCTAAGTTGAGCTGCATTAATTTAACTTGAGGAAATAAAAGTCTACTCTTCTGTAGTCATTAACATTTGAATTTATTCTTATTTCTAACTTAGCTAGGAATATGTACAATACCTATCCCAGTTTGGCTCGAGGATGCATCCTTCGTACCACGTTCCCTGGGGGTGGTGTTTAAGTTGGCTAACTTAAGCTGTTCTCAAATTCACCGTAACAAGGTTCAACTATTGAAAACATCTCTTGAAATTAATAAATGTCACTCAGCAAAGTATCGCGAATTTGTTGTAGATGATCCAAGAAGAATATTTGGATTGAAGGTCAGATTATCGCAAGAAAAGGTGACGTCATTTGTGAAGTTTTGATTTTTGACCATTGGGTTTCAAGAAAGATCAAATCTCATACGAATCAGCTACGTGAACGTCATTATGATATCAACATATTAGTATTCTTTATAACTCCTAAGTAGATGTTGGTACTATAGTTGACGAATTCGCAGTATCACATTCATCCCAGACAAACACTTTAGCAACATCAACTGTATATCAATCAACTATAGGGTTTTCTAATAAGAGGTGTTATTTTGATATTAAAAGAAATATGAATGATCGAATGTTTATTTTAATAATATGAATGATCGGATGTTTATTTTATTAGAAAGAAGAAGATATGTCGTAAATATTGAAAAATAACATCAGGCAAATGACCACCACGACATGCTTACAGGACCATATCCTTTTCATGAAATTTTCCATAACCAAATCGCAAAGTGGCTGCCCTATTTCCTCGATAGCCTCACGAATTCCATCTTTGAGATCTTGAATCGACGCTGGGCTGTTGGCGTAGACAGTGTCTTTCACGTGGCCACAAAGGAAGAAGTCGCAAGGTGTTAAATCACAAGATCTATTCAAAATAACACCTCTTATTAGAAAACCCTACATCGATTGAGGCAACAACGAGCGAAACCCAAGTTTTGACAGTATAGCCGGATACCATAGGAACTTGGCGGACGCCTGCCACAACGCAATCACCAATCTCCATACCGCTGGTGCTCTTGTCGTAAGGGAAGATGTTGAAGAGCAATGGCAGACACGATAGTCGGCTGTGCATATCAAGATAGGTCAAACCGTTGACATTTTATACTTCAACTGACAATACGCTGCACTTCGAGTTAAGTAGCCGATGCAAGTAGTCGTGTTCAGTGATCACATCCGTGCTAAGTAGGCATTATATTTTTGTCTAGTTATCAGAGTAAATATATATTTTGTACCAACATTTACCACTTGTTATTTAATACGTGTATTCCTACATTAGCCACACTCAATAGGTAAGGATATAACAGGGACCTTAAGTCCGGTTGAGAGGCATGCGAGGGGGAACCAACTCCACCTGGATGCACCACTTTCTTCACTGCCATACAGGTTTCTCGTCGGGGACGAGGTAAGTTTCTGACAGCGTGCAGGGAACAGGAATGGTAAGTATTAGGATTAAAAAAGACCTTCAGTCATCGTGCCTGCACCTTCCAGCATTTTTGTTCTGCGCTTGACGTTTCGTCATCCTGCAACATGTGCATGTGAAGAAATAACGGTGCCAGGAAATGGAACTCACCCATAAAACCGCAGATGCCAGCCTGCCAGTGCTTGTACGCATTCCTGGACCAAGTCACTCTCAGTGAGCATCGATACTTAGTTCATTGAGGCAGCACAGCATCGCTGCAAGTCCTCCATAGACAGTAATCGAACCATACCAAGATGGATGGCGAAAACAATACACACATGAGTTGTATGAGCTTTTGGACAAATAAAAGTCTCTACAATCACCAAGCCACAAAAGCTAAAATGGTCTAGCCATGCCCAGTAAATGGACGAAGAATGCAGACCAGTCGGAAAACCAAGGAAACGCTCGCCTGACTCTGTTGCTGAAGGCAGCAGAAAGCTAGTCGAATTTTGAATTCGGAAGACGTGGTCGATGGGCCAAGATAGCTAGAGGTGTTACATATAGTAGGCTAGGGTCCCAGAGGTATAGTTGACCAGGAGTTCACCTACGAGTTAAAAGTTCCTAGAATCTTATTTAAAATATCACATATTACATTAGCAAGGCACTGTACATCTGTTATTTTAAAGATATAAACTAGCAGCGAGTGTGCAAGTGGTTACGGAGATAAAAAAACTAGGAAATGTCTTCCACAAGGATAGTCATAGAGACTTCACTGCATCTAGAATATTGGCATTCATGTACGATAAGATTTGAAATTCCCTATGGTGACTTGGTCAGAAGACTCGGGATGGATCAAAACATATATAATACTGAAATAGTCTTTATTTAAAGTGTTTACTTCCAGATAATATATTCATTACGAGGCTACTTGACACTCTAGAACCACTTCAAGAAGAGAACCAATATTGATAGCATACAGGGTGCAAGTTAATAAAACGTGGGCCCTAAGTTTGACATAATACTACAAGTAAATTGCGTTAAACTTCCTCAATTCAAAATGAATATTGGAAGTTACATCCTCTGTAAAATAAACATTGGATTTATATTGTCTTCAAAACTAAGCAGGGTCAATATTGAATGGAATCAAATGAAAATCAATGATTATCACACTGTAAAGTGTAGGGATGGATTCCAAACTGGAGGCCATACTAGAGCTGGAGTAGATTAAATACACCATAGGTTTTTAAGCATAGACATTGGTTCTAAATGTCTATGCTTGAAACTCTCCGACGCAGAGCGTCGGAGAAATTGAGAACAAAGTGAGAAAATAAAAAGGACTGCCTGTGGCAAGGAAGTTTTTAAATTTGTATATTATAAAAGAAAGACATCGCCGAGTCGATTAGTGATGAGAATTGCATGTGTGATCATTTATATTTTATAAAACATCATCTTGGTGGAATTCTCATACGCTCAGGCTATTGTAATAGATCCGTATACATAGTCCTGCCATAAGTTCTGTCGCATAATTTCTCACATTGGCAGCACCTTTATTTTATGAGTGATATTTCAATATCGGCCAGTTTTATAAACGTCATAATGTTGTTGACAGTTGATGGTCATTTAAAGTTTGTTTGTTAACGTATGAAGATGGAATGGGGTGTAAATGAAAACCGAATTGCAGTGATTGCACTACATAAGTGTGGAAAATCCGCGAGTAAAATTTTCAAGTTGTTGTGCCCGTTAAAAACAACGCAAAAATTTATGTATCGTGTGATCCAGAGATATAACGAGATCCAGACTATTGAAGATCGACCTCGTTCTGGACCTCCGCGTGATGTACGTTCTTCAGCTGCCATCAAAGCGGTCGAGAGTCGAATTCGTCGAAATCCGCTTCGTAAACAACGAATCATGGCTCGAGAGATGAACACCCAAAGTATGTCTCGCATCATAAAATAGGACCTCGGGATGAGTGCCTTTCGACGATCAACGGGACATTTGCTGACTGAGCACCAGATCGAAAGAGCTCCTTCGGCGGTACGGCAACAACAAACATCGAGAAATTTTATTTACCGATGAAAAAATTTTTACGGTGGAGGAACATTTCAACCGCCAAAATGATAAGGTGTATGCCCACAGCTCTAGAGAAGCCCGAGAAGTTGCCACTAGGGTACAGCGAGGACATCATCCAGCATCAGTCATGGTATGGTGGGGTGTCAGCTACGAACGGGTCACCGGGCTTCATTTTTGCGAAAAAGGCGTAAAAACTGCAGCAAAAAATTATCAAACGGACATCCTGGAGGGATGTGTGAAGCCGCTGAACTCTACGCTATTCAACAACCGACATTGGGTTTTCCAGCAAGATTCTGCGCCAGCCCACAAAGCTCGAACCACACAAGCGTGGTTGGAAACCAATATTCCAGAGTTTATAAGGGCTACGGAATGGCCTTCTGGGAGCCCAGATTTGAATCCCCTGGACTACAAACTGTGGGCGGAGTTAGAGTCCATAGTGTGCATGAGACGACACCCAAATATCGAGAGCCTTAAGCGATCTTTGACAGAAGCAGTAGCTAATTTTCCGCTAGAAACAGTGCGTACTGCTATCGATGACTGGCCCAACAGATTAAAGAGCTGTGTACAGGCTAAAGGCGGCCACTTTGAATAATTTGTTGCTTATTTTACTTCCATTGGTATGCCAAAATAAAATATATTTTCCTTTGTAAAAACTCTTTTTCATTTATACAAAAATTGGCCATATACGTGTGACAGAACTTATGGCACGACTAAGTATAAATAAACTTTAAATGTCATTCTGACCACATGATAATTTTGGCTTCCTCACTATTTTACTTTCACCACAAAGAACGCGATGAATGTACAAGTATATGCGCCTCACTGGTTTGAATCAGCTTTCTTGCTAGTGCGGTATCAATGATCTTTGTTATATCATTGTATATCTAACTTTCATTACCGACATTCGAGGTCTTCTTCCTTTCTCATCTGGCAACTCAGCACATGATTCCAAGTATATTAAGTAAATGCAGTCATTAAGGTTTATAGGCTGTAAAATATCTGCAGGCAAGGTTTTTGCTTAATACAGTTTTATGAATTTATAATTGCATCAAGTTTAATAAAACATACTCAATGTATCGAATGAAGGAATTTTCACAAAAAATTACCTTCTTTTTAGATTGTATTACAAGGACATCACTATCTCACCATAACTTGCAACTTCTAATTATTTGGAACAATTGCATTCGCAAGAGCTCCAAAGGGTCATTAACCAGTTGCCATTTCTCAACATTGCATCAACACTTTACCTATGAATGCAAGACTATAAACAAACTCATCCGGAAACCACTACCGAAGTTATTTTTACTCATTTCTTTGCAATCTTGAAACGTATCTTTAACACTTGCAACTGAAACGATCTTTTTAACCATCATCATGAGCGTTAACAATAATAATTACATGAGCTAGGTCAAAACTCTCTAAGTATGACTGACACTCATTACCTACTGTTGTTGTTACCTGCAATGATTGTACTAGTATGAAGAATTCGAATGAAAAAAAGACATTTGTACTTATCATTGCGGATTCATCATACATTCTGCACTAATTCGCAACACATTACATCCTAATATTGCAAAGTAGCTTCGAAAGTTATTCACACTGTGACAAATATGGCAAGTTAATGAAGAGTTGAAGAATTAGTAATCGCATTTGATACCATGCAGACACTACGAGTATCGTCGCCATGTCAAAAGTGGAGCATACGTACTTGATTGATATCAGTGTGCCTATCTGACTGACTATCTTACCGATCTTACCTCACCATTTATGTGTTGTTGGAGTAGAGCGCACGTTGCCTGAAGAACAATAACGAGTTTCTTATTATCAATTGTTGTTAGAAAGTGTTACAAAAGACATTGACTCCATTTTTTCGTTTTTCTCCCATTGGGCCGGACAAATGCGGGAAAAAAGTGTCGTTAATGATGTGAATTTAATTATAATTAATGTTGGAAGAGAAGTAAAAACATGAGGAAATTTATAAACTTAATATGTTTACACAATACTTCCGGGAGGACAGATTAAGCTTACACGGGAAATTTAAGCATTTCATTTCAATTGCATACTGATTATGAGAAAAATGTCTTTAGGGAGTTTTTGTTTGAGAAGAATTTAGGGTATTTGATTGTAATGTTTGTTATGTGAGTTTCTAAAATTAACAAGAATAATCGGAAAATACATTCTACGCTTCTTGCAATATTTGTGCAGTGAGGCGACACAGGCAATCAGCTGCAGCAACAGTGACCAAAAAAATCACTCACTTACTGACTCTCGCTGAGCGATTGTCACGGCCAGATGTAATTTCGCAACCTTCCGAATAAATATAGACTTTTATATATATTACTTATGTGGTCTTTGATTTCCTCAACATACACGAAGCCACACGCTAAATTGGTCACCCCGAGTAAGAAAGAAAGCACGATATCATCGTAAATAATAAAACTACGACAAGCAAACGAGATGCCATCTGAAGATGAGGATTTCATGGATGCAAACGAAGGCGAGGACGAGGAAAAACTTCAAACCACGGGAATATCCAAAATCACCGCTTGTAAGCTACCACCGTTCAAGCAGACACTTCCGGGACTATGGTTTGCACGAGTGGAAACTCAATTTCAGTCGCATTGAATAGTTAGCGATACATCCACATTCGACAAATTTATTGGGGAGTTGGAAATGGCCACACTAGCGCAAGTGACAGACATAGTGGAAAATCTGCCAGCTAAAGGTAAATGTGTTAGTTTGCCATTAAAACACGTCTTCTATCGGCCTTCGAACAAAAAACTAAGCAACAGATCCGTGAAAAACAGAGTGCCGGTGGCCTTCCTAAAATTGCTGTGGTCGGAACGACTGCCGGTAGAAATACAATCAATATTGGCAGGTTCCAGTGGCGTAGCCCTAGACAAATTAGCGACGGCAGCTGACCGCATCACCGAAATCATGAAACCTAATATAAACTCTATAGCAAAACCTACTAAAAGCGAGCACGCAAACACCAGTAACATATCAGTGGATTCGCAATCTCGAGATGCTTTGGCAAATGAGATATCGGGTATGCATGCGGATTTTCGTCGAATATTAGTATAGGGGCGAGGTGAACAATGTCGAATATGCGTATCGCAACGCAGCTCACTACGAAGCAATTCAACCCTCTGCTGGTTTCACTCTCGTCTTGGAACCAGAGCAAGGAACTGCCAACTGCCTGCACGGCGGGAAATGCAATAAGTCACTGATGGAACAGACGCTAGTCAGTGACACGGGAAACAACCGCCTGCACATTTGCGGCAAGGAGACAAAATTACATTTTCTAGTTGACACGGGGACGGAATTATCCGTACATCCTCGAAAGTTCTTCCAAGGATCAAAGCCAACAGGCTACAAATTCTACGCCGCCAATACCTCGGATACAAACACGTTTGGGGAAAATCTGTTCAAGATGAACCTGGGACTACAGCGTACCTTCAACTGGAAATTCTGCTTGGCAAAAGTATCGCCGCCAATATTAGGCGCAGACTTTCTTCGCCATTACTGTCTCTTGGTCGATCTAAAACACAAGAAACTAGTTGACTCCACAACCCTTCTGGCAGCACCCAGCCGAATCCGCTTTTCAAATCAGCTGGCAAAAGCAATAATGTGCAGAACAAGCAATTATCATGAACTTGTGAGAAAATACCCCACGGTCACGAACCCAGCAACAATTAACGTGGGCCGAAGTCACACAGTGCAGCACCATATAGTTACAAAAGGCACCCCAGTCTTTCAGTGAGCACGTCGTTTGGCACCGGACAAACTAAAGATCGCCCAGCAGGAATTTGAATACATGCTCGAGAAAGGATTCTGGCATCCATCATCAAGTCTGTGGGCAAGCCCCTTACACTTGGCACCGAAAAAAGGAGGTTGGCGTCCATGCGGCAACTTTCATCAACTCAATGCGATCACACAGCCAGACCACTATCCGCTTCGACACATCGAGGATATAATGGCCGACCTCGTCAATAAAACAGTGCTCACAAAACTAGACCACGTCCCAATTGCGAAAGGCGACATACCAAAGACTGTAGTGATAACACCTTTTGGGCTCTACGAATTCATCATAAAGACTTTCAACCTTCGAAATGCCACCCAATCGTTCTAGCACTTCATGGACGAGGTACTGAAGGGTTTGAATTTGTGTTGGTAATATATCGACGACAAAGAACACCTAGAACATGTACGAGTGGTCTTGGAGTGGCTTAAAGAGTTCGGAATCGTTATAAACATGGCAAAATGTGTTTTCGGCACCGAAAACATCGAATATCTAGGTCACAAAATAAACGAAGATGGAATCAGTCCTCCTGAATCTCACATCGAAGCGATACGTAGATTTAAAAAAGCCGAATACTTAATTTTTACAGACGATTGCTCTAAAATGCAGCAATACTTGACCAATACAAAGAAAGGTGACAAGACACTGATAAAACGAACACGCAAGGCAGGTAAAGCTTTGGCACACTGCGTCCTTCAGCAACTCCAAGACAACCGTTGGCTAACATTAGCCTTTTTCCAATGCAAGCTCTTTGGCATAGAAAAACGGTACAGCATCTATGATAGGGAACTTCTCGCCATCCATGAGAGCATCAAGCACTTTAGACATTACCTGGAGGGCAGAGAGTTCTCCGTCCAAACGGATCACAAACCCCTGATATATGCGTTCCAGAAATAAAAACAAAAAAAACAACACCGCGTCAAAGCCGACAACTAAGCTTTATTTGGGAATACACCAGCAACATTGTTCACATCCAATGGGAAAAGAATATAGTGACTGATAAATTTTCAAGAATAGGGACAATCAGTCTGCCCACGGTGATTAACGCTAAGGAGTTCATCTTAGAGCAACAAAAAGACCCAGAGCTTCAAGCGCAGTTAAAGGCAAACAATACTTTACTTAAAACTGGAACGCCACTCCATTGGAGACCAGGGAGAAATATGAACAAAGAAATTCATAATTGGTCTCGGCGCTATATATCCAACTAGTGCCCCAAAATTACAAAACACACTGTTAACCCAATTCAATCGTCCACCATAACAGACGGCAGATTTCAACACATACACATCGACATTATTGGGCCAATGATTCCATCTAAGAATCTCAAGTATTGCCTGACGATGATGGACAAATACTTTAGGTGGCCAGAAGCAGTACTAATCCCGGAGCAAACAAGCAACTGTCACAGAAGCATTTCACTCAGGCAGAGTATGCCGATTTGGCGCGCCACACATAGTGACAATGGATCAGGGAACCCAATTTAGTGAGTCTAAGTAATCATAATGTGGTGTCCAAATTCGGGAACAATACTCGAGGATAGGCCGAACAGTTCTTATATAAAGATGCACTGGAGACAGGATATTTCCAAAGATGCACGGGTGACGGAGAACAAATCCGGAAACCCGAGAAGCACGTGGCGTGATGTTGAACTTGAGTCGCGGGTCTAAGATCACCCCTAAGTCTTTGAACTTGATTACTACAGATAGCGGCTAATTGTGTAGGGTATATGGAAATGAGATTGGATTTAGTTTTAAAGACAAAGTCATTTTATGACATTTTTGTACATTAAGGGAAAGAAAATTTTGATTCACCCCCGTTGTATAGGATGCTCAGGTCATTTGGAGGGAGATGCAATCAACAATACATCTTAATCAACTAAAAACACTGTTTTTCCTTGAAACCATAGAATTTTGTTTATTTTGCATATACCGATATTTCGGAAGTCAGTTGCTTCCTTCTTCAGTGCTAACTAATTCTTAAAATAATCAAACAACAGTACTTATACATACTTTCGTTAACAAAAAAAGATCTAATATCTACCTAAACTAATTAACAACTAATTATAAATGGCTAATTGACAAAAAGAAATTATGCCCTAATTGATCCGCTCGTTAATGATCTTATCTTATCTTGTTGTAACCATTTGAAGAGTGATGAATGTGCGTTGCCTTGATCCTGGTTCATCCTATTTAGTTCGGGTATTTTGAATATTTCAAGTACTGTTGTTTGATTATTTTAAGAATTAGTTAGCACTGAAGAAGGAAGCAACTGACTTCCGAAATATCGGAATATGCAAAATAAACAAAATTCTATGGTTTCAAGGAAAAACAGTGTTTTTAGTTAATTTAAATCAACCATAGCAAAGAGATCCAAACAACTTAGATACATCTTAATCACTTTAAAAACTTTAAGATCATCAGCAAAGAGAAGACATGGAGCATCTATTAAAGAGGGCAAGTCTTTAATGTATATGAGGAATAAAAGCGGCCCCAGGATGGATCCTTGGGGGACTCCAGTCTGTGGATAAAAGGAGTGAGATAACACTCCACAGAGACCTGCTCTACATGAACGATTGTTTACGTATGAGATTACCCAAGAGAGCAAACAACCAGAAACACTATGTTGTGTTAGCTTTTTACACAGCACGTCATGATTTACTGTATCAAACGCCTTGGCAAAATCATTATAAACGACATCAACCTTATCAAGGGCTTCACCAACAATGTGAGTAAACTCAAGTAGGTTTGTGGTTGTCAACCGACCTGAAAGAAAGCCATTTTGAGCAGGAGATATCGAGGAATATATAAGTTCATAAATATGATTACGAACTAAACGTTCTAGGATCTTCGGGAAACACGACAGAAGTGTGATTAGACGGTAGTTGGAGACACACAAAAGAGAATCAGAATTGCGAAGATGTTGGCTGTCTTCCAGAAGCGAGGAAAAACTCCGGAGGACCACTTAATGAAGAGGACAGAGATTTGACGAACACATTTGGAATTCCGTCTGGCCCAGAAACAATGCTTGTGTTAAGAGTATTATTTATGCAGGAGCATTATCAGCCAGAGAAAACTGGAAAGGGAAATCATAAGAAGAATCGGATGCCGAAGAGGAAGTCATAGTGGAAAAGAAGTCCGCGAACAAGTTGGAAATGGAGTCCAGTGTTGAACTTTGTTTACCATTCCAATATATGGTACTAGGAAAGTGCGAGGAGGACTTTAGATGATTAATATATGACCAGAATGGTTTTGAATGGTTGGAATGAAGTGACTGCTCTATGTGCATAAAGTAATTTTTCCTTGAACTTTTAACTAATAATCCCGCGGAGGCACGGGTTCTAGAGTAGAGTATTAGAGTTGTTTCTAATCTTCCGAGCTTCTAAGATGTCACGGTTGAGCCAATGTGACTCAGAGCTCTTTTTGGACCTACATAGTGGTGTATATTGACGGAGTCGAGTTGGGAATAAAATTTAGTGAGAGCTTCTTCGCAATCAAGGTAGTCAAAAAACGAGAACCAATCAAGTGAATTCAAGGATTCTGACAATGCGCTGTAATTGGCTTTCGAGAAGTAGAACTTGATCGGCTGATGGAAATTTAAGTGTTTTTGGAAAGCTCATGCTGATGTCCAACAACAGAGGGATATGATGGGGGTCAGAAGATACGTAGGAGTAAGGTGCAGCTGCTACGTGAATATGCCCAGGATCAATAATCGACATTACAAGATCTAGCATCCGATTATTTATATTTAGAAAGTAATTTAATTGGTTAAGGGAAGATTGGGAAAGACAATTCGATAGTAATTCAGACTGTCGATTGGAAGACAAGATATCAATAGATGATGTTAAGTCCCATTCTACGGAAGGAAGATTGAAGTCACCACAAATAATAATATGTGAAGTGGGATTAAGTGAAAGACAATACGATGATAATGAGTCAAATAGTGAATCATAAAAGTCAAAAGAAAAGTTACAGGGAAGAAAGATGCAGAATGTGAACAAGGTTATGTCGGGGGGATGAAAATTGTCACAAAGCTCACTTGAAAGATTTTTAACAACAGCAGTCAGTACTCCACCACCATCAGATGTCTTTGTCAGATTAAAATCATGGTCCCTCCGATAGACAATGTGATTTGGCAAAAAATTCCAAGCTATGTATATAACGTTTCAACCAAGTCTCAGTTAAGCAAATAATATTATCATTCGCGAGAATGTATGAAACGCTAAGGCTATGTAATTCGGTCCGCAAGCCTCTTACATTTTGATAATATAAGTTAATATTATTATAAGTTTTAGGGTCTGTTATGCATTGATTTTTCGATGTGAAGCTCTCAAAAAATTCCGCCTTCTGGGAGGATTGTAACGCTTGACTAAAGTTCCACCCGCCCACAAATTTTGATTCAACAGAGCGCTACATTCTGCTGGTACATTGATTTTGAAAGAGGCGATCTGATGATGAGGAAGATTTTCCTTTGTTAACTTAACACAGTCTAAGATGGGAAAAGATGAACCAAGTTTACGCTTCACGTGTTTATTTAACATTTCGACCGTAGTTTTATATGCTAGTCTCGAAACAAATACCTATAATCGAGGAGCGACAGCACGAAGAGCTTCCTCTTCATCAATAGCTACATCAGGTTCATTTATAGAAGTTGTTGCATGTGGGGCGTAGGCAATTGGCAGCAACTGCTGAGATGTTTGTTCTCAAGAGGGAAAATCAATGGCAGGTGTTGAAGACGCATTTTGACGAGAAGGTATTTGAGCTTGGCTTCTTGTGGTGATTTGTGACCTCGCAGATGTCAATAAAGGTGAATTTTCGCTTGAACAAAGGTACAGGCAGCAATACGTGGCTTCAGAAAAATAAGGCTCCTAGAATAGATGGAATACCAACAGACTTGCTCCAGAGGAACCGCCATCTAAGTAACCTACTCCAGTGTATATGATCAGTGCAAAATATGGTCAGAGTAGTAGTTATCAGTGTACTAGCAAAAAAGTATAACATGCCCTGTACATAAAAAGGGAACAAGTTAATGTGTGAAAATTATAGAAGTATCGATATACTGTTTACGCCTTGTAAAATGCTCTCCAATATCATAGAACGAAAATTAAAACTGTGCTATCGAAAGATTATAGGAGAGTATCAGGGAGGCTTTTGAAGTAGATAGTCGATAATTGGCAAAATATTCTCAGTAAAGCAGGTGCTCGAAAAGTGCTGGAAATATAACATCGATGTACAACAATTATTTGTATACTTCGAGCAAGCATACGACAGGATTAACAGAAATGCACTGTATAAAATAATGCTTGACTTTGGCATCCCAACAAAACTAGCCCACATGGTCAAAGGCACGATGCTTCACACAGAGTCAAGGTGAATGCTAAAACTAACGGATAGCTTCATGCTGGAATCGGGCTTAAAACAAGGAGATGGGATTGCCCCAATTATCTTTAATATTGCGCTGGAACACGTCATCAGGAAGAAATCAGTTGAAACCCTGGGCACAAAAATTTTCCACTCCACACAATTGGAGGTATACGCTGATGAATTCAATATCATGGCACGTTCAACAACAGATCCGAAAGGAGTTTTCTGAGCCTAAAATCTGAAGCAAACTGAATTGGCCAGTGAGTCGATGAAAACAAAACTTAATTTATGACTCAAACGACGAAGCACACTCCAGTTCGACAAAACTTGACCAAAGGAGACTATAACCTTCGAAGTGTGAAAAGAGAGGGTGCACCAAAAATAAAGCCTTTTACTCCATACTTTCCATCTTAAGGTTGAGAGTTGTGCACACGCAAAATAAACTTCATATCTACGAGTATAAATCACTAGTCAAACCCGTGCTGTTATATGGAAGTGTAACATGAACACTGAGGAACGAACTTGAAAAGGCAGTGGACATATTTGAACGCAAAGTGCTTCGGAAAATTGAAGGCCCTGTGGAACAAGGAAAGAAGTGAAGACTACATTACAACAATGAGTTGTATGAACTGCCAGTATTTGACGCACCTCCTGTATCTACTTGCGTAAAGTTGCGCAAATTACAATGGATGAGCCATGTGGAAAAAATGGAAGAAAGCTGGCTACTCAAAAGAACATTAAAGGCTAGAGCACAAGGGAGATCGCGGGAAGACCGAGAGCTCAACTGAAAGACACGATAAAAGTTGCTGAGAATGATGAACCAACGAACGAAGTCGCAGAACCGTGATGATTGGAGTAGACTAATACTGGAGGCCAAGGTCTAGCTTAGACTGGCGTGCCATAGATGATGATGATAATGCCATAGATAAGCGCTTGAGCTGAAAGCATGCACATGTATGGGAAATCTTTCCCTGGGCAGCCAGAAAATAAACAAATTTGTGGTCCTTGTGGTCAACCGTTTCGCATAGTAGGTGCTATTGTTTTAATCAGCAATACTGCTTGTCTTGAACCCGATGAGGACACATAACATTTCTTATGTACATTCCCAGCATTGTCATGGGTAAGAGTCAGAACTAATGGTGTTGACGATAATTTGCCTTAAAACGTGCAAAATTATGGCCCATTGGTCCTTTTGATGTTTCATCATCGCAAAGAGATTCTACTATACTGGATCAAGTGACTACAATGGGCAGATTTGCCTGAGTGCTCGATTTCTTCGGGTATTGCCCCATCGAAAACAACAAGACAATGCCCAGAATCCATAATAGGTATCAGCAAACCACAACGAGTTAGACTTCCAGCGGAAAACGTCTGAGTGCTACACGTACAGTAAAAACGTGCTGCAAATTTTTTGTCTTTCAAAATGATTGATGTACTGAGCATCAGCAAAACATAATTGTCAGTGACCTTATAAACTTATAAAAAATTCTCGTGAAGACTTTATGCAATAAAGAGACTGAAACAATCTCCCACTATGTTTTTACTTATTTAGCGGAGATCCTTAAACTCCAGTCTAAAAGCCCCAAATAGAGACTGTGACCAGATGAATTCCTTGAGCTTCTTGGTAGACTTTATTCGAAGTTTCCCATCCACCCACCCATCCAGATGAGAGAGAGGGAGAGATAGAGAGACAGACACCGAATTTATCATACAAAATATGTGGAGTATAGTCCAATCTTTCATTTATGCAGTTTTTGAACAATTAACTATGTCTCCCATTTATCCAAAATCGGCTTGTTATACACTTTAAACTGTAGATAAACCTTGCTCCATAAGATTAGGGTAATATATCGTTTTTCAAAAGAATCCTCAAAAACAACTAAAACCTTTTACATGTGCGATATATTCAAGCTTTTAAAAATTGTCATTACGTGCCGCAAATAGCGTTTTGAAGTTATCTCTTTGCTAGTGGTATATATTTTATACAATATTTTCTTAAAAATGTTCCTGGGCAGTGGTTTACTTTTAATACCATTGTATTCCATACGACAAACTCATTTCTATCAAATGAATTTTTATTTGTTTACTCAGAACTCGACTTGTGAGTTTTGTAGAAATGTTATGCCGGTGACTTGACCATTAGTTGAGAATGCTCATTTGGGTCGTATGTTTTCATGAGCACACAATACGCACAATTTTTAAAAGGGAAAACGCAGTTGTTCTTTGGTTCGATGAATTGTTGAATGTAATTGTTTTAAGTCATAAGTGTGATACAAGGTTGGTATTACAGTTACAAGGAGTTGGTACGAAATGCATACCACTGCCCATTGTGGTACATATTTACTCAGAACTTATATATCATCAAAGAAAGGGAAAATGAATAGACAAAACCTCACGGAAGAAGAAATTCTACATTTCTTGCTACAAGATGAGGAGGAATATGTCGATATATCCTCTAATGAAGAACCCGTAGACGCCAAAAATTATGTAAGTGATTTGGAAGAATGTTTCTTGCCTCATTCCACCCACGTTGAAGATCGAAAGCCGTTGTATGTGAGTTATTTACTGTAATAGGTAACAAAAAGACATCAATTTTTTCACATTTGCATGGCTTCCAACAATAATTTTGATGAAAGCGATGACATTCCGAGTTGAGTATGGTCCGGTATCAGTTCAGGCCATTCCAACCTGGAGCGAAGAATGTAATATGGATTCTCCATATAAGTTCACTGGCACTGGCATGGACGATCAGATCTCGATTGGGAGACCAAGGACGCAA
This sequence comes from Odontomyia ornata, assembly GCA_963969285.1. NCBI lineage: Eukaryota > Metazoa > Arthropoda > Insecta > Diptera > Stratiomyidae > Odontomyia > Odontomyia ornata. Next base: position 39,522,615 of record OZ017740.1, read on the forward strand.
AAAGTATTTTCAACAAACTTTTCACCCATCATATTATTGAACATATAGTTTTTCAAACGAATTTGTATGCCCAACACCCTGGAAAACCATACACTCCAGCAAATTCCCAAGAAATACGGGTACTCATTGGTATTGACTTTTTGATGGGAGTAAAATGTCAGGCAAGTTATTGGGATTATTGGTCAACTTGTCCAGAACTTTACAATGCGTTTATTGCGAATTTGATGCCAGTGAAGAGATTTAGCTAGTTACTAAATAATATTCACTTGAATGATGCGTCTGTTATGCCTCAGAGAGGAGAACTCAATTACATATATTAAGCTTTATAAGGTGCAACCTTTTTTAGACATGTTGTTGGAGGGATATCAAAAATGCTTTGAACGAGTCTATGGTAAAATTCAACGAGTCAATGATAAAATTCAAAGGACGAAATACCTTGAAACAATATATGCCAAAGAAGCCAATAAAAAGAGGCTACAAAGTTTGGAAGCTATGCGATAAAAGCGGCTACACTTATAATTTTGAGGTATACAGCGGCAAAAAAGACAACGCAACAACGAACAATTTGGGTGAAAGGATTGTTTTATATTTGTCTTCAATTATAAGCAATCGAAATCATAAATTATATTTCGATTATTTTTTTTTCATCTGAGATGATCTTCTCGTTGAACTGAAACAATAAGAGATTTGTGCATGTGGAACCGTACAGGCCAAACGGAAGCACTTTTCAAATGATTTGAGCTGTTAAGCATTTATGCAGAGGTGATTTTGATCATCTTACGAAGGTAGTCCCAAAAGTACCCAAACTGACTTATGAATGCAGACAGTTTTAAAAAAACAATTACTGTGATTGACAATACCACCTTTCAACAACTTGATGTGAAAAATTCATAACGGTACGTTTATTATTATTTTTTTACAGACATCCAAGGTGAACGCTCTCAGTGAGTTTGTAAATATGGAAAACATCGGGGATCGTTATGTGATACAATACTTTCATTTGAAAGGTCTAAGTCCAACCGATATCAAAGCCGAGTTGAGTTCTACTCTGGGGAAGTCTGCTCCTTCTTTTACAACGGTCAAATATTGGGTAGCTGAGTTTAAGCGAGGTCATACAAGCTGCCAAGATGAACATCACAGTGATCGACCTAGTGAGGTCACTACGTCAGAAAATGCGAAGAAAATCCACAAAATGGTATTGGATGACCGTTGACTAAAAGTGCCCGAGACTTCAGATATGGCAGGAATTTCAAAAAGTGCTCTGCATTGCATTTCGACCGAAAATTTGGACATGAGAAAGCTGTGCGCAAGATGGGTGCCACGTTCGCTCACAATGGACCACAAACAGCAACGTGAGGATGTTTCCATCGAGTGTTTGACAATGTTTCACAGCAATAAAGCCGAGTTTTTTGCGTCGATTCATAACCATGGACGAAACATGGGTCCATCATTTTACACCTGAGACCAAGGAGCAGTCAAAGCAGTGGACTGAAACAGGGAGAACCGGCTCCAAAGAAAGCAAAGGCAGTTCAATCAGCTGGCAAGGTCATGGCATCCGTTTTGTGGGATGCGCGTGGAATAATATTTATTGATTATCTCGAAAAAGGAAAAACAATCAGCCTTATTGCAGCGTTTGAGTGATGAAATCAAGCAAAAACTTCCCCTACTAACGAAAAAGAAAGTGTTGTTTCGTCACGACAACTCACCAGTCCACACGTGGGTCATTGCGACGGCTAGAATCAACGAGTTGAAATTCGAATTGCTTCCTCATTCACCCTATTTGCCAGATCTGGCTCCTTCGGATTATTTTCTTTTTCCGAATTTGAAAAAATGGCTCGGCGGCAAAAGATTTGCCAACAATGAAGAGGTAGAGTCTGCGGTTAATAGCTATTTTGAGAAGCTTGACGGTTCCTAATATAAAGAAGGTATCGAAGCCATTGAACATCGTTGGTAAAAGTGTATCTAGCTGAAAGAAGAAAATGTCGGGTCGGGTACTTTTAGGACCGTCCTCGTAAGGAGTATTATGAATTGGACCGTAGAAGTCAAAAGTGGTGGCAAGAATTTTCTGTCACTTCCTTGATGTGAATTTGATAAACGCATACATCATTGCTAAATTTGAAAGCTATGAAGGGAACCATTACTTTGTCAACACGAAAAAGAGGACTAAACCCCACAACAACGTCGATTCAGAAACGTAAAAATAAGCCATTTCTCGACCTATCGTATCGAATAACAGGATAGCATTTGCCGGAAAGGACAGCGTCGTGCCGCTGCGCTCATTGCAGTGTCACAAAACGTCAGCGAAGAACAAAGTGGATGTGTTCCTCTTGCAATGTACCCCTCTGTATTAGTGGGAAACAAATATGCTTCCAAATATACCACTCTCTGTAATATGGGCAGTGGTATAAAAAATATACCATGTCCTTGTGAAATATCCTTCGATGGAAAAAATTCTTTGCTTGAATTTTATAATTGGAATCAATATATTGTATACATACATATATACAAGTACAAACAAACAAACATTTTAAATTATCGACCCTTTCATATATTGCCACGTTAAATGTATGCATCCCACGTTGGGCGCGGTTCTGATAACCATCATATAGTAGTTCACTTTGAGGGTTACATTGCTTCATGAATAATTTAGAGAGAAGAAACAAAATTTATTCTTTACATGCCACTGTAGTTCGCTCTAGACTTAAAATTTATTTTCTTGCTTTTTTCTTTAGACATATGTTTAGCATTTAGGCAATCTGCTTGATTTGTTATTCTATTCAAAGATTCAAGACGCGTTCAGACTTTTGTTACTCAACAAAATATATTAGTAATATTGTCTATAAGCTGGGCATGCCTGAGTCAATATATACGTATGTATATATCTAGATGATCTGGTGTAGTTAAACCTGCACGTCGCAATGAAAGAGAATTTATTGACTTTTTAAGGACAAACAAACAGAATGAAAAGAAGCATCTCAATTGATAATCGACTAGATCACTTCCTCCAAAATTCGCTGCTGAACATCGGGGAATTCCCAATTTATTGTAATTACTTGAAAACCATATTCTTTACGACGGTTTCCAATTTCCACCTTACTTTCCGTTGTGTCGTCCACGCTCGATCTTACCAGGTCTCTCTCATTGACCTGAATTCGGAATTGTCACCAGCTTTTGTGGCTGCACAATGTCGGTGACATCGGGCAGATAATCTTCTCTTTTAGTTACCACTCTTCATATCCGCGCTTCCACACTTTCCTGGCTTCAAGTACTTATCACGTATAGTAGGCACAAACTTGGAATATTTACAAACATACTAAAGTGCATCATTGTAGTGCGTCCGTTGACTATACTCGTATCTGAAGCTGAAGCACCTGAACAGGTAGGATCGGTAGAAAGATACTCATAAACAAATTCATAGCTGGTTTTCCAGAAATAAAAAGTGCGACTTAGCCGCAGGTTGAGCTGGAGATATCTTTCTTTGGCACAACGACGCGTCGATGTCGTTTTACTTTTTATCGTTGTCCGGACAGACAAACAGACAAACGTTGGTGCTTTCGTCGTTGTTGTTGGAGCTGACACTTTGCACTCACTGTGTTTCTGGGGCAAATCAACTAACGCCCCGGACATATGCGGGTTATGAATATTGCTTGCGGGCTTATTCGGATGATAGTGAAATTCTTTATGTGAAATCAGCTTCAGTACCGGTAAGCCAAGTACGAGCATGCGTTGACGTACGTATGAGTGCAGTTATTTGGTGTCACCACCAATGGACGCTACTTTAATTATATTGGATGATCGACAGACGTGTCGCGGGGGTATATTGATGTGACAGAGATTTTGCTCTTTTTATATTATTACCGGCTCCCAACGACAGCTTAAATTATTTTATATGTTTTTTTGCTTCATCAGAAGAGGAAATGAAGGTTTTTTATTAGTCATAAGACATTCGATTTATATTTGGTGAAATCAGAAAAATATGATTTGTGATGTGAATAATTTTTTGAGGCCAAGAAAAAGTAGAAGTATCAAATCAAAGAAGACAGGGGTGACATTGGAAAAAATTTCTTTTTAATAGATGGAAATGAGCTTTGATGAATTATTTTAAATGCGTTTAAAAGTAAATTCAAATTTTAAGCTAATTTCTCTGAGAATTTCCCACGTAAATTATAGTAATCTGAATTAATTGATTTTAATATTCTAGCAAGAGATACTAGCTGGTTATTTTTTTCTGTCGTTTTATTTTTTGCTTTGGCTGATTAGCTTAGAGTTAAATTAGTTGAAAGCGTGGGTAATTATTGAAATTTCGGTGGCGAATTGGTGAAGATTTGACCAGCGGCGGCGCGAGGCCAAAAATTTAAGTGGACAATATAAGCTCCGGGAGGCCCTACAATGACACAACTGGAAGAATATCATGGAAATCAAAGTTTAACATAAATAAATCAGATTTCGTCAGCAAATGTTTCCTCAATGTGAGTTAAAATTGAACTTGTACATGCTAGGCGGACAAGAAATGGAAGGTGGTTGCACATCATCCAGGTGAACGGGAGCATGTAAAAGAGGCTTGCAAATAGATACATGAATATAGATTATGGATCGTATTTTGTGAAGGAGGACTTCAACGTAACGAGGAGTTATAAGTGTCAAAAATACAACCACAAAACATCAAAATGTGAAGGGGAGCAAATATGTGTAAAATGTGGAGGAAAGCATGACCTAAAGGACTTCAAAAGCACGATTGAGAAGTGCTCGAACTGTATTGGTAACAATAATAATGCTGATCATTCTCACAGAGCTGACTCTGTAGAGTGTCCGGAGTTTCAACGCAGAATATTGATCGCCAGGAGGAGCACCGACTACAACTTTGATGATTGCTAATCTTTCTAATCAATCAAGTGGAACAAATTTAACATTTATGTATGCTAATATAAGAAGCTTAAGACATAAGCTAAGTGATATTCAGATTTACCTGCAGCAAAATCCTGACATAGATTTGATTATTCTCAATGAAATCTGGATTTACCCAGAAGAAGCACGGTTTTACAATATTGAAGGATATAATGCGGTATTCTCCTGCAGACCTGGAAGAGGTTGAGGTACAGCAATGTACGTAAAAAAATACAATCAATTTCATTACCAAGAGAGTGACGCCTGATAAGTATAACGTTATAATAATTGATGTTCGCCATGCAGGTAAAAAAATAAAATTAGGGGCGTACTACAATCCCAATCGTATGAATGCGCAAGATTTTTGCTCAGTAATAGATACATTATTCTCAACTGAAAAAAATTTAATCACAGTAGCGGACACAAACATTGATGTACTAACGGAATCACCAGAAACGCGGATTTATAAGGATACGCTAGAAACGAATGGAATGGTAATCATAAACAACAACCAAATTACTCACCCAGTGTCAAATACCTGTCTGGATCATATAGTAACCCATGATTTAAAAGTCGCTGAAAGCATGACATACATATTTGAGGACTGGCCGGAACTGGATCATCGTGTGTTAAAAATTTCTATTCAAGACCAAACCCAGAACAAACAGAAGCCAACCTACAAAACGTTCAGATATCTAGACAAGGAGCTCTTTAAATCAAACATACGAAAGTTACTGGAAAAGCGGAAACCAAATAGTATTATCGAACTCAAAAATATCATCATATCTGCTAAGCAAAGTTCTACAATTTAGAAAAAAATCAGGTGTTGGCAACGGACTTGGATAACGAAAAAAGTAATTGATGCAAGTATTAAAAAAAGGAAGGCATACATGGACTACAGGAAGAACAGTGAAAACCAGGCTTTCAAGTTTGTGTATATGCAAGCGAAAAAAGAATCGAAACGACTGGTGAAAGAGACTAAATTCTTATATTTCTCAAGAAGAATGGAAACAGCGGCTGACAACTCCCGCGAAATATGGAAAATAATAAATGAGGCAAAGGATAACTCTTCAACCCAGGGTATATCACAAAACTTTCAACTGAATCCTGGTGGGCCCTCTAACACATCATGTCCACGCGACGCGGCGAACTCACTGAATAACTTTTTTTCAACAATTGGTGGAAGAATCACTAAAGAAATCGTTGCCAGTTCAGCAGGCAATGTAAATAATACAAATATCGCAATAAATTCTATCTTCCACATTCATCAAACAAATAAAAGGGAAGTCTTAAATGTAATCAATGAATTGAAAAAGAATACGGCGCCAGGCATTGATAGCATCACGATGAATGAGATTAGTATAATAAAGGAGGACATAGCCCAGATTATGACAAATTTTATAAACGTGCATATTAGGAATGGAACTTTTCCGGAAGAAGAAAAACTTGCAAAAATAGTTCCTATATTTAAGGGTGGTGATCATCTTGACCCGAATAACTATCGCCCGATTGCGCTGCTGACGGGATTTAGTAAGATATTTGAAAAAATACAAAACAATCGATTAACATCATTCTTAGTTGAAAACTCTATCATAAGCCAACATCAGTTTGGTTTTCAAAAGAACAAGAGTACTTTGAATGCCCTACATTCTGTCACACGTTTCATCAATATAGGACTTGACAGAGGTGATTATGTCATCGCAATTTTTGTGGATTTGAAAAAAGCATTTGATACAGTTGATCATGACCTTTTGCTTCGTAAACTTAAATCGTACGGTACTCAGGGTAGTCCTAAGCAGTTGTTTAAGAGTTACTTGGAGGGAAGATTGCAGATAACTTTAATCAACAATGTCCTGAGCGATCATGCACCTACGGGAACAGGAGTTCCCCAAGGCTCAATACTGCGCCCAACTTTGTTCCTGCTATACACAAATAATTTAAACACATGTGGGCTGACGGGATATCACACATTATATGCTGATGACACAGTTCTACTTTATTCAGGACGAGACAAAACTGCCATTGAGAACACTATCAATGACGGTCTAGGAAAATTCCATCAGTGGTTAATTGGAAACAAACTAGTATTGAACACTTCAAAGACAAAATATATTGTTTTTAAGCAAAAGAACAAAGGAGACATAGATGTCGACCTAAATATTAATGGCGAAAAATTACAAAGAGTGCTAGAAATGAAATATCTTGGTCTTATCATAGACCATCGTATGACCTGGTTTCCACACATAAATAGCTTAAGGAGGCAATTAGCCCCAATAATAGGATTGTTAAGAAGATATGAGGATTTTCCAATGCACATCAAGAAACTTGTTCTAAATGCGTTTGTCCTAGTGAAATTGCATTATGGAGTACTTATTTGAAGTCAATCAGCAAAGCAACATTTAAACAGTATATCCAGGCTGCTGACCAAAGCGTATAAAAACATTCTGAAGGTGCCAATGCTTACTCAAACTAGTTTGGTTTACCAATTGGCTAAATCATTAACCTTTAGTCAAATTGTTATTATGGAGAAAGCTAAGTTTATCTACAGAAATTCAAAAACTAATGGATCGGAACGAGCGCCATTAATTAAGGTATCACAGATCAACCCATATAATGCGAGGAATGCAGATCAATTCGTAATACCTTTTGCCAGAACGGATCGTCTAAAGAACGATGCAACGAATAATGCTCTGCGTATATATAACAATCTACCAGAGATTGTTAAGGAAGCAAACTCACTTATGGTATTTAAGAAAAGACTAAGGGAGCATTTAATGACCACTGTTTGAAGAGTGGACCTGTAATCCTGATTTTATGAGCCCAGTATCTTAGGGCGTTCTTTTTTGACCCTATCAGCGAGATACTGAAGTGACAGTTACTCAGAGTTTTTTTTGAATGCGTCGTATTATATTGAATTTATATCTCTGAGAGCTGATCATGATTTTTCTTTGGACTAGATGTTCATGAAAAGGACTAGATGTTCATGAAAAGGACTAGTTCACATTATATTGTGTGCCCTCTTATACCGATGTGTTAAACATTGTCTGGGTGGCACAAAAGACCAAGCAACGTAATGTGAATGCAGATCGCACGAGCGTTGTGCGCCGAAGAAAGAGTGATGGAGAGAGTGGAAGGGAATGGAGGTATTTAAAAAAACAAAAAAAAAAAATCATTAGTTGGACACTGTTACTACTTTTATAAATCGGTGAACGGAATTCTATTATCTGACTATTCTATTTCTGCTCTTTCGAGATGATACCACTTGCTGATTAGACTTTAACAGTGAAAATTATGTAAACAGAACTTTAACAGTGAAAATTATATAAATAGAAATTTCCATTTACTGAACTCCTTAATGATTGCATTGTAGTCCAACTTAAATGCTATGTCAGCCTCAATGGATAAGACTCCTAACGCTCAAAGTCTTTGCTGATCCATTGTATTTCTTAAAAAGTTTTAAATGAGCTTTAATTTAGAAAAGCTCCTTTCAGCAGAAGCTGTTCTCAAAGGTATTATTAATAAAATTCGAATTACAATATTAACGTTTGGGTAAATTTCTTCGATGCAGGTGGGCAAATTCGGCATAATTGCTTGTAGTTCCTCCAACAATTCATAAGATTGGATGTCATTGCTCTCACCCACTCGTACGACTGTGTCTAACTCTTGAAAATGTTTTAATAAATGCACTTTCCGAATATTTTTGAGTTTGCTTAAGTCATAGGGGAAACCGAAATCTGAAAATTGTTGATTCAAAGATGTAAATCTTGTATCCATACTGCTCATTATGGAATCAATCATAGTATTAAAGAACTCTGTTTCGAACCAACTTTTGGGAGACTGCATGGGTTCATCACTACTTTCATAAGCAAACATACTTTTCTTATTGACTGACCTTTTATTTTTAGGGTTTTGTACTAAAATACAAAACCCTATTGCAATCACGACCTGTGTCCGTCTGTCCGTCCGTCCGTCTGTATGTCACAGCACTTTTTCTCCGAAACTATAAGGGCTACAGCCATGAAACTTTGTAGAAAGGTCAGAAGTGGTGACCTCTTGAAAGTTCAAGGGTGGAAATTTTTTTCAAAGGCGTTTAAGGGGGTCTCCCCATATAAGGGGGTGACCCCTCAAAAAAAAATTTCACCATTGGTAGTCGAGTAGGGTGTCGTTGAAAAGGTCTTAATGAGATCTTTTCAAAACAAGTCTTAAAATTGTCTTATAAGTACCGAGGGGGGCAGGGGAAGGGGAAATGTACGAACTTTTCGTGTACCCCCCCTCGCGATTGGACACCTTCCATCCGAAAAATCTGAAAAAAATCATGAATGTAGGCCTTAATGAGTACAACTACAACAAATACATGAGAAGTCGAAATTCACTCAACTTTGTTAGTAATAGTATGATTTATCGATTTTGTGTTTTCTTGAATAAAATCCAAACGGTACCCTTAAACTCAATAAAATTTAGGAAAAAGATGACTATTCATAAGATTGATCTTTTCGGAAAGTTTTATAAAGATCGAATAGTATTTACCGAAGTTATAGCGATTTGAATTTTCTTGTATTACTATGGAGCAATATGCCCTGTATTACTATGGAAACATATTGCTATGGAGCCATATGCGCTTTTTACCGACTTAGACACTTCAGCTTTGCTAGAATTTGCATGAAAATTTCAGGAGTGATAGGTATCATGAAGATGAGTACATACAATTGAAACAAGTCGAAGAGGCAGGAGAGAGCTCCTAGCAAAAGGGCTTTGTAACCATTCTAGGATTCGAAAAAATAGGCCATGAATCGATGATCACAGTACAGAGGAGTGGCCCCTGAAAAAAAATTTCATGAAAGGTAGCCGATATGAGTATCAACTGAAGGTTCTCTATGAGAGCTTTTCAAAACAGTTCTTAAACTGACAGTTTATGCTTCAGTGGGAGCACGGGGGGGAAATACATGAAAAATGTGTTTCCTCCCTCCCGAATGGACACCAGTGATCTAAAAAATCTGAAAAAAATATCAAAGGAGATATTTATGGGTATAACTATAACAAATACCGCAGAATTCAAAATTCGTTCAACTTTGTTAATAATAGTATGATCCTCGAATTTCACATTTTCTCCAATTAAATCGTCTTTGACATGTTTCTTGATTTTATTCGTTGCTGGTTACTGCATTTTGTAAGTTGAGTACAAAACCCTTCTGACATGAGCAGAGGTCTGTCTACCCAGCTTGTTAAATTCTATTGGCAAGTCATAATTACTTTTTTCAATAAATCGATGAGCATCAGCTAATCGTTGTTCGAATCCAATTTGACGATATTCTTTGATCCAGTCATAGAACGTATGCAAATGATCAAGGGCAATGCTTAAATGGACTTCTACAGATTGCCATAATTTGCTTATGATATTCACTCGCAATGCCAAATAAATAAATAAACTCTAAGCTGAGAATTTCATTTAGAACTGAATCACAATCATTGAGTGGATCGGATTCTTCTGGGTGATTCTTAAGCTCTCAATACATTCAACAACATCATCAAATTGAAATGATATGGCTTTAACTGCTTTGATTCTGCTTTCCCATTTTATGTTTGATAAAGGGTTTAAAGTAAATTTTAATTTCCCTTTGATAAACTCCCAGCGTTTGCTTGGCCTTGCAAATAACAAATAAATTTTTTGAATAAAACCAAAAAATGTTTTTGATGGCACGGAAGAATTAGGTGCATCTACTAACAGCAGGTTTCAACTATGACAACCGCAAGGTGTACAAAATGCCGGCGTATTAATTTTCAAAATTCGAGCTTTAACTCCGTTTTTTATTCCTACTATATTCGCACCATTGTTGTACCATTGGCCGCGTCAATTATGAATATCTAATCCATTTTTTTCTATATTAGTTCTTCGATTAATGCATTAATTAGGTAGTCTCCAGTTGACTCAGTGACAACAAGAAACCCAATAAAATGTTCTTCTAAAGGGTTTCCCAATAAGAGGTGTTATTTTCAATAGCCCGCTTTTTCGGTAGATGTCAATTTGAAGCTGTCATTTTTTAACGTTCGACAAGCAAAAACTATGCCGTTAATAAAAACGGAACGTTAAATTCTTCAACAATGCATTGAAATTATTAAAATCACTATAAAAACGGTGAAAATTTGGCAGAGACGGTTCGTAAAACTCGAACATTTTTGGGTCGTCGTGAAGCAGCTTGTCGAACCGCAATACAGAAATCGGTGGAAAAATTCGAGCTGTTAGTGATGTGAAGAATAAAACCCATTCAAGAACAGCCGAGAATATTGCTGCTGCAGCCGAAAGTGTTGAAGAAAACCCAGGTTTGTCCATTCCTCGTCGTTCTTTAGAATTAGGCATTCCACAAACGTCACTACAACGTATTTTGCATCAAGATTTGGGTCTTAAGGCTTATAAAGTTCAGTTAACACAAGAACTCAAGCCAGTCGATCATCAACAACGTCGTGTTTTTGCTGATTGGGTCCTTGAAATGCATGAAGATGATGCGGAATTCCATCGAAAAATCATCTTGAGTGATGAGGCCCATTTCCACCTTGGTTGCGTCGTTAACAAGCAAAATTGTCGCATATGGGGCCCGAAAAACCCAAGAGTTATTGTTGAAATGCCTCTCTATCTTCAACGTGTGACTGTTTGGTGTGGTTTATGGTCCGGCGGAGTCATTGGACCTTACTTTTTCGAAAATGAGGCTGGAGCAACAGTTACGGTGAATGGATTGCGCTATCGAGAGATGATTAATGATCTTTTATGGCTTGAATTAGATGGTATTCATCTGGACAACGTTTACTTTCAACAAGACGGCGCTACATGCCACAAAAGCAACGAAACTATTGATCTTTTACGGGAAAAGTTTCCGGACCGTGTTATCTCTCGAAGAGGTGATCACAATCACTACTACTACTTTGAACAACCTGTTGGCGCTTAGAGTCAGCTAGGAAAAACGACCACATTCCAGGATCCGAACTTATAAACGTTTCTTTGATAATAGCGCTTTCATCACTGTTAACTGACCGAGAACTTATTTGTTGCTCAGAAATTCCGCTCTCCCCCTTGATGTTGGTTGATGCTATTTCTACTTCCGACTGTAGCTTATTACTCAATACATCTGAAGTACTTTCCAAATTGAATGAAGTACTGGGTGTTACAATATCCGGCAACAATCAAATCAATTCATCTGATTTTGTCATTCTATGAGATGTTTTTTGAGGTAATCCATCAATCCTGAACGTAAGACCAGATCTGGTAAGACCCTTTGAGCTTTCTTATGTCTTTTTGCGGACCCAGATTCTCACTTTCTTCCAATAAATCTATCTCTCTTGGGACCTGGGCGTGACATGATGATCGTCATTTAAAGTATATTGAACCTATAAACAACAGTCATATTTTGTTTTTACGTACACACCTACAGTCACTAACTATAGGCAGCTAGTTTGTGAAAAATTCTCTTTAGTAGCTCACTGAAATTCTATTTGAATCAATCGAGCCGATGAACAATCACGACGTATTAATATAATAGTTATTATTTTTAAACCTTCTACACAATATTCCTCATTCTCACTCACAATAAAATGGTTGAAATGCTTACGGTACTCTGCTTCATCTCGCGAGCCATGAAGAAAGAGTGGAGGTAGATACGAATCAACCGAAATCAGAATCGTTGCAGTTACGGAGCTCCCTTGATAGCCGTTGCCATGTTCTGGAAAGAAACATAGGCAGTCGAGCAGCCCCGTGGTGATCAGGAGTGGCTGCGTCTGAAGAGATAAGGTGGTCACCCCGTTGAAACTACTTAGTTTGTTGTTTTACTAGTGTAAAGTAAACTACCTCTGTCAAGTTTCGATCCTTTAGGCAGAGATGAGTGGTTTACTTCAGCCACTTTAGCATCCTTAGGTTTGACATTCCCATTGTAATGCAACGACCTTCTTCGATGAAAGTAACGGTTGCTTATTTTGTAACGTTGCGTTTGTCTCAAGCCTCTGTGTCCGCTAACTTTAACGAGGCGAAAAAAATATTGAATTACTGTAGAGTAGCTTAATTGACACCTAATAGAACATTTCTAAAGATATTAAAAATTGATCGGTACGTCTTGTAGAGTAGAGTACGCGTGATAAGTATTTTGTAGTGTAGCTTTGTGGCTCGTCAAGAACCCGCCTCATATGATCCGCAAATGCTAGTCGTCAAGCACACGTACGCGGTCGTTAAGCGAAGCTTTTTAGCTGAGCTCGGTGTTGTTTAAAGCTCGCTGACACTTGTGCCAGACCATCGGCACCCGTGTCCTACACGGGCATTTCGAAAATCATTACAATGGCACCCAACGTGGGGCCCGTAGGGGAAACAACGCCACTCTCCTTCGAGTTCTCACATTTTTAATTTTGCTGTCGGCAGATGAACCGATTCAATTTTTATCGCCACCCTCACCATTTGATATTAACGTAGCATACTTTGGAGTTGTTGTTTGTCTTGTCTTCGGTATAGTAAGGTCTATAGCATCTTCTGGAGCTCTTCGCTCGTGGTGGCTCTGCCGCCTGCACATGCCGATGATGTTATAGAGTAGTGCGTCCCTTAATGTCACCAAAAGAAAAGTTTGCACATTTTTATACAGTTTGAAGTCAGACAATTCTAATTTTGAACAAACTGATGGCGCCAGGGGTTTTCAAATACACCGCTTGGAATTGCGTCAGTTATTGCTGGGAGCTAATCTGATGACTGGCAGTGATAAAATCCGCCTCATCAATAAGTCCAACACCCGATTTATTTTATGACTGGTTAGTGGTTTTTATTAGCATACTTTCGTAGAAGACAGGGACTTGTATTCAAGGAGAGGGGCTAATATTATAACAACCATCTCTCCACTGCGGAAACAATTGTTTCTTCACTAGTGAAGAGCGAAATCCTTCAGTCTCTCTATGTCTGGGTCAGCATCGAAAAGACTGTCCTGTAATAAACATAAGCAGTCGAGCAGCCCCATGGTGATCAGGAGTGGCTGCTTCTGAAGAGATAAGGTAGTCACCCTGTCGAAACTGCTTAGTTTGTTGTTTACTAGTGTAAAGTAAACTACCTCCGTCAAGTTTCCATCCTTCAGGCAGAGATGAGTGGTTTACTTCAGCCACTTTAACATCTTTACGTTTGACATTCCCTTTGTAATGCAACGACCTTCTTCGGAGAAAGTAACGGTTGCTTATTGTGTAATGTTTGCATTTGTCTTAAGTCTCCGTGTCGGCTAACTTTAACGAGGCAAAAAAATGTTGAAGTACTGAAGAGTAGCTTAATTGACACATAATAGAACATTTCTAAAGGTAATAAAAATTGATCGGTACGTCTCGTAGAGTAGAGTACGCGTGATAAGTATTTTGTAGTGTAGCTTTGTGGCTCGACAAGAACCCGCCTCATATGATCCCGCAAATGCTAGTCGTTAAGCACGCGTACGCAGTCGTTAAGTGAAGCTAGTTAGCTGCGCTTGGTGTTGTTTAAAGCTCGCTGACACTTGTGCCAGACCATCGGTGTCCTACACGGATTTTTGAAAAAAAGAAATTCATTACAAAGTATCAAACCAATAATCCTTCATTCAGGCCTGCGTTTTTTTGGACTCCTTTGTTTAGGTCACCCTACAAATCATGTATGCGATCAAATAATTTGTAGTAGAACTTGGTGCCAGGGGAAAAGCCCGCCCCATGACACTACAGACGCTAGCCAGCAACCTCATGTACACATCGCTGGACCAACTCACTCTCAGTACAAATGAACACTTGGTTCATTGAGGCAGCACAACTTCGCTGCAAGTCCTGTATGGAGATTTAAAGTACTATTACCTATTTTTGATTTCAAAAATACATAACTGAAAACGAGATACATCAACTTTAGTGAGCGCGTATTTTCGGCTCGCCACAGGTGCTCTACGCCGCTGCCGTTCGCTCCGCTTTTGAAGTATTTTCCCCTTTCCAAAATATCGTTTATATGTTTATATCGATATTGTTCGCTTTCTCATGGGCTCTCAGTTCTATTTTCGTCGTTACAGAAGTACTTTTGCAAAGAAAAATGCCTCCTTAAAGAGCTAATAACTATACAAAAGTAGAAAAACGAGAAAAAAAAGATAGTCGAGACGTTTTCACGAATTTTCGGGCAATCAAAACACTGCTGAGCATAATACTTCTTTCATAAGTAGATCTACTGAAAAATTATGAACAAGCACCGACTTTGATGTAAAAATTAATGAAGGTTTTAATTTCTGCATCTTAATGTTTCAACTTGTGTTTTCGGAGTTGGCTACTATGCTAAAGTGTAAAACTTGTGATAAAAATGTAAAGTTTACCAGGACTGCTGTACGTGGACTTGGGTGTAAGATCAATATTGAGTGTGAGTGTGGTAATCGACAAATAAGTTCGTGTCATAATAGAAAGACATGATATGAAATTAATCGGCGAATTATTTATGTCATGCGATTACTTGGTGCGAGAGTGAATGGTTTGAATCTCTTTTGCTCATTGATGGATATTACGTTGAATTCTAGTACAACGAGTTATTATAGACTTTTCGAAAAAATTAATTTTGGAATAAAAGCTATTTTTTTTATTTGTCTTGAAAAAGCTGGCATAGAAAAGAAGCAAAAAAGTAAAGATCAAATTTTTGTCGAAGACAAATTAGCAGAGTCCGGTGATGGTACTCCCATGCTCGAAAGAAGGCGACTGGACTACCCACTAAACAACTCCCCTGTCAATCTGAGAATCGAAGAAAGCCGCTAAGAAACTCCTTCAAAAAGTTCCACAAAGTAAAGTTTTGGACGGACGCCCAAGAAGAAAAAATACCCGATGCAAAACAGGAGAGAAAGAAGCCCCGTCGAAGACTTCGGCAACAGGCACTGCTCGCAAAACGTGGTTTAAGTTAATTGATTGGTGTGTGTTCTTTAGTTGGTAAATATTCAGGTAAAATGCAAAAGTTCTTTTCCTCTAAAGCTTGCGATAAAAAAAACTGAACCACTTTAACTTTCAATTTTGATATGACAGGGAGCATTACGAAAAATGCAGCGCAAATTATGAGGGTAGTTTCGATGGCATAGAAGTTCAGGGAGTTGTGTAAATTTTCGAAAATTCTGCAAAGCTTCACAATGCCAAATTTGCTTATTACATCAGCGACGGGGATTCAAAGACCTTCACGAATATTATAGATGTCGAACCGTACGATGACTTTGTAACTCAAAAGCTCAAGTGTGTTTTGCACGTAGGAAAACATGCGTTTTGCCCCCTCAAAGATGTTAAAAAGACTCTCACTTAATTTACAAAAACTACCACCAAAAACTACGGACTTGACAGGAAAAGTAATGAAAAAGATTTGAGCCCATTATTCATTGGCTATTCAGCGTCATCTAGACTATTTAGAAAATATGAAAAAGTAGATATGGGCCGGTTTTTATCATAAAATCTCTACCGATGCACTGCCTCAACATGAAAACTGCATTCCAGATTGGTGTACATAAATACCTCAAGGCAAAAGTTGATAAGGCTCTGTTCACACATAAACCAGCTCTAAATGGAGTAGTTTAGGAGTTCGTCAAACCAGTATTTGAAAAATTAAGCAACGAAGGGTTACTTTTACGTTGTTTGGGGAGAAAAACGCAAAATAAAAACGAATGTTATAGCAAAACAGCAGTCGTCCCAAAACATACGTTCGTAGGTAAGGAAATGGTCGAAACGGCTATCAAAATAAAGTTGTCAATTTTCAATGAAGGACGTCTGGCACTCCTCAAAATCATAGAACTCATGGGTTGCATCATAGGAAACTGCTTTTAAAATTGCGCATTGAGAAAAGTCGAAGCAAGAATTTCGCTGGCTGAAAAAGCCAGCAAGACGGCAACTAAGGAAGGGCGTTTGTATAAAAATTGCCCAATTTCAAGAATGGCAGGCATACTTTTACATTTTAGATACTTTTGCAGATTAACTGCAAGAAAGCCATAAAAATCGATTTTTTTCAAAGATATGTACTAAATTAACTTTAACCGTGTTTTTTCAACTGGCGGACGCTCACTCACTCGATTTAAATAAATCTTGAAGTATTTTGTTTGTTTAAGCTTCCTCTAGAAGAATCTACCACAATTTGATAAAAAAATGGAAGGAACAAATTTTTAGCATCATAAATATATCGGAAAATAAGGTGGATTTTTGAACTGTTTGTTTTGAACGACCGCCATTTCTTGTTGTTGAATTTTTGAAATTTTTCTGGTCGATTCTTGTGTAACATGGCTTTCTTTTTAAAACGCATTTTGATTTTTTTATTTCAGACTCGCCGTTCCAGAGATCTCAGAAATTTTTGAGGGGTCGATTTTGGCGCCCTCTACAAGGTGCACATGAATTGGAAAATGAAATATTTTTTTTGTACTCTACAAGAGTTATTTAATACTACAGAAAACGTTTGATTACCTTATCTGATAAATTAAATGCATAAAATATTGAAAATGTGTCTTTTTTGAGCTCCTAATAGGCAATAATAGTTTAACCACTTAACATTTACTACAGAGCTCAACTGTTAATAGCCATTTTGATGTCAAATGCTTTGTTAACTTCTTTTGCTACTACAGCTTCTATCAGGCCTTCACTTAGAGCTGGTTAGAGTACCTCATTATCTTGATCGAATATATCTACACTAGAGAGGGTGATATGCTTTGGCCGTGTTTTTGTCAACCCAGCTGTGATACGTTCTGCTTTTAAACCAGGGCGTGTCATAACTGAACAAGCTTATAGTCGATCCAAGGAATAACTCGAAAGAAATTTTGTTGTCTCCAACGGGAATCGAATTAGGGACCATCGGCTTACGCAGCAAGCGCTCTAACCACTACCCCACATGGACTACTTTTTATATCCCCTGACATGACAAAATTAAGAAGTTTTTAGGCATGGGTCAATATAATTTTTCTAATAGTAATTGGTGTCATGGAAATTCACTACTACTCCAATTTTCTTGAGCGATAAGGGCTAGTTATTCGCTAAAGAACATTTTTTCGTTTTGCAGGATATAAGCAAGTTAAACCACTGCATCTCAGGCTTAAGAAATCCTTGAAAAAAAGTCTAATAGCCTCTAATCTGCATAGACGGGTTGTAGTTTTGGGATGACTGCATCATTATGCCATTTTTTCAGATATAATATTCGTTTGAGTAGTTTAGTGCGTACCTTATTGAATTATGTTGGTTGTATAGGGTTATCCATTTTACACTTGGGAAAGTAAAGCTTAAGAAAACACATAAAATATTCAGATGGAAACAAAATTTTTTATTCAATATAAAGACTAAACCTTGCCATTACACGTGAAACACATCATTCAAATGTTTTCCACGGGACTTCTTACAGGCCTCAATCCTTTTGAGCTAATTTTCAATGACTTTTCGGTACATTTCCGGCAATTTCTCGGCCATTACTTCACGAATATTGGTTTTCAATGTCTCAAGATTTTAAGGATTGTTTGTGTAAACACGATCTTTCGCATAGCCCCATAAAAAGAAATCCAAAGGTGTTAGGTCGCAAGATCTTGCGGGCTAATTGACATCACTCAATCTCGAAATTTCTCTTGCAAAAGTGCTCGATTAGCCTGTGTTGTGTGGCTTGTGGCTCCGTCCTGTTGGAACCACATGTTCTCCAAATCATAATCTTCAATTTCTCTCCAAAAATAATTGGTTAACATCTATCTATAGTGGTCAGAATTGACTATTATAGTCTTTTCCTTGATCGTTTTCAAAAAAATATGGGCCAATAACACCACCAGACCATAATGCATACCAAACGGTTAATTTTTCCGGATGCAAAGGCCTTTCTACGATCACCTGAGGATTTTGAGAGCCCCATATGTGGCATCACTAAAGAAAATTTTGTTTGAAAAATCGTTATCAATGGATTGTTGTTCAATCACCCAATTCGCATCCATTCTGCGTTGTGTATGGTCTTGAGGGTTAAGTTCTTGAGTGAGTTGGATTTTGTACGGATGGAGATGCAAATCCAAATGTAAAATCCGCCCCAATGAGCCGTAAGACAAGCCCAAATGTTGAGCACGTCGAGGAACCGACAATATCGGATCGTCCTCCACACTTTGAGCAACGACAGCGATATTTTCAGCAGTCTCTTCAAATTTTCTCACTGTGTTCGAAATTGTTTGCTGTGTAGGTCGATTATATTGACCGTACTGTGATACAGCAGAATGACCATTTTTATAATAAAATTTAATAATTTTAACGCATTCTTCGACTGTTTAACGATCCATATTTCTAAATGGCAAACCTTCAACTAAAAAACATGCTTTGGATGACATTTTTTTTTTACAGATGTCAAATGGCAGGGTTATACTTTCCCAACCACGAAATGGATAACCTGTATTTTAACTTTTACTTTTCGCTATAGGTGTACACTACTTAGATAGTGAAAAATAGCTCTATGGGAAGACGTAAGATTTTTTAAAATGGAGGTATCAGTTGAGCTTCGATATTTTAGAACTTAGCAATGATTGAAATACACAAAAAAAAAATTGAACCCAGATCAAAAGAAAACAATTTATAAGAATAAGTGATGTAAAAATTTTGTGACTATTCTTTAATTTGAAATTTGTGTTAGTAAATCATTTTATTTTCTTCGTAAAAAAATAATCAAAAAGAATGGATAATGAATTCAATAGCGAAAAAAGCAGTACGTTTAATGAGGAGTATATAATGGTTCTGTGATTAAAGGCTATCCAAAGAGACTTAATCTATTAGTAATGCTTTTATCATATATTGAACGGGGAAAAGTTATATAATGGTTTGTTGGTAAGAAGTCAAGTTAAACACATAATGATTTATGGTTTTCGAATTTAACTGAAACACTGCTATTTTGTGTAGGATATAATAGTTAAAAGAAATTTAAATTTCCCTCTCTGTTAATTCAAATTAACTCATGATGCAACACAGGTATTAAAGGGGTTTCGATTAAGGACATACAAATTTTATCTATTGATATAACTAGGAAATATTTGAGACATTGAGTTTAAGTTTATTGTGAATGTAGTGCAAGTATTACATTTTATGAATGAAATTCGAATTTGGTCATATGACCACCACGAGCCCGTTTACAGCGGTCAATTCTTTGGATCCAATTTTCCACCACTCTGGCACACATTTCGACTGAAACGTTGGCAATTTCACGTTGGATGTTATCTTTCAGCTCGTCTAAAGTTGCTTGCTTGTTGGCATAGACCAGTAGCTTGTTATAGCCCCATAAAAAGAAATCCAATGGCGTTAAATCGCCTGAACGAGTTGGCCATTCGACC
Source organism: Odontomyia ornata (assembly GCA_963969285.1). Classification (NCBI taxonomy): domain Eukaryota; kingdom Metazoa; phylum Arthropoda; class Insecta; order Diptera; family Stratiomyidae; genus Odontomyia; species Odontomyia ornata. Next base: position 39,542,786 of record OZ017740.1, read on the forward strand.
GAACCATTTCTAAAGCTCACCAAATTTGCCTTTCAATAAATCTATTGTGAGGCTTGCTAAGTGGCTAGTGGCACCGTCTTGTTGAAACCACAAATAATCTTCTAACATAACACGAAAGTGCTCTCCGTTGACGGTAACATGACAGTCGTTTTCATCCACGAAAAAAATGGCCCAATCACACCTCCGGCATGAAAATCGCACCAAATAGTAATGTTTCGCGGATGAAACGGTATTTCAAGAAGCCCAAGTGGGTTTGTTGCTGACCATTAATGCATATTTAGCTTATTAACAAAGCCGTTGAGCCAGAAATGAGCTTCATCGTTGAAGATGATTTTCGATGAAATTCTTCATTTCTTGAAGCTTTGCCGGAGCTGAATTGGAGAAGTTTCGGCATTTCGAATGATCAAGTGGCTTTAGTTCTTGAGTCAATTTGATCTTATAGCCATGCAGGCCAAAACCCTTTCGCAAAATACGCCACAATGTCGTTGAAGCGATGCCCAATTCTTGAGAACGACGTGGAATCGACTGATTTGCCTCATTTTGAATCGATGCACTTACGGCTGCGATATTTCCTTCACTTCGAGCGGTACGACATCTGCTTGGTTGTGACATCTGCTAGTAGTGACAATTTGTACTCGAACTTATCCACTATAGCACGCACAGCCTGACGGGTGGGACGATTATTACGGCTGAAAATTGGAGTAAGCGCTCTTAAAATTATGACCACCGAATCAGAATTTCGGTTGTAATTTGTAGAAATTTTCAAACGTGGCTAGTTTGTAAACTTTACCATGATAAAAATGTTGACTTTACCTAACGTTTTGAAATTAACAGTCTATTGAAAAACTTTAGGGGTGCGTTCATATAAGGACACAAAATTGTTGTGTCCCTAATGGAAAACCCTATAGAAACCATTTTGATCAGCATTTATTCAAGCAACTACTCCTTGCATTTTAACTGTGAGTTTCAAAAATATGAAGAATCTATCGTCACATCTGTATGCCTAAATAATAAATATACATTATAAATTCCACGAGATGCAACATTTGCCCTTGCATAACTCTTTAATATATTTTGCATCCAAATTTAAATTTAACATCGTGATCTTGACAGTGACCTGAGATTTCCATAAAAAAAAAACCGTATAAATTTTACTAGGAAGTATGAGCTGGCTCAAAAATGCCTAGACCTACGCACTCCAACTACGAAATTGGAAAGACGTAAATGATTAATGGAACTGAATAAAACAAACTGCAGGTTGAAAGATTTTAGTTTTATCTTTTCGAACCCGCGCAATATTTTATATTAAGGAGCTCCCACATGTGATGATACTTAGACATTCTTGTCCGGTTTGGAATTCGACTTATTTCTACATATTTAGTTTCTGGAATATACTTCATAATTATTTCTGAATATGGTTAACCTTATGCATACGACTCAAATAAGTAGGGCACAATCATCAGGGGGAATCGCTTAAAACTATTTTCAAAGTATTATCACTTAAGCAGAATTAAAAAAGATTAAGGATCGACTTTCTTCGTTAGGTTCTTTAAAAGAGGTTGAAGGAAAGATTTATATGTAAGACTCCATTGTAGCTTGTAAATGGTAAAAGTACAAACGATCGTCATTCATAGTAATTGCCATCTTCAGCCAATAGCCTCCAAAAACCATTTAAAAAAAGTTTACTCTCTGGTAAATTTCACTGTTCTGTTTAATATCCCTCTCGCTTTCCAATGAATACGCTCAGTGAAATATTTTTCATATTGACAGGGAAATCCCTTTTGGCATTTTTGTACACTTTGAATTTTTGATTCAACTTCATCACAAACTTTTCACATTTTAATTAAAATATTTTTTATTTCACTCATTTTCACAATATTCCGAAAACAAAACTTACCTTATAAATTTATAATTTAACCACACGTAAGCACCACTTTTTCCTTCGTTAATTCAAATTTCCCGCACTTATTGTTCTTCTTAAATGAATTTTCCAAAAGGAATCACTTGTATCCACACTTGTACTGATCGAATCCGTTAAGATGCGCGTTGATAATCTCCCTTTCGAGGTTTTACCACTTTATCTTGTAACTTTAATGTTAGATTAGAGATATTGGTTACCATCCGTGATGGACCCCAAGATGTAGACTGTTTGTAATAACGTTCTGTACGCAGTTTATAGCTGGCCCCAAAAACATTTCCCCATACGCTGGTTGCTTACTTACTTTACCACTCGTCGCAATAATGGAGACGAGCCGGAGGCTAACCCCAAGCTTGATATTTTAACTTCTTTTGCAGATGGTATGCAAGTTATGGTCTCACTCGCCATGCTATATGGAAGCAACAATATGGGTAAGCTCGTGTAGTAAACAGCATGTCGATGAGATTGTGATGTTGTTTGTTTGCTCGTTGGTTGTTTGATTGTTGCATTGCATCGTGTATATGTTCCTTTTGGTGAGCTTTCATTGCTGATACTCGTAGTTGATATTTCGCTGTTACGTTTTGAGTTAGTTTAGCAATTATTTGTGGTAAACTGAAGCTTTTGGTAGTGGATTAATGTACATTTATAAGTTAATTTTCTCATCTTCTGCTTCTAATTAAGACAATGGTTGAATAATACATGAAAGAATTAAAAGTAAATATGCATTTTTCTAGTAAATTACAAACGTCCATTTTCAAAAGAATAATAGGTGGACTGAGTAATTTCTTTAAACAGATGCTTATATTTACATGAAAAGTTGCATTTCTGGTAAGTCGTTAAAACACGCATTTCCTAAAAGTAGGGCAGGTGATACAAGGTACTAAAGTTTTTATTCGTCTGATTAGAAATTCAATTTAATGCGCTGCGAATTAGGCAAATTATGCATTTTTTAAATTGATTTCCCTTGATTTCGCAAATTTTACCTCCTATCCGTTTCGATCGATTGCTTTTGAAATATATGTACGAGTAGCAAGCAAACTCGCCGCTGATTGAATGTGTGATCGTCGTATGGATTTCCTGATGTGGGAAGAGCGTAGAGCTTACTGTGAAGCTTCTGCGTGTAGCGAAGTCTGTGCACTGTCTGTTTATTGATCTAGCACTCTAAGTTCCAAAAGAATAGTCCTTTATACTCGTACGTTGCAGTAGACGTTGCTGTTTATCCAATCCAATCTGAGGCTGTTGTCCTGTCTCCATGACAAGTAAATACTAAAAAGAGCGTAGTCAGTGCTTCAACTTAGTTGATTTTTGATCCACGAGTGATATTTTACTTCCCACATACCACCCGGCTAGCCAGTTAAAGCATTATCTATCTGCCACCTGAAGACGTGTACGATTGGGGACCGAACGCCCCACACGGATGAGAAGCCTTCATTCTCAACCATAAATAAATCTCTCAAATTTCTCCCGAAAATTGCATTCGAAAGCATTGAGAGCATTCTCAGTGCCAAAAAAAATCGGCCAAAAGCAAGTTAAACTCACTTAGAGTGGGCTCCGTATGATCAATTCGTAATCCGAAAGTTCCTTTTAAATTTGACGCAATTTTATGTGATAAATATGAGAAGTATGTCATGCATAGAGCTTACGACGAAAATCACTCAGTATATTATCTACTTTTAAGGTTTTTTAATAAAATACAAAACCCTGTTGCAATCACGACCTGTGTCCGTCTGTCCGTGAAACACCCTTCAATCTTTGTAAAACTTTCAGGGACTTTCGTAATTACAAAAACATATCGAGTTCACATAAGTAGGAAAATTAAAAATAACTCCCTCACCTCTGAGCATGGTGGTCACCATCACCGGTGTGTATCTAGTAAGAGTGATCTCCCGATGAGAATAAGTACACACGTCGAAACCACCCTCTTCTAACATTTTTCTTCTCTAATAATTTTTCAGAAAAAAATATTGAAATAAGCAACTCAAGCATGTAGATACAAAGAATTTCATAAGTAATTTAAAAATCTATCGGAGCCATCCGAAAACGAGATCATATCCACACGATGCAATGCAAGCTCACTATAGAGGGAAAAATTATCGTATATATTTGACATACATTAAATTGATGTGAAAAGGGTGAAATGATCAATTTAAAGTTTAGCAAAGGTCAATCTTATTAATACCTGAATTTTATTGAATTTAGGGATGCCGCCAAGATTTTATTCAAGAAAATGTAATATTGATGAATCATACTATTACTAACAAAGTTGAGTGAATTTCGACTTCTTACGTATTTGTTGTTGTTGTACTAATAAAGGCCTACATCCATGAATTTTTTCAGATTTTTCGGATGTAAAGTGTCCAATTGCGAGGGGAGGTACGCGAAAAGTTCGTACATTTCCTCTTCCCTTGCTTCCCCCCCCCACGGTACTGGTATGGCAATTTTAAGACTTCATTTCAAAAAATCTAATGTAGAGCTTTTCATCGACACATTACTCGACTTAGAATGGGAAAAAACTTTTCTGAAAGGTCACCTCCTTATATGGGGAGAACCCTTGAAATTTCAAGAAGTTACTATTTCTGAGAAAAACTGTTGTGACATGCAGGTGGTGTTTGTTTTTCATGTGGTCATTGGAATTGCAATTGTACACAGAAAAGGAAGAACAGTTCGGACAACAACCAAAAACAGGAAAATAAACCGGCAGATGCATTCATATGTCATAGCTCAACATCGACTGGAGACAGATGGTTATGGGTGTTGTATTCGGGAGCCAGTGGACACATATGTCATCGACGTGAATGGTTCGAGAACATTAATTTGCACATTTTCGGGTCTGAGGGTTTCGTATACATTCTGAAGGAGAAGCCACAAACGCTGGATCCGAAGGCAGTCAAGTGTATGCTCGTTGGATATAACAATCGTATAGAGTGTGGATCGACGGCGAACAAAATTGGGATGGTTCGTTGTGTGACTTTCTGTTGCAAGAATCAAAAGCCACGCTTGACATTGGTGATGTCGAGCAACAGGTTTATGAAAACGCGAACGTGATGGATGGTGAGTTGGAGGCAGATGATGCGGAAATAATGCCGGAACAACCAATCGATCGTGGTGCAATATGCAATCTCGATAGATGGAATATTATCGAAAGGTGTTTGCGTGACCGAAACAACATTTTGGCGGCCCGAAGTTTATCACATATCGCATCGGCTGATCATGCTGCCATGTTGGCGATCAGCGAGGCTATGTTGGCAATCAGCAAAGAGCCCAGAATATATAAACGGGCGATTGAATCGGGGGATCACAAGCAATTGGAGCAAGCAATGAACGAAAAGTATGATTCACTCATCAACAAATCATACATGGAATTTGGTCAATCCACCAAAAGACCTAAAGGCAATTGATAGTCGTTGGGTCTTCAAATTGAAGCAGAATCCAGATGGGAGTATTGATTGCTACAAAATACGATTGGTAGGATGAGAATTCACACAGGATACGGCATCGATTATGAAGAGACGTTCAGCCCTGTGGTCAGATTTTCATCGATTTGGTCAATTTTGGCACTGGTGGCGTCAAAACGAATGTAACGACAACAGCTCATTGTGAAAACAGCGATTTAGAAGAAACTGTTTACATAAGTGAACCGTTTGGATACGACGATGGCAGCGGAAGAGTTTGCAAGCTGTTTAAGGGATTGTATGGTTTGAAGTAGGCGTTGCGCTGCTGGAACAAGAAGCTAACGTCGTTCATCTGCAAATTCAATTTTGCGTTTTTGTGGAATGGGAAACATGGCATGATGATATTCGCAATTTGTGGCAATGATGGATTAATCGCAGCAGAGGAAAAAGGAGCCATTTTACCGGCAATTGAGAATTTGCGCCAGGAGTACGAAGTAAAAATGATCGAGTTCAGGTGTTTCTTGGGGCTTGAAATAAATCAGCGACCGGGCCGATCGATTTATGTGGATCCGTAGGCGTTTGCGCAAAATATATTCCACCATTTTGACATGACAAACTGCAGTGCTGTGGCAACACTATTAGACGGAGCACAAAGTCCTGGGAATTTTGATATTGACGGCGAAACAAATTTTCCGCATCGTGAGGCAGTCGGCAGTTTGATGTTTTTCGTGAGGTGGCACGACCAGACATCAATTTTGCTGTTGGCAACGCATGTCGACACATAGAAAAACCGGCGGTAGTGCGCGTAAGTGCGGTAAAACGCATTTTAAAAAATATCAAGGGAACAACGGACATAGGCATTAGATTCAAAAGTAGCATCAAGTTGGATCTGTGCAGGTACAGTGATGCACGTTATGCAGGAGACATCGAAACCAAGCGATTGACGTCCGGATCTGGATATGTATTCATATTTGGCAACGTTATGATTAGTTCGGGCTCCGAGCATCAAAAGTCAGTGGCATATCAACAACAGAGCCCAAACACATGGTGGCGGAGCATGCAATGAAAGAATTGGTGTGGCTGTATCGATTATTGTCCGAAATAATATCGACGGAGTTGGACAAATCAAAGCTTCTTATGGACAATCAAAGCGTAATTTGACTTGTGAAGAACCCAGAATTCCAGAAGAAGACAAAGCATATCGACGTTCGATATCATTTCATCCGACAGAAAGACCGGATCTTCGATTTGGAATATGTGGTGACGGATGAACAGGTGGCTGATATAATGACGAAGGCTTTGCCAAAGAATAAGTATCAATATTTTCGAAAATTGTTGGGTCTTGTGCAAAAGAATAATAATAATTAACGTAGTTCCTTTTCTCTGAATGAGTTTTTTTCGCATTAAGTAAAGGAAAGTAACATGTAACTAAAAGTGGGAGTATTGAAATTCGTTGAACGCACTCATTGCGGTTTAGTTCAAGTTTGGCGCATTTTATTAGGATGTGTGTTTTGGTATGACTCGACTGGTTCACTCAAAGGTGTCAGTCACTTTTCATTTTTAACCGCGAACAAATAAACATGCTAAATTCAGTTTTCCTCTATATTGCATCAAACAATGGCATTCGTATGTTTATTTGTTATCGTTTACAGCAAACAAACCGAGAACAGAATAAATTCAACAAAACCTTTAAGGGTTTTAAAGATGCAAAAACCAAATTTTATCAAGGATAATCATGTACTTTATGGGCTGATAAGTCCCAGGATTTCAATGAAAGCAAACGTTTTGGGCAGAGTTATATTTATTCCTTAACATACTTGCCTTCAAGTGTAATACACTTAGTATAGCAATCCTCCGGAATTTCGATGTCCTTTCTTTAATGCAAAATGAACATACCTTCAAAATACGCCTCAGTATTCGCAATGACTTCCTCATTCAATCTGAATCTCATTCCCTGAAGGCTCTAGGGACAGATAATAGTAGATAATAGTGGGCAGCTTATTCGAAATGCAATTGGTCCAATTTGGCCATCACTGTCAGAAACGTATGTGGCAATGCATTATGATGATGATATATAACTTTTTTTTCGCAATATGGGGCCCGTTTTTTTTCTTAATTTGTCATTCAATTTTGTTACAACCGTGGAAGTCACTGCAGTAGCAGACATTAAGTTTCAGCAGGGGTGTGTAACCCGGGATGCCATACTGAGGCCGGCTACCGATCAGTCGTCATTTTAAGAAATGAAAATTTTTAACTTAAAACATAGTGGCCGTTCTATTTGCAATTAGAAAAAAAAACAACAATTCGGGAAATGAATAATATTTTAAAACAAACTAGCCCCTCGGTTTTAAATGAATTCCTGAAGTGATGTCGACAAAAACTCTTATGCAAAAAGCTGCAAAAAAACAAATTTGAAATATGATGGAAGGAAATAAAATACAAGTAGAAAGCAAAAATGTACGCATTACTCACCCCTATTGATACTGCTGAGCACTCGCAACTTGAGGGGGGGGGGGGGTACTTAAAAACCACTGAAAGATTAAATTTATGAACTCTACATTTAGTTCTTTGTTTGCTTTAGCATAAAAACAAAAAAACTTTACTGTAATTCAAAATCTACACAGCCACTAATCTGCTGGACAGCAGTTTAATCTGACTCTACTTCAAAATAACCGATTCACATCTACTTCAAATTAACCAGTTCACGTTTACTCTCTCCGCAAGGGACTCTGCTCACTGCTCGATTGTTGCCTTGAATTACTTCTTCCCCAATAATTCTACTATACTAGTACTGATTGCCGTTACAAAAATTAACGTTGATCCACTTTTCTTCTCGCGTTTTTATAGTTTAAGGATTCCGACACTCAATTGTTCGGCTATTGTTAGAACTTGCACGTGCCATTTCATTTGTGTATCTCCTTTTTTTTAAAATATTTCAATCACTGTGCATCCACTTGGTGTCAATTTGAAATTGCGTCCATTCGGATTCGAAAGCACTTCAGTGTCTATTCTCTGTTAAGAAGTCCGTTAACTGCACTAATATTTCAATTATAATTTTTGTCTTCTAACTAATAAACTCGTCTTATGTATTCTTTTAAAAATAACCCATAATAATAATCACAACAATTGTCTTTTCGAATTTAGACCGACCTATAAAACTTTGAATTTTTCTAGACTCGCGATTTTTCATTCACGTACAAAATTTCGTTCACTCTTTACCTCCGTCTCAAACAGATTCCTCGCTTTTCAATTGTCACTATCCAAAACTCAATCCCATCTCCCTCCAAATCCAGACTCCAACTCAATCAATCCTGCAATCCTCTCATTCCCAATTACCGCTGCCACATCCGAATAACGTAATCGAAGTTCAATACACTTCGATTTCGCTACCCTTACATCTTTTGCATAGATGTCGATTTGCATAACCATGATATCGTTTGGTTATATGCAAATCGGCATATACGAGTATACGAAACCAATTGCTTTTGCCGATATCCCAACTATCCTGCACTCGGGAGAACTTGAATCCAGGGTACCAGTGGACCCCCGGTCGAGATCCACGACGCTACCAATGGAGCCACCTTCTGTTGATTTCCCATTCATGCACTTTTCTTAATGGGCATGGAAATGAAACTTGTTAGTAGAAAGTGTGGATGAATTTTATTAGTATAACAAGTAAAATTTTATTGTAACTAAAGATAGGATAAGAGGGTAGAATTGAGTTGATGGGAAAATAAGAATTATAAGGAAATTGTTAAATGTCAATAAAAATAAGTAAATATACCGAGGAAAATGTATATGTGCCCAAAAGAGGGTGGAGATGTTACGGCGGTAATTTGAACTTGCGAATAGGAGAATGTCGGTACGCCGGAATTCGCGCTAGCTATTAACCAAGCGAAACTTCCAAGCGCCTCAGATAAGGTTATGACTGGCCATATCTTATGCCGGTTGTTGTGCCTTCGGGAATCGGCATTGATTTCAGCATGCATGCAAAACATCTGATGCCAAACACTCTTGGCTAGGAGCTCCGATAATTTCTGCCCAACAAAACAAATTTTTAGTTAATCTGATGGCTGAGCTTAACCGACAAGAACCAGCACAACCATCTAAGATGTAGAGATTAAACCGAGCAACACGAAGACTTCTTAGTATTCCTTAGTAACTGCACCCGAAAAAATTTTCCATCCCCGGCCGCTATCCACCTCGGTGATGTCAAGTCCCGGTTCAGTCGCAGAGATCTGTCATTCAACATTACCAGCTGGTTGGAAAATTAATATAGCGGTAACAGACCTCTGCGGAATATCAATCCGCGGGATCGGCGGTTATTACAATCATCTTCCCGGCTGAGCATTGGACTTTCGGACGCTTTGGTGTGCTTTGTTGGGTTTTCAGCCAATCTGTAGACTGCCTATTGAACTCAGGCGTATGTTAATGAACCCATATTTTATTTATAATAACACAATGTCAAAAAAAGCCTGCTTGACTACGCTGCGGCCGTTGAATCATGAATGCACTGTTACTTTTGGTCGGCGGTCAATAAATGCAGCACCCAGCACGCCGATACCTTCACAAACAGTTGTGGATTAACATTTCTCCATCCATTGTATTGATTCTTCAAAAGATTTTCTCATTAAAAAACAATGTTTAATCAGGACGCGATATTCTTTTTTTCGATTTTTTTACGGAGGTCCCTCTTACGAGTGTAACTTGTAAATGAATAAACGAAGTGTCATAAAACATGGTACACAAATTAGTGATGGGTGAGCCTCTTAAAATTAGTCCTGTTAGTTTTCCAGTGTTGCCACATATTGAAAAATCCCAGGACTTATTACCCCATGCAATATGTTATCATATGAAAGGTCTTGATGAGATCTTCCTACATAAGTTTTAACAATTGCTGTATTTATTTATTTATTTATTGACCAAACAAGGTATACATTTTTACATTCTATTAAAATACATATCACAGTTTTTTTATTTTTTTACAATATAAATTTACATTTGCAGTGAAGGATTAGGAACCGAGGAACTTCGATAAATTGGATTTAAATTGGGATCAGGATATGGCTGCGGAATAAAGATGGCTCATCTTGTGGAAAATTTTGACACACCTATTTATCGGCTCATTATCACCATAGATAGTATGATGTTTATTTTCTACGAGCAAAGGCGAATGTCTCGTAAATCTTACTGGCTCGTTTAAGGTTATTTTTTCGATTAGATATTGGACTTTAATGTTTCCTCTAAGGACATCAAATGCGAAGTAAGAGCATAATATGGTTCTACGGGAGGCGAGTGGTGTCATATTGAGAAGGGATAGCCGGTTATCGTATGATGGCAAATTATGGAAATTTTTTGGATCATAGAGGGATCTCAGAGCAAACAGTAGGTATTGTTTCTGAACGGACTCGAACCTCTCTGAGTGAACATCAAACACTGGATTTCAAACGACAAAAGCGTATTCCAGAATTGTTCGCACTAATGCTGTGTATAACGTTTTCGTTACCCACAAGTTCTTAAATTCTTTCGCGCGTCGTTTGATGAAGCCTAAAAGCTTATTCGCTTTGCAGAGAACCTCATTGTAGTGCAAATTAAACGGAGTTTCTTATCTAAGTGAACACCAAGATCTACTACACTATCAACTCTGTTAAGCTTTGTATTATTGAGGTGATAATCAGATAATAAAATTGTACTTTTCCGAGAAAAACCTATCACCTGGCATTTCTCAAAATTCAAATATAGAAGATTTTGTCAGACCGCTCTAATAGAGTAGTTATTTTGTTCGCAGGAACAAAGAATCATTTTGGGATGCTATCAAATGATATAATTTGAGATCATCCGCATAAAATAAGTGTGGTTTATCGGATAACACTTCAGAAGGACCGTTATGAAAATGTTGAAGAGAAGAGGTCCAAAATGACTGCCTTGAGGAACACCGGAATAGACATGAATTCCGTTTGACACATATGCTTGAAATTTAACGGTTTGAATACGATTTTTGAGATACGAGTCCAGCCAATGAAGTAGGGAGCCAGTTATTCCAAATTTATTCTATTTATGAGACAAAATCGTATGATTGACTCGGTCAAAAGCCTTACTAAGTCAGTATAAATTGCGTTGAACTGGTGTCCATTTTCTTTTGCACAAAGGATGTTGGGGACCAAAACTGTTAAGTTGGTGGTTGTGGATCGATTCTTTCTGAAGCCATGCTGTTGGTCATTGAGACGCTGTTCAATAAAAGGTGATATTTTGGAACATACTATTTTTTCAAATAACTTTGGGGTAGTGGATAGTATGGCAATTCCTCTATAATCTTCAACGACTCCTTAGCTTTTGTTTTTATGGATTGGAGGTAAGTAGGAGGATTTCCAGTAAACTTGGAATACGCCGCTTGATAGCGATTTATTAAAAATTATGCAAAGAGGTAAAACTAACTAAATATCGAGGAAATAAATCAGGGCCCGGTCCATGATTAAAATCAAAAGTTTCAATTGCGTCGAATAGGTCACTCTCTGAAACTGAAATTTCTTACAGTACAGGCCCACATTCTGTGTCTAGTGGTGAAAAATTATGGAAATTGTTTGTCGAACAGTAAACTGATTGAAAATGGTCTGCAAAATAATTACTGATTTCTTCAGGAAGAGTAGAAGTGCAGTCTTTAAAGGTCATTTCTTTAGGATATCCATGAGCTTTGTGCTTGATGTTCTCAAATCCAGAAAATTCTTGGGGTCTCTGATGATGTTTTCACCTTTAACATTAACATATACTTCATAGGCCTCGCGTGACTTCAATTGAAATTCTTTTGACCGTTCATCATGCTCTCTTTTAATTTCATCATTCACATCAGATCTACTTTGCATAATTTTGTACAGTTTATTTCTTCTGTTCCTTAAAGATCGAAGATCACTATCCAGCCAAGGCTCTGATAATTTGTCCTATTTCTTGATTTTAAGAACATGCCTTTCAACGGCGTCAAGGATGTGCTGAAAGTATAAATTTACAGCATCATTTATATCTAACGTTGAAAGTATGGCAGTCCAGTCTATATTAAAAATATGCTTTCGAACGCTCTCGTAATTAGCATTGCGAAAATCAAATACAATCAAGTAATTGTACGAAAGAGATTTTGCAGCTTCAGCAGTGGAAAATTCAACCGAAAGTGCGGAATGGTGGAGGGTGTTTGAGAAAAGATTTTCCACTTCACTGGTTGGATTAACCACCACATCGTCATAAGCATTGGTAAGGATAAGATCTAGCCAATTACCATTGCAATTGGGTGTCGGAGCTACTTGCTGTAAATCATTGCCATAAAATGTAGAAACAAGGTTGTAATCACTGTCGTTCAAAAGATTGACTGGAAGGAGACAATTATCAAGTTCGTCGACTATGAACGTTAAATTGGGCCTATTAAAGTCTCCAAGTATAATAATTTTATCTTCTTCATTAGAAAGGCCAGCAAGTGAAGAAATAACTCCACATGCATCATTGTAAACGACCTCATTGGACTTTGGAGGAATATAAAATGTACAGGTCAAATTTTTTAAGTTTGATTCGAACTATTATATGCTCGAAATGTTTATATGTGCTCGTAGCGACGAGGTCACTCAATATCGAGTTGTGTATAGCGATTAGGACTCCACCACCTCGTGACAACCCAGTACTTTGGTAGTCTCGATCATTCCGATATATAGTCCAACTACTATCGAGAATCTCTTCATTTCTAAAGGAGTTATTCAACCAAGTTTCCGTTAGAGCAAGGACAGTAAAAGGGCATGATTTAGCGTCAAGAAAAAGTTTGCTGAGCTTACTTCTCATACCGCCACAGTTATGGTAGAACATTTTGATGTATTTGGAGAAAGTATTTTTATTGCGGACGAAAATATTTTTGACGCTGTTCTCGTGTCCTTTGAAACGAAAATATATGGGATGGTTTAAAACCTCGGTGGTTGTACTATCCCATAAAGATATTTATTTTAATTATTTCTACACATAACTAAAATATTGAGAAGATAATTTTGAATTGTCGACTCGTTGTCGCAACGTTAGAAATCGAACTAGAACTCGCAGAGAATTCACGCCCGGCCATACCCATGGTGATCGCCATCCACTGCCGGTGAATATGCATTGTTGATACATGAGACGTCCACGCTCATCCACCAGCCAGACTGCCTGATGTGCATTTTCTCGAGCACGCGCTTGAGTTTCTTCATTCGAGCATCCATATACTGACGATTGTTATCTGATGCTCGGCTGAGCATTCATACAACCCAGATGGGCGATGCGTGTGTGGCAGTCGGGGGCTGGATGTCTGGTCAGAGCATATCTACTAACAAGCGAATTCACATAGAACAAATTTCGCATCTAACGGTAGTTAACGTAAAAACCGATTTGTGTATGTATTGCGTAAAATTAAAGATCGATTAGTGTATGTATTGAGTAAAATTTATTTTCCTCTCAAATTGTTAGAAAGGAAAGAAAGAAATGCAAAATAATTTCTCTTATGTTATTTTACGTCCCTTTCTAATCGGAAAAACAGCTGGTGCAGTTGCTTGTTAGTATATATGCTCTGGTCTGGTGTCGGTCCGTTGTTCAGGTGTTGCAGGATATTCGCTGCATGTGGGTGGTTGATCCGCCACAGGTATATGATTTGAGCTTACATGTGAAGCGTAGGTCTCAAGATCTTTTTGTGCTTGTCCTGGATTGATACCTAATTGCTCGTGATATTTAAAATATAATTTGCGAAGAGCATCTAATTCTATAGGAAGACCTTCTCTTTGTATCAATACTTTAAGATTGGTCTTCGTTTTACCATCAATGCATGTTGTATCTGGCGCTTTATGCATGTAGGCCAGGTAGACTCGAACAAACTGATAAATTTTATGCTCTCGCAGTCTTGATAAGAGATACGTACTTTCAAGATCATTACTAGAGTTAATTGTTGCTTTTACAGCTGAAGGTAAGAGAAGATTTAAAAAGGACTCCTTTTCGGCTTACGAGTTATTCGATGTGCTAGGTAACTGAATTGATCCTTGTGTTGATGAAATTTGAAGACCATCACTTACAAAATTGGGATATTTGCGATGCGGTTTCATAGTCTTCAGCTAAGGAGTGGAAATAGAATGCTCATGTGAAGAACCAACACTACTTCTCGGTTGGTTACTATGACAAAAAAGTACTGTTTGCCACTAGACTACCATCGGAAGGATCTGAAGGATTTACAGCTTTATTAGTAATCTTTGAGTGAATTTTATAAGTCATGTTAGTATTGGTATTTTTATCATTAGTGGGAGCTATTATTATACTATTCATAGATTTACTTCGTTGATCCTTGTTGTCAATAGGCTTATGTGTTTTCCACTTTTTGAAGATCATTCCATTCCCGTTGACAGTAACGTTTTCAGATTGATGGTTGGAGAAAAGCCAGGCGTACTTATGAGGGATGGAAGCCTTGATCAAACGCTTACGCTTATTCTCCTTTGATACGTCCTCAACTCTGCAAACTTTGAGCATGAGACTATATTCCAAAAACTTTCGAACTCCAGCGGCGCTAATATTTTTTGGTGCTTTTTGTAGGAAGAACGATTCATAATTTGCTTCAGTAGCTATTTTGGTGTTAGCTGCTTCCAACTTTTGGAGCCTTACGTTCCATTTAACCATTCCCCAAAACGTGCCTAGCTTGAAGATGCGTTTTACGACTTTTGGAGCTTGGATCGCTGCTTTCGGTTCTAGACATCTCGTATTTAGACCGATTCCATCACTCTCCACTGGAAATGTGTGGTGTACTTCACGCTGCTTCTGTAATTTATTTTCTAGTGAATCACACTTTTTCACAATATTTGCCAGTTTTGTTAACATTTCCGATTGTTGCAATGAATCTTTCGGCTCGGATATCGAGATTTTGATTGCTGCCGCGCAATTAATTGCTGCCGCGCAATTAATTGATCCTTCTCTTCCGTTAGATTATCGATGTGATCAATAATTCGGTCATACATGTATTTCATTTTATGCTCAAAATTCTGACAATCAGAGCAAATGAAATGTTCCTCTAGATAAGGATGATACCAGTCCTTTGGTTCATCCATCCAGACGCCGAGCAGTTTGCGGTGGCAAAAGCCCTTGCAGATCACATATTTGAAGGAATTGTTGAACGCGATGCAATTTAATAGGTTACACACAAGACTCACATTGATAATTTGTTTGTGTATCTCACTTTAATATTTAATGGGGAAGGTCAGTAATTTATTTATACGAACGAACATATATTCCCATTCACATTAGCTATGTCAGTACAATCAAAAGATAATCGCACAGCTAATGAAAACTGCAGAATTCACGATTTGGTTCGATAATCGAAGCACACACACTCACTGGAAAGTTATTACTTCAATAAGTTGAATGTTTAATTAGGTCACAAATGCACAAAAGAATTTCAAGAATGGTCACGAATGTAAAAGATATTTATAACAAATAACACTTATACATATTATTATATTCTTTCTTCTTCTTCTTTGTAGCACTACAGCCCCTCTCGGGCCTTCGCTTAGAGATAGTTAGAGTATCTCATTTTCAAGACCCTGTTGCATTGGTAAATTACTACAATTAGTAATTAGTTGCGAGCGAATACATAGAACATGCTTGGATATATTCCCGCTTCATAACTGCAATAGTAGCGAGCAAACGACACCTATGTACTCGCACTTCGCCAATGAAAATTAGCCATGGAAACACATGCGCAAGTAAATAAGCGAGCAGTTAAGTAAACGAGAAAGTTCAACCCGCAATGATATTTACATCATGAACGAACGGGGTGCTTCGAAGAGGGGTAAGCGGAAAGGAAAACCGAAAGTTCCAGCATAAACACTCTTTCGCTCAATGTCCCCAGTTTCGCTATTTTACCTCAAGAGATCATGGGAAAGCCGAAAGCTTAAGCTGAAAGTACTCTTTCAAAGTCGAAAGCTTAAGCAAAAAACACTCTTTTGCTCAATTTCCCCAGCTTCGCATATTTACCAGCCGAGCAAGCGAGATGAAGCGGGGAGGAAAACGTTCGTGGAACGAGAGCTCAAGTGTTCGGCTACTCAGCACCTTTAAAGAGAATTTAGGTTGAAAGCTCACGAAAGAACAGTATTTAAAGTTCTTCGGCAAAGCATTCGGGAGTCTTGTTCAAATCCAAAAGGGAGCGTGCTGGTACCCAGTATTAAGACGTACACTTAAGTATTCGCGGTTTAAGTTCCAGACGGAAGTGCTGTTCAGTGATTAACCAAATGGTGAGAGGTGAGGTGTTGGCTTGCGCCACGATCCTCAACCGGCCTTTAGGCGTTTCACGCCGTATGGCCACCCCGAACCACTAATACGACAATTTGTTTCTCTCTTCAGGCTGGCTGATATTTAGAGTTATAAATAATTAAATAATTGAAAATGTATTTTATGAATTCAATTGTAGTGTAAATGATTTAAAAAGAATGAACAATAAAACTAAAGTAATTCATTGAAAATTAACTCTCGTCTTTTGTTGTTCTAGTTCAAGCGCACAGAGCACCAGGTAAGTGGTGATACAGTGAGTTCTTTCCCCGGGAGCCTTGATGTTGTGTATAGGATACGCATCAAGTTGAGCTCCCAGTTCTTACCAATATACATAGGGTATACTGGTTTGTAACAAAATTGGCGCAGCCGGGAGCCTTGATGTTGTATATAGGATACGCATCAAGTTGAGCTCCCAGTTCTAACCAGCATACATAGGGTATACTGGTTTGTAACAAACCAGTATACCCTATGTATACTGGTATGAACTGGGAGCTCATTTGATGTGTATCCAATATACATCATCAAGGCTCCCGGGGAGAGAACTCGCTGTAACACCACTTACCTGCTACTCTGTCCATTTAAACTAGAACAACAAAATATGAGAGTTAACTTTAGAGAGTGAATTTTATTACACTATCCATTTTTTTAAACATTTAGTAACAATTGAATTTGTTAATTACATTTCCACTTAATTAATTATTTTAAACTTCTACCTATCAGCCAGCCTGAAGAGGGAAACAATTGGATGAGCTAATAGATCGGGGTGGCCATACGGCGTGGAACGCCAAAAGGCCGATTGAGGATCGCGGCGCAAGCCAACACCTCACCCCTCACCGCTTCGTTGAACACTGGACGATATCTTCGGCTGAGCTTTAAATCGCGAATACTTTAACCGTCTAAATGATAAGAGGATAGCAGCACGCTCCCTTTTAGATTTGAATACATACTCGCTGCTATAAGACTCCCCAAGAACTTTAAATACTGTTCTTTCGTGAGCTTTCAACCAAACAACCCTGTGTATACTAGTATGAACTGGGAGCTCATTTGATGTGCATCCAATATACATCATCAAGGCTCCCGGGGAAAGAACTCGCTGCAACACCACTTACCTGCTACTTTGTTCATCTAAACTAAATCAACAAAAAGAGGAGACTTTCATGTTTAACGAATTTAATTTTATTTTAATGTTGATATTTTAAATTAATTGCATTTACACATCTTTAATTATTTTTAACATCTATCCATACTTGGTGAAGCCCTTTTCACTTGACCTGTTGCGCTTCACAGGTGAGCGCCAGCCTGTAGAGGGAACTAGAAGATGGGTTTGTGGATCGAGGTGGCCACACAGTGTGAAACGCCGAAAGGCCGATGGAGGATCGTGGCTCAAGCCAACACCTCCCCCCTTACCACTTAGTCGAACACTGAACAGCACTTACGTCTTAAACTTCAACCGCGTAATTAATCTACGTACTTGAATAGTGGGTAGCAGCACGCTCCCTTTTGGACTTGAATACACACTCCCTGGTATAAGACTGCCCAAGAACATTAAATACCATTCTTTCGTGAGCTTTCAACCTAAATTCTCTTTAAAGGTGCTGAGTAGCCGAACACGTGCGCTCTCGTTCCACGAAAGTTTTTCCTCCCCGCTTCGTCTCGCTTGCTCGGCTGGTGAATATGCGAAACTGGGGAAATTGAGCGAAAGAGTGCTTTCAGTTTAAGCTTTCGGCTTTCCCAAGATCTCTTGAGGTAAAATAGCGAAACTGAGGACATTGAGCGAAAGAGTGTTTATGCTGGAACTTTCGGTTTTCCTTTCCGCTTACCTCTCTTCGAAGCACCCCGTTCGTTCACGATGTGAATATCATTGCGGATTGAACTTTCTCGTTTACTTAACTGCTCGCTTATTTACTTGCGCATGTGTTTCCATGGCTAATTTTCATTGGCGAAGTGCGAGTACATAGGTGTTGTTTGCTCGCTACTATTGCAGTTATGAAGCGGGAATATATCCGAGCATGTTTTATGTGCTCCCTCGCAACAACCCTATTGATTTTTTCGGAAGTTGGTTTGGTCAGTACCATGCTCCCCTGTGCCCCCTCAGCTATGATATGATCCGATTGAATCAGTGAAAACTCATAGTCTGTCCGAAAACTCCCCTGAACTAAATCACGTTGCACCCAACGGGATTTGAACCTGGGACCTTCAGCTTATGCGTTCATGCTCTAACCACTAGACCACACTGACACAGATATTATTATATTATATTAACTAATTCAACAAACAGATAATATCAGGGGTGACAGGAAAAAGAAATTCCACTTTAAATTTAACAGTTTACTTATTTAATGGACAGAACAGTGAAAATTACACGGACAGCGATTTTAGATTTTATTGATAACGGAGTAGGTGGGGAAAGTGGAAGAACATAAAAAGTGGTATGAACACCTGTGGACCGACAAATCTGGAAAAAATCATTACGATATTTCTCTATGAAAACAATAGCGGCAAATACCTCATAAGATGAAATTCGCTAAACTTTATTAGTAAGAGTATGATTAATCAGTTCTACATTATCATGAATAAAATCGTTAGGGTATCCTTAAGTTCAATAAAATCGTTAGGGTACCCTTAAGTTAATTGAAATACATAATATGTTAAAGTAAACATAAGGTGAATCAATAATGAAAGTGTCAGAAGGAAAATAATATGCAAGGCACGACGGATGCAAATAATAAAAAGAAATCGACCTACGGTAGAGAAACAAATAAACAATTGACTCCATCTAAACTCCTTATCAAAGCTCTGATACCGGAAATTCATTTAAATTAAAAATGTGTCAAGTGATTCAATGTTTTCCATCCATCTTAAATCAACCGACCTTGGCATTAACATTGTATTTAAATTATCAAATGAAGCGTACTTTGTACATATTTACAACTTCACTTATTTGAAAATATGCATTCCAGTCTAGACACTTCGAGAAAACCTCATTGTCCATTAATAACAAACTTTCAAGGATCTCGAAAACCATTTCAAGTGACCCCCGAGCAAACAGCTTAAATAGCATCGTCAAATATCAACTATCAATTATAGAAGATGCGACGAGACATTTTTTGTGATATTCTTAATTTTTTAAGCTCACCACCTTCAATGTAATCGGCATTGAATGGACGGACCTGCATCTCGAATATTCGCTAAGTGCCTACTTATAATGGATAATTGTTCCAGTGACGGCGCGGCGGCGTCTTTAAGACCACGAAAAAATAATTAGTTCATGGGTCATCAAGCCGCGGAGGGCCGCCGCGCCGCTAAGAAGCAGTTTAATCTATGAAAAGCTCAAGCAGAGGCACATCTTTAGTGGTGAAGAATCAAAACAAAGAAACTGTCCATCTAATTGTACAAGTAAGTTAAAGCCGCAATCCCGACTTTTATCCGATAGACAAACGATAGTAAGAGTGATCTTCACAGCGATTGACCGCTCACGAATCGGAAACATTTATCATTTTGAATCGATCTTCGTTTTCGCGACCATCGGCCATGCTCCGCTCCTCAAGGTGGAAATCTTCAATGACCTACGACAATGCGATGCAAAATGATTTTCAGCTGCTTGCTATTGTAATCATGGATCGATCATCCCGCACTTGCACGTAATCGCGGGTGATAATCAATGGATTCAATAAAAATAATACTCGCACTTTCATTTTTACTAGGAGAGATTGCGAAGCGGCAAAAAGGTGGAGTGAGTGCCGGATTAATGGTGGAAGTGTCCATTAAGCTTAGACGATTTTTTCCTCGAAACCCCATTTCCAATTACTCAACCGGCACATTTCGGATGAAGTTGATGTGTGTGATTACAGATAAGTAGATATGAGCGGTTAATTAAGGTTCCGGAATAATTTTCAATCTTACCAGAGACGATAACTCGATTAGCAAACCAGCTAATTATGCAACAACTTTGATGAGAAGGAAGCGTAATAATTTGTTTCTTTTCTACTTGATTGAATGCCGAGGATCGGATTCAATTCGACAATGGATGCATTGTATCGGTCACGCATCCACGTCGAGCATTGATGCGGATCGTGTCCATCGTGACCAAGATCAATGCGACGGATAAGTGTCGAATCGAAGCATCATCAAAACAAAGCCAAGTGGAATTTGATTCACCAAAATAATTGCACGATCGAGTTGCGCGGGTTGAGGTGTTGGAGTGTTGCCACCAGCATTAACGGCCATCTTGATCTTGTCAAGCCAACGTTAATTTATCTGGTGAGTGCCAAAGATCCAAGCGATGCTAAGTTTGTGTCCGTAAAGATCATTTAAACAATTGCATGGCCTCCGGCAGGGTCACATTGCACGAGCATGTACTTTCTACTTTGCAACTCCATTTTTCATAAATAACTTGCGATTATATACTCGATATCTGATTGTGTCAACTTTCATCAATGGTTTTGTGAAGATAGACGCTAATTCGGTAGGCGAGATTGATTGGTTAAAAAGCTGTGGAATGCACCACAAATATTTTGAATGGGAAATGTGGAACTTGTGTATGTTTGGGTCAAAACGATCGACATTTTTACTTCGAATCATAGAGAAAACCTGTTAAAATTGAGCAGAGAAGAGTTTGCTCCTACCAAGTAAGTTTTGTAAGTATGATAACTATTCCCTAGTGAATTATCATATAAAAATAAATAAAATTAATGATAATAATAAGTATGTGAATTTCGTGTTTACGATGATGCGGAAATATGTTAGAAAGGAATGGATGATAGCCATTTGAAATACCTTGGAAATGGTTTTTATGAAAAATTATTCAGATTGTTGGTAATTTCTTACACTTTATAAAACTGAAACTAAGTTCACGACTTTGTAGAATAAGTATTAGATAATACTTAACTAGGGATTTTAGAAGATCGTCCAAATGAGGTTCAGAAACATGTACTAAACATAAGCAGTCGAGCAGCCCCGTGGTGATCAGGAGTTGCTGCTCCTGGAGAGATAAGGTGGTTACCCCGTCGAAACTACTTAGTTTGTTGTTTTACTAGCTTAAAGTAAACTACATCCGTCAAGTTTCCATCCTTTAGGCAGAGATGAGTGGTTCACTTCAGCCACTTTAACATCTTTATGTTTGACATTCCCCTTGTAATGCAACGACCTCCCTCGGAGAAAGTAACGTTGCTTTTTGTGTGATGTTTGCGTTTGTCTTAAACCTCCGTGTCCGCTAACTTTAACGAGGCAAAAAAATATTGAATTACTGTAGAGTAGCTTAATTGACACCTAATAGAATATTTCTAAAGGTAATAAAAATTGATCGGTACGTCTTGTAGAGTAGAGTACGCGTGATAAGTATTTTGTAGTGTAGCTTCGTGGCACGACAAGAACCCGCCTCATATGATCCCGCAAATGCTAGTCGTCAAGCACACGTACGCGGTCGTTAAGCGAAGCTAGTTAATTACGTGGTCCGAGTTTACGACGGGGTTTTTAAAAAGGGACAGGATTTATTGAATACAACACTTGGTCAAGTTAGCAAAATGAACTTTATTTATTTCCTTATCTAGCAGCTAATATTCTCAACAGTACAAACGCAACTGACTACATTTGAATTACATTTCATAAAAAGTGGAAAATGATACCTTTGGGTTGAATAATGCATAAGCAAAATTACGTTGCGCGTGTGCTGACTTAGCGTCTAGCATTTTCACAATTTTGTAAAAATGATCTCACGTCTTTCCAGACGGTGTCATCTTCTTTAGAATTATTTGCTGCGTTCTCATTTTGCTTATACATAACTTCTCCCCCCTTTGGATCAGGATTCTCCTGAATCCTATTTTCTACATTTAATTTAAATTTTTGTCCTTTTTATCCAAAATAAAATGTGAGAATGAAAATACAAAATATTACAAAATAATAATAGAAATATTTATGCCGTATGATACATTTTTATGGACTTGAAGTTCTTCGATTTTTTCAATATTTTTTAACATTGCTTACAGCAATTTCTTCTAGTGTAAGTTTATCTTCAAAATTTGACAATACTTTATTTACAGGGTAGTAAAATCGATCTTCAAATTTTTCATAGTAATTTGAGTAATAATTTTCCAAAATATTTAGAGTGCAGTTGTTAAAATAAATAAGTACATTTCCTGATAATGTTAGATTTCGATCATCGCAATTTTGATTGACATTTACATTTTTAGCATTTTTTAGTACAATAGATTTCATTATCTATTTCCAGAATTTCAGTTTTTGTGTTTTTTATCATTTTACAATTATCTCTATAAATACAATGTACACTTTGACTGAGTTGACTTAAAGTTTTCATAATTTCGAATTTATATACAGTAGAGTTTGTAATGACTTTTTAAAATTTCTTTGCGATCGCGGAACCGACCTCTCATCGGTTCTAGACGTTAAGTCTGAGTAGTGCCAACAGATGGTACCAACCGGTCAACCAATCCGTGCACCGTAACCCATTCACGCGGTGGCTGCTTGTCGGCCAGCTAGATCGGAGAGGATTTCGGTCGCGGGTCTCCGAATGGGTTACGCTCATTTACAATATTCAGCCACCTGTACACGCCCGTTTTCAAAATGCGTCACCAGAACAAAACCATACGGAGAGGAAACCTATTCTACGTTACTCCGTATTTCTTCATCAACCAGTCAAAAGTACAAAATCTGATTTTTATTTCGCGTTCCCGAATTTCCGACGCGGTACCGAAAAGTATGCTACGCTAACTCAACCCAACGGAAACTACGTTAAAGAAAACTCAAAGTCCACTAAGGTACCGCGTACCGCGCGCCACGCGAAACCGACTTCAGCGGATTTTCTCAAACCCTACCCTCGCGACGGCATACTTACCCTGCACCTCATTTCCCGCTGAAAAGCAGAGCTACTGGAAAGGAAAGTCGTGTTTTACGTTTTCCTGCGAAAGGTAATTTTAAGTCTTTCTGTTTTAATAATTTATCGTACCACGATTTTCACCCTGCGAGTACATGGCAACCGCGCGACTCACAACCACACTTTCCGCCATGTGGCTGTCAATTTTTCCGGTTGACATCCCACGACAAAATTGACGTGGGATGTGCAACCGTCACATCCGACCTGAGATGCCAAGCCACTCGGTGGCAAGGTGTGTTAGTGAGTCGCCAGCGGCGTCACAAGATTCATTACAGGGCAGTGCCCACGATGCCTACGAGGCATGGGGAGACTGAAGGAAACGCTGCTTGGCCCTATGATGTGTTTTTTTTTTCTTCTCTCTCAGCGTCGTAGGTCTTTGGCATGGTAGGCTCCTAGCTCCCTTCCGGACATGTCCGCAATGAGGTACCGCGTGGGACTTAAAACTTGTAAGACTCGACACTTCACGAACTTCTTGTCTAGCTTGGCAGTGTAGTGCCGACCTGCTTCACTTTGTCTAAAATTCCGTCGGTAGATTTCGTCGCCTGCCTTGAAGCCAGAAGGATGGGATCGCAGATTGTATCGCTCCTCCCCCACCCGTCTACTGTCTTCAATCCTCTCCCGGATTTGTTCTCGTAGAATTTGGAGTTTCTCGTGCGGCTCCAGCACCACTATTGGGTCTTCCAACCCTTTCAACTGTCGCAATAGCCGGTACGAGGTTCCGTGGCAAATCATATGCTGGCCGAACACGACAAAGTATGGGGAGTTGCCTGTGGTGGAGTGGTGAGACGAACGCAGGGCACAGGTGATGGCAGAAATCCTGCGGTCCCAATCCTTCTGATCCGGTTGGACGTAGGCCCGAATGGCGGCTGTAAGGGTGTGGTTCAATCGCTCGGACGCATTGGCTTGCGGAGAATAAACGGCAGTCCGCTGATGCGTAATGCCATACTTCTCCATTAATTCTCGGAATCTAGACGAGGTGAACTGAACTCCGTTGTCGGAGACAAGCTTCTCCGGTACTCCAAATATATGGAAAACGCGATTTTCCAGAAAACTGACTATGGGACCGGTGTGCAGGTTTCGAAGAGGTTCCACCATCGGAAATTTGGACAAGTGGTCCAGGACCACGACAGCTCCCGTGTATCCCGAAGTCGAGCGAGGGTACGGACCGATGAGATCTATATACAGGCGCTGGAACACCCGCTCCGGTAGTTCGAATTTTCCCATCGGGGGCCGAAGAACAGAATTGGGCGCTTTTGTGCATTTGCACAGCTCACAAGCGGCTACGTACTTTTTCACTTGCTGCGCCATCTTAGGCCAAAAGAAGTAAGTCTTCAGCCGCCGAAGCGTACGACCATAACCGCCGTGTGCACTCAATGGGTGGTCATGAGCCCGCTTAATCAATTCGCATGTCAGTTCTTCGGGCACCCATAACTTCCACTGTTCCTCTTCTTGAATGGGGTCTCCGGAGGCGTGTTTCGTCCGCTTGTATATAAATCCCTCCGTCACCCGTAGTTCTGGCAGCTGTGGCAACTGGTTCTGAATCGTATTCAGCAGCTGGGTATAACATGCTGACTTGAAGGCGGAATGGTCCAAGTCGATCCATAGGGGGCTGTCGTCCTCCTGGGCCAACTCGGCTCCTTCAGGGGCGAACATCCTTGATAGTGTGTCCGGTACCACGTGCTGACTTCCTTTGCGGTGTCTTATCGTGAAGTCAAACGCCTGTAATTTCAAGGCCCATCTGGCCAAGTGGCCGTGGAGATCAGTTTGGCTCATCAGCCATATCAGTGACGCATGATCAGTGACGATTTCAAAAGGATGTCCTTCTACATATGCTCGAAAACGTTTCACTGCCAGCACAGCCGCTAGGCATTCCTGCTCCGAGACCGTGTAGTTCCGCTGGGCCTGGTTCAGCTTGTGGGACATGAAGGCTATAGGTCTTTCCTCGTCGTCTTGCGCAACCGGGACTAAGACTGCTCCCACCCCATGTTGACTCGCGTCACAATGGATTGAGAACGGTTTGTCAAAGTCCGGGCTGTGCAGTACGGGGGCTGTAGTCAGCCTCTTCTGTAGCTCTTCAAAGGCTCGCAAGCTGGGCTCTTCCCAGATGAACTTACGTCCCTTACGTAGCATGTCGGTCAAAGGAGTGGTAATGGTGGCATAGTCACGTACGAAACGCTGGTACCATCCGCATAAGCCTAGGAATCAGCGTAACTGCTTGGTGGTCTTGGGTAATGGAAAAACGTCAATCGCTTGAGTCTTGTCCGGGTCGGTTTTGATATTGCCATGCCCAATGATGTGACCTAGATACTTCACCTCTGTCATCACGAACTGACTCTTCTGTATGTTGATTGTTAACCCTGCCCTCCAGATGTGTAGCGCCACCTCCTGAAGCAGGTCGATGTGTTCGTTAAAGGTCTCGGTTATAAGCAACAGATCGTCCAAGTACACGAAAACTTTGGTGCCGTAAATGAGGTGGTATCACCTTATCCATAAGGCGCGTCATTGTTTGAGGGGCATTGCACAATCCGAATGGCATGGTCACGAATTGATACAGGGGCCGACTTGGGACTGTGAAGGCTGTTTTCTCCTTTGAGCCAGGGTCTAAAGGAATTTGCCAGAAGGCATCCTTGAGGTCTAAGCTCGTGATGAAGTGGGCTTTAGGCAACCGACTCAAAATGCCTTCAATCAACGGTAGAGGGTATGCGTCCTTGACAGTCACGGCGTTCAAGCGTCTGGCATCTAAGCATAGCCGGACCTTGTTCGGCTTGACAACTAAGGTGGCTGGGGAAGCCCACGCGCTCTGCGATTCTTCGATCACGCCTAATGCTAGCATTCGATCCACTTCGGCATATAACAACTTTTCCTTCGCCGGAGATATGGCAAAATGTCTCTGTTTTATGGGTTTAGCATCCCCCACATCTATAGTGTGTAACACCAGCGCAGTCCGCCCGAGACCTTCCTTCTCATGCGATGGAAAAGCCGATATAGCCGAGTCAAGTCTCAATTGCTGATTCACATCCAGTGTATATCGGAATAAGTGATTGGTTTGAGTTTGGTCAGGAATTGTGGTAACGGACTCCAGGGTCGCGCCGGAAAACAGTGCCGGGGCCAAGTTAAATTTTCTAACGAAATCCACTCCTAGATAAAGATTCTGGGTTAATTGAGGTATGATGTAAAATTCCAGCGGTTTAGTTACTCCCTTAAAGGTAACATCCGTCGTAATCTTTCCCACTACAGAGTGACGAGTTAAGTCTGCCGTGCTTAACCAGGTGGTAAAATGGTGAATTTGTTCCGCGTGCATTGCCAGTACCTCCCCTGCAAAATCGGCTGAAATGCAATTCACACTGGCTCCTGTATCGACTAAACCTGACACTCGTTTTTGCAGGAGGTGTACTGACGCATATGGTCAAACGTCCTCCCTCAATAATTCGTCTAAGTGTATGTCCTTCAGCACCTTCCTCGACTGCCTGACTCTTCTCCAGAAGCTCCGCATCCGACGCGTGGCTCGCTTTCTTCGCGGTGGGACAGTTGTAGCCAACTCCTCATGGAAGATGGGCTGTCGAGTTGCCAAATAATTCCGCAGCCTGACGTGGAAAGGTTTGACATGCCAAGGAACTTTCGCCTCGCTATCATTTCCCTGCGTGTTGGCCTCGGCAAAAGATGGCGTCGGTTGTGGAACTTCGGGAGAACTGTGTTTGGCGGTGCGAGTCAGCAGAATTGGAGTCATGTCGGGGGCTTGGTCATAGCTAGTGATGGGGTCAGGATGGGTTCGTCCGGGGTTTACGAGTGCCGACGGGTGGTCGCGGCACTCGGTGGCAAGTTTTTTCGCAGTTTGCAATTTGCGCAATCAGGTGCGTATGTGTCGGCCTTCCCGCATCGGTAACAGAAAAGCGTCGGCTCCGCTGGACATGCATAGAACTGATGCCCGGTTTGTCGGCAGTTCCAACAGACCGTCGGGCTGGTAATTGCTTCAAGGGAGGGTCTATCAATCCTTGCTGTGCCCTCAAGCTCCTGTGGTGCTCCGCTCCTCGGTACTGGTACTGGATCAGCAAGTAGGTGGTCCGCTGCCATCAACTCCGCGGTGTGATGATTTCGGAGATTTGGTCCCGTTATGCGAGGTTGTGGACGGAAGGTGCCTCGCGGCTCATCCAATTGTTCTTGCCTACGGGCATGGAGGCGCAATCCCTGTATGGTGTTGATGGGAAAATGCAGAAGGCTGTTCTGAAGATCCCAACGCATATTCTCTCTGATAATTTCTACCAGTTCGTCCTCGGGCATGGTTGTTTGCAAGCGAGTGCTCAATCTCACTATACTTGTGTAGTACTGGTTGAACGGTTCGTGAGCGCCTTGTTTCCGTTTCTTTATCTGTTTCCTTAGTTCTGTCTCAGTGAAGCCATCATCAAATCGATTGTGGAAGGCTGCACTGAAAGAGTTCCAAGAGGGACGTGGCGTCGATTCCTTAAAACTCCAGTACCAGTCGGCAGCATCTCCGCTGAACAGAAGATGTGCATGCCGGAGGAAGGCCGAGAAATCACCTCCCAAGGTGCTGAATACTAACGCCTGAATCCGGAAAAGGAACCGGTCCGCTGATATCATATCGTTGAAACCCGTGAAGTTCAGGCGCCAACTCTCCATGATACGAGGCGTTGGGTCTCGGAAAGGTGTCCATGCGTTCCCGGGGGGAATCGCATCCTCGATTGACCTGTTGTAAGGGACTGCCTCGGAGACTGGAGGTACCAACGGAGGTGCGGTGCTGTGTCGTGGTCTCTAGTCGGGCGCTCGGGGATCCATTCCCGAGTTTCTTGGAGGTAGAGCCCATTGATCAGATGGTCGAGAGTGGGGCATAGCCACACTGGGATTGGGCTCCCAGCCAAGCGGAGTTCTCACGCGGCTGGGTGGTTGACTCGTGGGGAGGTTCTGGAGCCTTCCCTTCAGGTTGCCAATCCTCTCAGACATATCCCGCATTAACGCCACGAGGGTGTCAATGGAGTGGGTGGAAGGCGCGGGTGTAACTTCAGACGCGACAACTGCAGCCGGAACTTCACCGCCTACGGCTCCTTGAAAGTCCATCAGTGATTGGGGTGGTTCGGCATCTGGAACCCCTTTCGCCACTGCTCCACGCGTGGGGACGGGCGTTCCGAGGGGGACGTCTACGGCGGTCCGATCTATGGGTCGCCGGCATAGTGGGCACAGTTCGGACGTGAGGAGGAGCTGTTGGACACAGGCACAGAAAAGGTGTCCACACTCCAATCGCAAGCTGTGTACGCCCTCCACTACGTCCTCAAAGCAGATCCCGCAGTTAGCTGGTTGGATCGTTTTGGATCTGGTCCAACGCTTGTCTGGGGTCCGCTTAGTCGCCATGTTGATGTTTAATATGTGTGTTGGCAAGGGGTATTACTAAACAAAAGAAAGGAAACTTACTCCTACTAATAACCTAATATATATGTGAAAGCTTAGGAATAAATTAGTGGCCAATAGTGGCGAGCTATTTCGGTAAAATAGGAAAAAAAATTTATTTAATATATACTTTCCTTTCCAGCAGTCGACTCCTCCAGAGGAAAACGAGAGTGCGTGGTAGTCTGCCGCAGAAAGGGTGCTTTCGGTCGATTTACATTTACATTTTTAAACAATACCAAGCTGCATATGCTGGCGGGCATTTCTACGTGTGGAATGTTATATTTGGTCGTGGTGTAGTTGTTGGAGGGGTCTTGGTTTTGGTGTTGTTCGACTTGAACATGCCTCTGTAACGAGTGATCCATTAGCATTGTTCCAAACATTTCGAACGAAGCACTTGGGGTTCACCTAGAAATACGGCCAACTGAAATATTGCAATAAACAGATTTTTAGGATTTGTATTGGGGCCAGTACAATGGACAAGACATAGGGGGAACGCCTGCAAATTTTCCTTTGAAGAAAAGTTTATTTCACACTTTTATGAAAAGAAACGATCAGGTACCCGATTCAGGACAAGCCAAAATTTGTTCGATTATGCCTTGGGTTTTTCTGGGGTGAATAAAAAACACAAGTCATTACGTTTGCCGACCAGCAGATTTCGACTCGCAGAAACTTTCCCAACAAGCATCAAAACTTATCGAAGGAAGATGCCACCTAAGTTTCCAATGCGGTCGCGTGTGCAGTCAACAAGACAACAAATCGAAAGGTTCAACTCAGCATATGAACATAAAGCCCGTTCGAATTTAGTGCTTGAAAATACTGTAATTTTATTTTCCGGAAAAAGCGCAAATCACCAGGTTCGAATAAAATCAAGACCGAAATTAACCAACCCGGGGCACCACGGTAAGAGTAAACACGACAATAAAAACAGCGGTCAGAAAACTCGGCTCAGGATGGAAACTCCCAACGTTTCCCCGAGATACGGTTTAAGAGATCCGACCCGATTCGTAACAGGTAGCTGGTTAGAATTAAGGAAGCGGCAACTATAATATCGGAAACTTTACTTGTTTTTTCGTCCGCGCACTTTTCTTTCACAGTTTCGCGTTCCCATCCAGATCCTCTACATTCGCACTTTACACCAATAGTTTTCTCATAACACTTACTTGGTACCTTCTAGCAGGTGTCGCTGCCTTTGGGGGCTCAACCGGGATATCCTCCTGGGTGGCGGCCACCACGTCACATCCACTTTTTAATTGGTGTTATGCATATGTATGTTATGTTTTGATGTGTGCTTTTTCACGATACGATACGAGTTAATTGCACTGGCACTAAATATGTCGTTTTTACTGTATTTTCTTATAATTTAGGGTAAAATATCCAGAAAATGTCTTAAATCTTCCTTGCTGAACGGAATTATCATTGAAACAAGAAAGGATGTATCGAATCATTTTCAACTAATTTGGTCGTGTGTCTGATGAATGAAGAAGTGTGCACAAAGGAATCTCTACAAGAAAGGTTAATATAAGTAACGTCGTGTTTTACGTTCTCCTGCGAAAGGAAATTTTAAGTCTTTCTGTTTTAATAATTTATCGTACCACGATTTTCACCCTGCGAGTACATGGCAACCGCGCGACTCACAACCACACTTTCCGCCATGTGGCTGTCAATTTTTCCGGTTGACATCCCACGACAAAATTGACGTGGGATGTGCAACCGTCACAACCGACCTGAGATGCCAAGCCACTCGGTGGCAAGGTGTGTTAGTGAGTCGCCAGCGGCGTCACAAGATTCATTACAAGTTTGTGGAAAATACAATTTCTTTTTGAGCATCAATTTCTTTAAACAGTGAGTTCAGTATTGGAAGGATAATTTTTAGCTGAACTTTCACAAATTCTCTTGGAATTTTGATGTCAAAAATTAAAAGGTCTTTTTCTGATTTTGCAATGCCAGTTCTAATATATTGCAATTTGTTCAAATCAATTTCGTATTTTTTTTTAATTCATGATCAGTAAGTATATTAGGATGTAACAATCCATATCTGGCAGAAACTGTGTTGTCCTGAATATGTTCTATTTTGATTTTTAATAATAGAACTTTAAGAAATTGATCAAAAAACTGATTATTAATCAATGTGCTGCTAGAAATATTATTTAATTTGTTCGAAATTGTGTCTCGGCCCTTTCTGATGATATTCCTGACTTTTGCTAATGTCTCGTTGAAATTTGTGTTGATGTCTACTTGTTGGTTTATAGTTGTGATTATATTTCTGTTGTTTGCGTCAATAGTGTTAAGGTGATTATCAATGTCATTTCTGTCCTGGTTGTTCATCGTTCCAAACAGCCACTTATGTGTAGTTCCAATTAAGTTAATTAAACCCCTTTTTGGTCTAGTCCCTGTTGGTATAAAAGTTTTAACCATATTTTCCAAATGTTCTAACTCCCTAAATATAACGTCGTTATGCTGCGTGTCCAAAATAGCTGCATTGGTTTTGAATTCATTGATTATGTTCAGAATTTCATGCGTATTTATAAGGTGAAGTATCAAACTTGTCTTAGTGACTATTTCAACTTTATTCAGCTGTATTTCTGCATATCCTGTCTGCTCATGAATATTATATACGCGTAAAGATCCCACTATCGGCAAGGGTATGGAAAATATCATCAAAAGTATCATAAGAAGCTGTAATTTAGGAAATTATGATCGATATATTGCGTATAGAAAACAAAAAGAAAAAAAAATGTTACTGAATTTTGCCTTGAAGTTTATCCAAAATCATTTTTTCTCTAAAATTCGGTATTTGTTCTTGTGAGTATGTTAACTTACAATTTCTTGATAAGTATTCTGCAGCTGCACAGATAAATATACCGCAATCATTACCATTGTTCTGTTGAGGTGCATCTGCAACATTTTCCTTAATAAACTCTGTTGTATCTAGTGATTCTTTTAGTTTATCTGCAGATTCTTCTTTTACATAACTTTCAAGGACATTTAAAATTTCAAAATTCATGTTTCCCATCGAATCGTAGTATTTTATGAACTTATCTTTAAAGTTTATAACAGATAAACAACAGTGTGAATTATTTACATGCACCGGGATGAGAATGAGGTCATAAGAGAAAATATTTACTTTTCGCATAGATCTCAGAGAGAATGGATACGAAATGCATCGAGAGAATTGAAGCACTTTATCATGTAGCGTGAAGTTGGCGCGTTATTTGCTGTTGATTCGAATTTCAAATAAATTTGACGTGACGTCTCCCACTATTTTTCGTATCTTGAACTAAATCAATTTTCCGTGCGGGTATTCTAACTTGAACGATCTAAAAGATTGAGATTGACACCCTACGAAGGATATGTCCCTGACATGCTTCCTAGAGCTGTTTTTATTGTCCCACACACGTCACTACATTTTTCATTTTTTGACACAAAAACACTCGCGATCCGTAACAAACTTTTCAGTTTAGTTAATTATCACATTTGCAACGCTTCTGCACTAGATTCAACACGGTTTATCTTAAAAAAAAATGCTTTGTGTTCAATTTCAAATTCAACTTGATTAGACGTTTCCCATTAATGTTGAATTTTCACAAATCATATGTTTTCAATCATATCGTTGATATTTTGTTGACAATCCGGTGGTTAAGGTGTAAGAGGAGTGGGATTTTCGTGAGAGCAACTAGAGAGTCACTTGAGTGTGTGGATTCTCTAGCGGCGTGAAAGGTAGGGGGATTTCAATTCGCATGCGAGAGGAAGGCATGTATGTAGTAAAAGTACTTCACTCGCGTATGGATGAAAATAAGCTCATTTCGCGTCCATTACTTTATATGTCTTTGACTTTTCGTGTCCAATTTCGGACTGCTTTACAACCCTGTTTTAAGAGTACTGATGCAAAAATGGTATTAATTGCGTAAACTTTAGGCCAAAGATGCTTCATTATTGTGAAGATATCAATTTGTATTATTTCATTAATGTTATTGGGCGTCTCCGTAAGGTTGAAGTTTGGTTTGATTGGGTTCCTATCATATTTGATTTGTTGACATACCTCACATTGATTTATGACTATTGTTATCAGTTCAAGTAACTTAGGGAAATAAATTTTATTTTTTAGTGAATTAAATGTTTCAAGTATACCAGAATGTTGGCTTTCTTGCACATTATAAAAGGAGATTTGTTTTACAGCTTCAGTTTCGGTTTCGATGTCCTTGGCTCTTAATGAGCAACGGAAGAATTTTATTTGCGGATCGTTCGAAAACATTTCTCTGACTTTCTCTTGAACGACATTGTATTTGCTATCATCCAATTCAGTGAAAATACCAATTGTTCCTTTTTTAATATACCTTCTCAGGATGTCACCTAAATTATCGAAATCATGTTCTGAAATGTATATTTTTCTTTTCCCGTGCATGATTTCAAATTCTTGTGTTTTATTATTTGTTAGATGTATTTGAGTTCGATATTTATTTACTATTTCCTCTTTAATAGGAATGTGATCAAGCAATTCCTCTTCTGCGGAATATTTCGTTGCCATTGTGTCGTTTTCTGGTAGATTGGTAATTGCGCTTTTCGCCAGCCCTTGAATCTTTTGATGGAATATTGTTCTTGTCGCTACTTTCACCAACTCGGCATCGTTCAGGTTATTTAAATGAAATTCCATGCTGCTCACAAATGCGTTCACGGAAATTTCACCAGTTACTGTGAAGTTGCTCATGTACTCCTGCAGTGCATTTTCCTTTGAATTCGATGGTGGATGTCCTAGAGTCAGCTGTTGGATTACGCTCGTGAGTTGCGTTACTGGGTCGGGTCTGTTAACAAGCTGCTGGATTGCTAATCCTAATTGTTGGATTTCTTCATTTCGAGCCTGGAGTTGTTGTTCAATTTCCATTATTCGCTCCATTTCCATGTCACTTGTATTTCTTGACGTGTTGAAACTGATCTCCCTATTTTTTCTCCTCTCCGTCATAAAAGGTTCACTTTTCACTTCTGTCGTTATTGTTATTGAAAGGAATTTATTATAAATATATTTTTTTGGGGGGCAAGAGTCGTTGGCAGCTTCACCAACTATTTTACAAGAGCATAAAGGCCTCGGTTGCTCTTCTTGCCAAAAATATATTTGATTTTAAAAGTTTTTACGCGAACACTGGCTTTAACTTATTTTCGAATTCCGCCGCTTATCACGCGTAACGCTATTCGCGGTTCAATGCTTAGGCTCCTTTTAGTCTTCAGCTTTAGTTGAACTATTACTTAAATTCGTTTTCGACGTATTTTTATAAATTGCCGAAAAAACACCGACTGCGCCAATTACGTGGTCCGAGTTTACGACGGGGTTTTTAAAAAGGGACAGGATTTATTGAATACAGCACTTGGCCAAGTTAACAAAATGAACTTTATTTATTTCCTTATCTAGCAGCTAATTTTCTCGACAGTACAAACGCAACTGACTACATTTGAATTACATTTCATAAAAATTGAAAAATGCTACCTTTGGGTTGAATAATGCATAAGCAAAATTATGTTGCGCGTGTGCTGACTTAGCGTCTAGCATTTTCACGATTTTGTAAAAATGATCTCACGTCTTTCCAGACGGTGTCATCTTCGTTAGAATTATTTGCTGCGTTCTCATTTTGCTTATACATAACTAGTTAGCTGAACTCAGTGTTGTTTATAGCTCGCTGACACTTGTGCCAGATCATCAGCACCCGTGTCTTACACGGGCATTTCGAAAATCATTACAAACAGGCAATTATTTTGTTTATTTAATACCCGCAGGCGAATTCTCTATTTTCTTGAAAAGCCGTTGGGCCTTGCCTTTTTAGGTGAGCATACGCGTTTCCACTCCAGTTACGAGTATGGTTCCGAACGACTGAAATTTAAGCGAAGAACAAACTCAACTACTTTCGATGTCTTTCTTCAAACTCTATTTTTAACACAACTCAACCGTCTCCTTTTCAATACATTTCCTTTTATACTTGAGCCTAATCATTAGCCAAACAAATATTATTGATGCATGTTTTCGGGTCATTTTCAAATACATTTCCTAATTAATAAATAAGCATGATAGTTTCAAAACCTTCTATGTTTATTTCAAATCTTATTTCGAATACATTTCTTAATTTTTAAATAAATATAGGGTTTTCCAATAAGAGGTATTATTTTGAATAGATCTTGTGATGTAACACATCGCGACTTCTTCCTTTGAGGCCACGTGAAACAGAAGGTCTATGTCAACCGCCCAGCGTCGATTCAAGACCTCAAAGATGGAATTTGTGCGGTTATCGAGAATAAGGAGCCGCTTTGCGATTTGGTTATGGAAAGTTTCATGAAAAGGATATGGTCCTGTAAGCGTGGTCGTGGTGGCCATTTGCCTGATGTTATCTTTGACTATTAACGGCATACCTTTTTCTTTATAATGAAATAAACATCCGATCATTTATATTAAAAAATAAAAAAAATAAAAAAATCACCTCTTATTGAAAAACCCTATATTACAAAACTATTGACTTTGACTTTTTTGAGTTACATGAGTACTCTTAAATTGTATCGGCTTGTTTGAAGCATCTTGTAGTGATATAGTTAAAAAACAATGTCCGTGAAGGACTGCAGCGATGGGTTGCTGCTTTGGCGAAAGAGGATGGTGAGATCCGCCGAGATTGGCGTTGTCTGAGGACGCGTGAATGCGCTGGCAGGCTAGCGTTGCGGTGTCGGGAGGTGGGTTCTTTTCCCCAGCACAAGGACCCACTGCAAAAAAATTTCGCATTCACGAAATAAAAAGGGTCGAATGCTGATCGACTGGCGTCGAGGCCGAAGTGACCTACTAAGAGTTGAAATCGCTTGTTCAAAGAATAAATCGGCCATGGAAAAAACGGACGGACTTAAGAGACTTCGTCGTTATGGCCCACAAATAAGAGTGGGGCATCCAGGTAGAAGCGGTGCCCCCTCGCACCGTTCCTACCGGATCAAGATCCAAACGTAGACGTGACCATATATTTCCCATTTGAGTGGAAAACTCATACAAACATAATTTGCATGAATTTTCCCACCAAATGCGAAATACAAACGTGGCCAATTTATGTTATAGTATTATGCGATGGAATCACATAGCACTATACCATGAAGGGGCACGCGAGCGGAAGGCCACTTTACCCGGGCAAGAGTCCCTACAATGCAATAGAAAGGAAGATCGCCCCGATGGGTAGCTCGTTTCAGTAGAGGAAGCTGTCATCGTTGCGGGTTCCATACCTGGTCAGGTTTAACGAAACGGAAAGATCAAATGTAATTCGTTTATTACACATTTCTCTTGTTGTGATACTTATTAGATTATGCTCATACTGTTGTTCATGTCTATATCATTCATTGATGACAATTACTACCATTTACGTTACGGCCTACAAAATAAATGGGATATCAACAGAATTCCGACAGGCTTGGCTAGATCATTTGCAAACACAAAATTCAATTAATCGTTTTCTAGTGAGCTGACGTGCTTGTTTGCTGCTTAAATTCGTACCACTATTCTGTAAGAAGAAAACTTTCCTTCTACTCTTAACTTGTCTTTCCTCGATATTTAAGCTACCATAAAAAAAATAAATTAAAAACTTGTATTCAAGTGTAAAATAATTAACCTATGAGATTTATAAATAGTTCTTTAAAAAAAATTTCAAAATGTAATTTTTAAAAAAAGTTGATAAAAGGAAACAAAAATATAATAGAAAATCAAAGGTTACTTACCGGCATCCTCGAAGAGCGCTTGTTGACGATGTGGTGACTGTGTTGAGGTTTCGAAAAGAAAACACTTGACTTTTCTTTGAAGTAAAATATATGTATTGTCCAGAACAATTTACAAGCGATGTTGACGGAGTGCGTGGCGAAATGCGACTAACTGGCTAAGCTTGTTTTCCAAACAGTATTGCCAAGACTTTACATTCACTTTAAATTACAACACGCCTCCTTGAATTTACAGTCTTGGCTGTTTACAATTTTATTATCGTTTCATTGCTTTATTCGAATTCATGACTTACATTTCAATTTCTTACTCCTTTCAGTTTCTCAATCCTAACATGCTTCTATTTTTTAGAAATTTTTCTTTACAAAGACTTTTAGTAAGTATATCAGCCAAATTATTTTTTGAGTCAATTTTAACTATATCAATATTTCCTTTTTCATAATTTTCATTTACATAGTGGTATTGTACTTCAATATGTTTTGAATTTTTTGTAAAATTTCCAAACTTTGCTATAGCTACTGCCCCTGAGTTGTCTTCATACACACCTATGGGCTTATCAAAGTTTATTTTAAATGTTTCATTCAATAGATTCTTTATAAATAATATTTCTGTTGTAGCTTCTGATAATGCTGTGTACTCTGCAAATGTAGAACATTTAGTTACATTATTTTGCTTGGGTGTCTTCCAAAAAATTAAATTGTTATACATTCTTATAACAAATCCTGTTGTGGACTTTCTATCAATATTGTCACCAGCATAATCAGAGTCTACCATACAATCTAATATCTCATTTGTTTTATCTCTATTATATATAAGTTTCAAATCTTTTGTTTTATACAAGTATTTTAATATTCGCATTGCATATTTATAATGTGATTCATCGTAACAGTTTTGAAATCTACTTAGATAATTTACACAATATGTTACATCTGGCCTTGTGCCTGTACTGATATATAAGAGTTCTCCTATTAAATTTCGATATTTAATATTTTCATTACAGTTTTCCGCTCTTTCTAATTTTAAATTAGACTCCATAGGAGTTTCGTATAGTTTTGCTTGTTCTAGATTATATTTTTGAGCCAGTGATTCAATATAATTTTGCTGTCTTAATGTTATAATATTTTCACTTTTATTGTATTCTATATCAATGCCAATATAATTTTTAACATTACCTAAATCTTTCATTACAAATTGTTTCATTAATTTAGTTTTGACTTTGCTTATTTTTTTCTACGCTTTTGCTGCATATTAATAAATCATCTACAAATATCAAAATAAATACAGGATCTCTGCTTTCATTATTTGCGTATAAACAATAATCAGAATTACTTCTTACAAAACCTTGTTTTTTGATATAATTATCAAATGTTTCATACCAAGCTCTTGGGCTTTCCCTTAAACCATATAAAGCCTTTTGCAATTTGTAAACTATGTTATCGCCAGTTTCATAACCTTGTGGCTCATTAATATAGACTTCAGATTTTATCCTACCATTGAGGAATGCTGCTTCAACATCCATTTGTTCAATAAATAAATTATTCACGCAGCTGTAATTTAATAAGATTTTTAATGTTTGCATTTTACCGACTGGCGAGTAGACATTTTCCAAATACTCCTTTTGTTGAAAACCTCGTACAACTAATCTAGCTTTATATGAATTATTGCTTTTTCTTCTATAAATCCATTTCACATCAATTATTTTCTTACTTTTTGGTTTATCAACAGCTATCCAAGTTTTATTTTTCCTTAAACATTCCAATTCTCTATCCATAGCTTTCTGCCATTCTTTTGATTCGGTTGAGTTTAATGCCTCTTCATATGTATCCGGTACATTTGCATTTACATAATTAACATAAATAAAATGCGTTACAGGATTACCATATCTATTTACAGAGCTTCTCTTTCTTTCGGACTTTCTTTCTTCTTTTAAGTATTCAGTTCTATTGTTGTCATTTAGACTAAATTCATTTTCTTCTTGAACATTTTCACTACATTCACTTTCAATGTCAATTTTTTCATCATCTTCATATTCGCTCTTAACATCTTTTATACTTTCAGTTTCCTCAGAATTATCATTATCTTTTAAGCAAATTAATTTAATATTATCTTCGACCACTTGTACATGTCTAGCATTTATAATTTTATTATTCACCAAAACTCTGTAGCTATTCTCATTATAGCCTACTAATACCCCTAAATTTGCTTTATCGGCCCATTTATTATTTCTCTTAACTTCTGGTGTTCTTACAAAAACTCGACTTCCATAAATTTTTAAATATTTTACATTTAGCTTGATTCCCATCAATATTTCATACGGAGTTTTATTTTCACTAGTATTAGCAATAGTTCTGTTTTTTAAATATGCTACGGTTTTCATTATTTCGGGCCAATACCTTTTATTTATGTTCGCTTCTCTTAATAAGCATCTACCCATATCCATTGCCGATCGATTATATCTTTCCGCTACGCCGTTAAGTTCATGTACATAGGGTGGACACGGTACTAATTCTATACCTTTGTATTTTATAAATTTATAAATCTCTTTGTTCAGGTATTCTTTTCCATTATCGCATTGGACCTTTTTTACGGTTTTTCCAAATTTATTTTCTACTAAGCTTATGTAATCAATAAAACATTCTGCCGTTTCTGATTTATTTTTTATGCAATAAATTTTTGCACATTTGCTATACTCATCTATAAAAGTTAAAAAATATTTTTCGCCGCCATAACCCGTTGTACTATGTGTCCATTTAAGTCCGTGTGAATAACATCTAATATTTCTTTTGCCTTGCTTCTATTATTTTCAAATGGAACATTTGACATTTTGCTCTGAATACAATTGGCGCATTTCATTTCGATATTTTCAAGTTTGTCTGGGATACCATCTAGCATTTTATTTGTAACTAATTTATTTAGATATTGGAAATTTACATGACCTAACGCTCTATGCCATTTTTCTTTTTCTGTTATTTTTTCACTTTTATTCTTAGCATTCATTTTATTTACGTTATTCGACATATCTCGCGAGAAATGCTGAATATCTTGATTGTTAACACTATTTGCAAACTTTCCGTTCTTATCGTTTCCCTTGAGGTAACTTTTCACGTGATATAAACTTCCTACTACTTTAGCTGTTGCTACCAATTCGTAAGTAGCTTTATTGTATATTTTCGCAGAATCATTAACTGCTACTATTTTACATGTTTTGGCTATTCTTGAAAGACTCAGTAAATTTCTCTCAATATTTTCGACATAATAAACGTTATTGAGTTCTACTTTAGATTTATTTTGATTTGTGAGGAAATATAAATTCATTTTTCCTAATTTAGATGCTTTGACCTTTTCACCATTTGGTAGACTTACTCTTACTGGGTTCTTCAAAATAATAAATTCTTCAAAATATCTATCTGTATTTATAATATGATCAGTACTACCGCTATCTAACAACCAATTCAACGTATTTTCGGTGTCGCAATTATTTATTTCGTTTACCTTATCTTCTGCATGCAATACTTGCGTAGTCCAAGTTGCCGTTAAATGTTTATC
This sequence comes from Odontomyia ornata, assembly GCA_963969285.1. Classification (NCBI taxonomy): domain Eukaryota; kingdom Metazoa; phylum Arthropoda; class Insecta; order Diptera; family Stratiomyidae; genus Odontomyia; species Odontomyia ornata. The sequence goes on from OZ017740.1 coordinate 39,582,946, forward strand.
TTCGCTTGATTTGTTTTGAACTCTGCCTCGTCCACTGCCTTTGCTGTTGCCGCTAGCTTGTCCTCTTCCTCTGCCTCGTTGCATATTCCTAGCCTGAGTGTGCTGCCCTTCTTGCTCGTGTTTGCTCGACTGACCATGCCAACAATCTTTTGCCATATGCCCAGTTTTTCCACAGGTATAACATTGGCCTTTGATTCTTGCAGAGAAAGTACTAGAACTATTTTTCTTCTCACTTTCTGATTTCGATAGATTCTTTTCCTTTATTTTTGATTTAACATAATCTACAGTCCTATGTTCTTCAGGAATCACATCGATAAAATCCCCAATATAACTGTAACTTGATGGTAGTGCTTTGAGTATGTATCTCATTTTTTCAGCTTCTTCTAGCGTTCCGCCTGCTGATTTATAATCATTTACCGCTTTTTCGAAATGTATGAAAAATTCTTCCACTGTGTCGTAATTTTTTAGCTTTATTTCTTCTATTTTACTTCTTTTAAGTATTCGTAATGCAGTGGATTTTGTATCGTATATTTTTCCAAATTTCTGTATCATCTGATACGCCGTTTCGCACTCACTTATATACTCTAACTGTTTGTTTGACACTGTACTTACAAGAATTGTTCTTGCTTTTAAATCGCTTTTCTTCCAAGCTCCTATGTCATCTTTTTCTGATGCTTCTCTAATTGCTGGTTCTTTACAATCTTTGTACTCCAGCAGCATCAACAATCTGAATTTCCAGCTTTTAAAATCTTCTCCATCGAATACTGGAATTGTCACTTCGTCAATTTTTGCTTGTTGCGTCGCCATCTTTGTCTTCGCGATAACTTTTTATTTGATTTCTCGATATGAACACTTTTCACGTGTTTCGCACAAAACTTTTCCTCAATTATTTCGCGTTTTATTCACCAAAGGATTGAATAACTACGCTCTGCTACCATGTTGAGGTTTCGAAAAGAAAACACTTGACTTTTCTTTGAAGTAAAATAAATGTATTGTCCAGAACAATTTACAAGCGATGTTGACGGAGTGCGTGGCGAAATGCGACTAACTGGCTAAGCTTGTTTTCCAAACAGTATTGCCAAGACTTTACATTCACTTTAAATTACAACAGACTGAAATTGATTAAGTACTAAACTTCTTCTGAAATCCAACATTTATCCGGTAGTAAATACTATTTGTTTCAAAGCGTCTTAATTTTAAATAAATCCGATATAACTTCCAAGTGATTATCTTCATATGAAAACTATCGTCTCATTGAGATTTTGACGAATGCTGTTCGATTTCACAACCTCGGACGGTGTTTGGCGACACAGCGATGACAGACGGCACAACAATCAACGAAGCGTTAAATGGGGCGCACTAGCTAGCATTCAGTTTTCTTTATTTCAGCAATATTGACGTTACGAGTGTCGTAAACTTTTTCCTAGCTCGAAAGCAAACTGTAGGAAATGCAATCACAAGTCGAACACACGATTATTTCACGCGACAACGCCCGGATGCGGATATCTCGTAACAACTAAATCTGCGGTGATTTCGAGAAGCCCCATGATATGAAATATGTAACAACCCCCTGCGGCTCTGGTCGCACACAAAAACAATGCAGGGGTACACGCAATCAAAATATTCTCTAAGTCAGGGCCACGCCCGATACGATCCCACTTCAGTTGAACGTTTTCCGACTTTCCCACATACCGTACAAAGACCTAAAATGCATTTCATAAGTGCAAATTACAGTGCTGTTAGCGACTAACTGACAGAGTAATTTTCTCTCGAGGTTTTTCTACGGCAAGTATGGAAAACTTTCAATTGCCGTTGAATTTGATTTCTTCTCCAACTCTGACGGTAAATTAATGCTTTTCGAAATATTGATCTCTATTTATCTAACTCCGCACAGTTTCTCATTTACACACAAATCCTTTACGATTTCTTTTTAACAATCCTCTTTTAACTGACTGAAACTTAATTTATAACTCCGTTTGCTATTACACTACACCGAACTCCAACCACTCCGTATAGTAGTCAAGTAGTGACTCCCCGAAGTATAAAATCGCGTTAAATTTGATGTAATTGGAATCACCACACTCCCTGAAGTACTCGTATATAACTTTCTTTATGCTCTACATAAAGGGTTTTCCAATAAGAGATATTATTTTGAATAGCCCGCCATTTCGGTAGATGTCACTTTTGAAGCTGTCATTTTTTGACAGTTGACAAGTAAAAGCTACGCCATTAATAAAAATAGAACAATACACGCTTCAACAACGCATTGAAATTATTAAAATTCACTATAAAAATGGTGAAAATTTGGCAGAGACGGTTCGTAAAACTCGAACATTTTTGGGACGTCGTGAAGCACCTTATCGGACCGCAGTACAAAATTGGTGAAAAAATTCAAGCCGTTGGGACAACTTAGTGATGTGAAGAATAAAACCCGTGCACGCCACTCAAGGACAGCCGAGAATATTGCTGCTGTGGCCGAAAGTGTTGAAGAAAACCCAGGTTTGTTCATTCCTGGTCGTTCTTTGGAATTAGGCATTCCACAAGCGTCATGACACCGTATTTTGCATAAAGATTTTGGTCTTAAGGCTTACAAAGTTCAGTTGGCACAAGAACTCAAGCCGGTCGATCATCAACAACGTCGTGTCTTTGCTGATTGGGTCCTTGAAATAAATGGAAATTATCCGGAACTCCATCGAAAAATCATGTTGAGTGGTGAGGCCCATTTCTACCTCGGTCGTTTCGTCAATAAGAAAAATTGTCGCATCTGGGGCGCGGAAAACCCAAAAATTATTGTTGAAAAGCCTCTCTATCCTCAATGTGTGACTGTTTGGTGCGGTTTATGGTGCGGCGCAATCATTGGACCTTACTTTTTCGAAAACGAGCAATAGTTACGGTGAATGGATTGCGCTATCGATAAATGATTAATGATTTTTTATGGCCGAAATTGGATAATATGGATCTGGACAACGTTTACTTACAACAAGACGGTGCTACGTGCCGCACAAGCAACGAAACCATTGAGCTTTTACGGGAAAAGGTGCCAGACCGTGTTATCTGTGTGGTGATCACAATTATATATATATATATATATATATATATATATATATATATATATATATATATATATATATATATGGGTTCGCAGTCAGCTGAAACCCACGCAGTCGAGCTGCCTCGAGATGACTGATGTGGCAGCTCCTGATGAGTATCGGTCACCTCGTACGAAACCGGGGGAAAAAAATGTCTTTAAAGACTTCTGGAAAAGTTGAAACTAATGTTGTCAGCTGTTGCTTTGTACTGATGCTGTTGATGGACGCACTGTTACATATGGAACTGAGTGGCAGATCCCCAATGTGCAATTTTTCGGTCCAATATATTTCAAATATTCATAGATTCAGATTGTTATGATTTGCCACAAAATATTTCCCTGACAAGACACTGCCATTGAATTCCATCTCGCATTGAAATTCTGCAACGAATTTAAGCTGCTGCATAGATGCACTTGTTGCTGATTGGTTTGTGTGAGTTAATGAAGGTTTGCCAATCTGGATACTATCGTGATATCCGGGGCTGTGTCCACTTGGATTTTCACTGGAATTTCGTTCACTTTCACGTTGATGAAATTCCGCTTTGATACTATCTCGAAGCTTACTTAAAAAATACCTTTTGGGTGCGGCAACTGTCTGCTATCATGATGGATCCTCTCCTGCTTGCTGTTTGGGCCAGTATTGCAGGCGCTATATCCTTCCTTGTGCCCCACGTTGTTGCACACCCTGCACCGATGCTATTTGTATGTACACATTGCTACGAAGTGCATACCACCGCACTGCCAGCATGGCTTTCGGAGTGCTGATTGGTGTCTATCTGTGTGGTGTTTGGATTCAACTTGCTGGGGTGTTGATTGCGACCGATGAAGTATTTTTTATGCTTTGCTTCTGAACTATTGCACTCTTTATGAAAATTTCCCCTTGCTTTTGTGCCTGCAAAACTGGCCTTGACATTTGAAGCTTCTTGGTGATGATGCGTGTCATGATTCTCAATCATCTTCGTGTCTTCTTGGAGATTCATTATTTGATGAGCTTCTGTGATTAGTTTTTCAGAGTCATTGATGGATCTGCGTCGAGTTCGAATAACAGTCTAGTTCGGATGTCAGCGTCGTCTGATGACCGTAAACTACTTGTGAATAACAGTCACATGAATTGATCAGCTGTCAAATTATTCAGTTCAAAATTTTCACAATGTCTATTGATACGGACTGCGTATGCAACGAAATCATCCGAACTTCTTATTTCTTTGGCCCAAACATGTCCTTCAACTTCGCAACCGTTTTGTCAAATAGAATATCACGGGTTTTCTTGGGCAATATAAAGTTTACATACTTCTCATGATTTGAAGTGTGTAATTTCCGTAGTTGGAACCTTCTTTTTGTTCCATCTTTTAAACTTTTGCCGTCCAGCTTGAACAAATCTTCGAATCTTTCGTACCATGTGTGAAAGTATTTTCCGTCTTCTCGGTTGAAGTGAGATTCCTTAATCTGATTTGCGAGGCTATGTATTTGCTGAACATCATCATTGTGCCCTCTCTGAACTTATGTTGCTTTCCAATGATCTTACAAGGATTTCGTGCGTTCTGAGCATTTTCGTGATCGAGCCCAACATATTTTGTTGGTATAGTTTGTAATAATCGAGCAGTCGCCTAAGCAAACTGCTCGTAAACCAACATATTGCTGTTCCAAGTTTCATTTGTAAATTTAAAATAGTGTTCATCATTTTAATTTGCAATTGAAATCTGGACACGGCAACCCCCTTTGCAATGGAGCCCTTGTAATGAACATAAGCAATCGAGCAGCCTCGTGGTGATCAGAAGTAGCTGCTCCTGAAGAGATAAGGTGGCCACCCCGGCGAAACTGCTTAGTTTGTTGTTTTACGAGATTAAAATTAACTACATCTGTCAAATTTCCATCCTTTAAGCAGAGATCAGTGGTTCACTTCCGCCACTTTTACCACTTTAGGTTTGACATTCCCTTTGTAATGCAACGACCTTGTTCGGAGAAAGTAACGGTTGCTTTTTTTATAATGTTTGCATTTGTCTCAAGCCTCCATGCCCGCTAACTTTAATGAGACAAAAAAAAGTTGAATTACTGTAAAGTAGCTTAATTGACACATAAAAGAACATTTCTAAAGATAATGTTGATCGGTACGCCTCGTAGAGTAGAGTACGCATGATAAATATTTTTTAGTGTAGATTCGTGGCTCGACAAGAACCCGCCTCATACACTCCCGCAAATAGCTGGCTCGGTTTTGTTGAAAGCTCGCTGACATTTGTGCCAGATAATCGGCACCCGTGTCCTACATGGACTTTTAGGGAAAATTTATTACAATGGCGCCCAACGTGGGGCTCGAAGGGGAAAACAACACCACTCTCCTTCGAGTTCTCACATTTTTAATTTTGCTGACGGCAGACGAACCGATTTATTTTTTATTGTTGCGCTCACCATTTGACATTAACGTAGCATACCTTGGAGGGTCCAAAAAAATATATAGTTACCATCCTTTAGGCAGAGATGGGTGGTTCACTTCAGCCACTTGTATATCTTTAGGTTTGACATTCCCCTTGTAATGAAACGACCTTCTTCGGATTTGTCTCAAGCTTCCATGTCCACTAACTTTAATGAGACAAAAAAAATGTTTTGAATTACTTTAGAGTAGTTTAATTGATACATAAAAGAACATTTCTACAGATAATAAAAATTGATCGGTACGCCTGGTAGAGTAGAGCACGCGTGATAAATATTTTGTAGTGTAGATTGGTGGCTTAACAAGAACCCGCCTCATATGATCCCGCAAATAGCTGGTCGACAAGCATGCGTACGTGGCCGTTAAGCAAGGCTAGTTAGCTGAGCTCGTTTTTGTTGAGTTCGCTAACATTTGTGCCAGACAATCGGCACCCGTATCCTACACGGACTTTTAGGGGGAAAAAATTAATTTCACCCATCCACGATTGTACTTTTGCGATACCATGGAAAGGGATGGGAGGCTCGTCGACTGGTTTTTGAGCGGTCTCGTAAGGCGACAAGGAGCAACAAATGGGGAGTCTGTTATTCACTGTCATGGCGGTCAGGTCGTGGCGCCCTACAGAGGGATTGAAAATAGAAAAGTTCCCATGGCTGTGGTCATCGCAGCCGCATAGAATTGTCCTAACTTAATTTCCATGTTTTTTCTCGTGCGACAGACTACGAACGTCCGTCCAATGCATGTTAAAAAAAAAAATCAACAGTACATATTTCTGTTTGTTCCTAAATATCAATTACACTTTGTGTTGTGTTCTTTTATTGGAATAACGATTTGATTTGCTGTTGGAATGTGTAAATCATCATTCTCGAGTACAAAAGTGAATTCATTGCGATTCGAGGCGAGAATTTTAAAACTTTGAGAGTGTAATGAATATCGAAATTTTCCGCAATATGGATGATCTAATTCAGAAAAACCTATGAATTTGTTGTTTGAAGAAGAAATTATAAATAAATAAAGCAAGCGAATGTGGTAATAGTGCAAAAGAAAAATTGATTAGCTTTCGTGCGTTTTATCTGATCTGCATAGGTGCATTCCAAGTGTTGAATGGTGTTAAAACCAATTGGAATATACCTTTTAATAAAACCCGTTGAGTGGCCGGAAACCTGTTAGAATATATGGGATTCAAATGTCTGGTTGACATCCCGTGTGTGCATGTGGGTCGTCGCCCTAAAAAAAGCATCAACCCGTAACCCGCCGTTGAATGTAGTTTGGGATTTTTTCATTGGTGAAGCAATGTAAACAGATAGAGATAGTGGCGGCTTTTATACAAATGAAACGATAAAATATGAACTGCTAGTGCTCATTTTTTTGTACATTTTACCTAAAAATACTAAAAGTGTTCCTCTGAAGAACTTGTATTAAATTAAAAACCAGCGACTATGAATTCAGAATTTAACATAAACGAAATATGTCGAACGTGCCTCATGAAGAGTGCAACATATGTGTCGATTTTCGATAACGATCCTGCATTAAATTCCACCGCTTATGCTGTTGACTTTTTAAAACATTTCAGTAAAGTGTCACTCACTTCCGACAACCAATTTCCCAGTAAATTTTGTTCGCTTCGCGAAGAAGAAATTAAACGGTCATATGCATCTAAAATTAAGTGTGAATGCTCAGCAGAAAGAATTTGCAGGACAACTGAAAATTTGCCAGAATCACACTTAAATTCGATTCGGATTCACGACAGAACACATTTCTCAATTTCAGTAAATTCAGTAAACTCACCCACATCGTCAACGGGCGCCTGGCTAGGATGTTGGGTAAGTACCCTTTTGTTAATATTTTATTAATTTTTTCAAGGTTTTTGTAAAATAATTTTACAAAACCCTTCTAAAATCGCGTCCTGTCTGTCCGTCTGTCCGTGTGTCACAGCAGTTTTTCTCGGGAACTACTAAAGATAGAAACATCAAATTTTATATGTAGGTGTAAAGTGGTGCTCTCTTTAAAGTTCAACTACAAAAAAATTTTTATAAGGTATTTAAGGGGGTCTCCCCACATAGGGGAGTGACCACCCGAAGAAAAAAATTTCATTTATGGTAGCCGATATGGGTATCAAATGAAAGGTCTTGATGAGAACTTCTCAAAACAAGTCTTAGTTTGGCAAAGTTTGCTTCGAAGAGCGCACAGGGAGGGGAAATACACGAAAAATTTGTGTCCCCCCCCCCCCTCGCGATTGTACACCTGTGATCCGAAAAATCTGAAAAAAATCAAGAAAGTAGGCCTTGGTGAGTACAACAACAACAAACAAGTGAGAAGTCGCAATTCACTAAACTTTGTTAGTAATAGTATGATTTACGGATTTGATGTTTTATTGAATAAAATCTTAACGGTACCCTTAAATTCAATGAGATTCCGTAGACAGATGACAATTTATAAGATAGATCTATCCTGAAAGTTTCATAAAGATTGAATCATAATTAGCGAAGTTATAGCGGTTTAAATTTTCCTGTATCACTATGGAACAATATGCGCTGCATTTATTACAATGGCAACATAAGGCTATGGAACAACATGCGCTTTTTACCGGCTCAGACACTACAGTTTTGCTAGGATTTGCATGAAAATTTCAGGAATGATAGGTATCATGAATTTCTTTGAGAATTGGCTCAGCTAGTGGTATTAGTAATCGTCAAGCAAAATAGTGGCTGTTTTAAATGCGAAGGTTGAATAACTTTGAGTTCGTTTTTCCCAACTTCAACGTTTAAGGTGGCTGCTTTGAACACTTGATTCAATTTAATGAATTACTGAAGATGATTACCCACAATTAATAACCATAAGTGAAACAAGTCAAAGAGGCGGGAGAGAGCTCCTAGCAAAAGGGATTCGAAAAAATTGGCCATTAATTGATGATAACAGTACAGGAGAGTGGCCCCTGAAAAAAAAAATTCATCAAAGGTAGCCAATATGAGTATGAAATGAAATTTTTCATGGGAGCTTTTCAAAACAGTTGTTAAACTGTCAGTTTTTGCTTCAGTGGGGGCACAGGGGGGAAATACATGAAAAATGTGTTTCCTCCCTCGCGAATGGACATCTGAAATAATTATCAAGGGAGATATTTATGAGTATAACAATAACAAAAACCTCAGAAGTCGAAATTCGTTCAACTTTGTTAATAATAGTATGATCTTCGAATTTGATATTTTCTCCAATAAAATTGTCTTTGACATGTTTCTTGATTTTACTCGATCTGGTGACTGTATTTTGTAAATTGAATACATAACCCTTCTGACATGAGCGTAGGTCTGTTTACCCAACTTGTTTTATACCATTCTTAGTTTTGGTGAAATTTTTCTTAAATTTTTATGTCCTTTTTTCATAAAATTATTGATTTTCTTGGGCTTTTCTTAAAATTTGTTTATCTTATATTTATATTGATTTATATATTGCCTGAATATCAGATTGTATAAAATTCATATTATAACAAGATACTTGATTGAATCTAATTAGGATTTATTCAAAACTTGCAATGGTTGGGTGTACTTGCTTACGTGTTTTAAATATTTTTGCACTCAATTTGAGGATTTTCGTAACTTAATTGAAAAGGAACGTGGCTATTGAAAAGTTGATGGTACTTCCACATTGAATTAATTACAAACATGTTCGCCTGTATGGACAGAAATTAATTAGGAAAATGAAAATGTTTTATAACTAAGGAAACCCCTCGGTCTTTCCTTTTTGAAAACCTGACCAGGTACTGGATCCGCAACGATGGCTGGCTCCTCCTTTAAAATGGACTAGCCATTGGGCGCGCTCTTCCCTTTTTTGCTTAGCAGGAGCTCTTGCCGGGTAGAGTGGCCTTCCAATCGCGTGCCCTTTTATGATATAGGGTCATGTGATTCCATTGCATAACGCTAAAACATAAATTGGTTTCGTTTGTATTCCTCATTTGAGGGAAAGAGTCATGCAAAGTACAAATGGGAAATATATGTCCACGTCTACGTTAGGATCTTGATCCGGTTCCACCTGGATACCCCACTCTTATTTGTGGGCCATAAGTATCGTCGGTAACGAAGAAGTCTCTATAAGTCCGTCCGTTTTCTCCGGGCCCAATTTTTTCTCTGAACCCGCAATTTCCTTGCTCTTAGTAGGTTACCTCAGCCTCGACACCAGTCGATCGGCATGTTAACATGCTTAATTCGTGAATGCGGAATTCTTTTGTAGTGAGTTCTCGTGCTAGGGGGAAAGAAGTAGCCCCCCGACACCGCAACGCTAGCCTGCCAGACAAGGCCAATCTCGGAGGATTTCGTCATCCTTTTCCACTGAGGCAGTAGACCATAGTATACTCAACTAGTACCCACACCTATCATTTACCCTGTGTTGCACACTTTTTGAATTTTCCCAGGGGCATTATAGCTGATCCGGGGCATTACAGCTGATCCCATGTTTGGCGCGCTCAAGAAATAAAGCAAAATGCAAATAAAATTTCCGACGCACGTGTTCTTCTACGCATTTCAGAACATAGGAGTGCTGCCAGATCCTAATAAAAAACTAAAAGATTGCATGGAACGAATTTTTTTTTTTTCTGCATAGTTATTTATTTTTTGAGATATGGTAATCCAGAAATCTCTTATCGAAGCATATGTTTATATCCGCGCCAATCCTCGCGTCAGCATTTACCTACCTACCTGCTACCGAAGATTTATGGCTCGCTGTTCGGCTTGTGTTCGGATTTTTCCGGAGGGTTGATGGAGTGTGGTTACTAGTTGAGTATACTATGCAGTAGACTATCACTGCAGTCCTTTACGGACGTTTATATCTACCTACTTTCACTACAAATTTTCAAATTACTTGATTTTTCCGTAATTTTTGTCACCAAATATGTTGTTGCTGCAAAGTTAAACACAATTGTTGTTTACTAACTGAACTAATGTATATTGTTAATCAATGACTTAATATAATGATCAGGAGCTCGTGGAATCATTCTACCTCGTTGACCACACAGTTTGCAAGATTTTCTTGATAGAAGCGATGAGCGAATGTACCAAAATAAGGGTTGCAAATCGGACACCCAGGTTTCTTGCTGTTAATGCTACTTGAATCTGTGTCTATCGTCAACAAAAAAAATGTTTCCGAGAATTCCACACAACATGAAATTGATAAATATTACTTTTGTTAATGTCATAAATGAATTTCTTTCACCTTTGTATATTTTTCTTATATATGTGTTTTTTTCGTTGTCGGACAGGTCCGCCTGAAGGCGGGGTGCCTATTTTGGTACTTAGAACCTAGAGTATTGAAAAAGTTAAAATACTCGTATGTTTATATGCTCGAAATACACCCTTTAAAAAATCGGCCTGTTAGAGGGTTAAGTAAGTTTTGAAATCGGATTTCATTGCTCTCCTGAAAGTTTTTTTTTTATGTTCCAAACAATATCAATGCTAAACTGAAAGTATACAGCAAACAGCAATATTCCTCTTTCTATCAATCAAACTGGTCGATGTATATCAAACCATTTGTAAGACTATATTTTTCACACTTTAAATTCGTTTTTGAAGATCATGCAAGTCATTGAACTGATCCACTGAATGCAAGGAGTCTACTTAAAATATCAAGCACAAGCAAATATATTCGTAAAAACATTATGATTTTAGTAATGCCCACCTGGTTAATGTAAGATGCGGTCTCGCTGATGCAACATCAGAGTAAACAGATAAATGCAAGGTAAACTCAATAAGTATAATTAAAATTACGATACTTTGTATCTGTTTGCTCACGATGAGTTGTTTGACCCTCACATGTTGCCGAATATATTTTGTTTAAATGATTTTCGAAACAGTCTTGACTTTGTTTGACTTGCGCAGCTAGAACTCATTGTCTGTTACGTCTGAAGATGAAACAATTAATTTAAGCTTTAAGTTAATGCAATCGCCCAGGTCAGGGAGTGGCAAGGTAACAATTCGTTACAGTAAACACTCCACCCAACTCCACATGAAGTTTGAAAGATGTGCAAGGATAAAGTTATATTTATTTTTACGTTTATCACTCTTCATTATCAATTATTGCATAATATTCTTCGCATCTAGCCGTTGCAGTTAAATGAAACGCCTAGTGTCGAAACCACAGCAATTTTAGCACCAAACTATCTATCACCTGTTGCAGCCATGACTACCCAGCATAAGATCGTTGTTATCTCATCAATGATTTATTCAAAATTCCTTACAATAATTTACTACGCGCGGCACATCTATTACCGCAAAACACCTTTTCCGGAAGAAAGTGAAATTCTGAAATTGAAGATGCTGCGCAGTCCGACAAAAGAGAGAGTACCAACGATGTACCAGCGATCGTATTATATCGTATTTATCTTTCGGCGCCGGTTGTTAACAGGCATTTCGTTGTTTACATACCTACGTGAAAATTCTTCAAATTCAAGGTGTGCAAGCGACAAAAATGAAAACCATCACATTGAGATTATCAAAATATATTTGCTGCATTATTAATTTAAATACGTTGCCCGTGAATAGAGGTGAAGTGTTGGTGTGTATTTGCAGCAATGGAAGTTTGAAATATTTGTGCATTGCACATAAAAAGTCGCCCCCGGCGTGTTGGGGACGATCGCATCACTTTCCAATGAAGAATCTGCAAAGGTAAAGGCTGTTGGATGACATTGCAATAACCAAATACCTGTGTGGGAGAAATCATTAAATATTTATTATGTGCTTCATAATTTTATAATCATTTGACTTCCTGATTACTATAATTGTTTATCACAGTACTGAGTAACATTTTCAAAATGAGATCAATTATCTGTATGTAGGGGAAGTACGGACAAAATGACATACTGTTTTGTTTTTCATTCATATATATTTAATTAATTCATTTATAAACAGTCTTAGAAATTAATAATCATCCTTGATTTATTACTTTTCAGCTTCTTAATTAATTAAAATCAAATAGGAACTACAGAAAAAAATATTGAGGCTTCTGTCACCCTCTCACAAAATTCATTTTGTCCATACTATATGGACATTATGGCATACCTAATTACTTATATGCAAAGCTCACAAATAAAGTTTTTAGTCCTCTTAGGGACATCAGCACATGACGCATGAGCCCAATGAGAACACATAAGGCATCGCAACCAACATTCTCCGGGCTTCGAACGTGAAAAAATGTCATTACAATAAATACAGGGACAGTCTTCGTCATCATTATCATTGTCAATTGGGAAATCTTCGGCATCTGAGCTGTCATTTGTGTAATTAACCTTTTTGACTTGTCTGTTATTTTTTTCTCGTCGTCTTGTGCGAATATTTTTGGTTTCTGTATTTTCAGTGTCATCATCGAATAATGTCTTCTTGACGTGTTTTTTCTTTTTTGCTGAGATACTTTTAGGTGCATTTTTTGTTCTTAATTCTTCCATGTTAGGGGTGGAAGTTAAAAGCCAGTGTGACTTTTGAGTTTTCGGCTTTCTTTTGCCTTGTCCCCGAATGAAAAGTCCTTGTGGTGCTGGTGAAAGAGTGTCAACAGGAAATGGTAATGAATCCGTAGACGTACCTGGTCTCAAATTCCTATCTGCGGTTGTTTCAGTGACATCTCTTCCAAAAGTAAAGTTATTATCCACGAGTTTATTACGATTTTCTTGGATCAGCAATAAGCTAGTTGAATCAGCAGTCGCCACATCTTTTTCAGCAGAGCCAAGTGTCACATCATTACCAGAAGTGGAACAGATTACATCTTCTTCAAAAGATTGGCCTACATTTATAAAACTATTCCTTTCATTTTCATTTGTTGTTGCTGAAGCAGCTGACTTTGTTGCCAAAGTATCTCCAGTATTCAATGAAACACTAGTTGAATCAGTGGTTGTGAAATATTCTTTTGATGAACGGGGCCTGATATCATGAGCGTTTGGCACAGTATTTCCAACATTTATGTTGCTTAACGGAATATTAGTTGTTTCTGCAGGCTCAAAAATGTAGTCTGGAAAAATATCTGGATTGACCGGCCAAAGACCCGTACTTCTGAAGCCATTACATGCATTTGAAACTGTAGCCGTCTTTCCATATGCTAAGTTAAATAAATATCCCATTTGTAAATGAGTCACTACACGACCTGGGTGATTTTTTAACCATTTAGAAACTTCCTGGTGGAAAAAGGTTTTTAAAGGTCCGTAGATACTCATGTCCAGTGGCTGCATATGGTGAGTGCAGTGAGGAGGCAGACACAGCATATGAATGCCATTCTCTTTGGAAAAAGTCAATGGTTCAATGCCTTTGTGACTTGCATGTCCATCACAAGTGATTAGAACTGGATCCCCTTTACTAGATTTGGCATGTACTTGGAAATGTTTTAACCATTTCAAAAATACTTCCGTAGCCATCCATCCTGATTCTTGTGCTAGTCCGAGTGTGCCAGTAGGTGCTTCATCAACAAGTTCATTTTTCATATTCTTGCGAGGAAATATCATGCATGGAGGAATGTATGAACCAATGGCACTTGTGCAACACACAGCAGTGACATTTTATCCTTTTCCGCCACTGGTGAGATACCCAATTTGCTTTCTACCTTTAGTGGCTTAAAATTTTTTGAGTTTTCTGAACGGTGGATAAGCCTTCCGCCACTGGTGAGATACCCAATTTGCTTTCTACTTTTAGTGGCTAAAATTTTTTTGAGGTTTCTGAACGGTGGATAAGCCCGTTTCGTCAACGTTATATATGCGATGTGAGCTCAAGTTGTGAGTGCTCAAAATTTCTTGATATAACTGGAAAAACTTGGTTACTTGTGGTTTATTGAATGCTTGTGCTCTGGCTGCAGAAGTAGGCTCAGGTGTACGTAATGAAATGTCTTTATTCCTGCTTAAAAAGCTATCTAGCCATTCTTGTCCAGCACGCTTCTTTTCTATGTTAAAGTTGTGAGAAAACCCATTCTTCTCTGCTAATTCAAATGCCAACTCTTGGACTGATCTTCGAGTTAATCCGAATAGTCGAGTTTCCAAAAATTTTAAATGATGAACTAGCTGCCTCTCAATTTCTGGAGGAAACGTCAGTTTAAATCTGCCTAAGCCTTTAGCGATAGGCGCTAAAGTTTTATTGGTATTTAGTGCATGTCTCCTCAGTGTATCCTGAGGGACACAAGTCTTCGAAGCTAACAACCATCCCATTCTATTTTCCTTGACTGCTTTAATAGCTTTCTGCATAGACTCTTGACTCCAAGTTTGGCGATCACTTTTTCTTTTACAGTTGCGTGGCATGATATCTGAATAAGAATACAATAAGATTAGGGTGTAACTACTTAAAAAATACGGATGGACAAAATGACATACATATGTCATTTTGCCCGGAGTGATGATATGTCTTTTTGTACGAAAATATATCGAAACAATAATTAGTTCATGATTTCTTCGAAAAGTAAAAACTCATTATAAAAACAACTTGTATTGCAACGCAATGCACCATTATATCGATGTCAATAAACATAAGCGAAATAAACAAAGTAAAACTCACCATAACAAGCGAAAAATCACTGTCAATAAAAAACTTTTATGCACTGTCAACACGTTCTGTCTTGTTACACCAGCACGACTAAGCTAATGGCGCTCTTAACTTCACATGATTGCAGATGCTACCAACTTTACGTGTTGCAATGTCAACAGGAGCGCCATAGCCCGCCAATTTTTTAAAAAGCCCAGTGTGTCATTTTGTCCATATATGTCATTTTGTCCGTATTTCCCCTACTATTGTGTGGTGATTTTTTCTCCTGATGAAAAAAACACTTATCGTAAAAAATATAAGCCAACTTCAAAACGTTTTAAAACGGGCTCATGGAATCGGTCTAAAGTCAGGTTGTCGTGTTAACCCATATTGTTGACCATTTTGCAAATTCTCATGTATAAACGGCGAAATTAATTTTGCATCAATTATATGAAGTTATTTATAATTTGTTCACAAACTTTTCTATCTTATGCCTTTTCGAGGCTGATTTGATATCAACAATTGCGCAGAAATAAGTTGGGTAGACAGAACTACACTCATGTCAGCAGGTTTGTATTTAACATACAAAATGCAAATATCAATAATAAATAATCTTAGAAAAACGTTAGTAATATGCACAACAAATATGGTAAATACTTGCTTTAATGCAAAAACCATTGTTACTCCACATCAATTGGCCACCATTTTGTTGCAATATTTCTGATTACACTTCTTCGTACGACTACAGCCCCTCTCGGGACCAAGACAAATCATGCGTACCACATTTTAGTTGCACAACTTGCTCCACAAATCTGATTAAGTGGCTAAACAAAAAGAAACGTTCAATGCCTTTTGGTGTACCAATGATGTGGAGGGAACCTACCAATCATGCGAATGACTGTTACTTTTGCTTGACTCCACCCATCCAGCACGGTATATCACGAAAAAAGAAACGAAGCATAGTATACCCTGACGTAGCCTCTGTATCCCGACCTGTACCACACGGAATCGATTTACCTGTTCCTCGACCTCCCAAAGAATACCAGCAAGATTCTTAAGAAGCGATAAATTCAATGGAAGTTGACTACAATGAGCCTACAACTTCACAATCGTCACAGTTTGTGGGTGATAATATCATCGAATTTCGCAAGATCAACTCAGCGACCTTATACGAGATTGAAATTTGCCAAAAGATAAAGCGAAATTACTAGGATCGAGACTTAAGCAATGGAATTTGCGGCAACCGGATGTCAAAACCAATTATCCGTTAGCCCAGTGTTAAATTCGAATGGACATCATTTGGCCGGGAAAAGTTCTGCATGCAAAGCAGAACGAAATGACTCAAACAAATGCGACACCAAAACAAAAGAGGATTTTGACGCGAAGAAGCCAATCGTTCTGCATTGATGCAGAACAAAACGAATTGCATGTGTTTAACCCTTTTAGTGCCAGACAATTATATTTTGAGAATTTAATATAAAAATGAAGTTGATCTTGAGAATATAGTTGCCATTAATTTATTGAAATTTATATGCAGGATTTTCGTCGAATTTTGGTGAGTTCTGCAGCACACAGTTCACAATGTGAAGCTTCGGTTGCTCTACAACACAAAACGTCAACTGTGTACACCACCCCAATCCCCTGAACTTAATCCCATTGAGCATTTGTGGGACTTGTTGGAGCGCAGGATCCGTCAGCACAGCATAATCTCGAAGGAAATGCTGAAAAACGTCATCGTCGATGAATGGGGCAAAATTACCATTCAGGACGCAGCCAAATTGGGTCACTCCATGTCAAATCGACATAAGGAGGTCCTTAAGAGGAAAGGTTATTCCAACAAGTTATTAAGCCCTGATATGTAATAAAATATTTGAATATTTCAAACAAATATGTATTTTCATGTACGGATACTTTTTCTGGTTCGTTTGAGTGAGGTTTTTTTTGTTTTTATTTTGTAAAACCTAGTTTTCAAAGGAATACCACGGGAAAATTTTATAGAAAAGTTAGTTTCATTCATGAATAAATTATGCTGCTTAAATATTTAAATATAGCACCCTTCTTTAGCATAAATTCTCTACTATGTTGCTTTCTTTTGATATTGTACGGATGCTTTTTCTGGCAAGTGTATATGTCGACTGTGCGGGATGTCTCGGTGGGTCTTTCACTTGACACTGATAATGCTCCGTTAATGCTTTCGAGACATGTTTTAACTTGTCCGGTGGCTTGTTCGAGACGTGACAAAAAATATTTTTCGATATCTGCGCGTACCGCACTTAAACTTCCGCTATTTCGCGAATTGAGCGACTAAGAGCAGAAATGCTTGTAGCTAAATCACAATTCTTCGACCACGTCACCTCAGATCCACTACGTACACGGTTTGGCTAGCTTTCGGCGACTCGGCCTTTGCCTTTTCTGTTTCTGGGCATTTTCACAAATCGATGTAGGACACTGGCGTACTTCTACAATGCGAACTGGCGAAAGAGTCAAACACGTGTATAATTAATCAAGATAATCTTATTTATTTATTGAGGTAATATACAAAGGAATTCAGATTATTACAGACCCAAGACGAGAATTTAAATTGATGACGCGTTGACTCTTTGTTCGACTGACGCTTGTTTTGTTTTAGTGTGGCCAATGTTGCTGAGGCTTAACGAGTGACTTCGGTGGTATTGCCAGATGGCGCTGTATCTATCAATAGAGCTGATTGTGGCGTTAACAATAGTACATTTCATTAGTTTAAAATTTTCATCTATAAAATCGAAGTATGACCCTTAAATTTACCAAGAATTTGTATCACAATTTTCTGTTGTAAAACGCTTTCGGAAAACTTCATAAAATCGAGCCGCAACACGCTAAGTTATAGACGATTGAAATTTATCAACTACAACAACAATTACATGTGAAACTGTGTAAATACACGTTTGCAAAGAACCCAAACACTACAGTTGTGTAAGAGTTTCGATGAAAATTTTATGAATGTTTTGAAACATTGATATGTTATCATCAGTACTCAAACATTGAGGTCAATAGACTGAAAACAAAATGGCGGCAAATTAAAATACATTATAACCATATATCATTTTTCCAGCTCAATTCATGGAATATATCCACCAAATAATGGTACCTACGAGAAGTTTGCTTCTCCGGCTGGTGGTGCCAATGGGATTTTTTTAACTGGCAATCAATCCCTTCAACTTCAACTTCAACAAGAAAAAATCTCATCCGGCTTTTCATTGACAACGTTGAGAGTAAATAAATTTTAGGCTTGCATTTTGTGACAAGAGAATCCGCCTCGTGACTACATAGAAAAATATTTAAGATTAATTAAATAATAAGATTAAAACTCATGATCTATTAGAATAAATGCAAATTAATTGAATTGTTCAACGAATCAATTAAAGTATCAATTCATACAGAAATGTTTTTTCTTCTACTATAGGTGTCTTTCAAACAAGTTCCAAAAAAATTTTGTTTAAAGAAGACTTTGTAATGAGAAACTTATGATTGATGATAGTCGTTAGGTTTTAAATGATAATTTGTGGTACATATAAGGGAATCGGTTATTTTTTTGCTAATGTAACCCTGAGTTTTGTTAGTGTGCGATCATAACTTTTGTATTTATAGATAAATTCACGTGGATTTTTGACGCATGTAAGCTCCGGGTTACAAATTCGAACTTTAATAAAAATAAATAAAATAAACTTTGTTTTTTTATTTGAGGCAAGAAACTTAAAAAGTTTACTTTGCTTTTCGCGGAAGTCTTTCATTTCATTTAATATACGTCAACATTTACCAGCAACCGCAAACTCGCGGATGGTATGTCTTTCAATCTATGAATAAATGGTAAATCATGATTACTTGGAAAATGCTTGCAGATGGGCATCATATATGTCACGTTAAAGAAATACCAATGATGATAAATTAAGAAAATATGACAAATAATGTCTGAAAAGATTTAAATGATTTGAACCGACAAAAAATTAGCAAATTAATGACTTTGAGGTAATGAGACTTTGATAGTAAATACTTAGAAGTTTTCAAGATTGCTAGTGGAATACATGTAATATATTAAAGACAATATTTTCTAGCGTACGAGTACATACATGCTTTTAATCAGGTGTAAAATTGAATTGGAGAACGAGTTGAAAATAAATCAAAATTTTGTAATGCGACGTTTTTTAAAGTCTTGTTTTCAAAATGAAAAACAAAATTAGATCAAATAAATAAAACCATCAAACTTTCCTCTTCATCGCCACTAAAATCTGCATGTAATTAAATAGTTAGTTCTTTTGCCTTAATTAAGTTGTTTCATTTTAATTTTCAATTAAATTGTCTGTGCTCAATGAACGTGACAAATTAATGGAAAATTTTATTAGTACTTCAATTCGCTTAAAACTTATTCCTTGAATTTATCTTTGATAGTTAAAATTGCAATCATAAATATATTGAAACCCGATTGAAGCTGCTGCACTTCTACGGGAGGCAATTAAATGAAGAGTAGGTAATTGAATGTCAGTATGTGTGAATATGGAGAAACAACCGCGAGACGGATGATCTCATGAAGAAGCAATGACACCTGTAAAGTAGGTTAATATGATAGTCAATCATTTCACACTTTATGATATTATTTTATGTTTCTAGGCTCACCAGTAAGTAGGCCTGCAATTTGCTAATACAATTTGCATACAATCTTAGTAATAATGTTTAAGTGCAATTATCGTTCCAAGGTGAGCTTTCCCCTGACGTATTTGATGCTCAATAATTTGGTTTCGAACTTTTTACTGGAAAAATTTAAATCTAAGAAATCCACTTCCTTCAAGTGTAGTCTCAACTTCTCATGAACTACAGTCCTTGAATAGTTAAACCAGATTCATTTCTTCACTTGCAGCAATGCATATACAAGTAGACACCGATAAAAAGCTAAAAATTCCACTGAAGTTACGAAATAGTGCAAACAACTCATTCACGAAAATTAAAATCCATAACAATATCATGACCATTAACTTTTTACCCTATCGTTCTATGGACGTGAAATTATCTATTTTACGCTCGTTATGATGGTGAATAAATGCAATTGGTGAGCTCATTAATTTTGCACTTAAAATTAGTACAAAAAATTTCATTCGTAATTTGTTTGTGAATGTTCATAAAAAGTGAATTTCCTCTAATTTGATGATCGGCTGATATATCTTGCGTTGCATTTATGAATATAATTTTCTGCTAGAGAAAAAGATGGATAAATATCATCAAAACGGTTAAATAAGCAATACTGGAAAAGTGAATTGCTCACTATATTTTCGGTTGTCCAAGAAATGCTAACAAAAATCAACGTGTCTTCTTGAGTTCCTCATAAAATAGGGGACAATTGGGGACAGTAATTGTCTGTAGAAACGCTATTGCCGTTTTTTGGAGCGTTTTAATTATATTGCGTTTTCGAGACACTGAATGAAATTTTGATGATCAACCACAAAAATATCTACTAATAAGACACAGATTAATCAATTCAAATTGAGTTTTTTCGACATTGATATTCCCTTAATTAATTTACCAAGAAGTCAACGCTATGGGCTGTCACGGAAACCTTTGGGCATTTTTTGTTGCATGCAATCTTTGCACAGGGATAAATTGTGTATGACATATGTCAAAATTGACAATTTTCCGACAGGAATACGCTTGGAGGCTAACATTCTTTGCGGAACTCTGCCTCCACGCACACGAGGAAATTTCCGCAGGGGGAGTGCCCGTCGACAGGAGCACTCTTGGAGGCTAGCATTCTTTGGGAAGCGCCGCTCCTACGGACCCGAAGATATGGGAGGCATCGTGAGGTTCCCTCCTTGGATGACAGATATCGAACCTAACTGAATCTGGACTACGCTTTGGACAATGAACTGGAATTTATGATTTGGATATGATGGAATTGATGATTTGGATATGATGGTTTGGACCTAGTTGCTTTGCACGGTAGCGCCTAGGTGACACTCGTGCGTGAATGGCTCTAATTCAACTATCATACCTTGGTAGGCCTCGGAGTACGTTCGAAGTTCGCACCATTGGGTTGGTAGTGTAGGTTCGGTTGAGACGGACTCCCTATTAATGCTGGTCTGGCTCTGAGCACTTGTCCCCATAAGGGCTTGTGCCAACCCTCACATGGCCTCCCTGCTCTGCAAAGAAAACCATAGAAACAAAAAGGCGATTACATGCACGAACGGAGATAGCGGCTCCAAGGGGGGAGGGGGACGCATTAAAACTAGAGAAACCAAAACCCTTCAATAAGATTTAAAAAAAAAACCAAAAAAGTAAGCAAAAATAACAATAATGACGACACAACCAGCGGCTGCAGCCACGAAGTTAACAGCACATCGGGAGCGGTACTTACGATGACAAAAGCGAGGATGAATACAATGACAGTGAAGCAGATAAAAACTGAGATTAACAGACAGCCTTGATTTGACTAAGACTTCTGCGGCGTTCGTTTGCAACAAAAAAAAAAAAAAATGATGCGAACGCCAGAGCGTCCTAAAAAGGAAAAGCGGGAAACTCTTCAGGACGTACCAGATGTTCGAGCGGTAGAGGAAAATATAAAGAACATCGAGAAATTTTTAAATAAGAATAGAAATTCCAAAAGCTTCGTTTTTCGACTATAATCATTTTTATTTTCTGTATATGCGCATTTCGACCACAACATACGGTCATCCTCAGTACACTACTTCGTACCTATCTTAACCTACCTTTATATACTAGAGGGTGTACGGTGCCAACCAAAAACCCATAGAAATGAAGAAGAGCTACGTGGAATAATATCGGATGGGAATTCTCCCACGTATAAGGTTGCAAAGTGGATCATCACTGAGTGCAATAAAATAGGATATACGTACGGTGACAGATCAATCAAAAATTCGTTTGAACTAGTTGACAAACTAAGAAGTGTACAAGTAGCCGATGACGAGATATTAGTTTCTTTCTATGTGCAATCGTTGTTTCGTAGTACGCCAGTGAAGCAAGCAATTTACGAATTAACTAAGTGGATCGAAAAACAGGACACTTCAATAGAAGGGAGAAAGATAGCGGTACAATACGGAAACCTGGCTAGAATTTGTATGAGCGAAAATTATTTCACATTCAGGCGCAAGTATTACAAGGTTACCAAAGGATTAGCAATGGGTAACCCTTTGTCACCATTGTTGGCGTAGATCTTTATGACGAACATTGAAAAGCGAATCCAAGAACAACAGTTTATGCCAAGGATCTGGTGGAGATATGTGGATGATGTCATAGCGGTGGTACGAAGAGAAAAAGCATTGGAAGTACTTGAGCAGCTCAACAAAGTGCACAATAATATACAGTTCAAGATGGAAATGGAAAAGGAAGGCGTGATACCGTTTCTACATTTGCAGATCAAACGAAACAATAGTCAGCTGGAATTCGATATATATAGGAAGCCAACAAGCACTCAGAGGACGATTATAGCTACATCCGCTCATACATATCCTCAAAAACTTTCAGCATACAGAAGTATGAATAATCGTCTCGAAAAGTTGCCTTTATCTGATGAGCGGTATAAGAGGGAAAAGCTTTACATCATGGAAACAACGGAATTGAACGGATTCGATCGCCGAATTATTCCGAACATCATCAACAAAAAGAAGAAACAACTATATAAAACCGAACTATCAACTTTATTCAATCAGAATGCAACGATCGAAGCCAACGAAAAGCGAAGAATTAGCATCCCGTATTCAAGAATGTTAAAGACATTGGCACCTGTACTAACGAAACACCAACTGGAGGCAATAGGTACAAGCAAAATGAATAAACTAGCAGAGCAGCTGACCAACGTAAAGGATATTGAAACTAAGGAAGAACAAGTTGGGTAAACAGACCTACGCTCATGTCAGAAGGGTTTTGTATTCAATTTACAAAATGCAGTCACCAGACCGAATAAAATCAAGAAATATGTCATTGACGATTTTATTGGAGAAAATATGAAATTCTAAGATCATACTATTATTGACAAAGTTGAACGAATTTCGACTTCTGAGGTTGTTGTTATTGTTATACTCATAAATATCTCCTTTGATAATTATTTCAGATGTCCATTCGCGAGGGAGGAAACACATTTTTCATGTATTTCCCCCCTGTACCCCAACTGAAGCAAAAACTGACAGTTTAAGAACTGTTTTGAAAAGCTCCAATGAAAACTTTCATTTCATACTCATACCGGCTACGTTTGATGAATTTTTTTCAGGGGCCACTCTCCTGTACTGTTATCATCGATTAATGGCCATTTTTTTTGAATCCTAGAGTTGTTACAAATCCCTTTTGCTAGGAGCTCTCTTCCGCCTCTTTGACTTGTTTCTTCTATGAGTATAAATTGTAGGTACTCATTTTCAGTCATTCATTAAATTGAATCAAGTGTTCAAAGCATGCACCTTAAACGTTGAAGTTGGGAAAAAATAACTCAAAATTATTCAATTTTCGCATTTAAAACAGCCACTATTTTGTTTTACGATTACTGATACCACTAACTAAACCGATTTTCAAAAATATTCATAACACCAATCATTCCTGAAATTTTCATGCAAATCCTAGCAAAACTGTAGTGTCTGAGTCGGTAAAAACGCATGTTGTTCCATAGCTATTTGTTGCCATAGTAATAAATGCAGTGCATATTTTTCCATAGTAATACAGGAAAATTCAAACCGCTATAACTTTGCTAAATATGATTCAATCTTTATGAAACTTGCAGGGTAGATCAATTATTGAATTTAAGGGTACCGGTAAGATTTTATTCAAGAAAACATAAAATCGATAAATCATACTATTACTAACAAAATTGAGTGAATTGCGACTTCTCACGTATTTGTTGTTGTTGTACTCATCAAGGCCTACATTCTTGATTTTTTTCAGATTTTTCGGATCACAGGTGTCCAATCGCGAGGGGGGGGGGACACAAATTTTTCGTGTATTTCCCCTCCCTGTGCGCCCCTCAAAGCAAACTTTGCCAAACTAAGACCTGTTTTGAAAAGTTCTCATCAAGGCCTTTCATTTGATACCCATATCGGCTACCTTCAATGAAATTTTTTTTTCCGGGTTTCACTCCCCTATATGGGGAGACCCCCCTTAAATGCCTAATAAAATTTTTTGTAGTTGAACTTTGAAGAGAACACCACTTTGCACCTACATACAAAATTTGATGTTTCTAGCCTAAGTAGTTTCCGAGAAAAACTGCTGTGACACACGGACGGACGGACGGACAGACAGACAGACGGACAGACAGGACGCGATTTTAGTAGGGTTTTGTAAAATTATTTTACAAAACTCTAAAAATGCGGAGTGTACAAGGTGACGTGTCCTGAATGTGGTATGATTTATATTGGTCAAACGAAACGTTTAGTGGTAGTTCGATGCGAGGAATACTTCAAAGAAGCTGTGGCAACGAAGAATGCAAGTAGAACAAATTTTAAATCATCAGTGGCAGAGCATATAGTTAAAAATGGCCACGAAATAACAATGAACGACGTCGAATAAGTCAAAGATATCGATAAATGGCAAAAACTTGATTGCAGCGAGAGCATACAGATTAGGAAAGTACCGGCAAATTTAAGAATGAAACCGACCTAGGGTATAATAATTCAAAACTCATTAATCTAATTAGGTAATACGGATTAAGTTATGAATGTTAGAATGTAAAAATCCTATTGTGCAAAGAATACAATTAGTGTTCCAAAACCCTTCTTGTATATAAAGGTAGGTTAAGATAGGTAGGAAGTAGTGTACTGAGGATGACCGTGTATTGCGGTCGGAATGCGCATATACAGAAAATTAAAAATAGATATAGTCGAAAAAGGAAGCTTTTCGAATTTTTATTCTTATTTAAAAATTAATCAACGACTATATAGCCCGGAAAAACAAATATTGAATTGTATATCGAGAAATTGATGGTCACTGGTGCGATCACTACCGAAATGACCGAAGCAACGATCGGAAATCCCGAAAAATTAACGAACCATCCTGAATTCCACAAAGAGACTATGGTAGGAAAAGAGAGGAGCGACCAGACAAATAGAGCGCCGTTGTGTGATTTCATCGCCACCGTCGAAAATGTGGTGGAAGTACTGTACTCGGAAATGGGAGCCTAAGATAGGTGGTCGCAAAGTACAATTGCCGCCCAGCGACATGAAGGAGAAAGGCTAATCCGAATAACGGGGGGTGTTCTAAAAAGAATACAATCTGTATGTGACTCCCCAAAAATCTACAAAGCAATAAAGGTTCGGTTCCTTCTACTGGAGGAGCTCCTAGAGCGCATAGGGCATTATCGAAAGAGCTGGCTTAAAGCCTAAGAGGACCAAAGGGCCGTAGAAGAGCAGAATGCTAAAAAAGCGCTGAGGACTAAGTCTAAGGAGTACGCGTTGACAGCTCTAAAAAATCAACAAAAGAATAGCGTCTAGCCCAATCAAAGGAGATCGGGATAAAAGAAGGAAGGAAGAGGTACTTGATGGGTGTGGAACTCTAGATCAGGTGCTCCAGATAGTGCTGACAAAAGGGGTGAAGAAAGCCCCAGAGAAACTCTTTCAAAAAGTGCCAGAAAAAAAAGTTCGCACGGATACCACACAAGAAAAAATACCTGATGCGAAACAGGAGAGAAAGAAGCCCTGACGAAGATCCCGGCAGCAAGCACTGCTGGTAAAATATTAGGGAAAATGTAAGGCCCGAAGACACCAACACTGCCATTAAAGCAGTTCGATCAACGCGTTTGGGCCACATGATGAACTTGGCGTACACATGTATCTCATGAAATTCGTCATACTAACTATTGAATATGACCACGAAAAATTTCACATAATCATATAATTTTATTTTTGCAATTCAATGCACCTCGTTAATTATTATCCTTGTTTTAAAAAAATTAATGAGTAAAATGTTTACTATCAATTAATAAGGAGATTGCACATTCAATTTGAGAGTTTCACAGATTTTTTTCTTTTTTAAGCAAGGAAAAGACTAAAGCATGAGATTTCTTGTAATAGTATTTATCTTTATATATGCTTAGCATTTATATAAAATTGAGATAAATTTTGAAAAAGGATATGATAAGAAATAGACATACATTGTGACAACGAAGTACGCACAAATTGTAATTTAAGTTCGCCGGGTTAATGATATTTCAAAAATTATATTTTGTTAAGCTGATAAGGCTGTCTTTAATTACTATGCTAAATATGAGCGCGATCTGTCAACCAGTTTGTTTACAGCAGCTGCTTAAGTCGGTACACCTCAGTTGTGCGTTGCAATTTTTGTGATTTTGTTTTATTGTGACCGAATTTAAAGCCAAAACGCTATAAATACCATCGATCAACCATTGCATTCATCAGATTTGGCTCCGTGTGATTTAAATGAATAATTAAATATTTTGCGTATTATTTACAATTTACGGGTACTTTTTTTGTCATAATGTAAAACAAAACTCACGGGAGGAGCCGAAGGCCATCCCAAAAAGTGCTCATAAAAAGTGTTTTGAGGACGTAAGTGTAGTGCATCAGATGGGGATTACTTTGAGGGCGACAAAATAAATATTCATATATTTTGCATATTATTTGCAATTTCCGGGTACTTTTTGTCACAACGTATTTGCGGGTAGAAGGAGGTATTGTAGTAAAGGGAACTATTTAATGATTTTGAACAGTATTTATCTCCCATTTACCTTTTCGTGAAGATTCCTCGAGCAGTTTGCCTAGGCAGGCAGCTCGACTACCACATGTGGGAATCACAAAAGCCAGTAGAATACTCGCTAACAATTCATATTAAGACAGAACAACTACATAATTATTTGCTCGCCCCGCTGACTAGTTCCACGGACATCCAAATTCGATTAAATACTCGTGAGAAGTGAAGCTGTTCTGGGAAAATTGTTGAAAATTTTTATTCTCGCTCTTCCTGCCAGCTGTGCTGCTCGTGGCGGAGACTACTTGAATTTCACCAACCACCACAGCACTCCCCCTTCCCTAAGATTCTTGTGTCAGGTACAACTCGATCTTGGTTGCTGTACTTATGGATGTTTTCAGCTGGAAAGATTTTTTTCTCGTCTCCTGAAAATGCAGATTTTAGGCATTTTACGGAAACGTTGATTTTACGGTCGTCTTGCTCGATACTGAACACTCGGTCGCTGATTCTTTTGAAGACTTTGAATGGTCCCATATTTAGTGACTCTAGTGACTTGTAGACTGCGTCCGTGTGGTTACAGTGTTCACTTTTTTTTGCTAGGACTTTCCGACAAACTCAGTGGGGTCAGGACAATCTAGTTCAGTGAGTATGAGTTTGCTAGGGGGTATGAAGTATTGTTCCGTAAATTAGTTCTACTGCTGTGTAACTCATGCCCTTTTTAAATTCTGTCCTGAGCCCAAACGGGGCAGCATTCAGGATTTATGTTCTTTCGTTGTCTCTATCATACACTAAGGCTGCTTTCCGTGTGTGCCACCTTCCACCAACTCGTTGGACTGTGTATAATAGGCCGTTATCCGAGTGTCAATGCACCCAAAAGAGAGTCAAGGCTGTGAATAGTCCTATTTCAAATTGAGTTTCTTGACCCGTTGTGATCGTTTCTGGTGCTTGAAAATGGTAGACCCAGCATTAAAGGAAGGCTGATGTAACATTGCCTGACCATTGCAAAAAATAACCCATAATCATTAGAAAATATTTGCAGCCATTGAATGGAGGTAGAGGGCCTACTTAATCCAGGTGGACATGCTGAAATTTTTTCGAAGGTACTGCGAAACCAGCTGGGCTTGCATTGAAATGCCTTGAAATTTTGCTAGTTTGGCAAGTTAAGTAGAAATTCAGTCATAAAATTGACGTGCTTCCCAAATCAATGCCTCTATAAAAAAGCCTGGAAATCATAGGATAATGTAACTTGCAACTAGATTGTCCTGATACAGAAAAGATGGGCTAAAAGCATTTAGGCGACAATACTTATCAAGGAGCAAATATTGACTTGTACCTCTACTTATTAAAATCAACTCATAAATGTTGAATATCTACGTAAATTTGACGCCAAGAAGTCTCAAACGGCTTCAATAGCAAAAACTCCGAGCAAAACCTCCAAAGTCAACTAGCCCCTATTCTGGAGAGCACATCGAGTGATGAGCTATAGATGGAAGTGAAAACGGCATTGAAAACAGTAGCAGAACAATTGTTTATGTAGTCTAGCCGAAAAAGGTACGATTGCTTGGTCGAGGAACGCGAGGATGCGGTAAATAAGGAAAATCAGGCACATACAATATTTGTAAATAGGAATACCTGAACCAAAAGAGAAGAATATGAGCATCTCCATCTAGCAGCGATTAACATTATTAAAAAAAGAAAAGGAAATATTGTGATAAAGACGAATAATGGAAAAATATAGGTAATGGTTTAGCGAGGACAATACAAGAGAAGCTTACCAAGTATGTTGACTGAGCCTGATGGAGATCGAGCATATAAACGTGCTATCATGTTGTTAGCCAAGATGGCCCAGGTGTTGTTCTTTCACTTAGGAGACTATTGTTCTAGGCACCTATGGAAACAACCACAGGCTTTATGGAAATTTAGCTCGAGTATAACTTGAATGTTGGGCGTGTTCACACATGCATATAAAGGTTTCGCTCTCTACCAATATATGTTATTGTAATTCATGCAATCCCAACTAAATTCACAAAACAAGAAAACTATTGGGATTACTTTGAATAAATCAAAACGACAATTTCTTAGCCGATAAGCTAAAAACCAACAGCTCTCACTTTGCAATGACCACAGAAAAATTGCAATGTGGCCAAACCCTAAGACTATCCCAGACATCAGTGACTACGATGGCATTGTGCTTAACGTGCTTATAAAGGAATCACCATTCAAACCCCAGCCTTGAATTGTTCCTGACTATTCCAATGCCGTCCTGAAACTTTTAAGCGATCCCCTCTCAAAGTCGTTTCACCCTTTGCGACTTCCATATGATAAAAAATAACGAATGAAGCCATAGAATGCGTAGTCTTTGAATACACTTACATTGTTCAACAAACTATGGAAAAATTTATTCCAAAACGCATAGTCCGATACCGAGACACAATTTCACTGCCCTCATTCGTTATTGATGCAATCAAGAGGAAAAAAGGGCTTTGCAGGAAACTATTTAGACACGTATATGACACAAGATATTCATACCTACTTTATGAAATTCATGTCTTAACTAAAAAAATGCGGTGTAATATTGAAATGTTATACTGTTAACACTTCCGAAAGAAATTCCATAGCCTCAAACCTGAAGCTGAGACCTTTAGAGAGCTAAATTTTACTGTATTAAACCTTTTTTTTTTGTGGTTAGAAGGTGAATGCTATTTACGCATTGACCGTGGGGCTTCCATGCTCACGAGTGACTGGACTATCCGCTAAAGACCTCTCCAGTCAACAAGAGAACCTAAGCTGGAACCGTTTGACACATCACTTCGGGCCAGCTATCGTTTTGCTACGCCGTGAGATGGCTTCAAGCTGGGAGATCCCAACTCTACCCCAGCCTCAACGTCGCCAGCTGCTGTGAGTCCCTCTTATCTTTCAGGACAGCGCGATCATAGTGTACCATATAGTTCCATTTTTCAACCGATGTAAGCATCACCACGACTATTCTATCCGGAGTGAGCTCTCTCGTCTCCCTGTAGAGGTTTTGTCGAAGCCTGCCCCATTATTTGGATGCAAAAAAAGTGCGGCAGACATCGTTGTTTATCTCTTGGGGAAAATATACAGTCAGAGGACTGTGATTCACGAATCTTGTGCAGATAAGACTGAAAACACACATGCCCACTTAAAATCTGGATCAGGTAGAAGTCAGGCTCACCATGCCTTTAATTTAGCCACATTCTCACATCCGGGGTGAAGCGCGCAGTCCACCTTCCCTTTGCGCAATCCACCGAAGACTGCTGCCAATCATTGAGTGAGCACTATCTCTCCTCGCAGACAACCGTCTCCCTCGCGTCCTAGCTTTGACGTAGGTTAACAGTGTGGCACTCTCTAGGAAGGAGGGCAACAAGTATCACGCCTGCAATAAAATGATGATGCAGTCCTCAGTGATCCTCTTTTCTGTACCTGTGTTTCCAATATACTAGCTTCACCTCGCTGTTATATGCGGTACCCCCAAAAAAAGGGTGAAAATCTATTCACATCTCATCGCTACCGACCAGTATCTCTTTTTTTATGATTAAAGATTTAACAGATGGACATATGAGCTCCTATATCACTTTCTCTCACCTCCAATTTGCAATCAAAAATCATACTCTGTTGAGCATACACTTGTGATTCTTAAGAACTACATGACGCATTCAAAAACAAACCTACTATAGCTTCTTCGTTGTATATCCGTAAAACCTTCGACTCTGTATGGAAGCATGGATTAATCTAGAAGCTCCTTCTTGTAAATTACAAATCCATTTATGCAAACGTATTCTGAGCTTCCTCTCAAATAAATCCTTACAAGTTAAAGTTATCACCCCCTCTAATCCGTTTACTAATATTGTACAACAGGCATACTCCAAGACTCAGTAACAAAAAAAAATAAAATAAAAATAAAAACAGGCTCTGCATTCTCCACCCTTCTCTTCTGTATATACACCACAGACATCCCTAACCAACTCAAACAAGCAAATTCAATCAAAATACTTCAATTTGCATAATATTCTCCGTCTCCAGCCAAAATATCTCCCTTCTCAAAATCTACCTGAACAATTACCTATACTCGTACATCATCGATAACTTCCTGTCTAGACGGAAATTGGTGCTCAACCCTGCAAAGTGTAAATCGATTGTCATTTGCAACAGCAGAGGTAAATCTATCTAGTCACCACTGAAAGACGGTCATTTTAAACTTAGCTTAAAGGGTCCACTTCCTCTCAAAAGCTAAGTCATATACCTTTGTATAAGGATTTGTATAAGTCTATTCCCATTTCTAACAATCACCAATAACTTGAAAAAAGCATGTTGCGCTTTTAATCCACTCGCTCCAATAATGAGATCCAACTCCCCCTTCCAACTAACAATCAAGATGATGTGCTACAATGTACTCATGCGCACAATCTTTCCTATTGCTTCGTGTTATGGTGCTGCCTTTTCCAAATCAGATGGAATGGAACGTATTGCCAAAAGACCCAAGCTCCAATACTGTGCCAAAGTCTGGAACAACCCTGAAACTGGCCATTTCAAGCCAAACGAAATTCTCTATAATACTGCACGTATCAAGAGAATTGATCATTTCCGCATGAGCATACCTACTTCGCTTCGTCTTTTACTGCAAAAAAAAATATGTAAGCCACCTTATCAGCGGAGACGTAAACGCTATACCACAGATCTTTGATGTAACGCATAAACCTCAACTCTCACTGGTTAATTTCCTATTTACATACCAACGAAAGCAGCTTTTCGACCCTTAGGGCAAAATTTTCTTTTCTTTATTTCACAGCCTAGCATCCAACAGTGTTTGGTAGTGTTAGGAACTTTCCACCATGCCAAGCTTAAAAGAAAAACTTATACACAAAAACCAAAATAAACCGCGTGACTATACAAAAATGCCAAAGAAAACTTTCCACAAGCCGAACCACATAAAAAACGAAATAAATCGTTTGGCTAAATAAAAACATAACGTAAACCGTCCACTAGAAACCCAAACTACAAAACACAAAATAAAGCAAAGTAATACAAGTACCACATGGACTAATAAAAAACAAAACAACATATAGCAGAAAAACGTAAAAGTACCGCATAGCCAAATAAAAAATAAAAACAACACGTAACAGAAAACCTCTGTGAAGCATCATATGGCTAACAAAAATAAAATAACACGCTTGCATTACAATACATTACCCGGACAAAATAAAAACAAATCTCGCCGGCACAAAACAAGTGGCGACCTTGTCAAGAAAACTAAACAACACGAACAGAATTAGGTGAATCAGCTATGGGAATCACCGATCAAGTTGCATAACAACACATGTGGGGATCGCTGGTCGGGGTAACTAGTGGAAGTGTTGATATGCACTTTGTGAGCGAGGTATGGGTTGGAATAAAGAAAGTAATGAAGATGCAGATTCGACGTGAATTTTGCATTAAGCAAATAATAGAGGTAATCCTTAATGAAATTGAGTATGAAATTATGGACTGAGGAAAATGCGGGTTCAACACAAAGTTACATTACAAAATTAAGTTTTTGATCAGCAGGGCAGTTGAACCATATGGAATTATAGATTGAGGTCTACGCAGCGTTGGCTGATTTGACCAATTTTAACGATTGGTCGGAGTAGAAGAGCGTTCAGTCATTTTATCTACGTGAAAACAGTGTCACTAGGCGTAAGCCGAGGACATGGGCCAGAATAGTCGTTTTTACCTACGGTTTCAGTATCGCTAGTCGTACGCTGAGGTCACGGGCCACTTCTACTACGAGATCGCCGACCATCCTGGGAAAAAAGTATAACAGTGGGATTCCCGCGCAAAACTCACCGAAGCACTGATTATATTAACAAGATGCGTTCCAAAACAAACGAGACTTTTGTCATGAAATTTTTTTGGTAGCGTCATCTATGAATGAGATAGTGCGTTAGAAAGTTGCATCCCTCCCTGACTTCCAGTGCAAGTTAAGTGACACTCGGATCAGTGGAAGCGAAGTTGTTACGTCTAAAGTGACAGTATGTTTGTGTCGTCGGCACAAAAATGAGTTTCGAACAAAGAGCTAATATCAAAGTTTGTTTTAAAATCGGTAAAAAGTTTACCGAAACAATTGAATTGATGAAAAAAGTATATGGCGATGATTGTCTATCTCATGCCAGAGTTCATGAGCGGTTAACACGTTTCAGAGATCGTCGTGAGGACATAAATGATGATGAACATACGGGCCGCCCAAAATCAGTGATCACCGAAAACTCCATCAAAATTGTGCGTGAATTTATCAAAAATGAGCCGAAATCATGGTTGAAATTCACGGGATCGGAATTGAATATCTCCAAAACATCGATTTATCGCATTTTAACGGATCATTTGGGCTTCCGACAGATCTGTGCACGATTTGTTCCGCACGAGTTAAATGATGACCAAAAATTGCTCAGAATTCAATCCACTCTTGTGACTGATTTTTCGTATTCGCCTGATATGGCTCCCTGTGACTTCTTCCTATTTGGAAAATTGCATTTGGCCATGAAAGGAAAACGCTTTGCGTCCGTAGAGGGCATCCAAAAGGCTTGTACCGACATCTTGAAAGACATTCCGGTCAATAACCTGAAGAACTCTTTCGAAAAGCTTTTGGATCGCGCAAAACAGTGTATCGAGGCTAGAGGAGACTATTTTCAATAAATAAACTCGAATTTATCAGAACAAAGCTCCTATCGTTTCTATTTTAGCTCAGTCTCGTTTATTTTAGAATGCAACTTGTAGCATAGTATAAGTGAAATTGATGTTTTCTAAAATAAATAGTATCATAGGTAAAGCCATCAGACTTTAATGATGAGCTAGTATGTAAGTGAATTGTAAATATTACATTGAGTCTGAATAGATTTTTCTTAATTTCTAAACTCTGTAACCCTTGGGCCCATGAGGTCCAGCTGCCCCAAGGATTATGTACTGTGGCAGCTCCTGAAGACGAAACAGTCTTAAGAAATTATTAACAAATTCTCTGGGCTTATAAGGATATATCATTCAATTATTCAATTATATGAACGATTAATTTGCTATACAACAAATCAGAAAATGTAAACAAAAACCAACCACATAGGTCAGTTCTTCAAAGCATCATTCAGCATTATTACACAACATGACACGAAAGTAAACAAAAAGCTGTTCTCACATGCTAACCTACCTACAGCCATCATTCAACCAGACCTATTTGATTTTCACTTTTCAAAATTGTAATTAAGTCCAAGCGTATCTTCACAAATTGAAATTTGCTGCCAATTACAAATCATCTTACCAACATTATCTTTTGGTTTGTTTTTGCTTCCCATTTCCATTTCCCACACCACTCAGCCTTGATGTTGTCTTCAAACGCGAGTTTCGTAACACTTGATCAGATGCGCGGTTAGTCTGCGCCTAATTCAGAAAAAAGGTATTGTAATTTTCCCCGAATATAATAATTATTTTACTGTTGAAACAAACGAATTGGAAGCGTAACGATTCCATGACATTTTCATTTGTTATATCGGAACCTTTCCAATTTCTCACGATTCATCATAGTCAACGCGGACCGCGCGATGTACATCTTAGTCTTCATCACCATCATTATCATTATCATGATGGTTTATTTGTGCGGTGAAGTGATGAGAATCTGGTCTTGCATCTCGTTAATGTTGGACCACGGTGGCGATGTTTATGTTTAATAACGCATGGAAAATGTTGCGAAAGATTAGATTGCTGTTTAGAATCCAAATATGCATGTGCACGTTGCACGATGGGATGCAAAGATGCGTTAAATGCACTTGTAAGTCGGTTAGTAAATGTGCAGAAATACTTATACAAGTTTGGAATGTTGTTTGGGAATCCTGCCATTAATTAGCAACGCAGCAGAGGCTTCGAAGTCGACATTAACATGTTGGTGATAGTTGCCTAGTGCCCACGATAAATGTATCAGAGTCGTCCTACAACACTTTCAATGATTTCGATGGTATAATTAGAGTTTAATCTTAAATCAAGTTTGATCAATTGAGAAAATGATTTTATTGAACGATTAAGCTTAATTATGCCTTTGAAAAGTTGCGAGCAGCCTTCAAATATGAAATTGAATGCAAGAAACATTTCTACCACAATAACCCCTTGTGTTATAGCTCGTTTTAAAGAATATTTACGCCAAGCGAACATAACAAATCAACAGTCGTGTTCCACGTTTTTAATGACGATTATACGAGTAAGTTAAACTTGTAAAACAAAAAAATTTTGAAATAAGATTGAACATATATGACTACTTTGAACTTTTATCAAGTATATATTCAATCCTTGCTTTTAACGAAAATCAAATTGCCAAGGAGACACACTCGATCAAGCCTGACTTAAAAAATTGGTCGTGATTGCTGGAGATGAAGCGCGGGGCACTGCAAAGCGCATCGGAGTTTTACTCGTAACCTGAGATCTGAGGCCCCATCGCAAAAATAGAAACAAACGTCGCAGTGGAAGCTATAATTAATGTTAAATTACCGGCATTTTGAAAACAGTAACCGAAATTGTAATTCTTAAGTGTCGAATCCTAATTCGTGGTCAACAAAGTGACAATTGACAACGCAAAATTTCACGCCATTATAGCTGCACTCGATTTGCCAGTGATGGAAGAAATCGCCGATTTATTGGAGAAACCGCCATGAACCGAAAAATACTTCGCAATCAAATCTATGTTATTCCCACGATTTTCCGATTCTCCCGAAAGTCGATTCAGCCAAGCTTTGTGGGAAGTCAAATAAGAAGACCTCTAACCCTCACAGCTCTGGCAAAAAATGAAAGAGAAGAGGCCCTAAAGACTTTCTGGATGAAAAAAGTCCCCGCCCATGCATGAGAAGTTTTGGCAGCAGTGTAGGAAACTTAATAGAAATGGCGGGCAAAATCTTGCGCAAATTTGATTTTCCTACAGAAATACAAAGAGCAAGCCAGGTACAGCAACCAACCTCAAACTTAGCAGAACAAGTCGCTAAACTGACATTGATAGTCGAAAGTCTCAAGTCAAAAACACCAGGACACACGACGCGTTCATAATCAAAGTCACGAATACGTGCAAAATCAGCAGATGGACTTTGCTTTTATCACCAATAATTTGAAAACAAGGCCAGGAAGTGTAGAGCTCCGTGCAACTTCATGAAAGTGATAAAAAACTGAATTCCTCGTCGCGTGTGACGATTGATTTTGGATCGCTGGCACTGTATGCAAGATTTTGCCTAGTTGGTGATATTTTTGTCGATTCCCGGCCAAGTATATTTTGCTCAAATATGCTTGCTGGTAGCTCTTCCCCTTGGTTGAATATCTTCTGTCTCAGTGTACGGTCGGATTGTTTCTGCCGATGTATCGCAGTAAAGGGGTTCTTTTTATGGGCCTGCTTGCAGTTGCCTTTTTAGCAGTTTTAGCTCTGTATTTTATTCTTGTTTTCTGGCAAGCTCACCAAGATCTGTTACTGTTGGCATTGTGATTGCCTCAATTTTCAACACTGCGTGTTCTTGGTTCCACCAATGTGTTCAAATTTGGTTGAGAACTGCGAAATGAGTTGGAGTTGTCAGCATTGGCGAGAAGATGCTTTGTCCGCATTTTGATAAAACGCAAACGTCAATGGTTTGGGATAAGTTCGCATGACAAATTGTTGGCCTTCCACGAAGTATTTGAAGTGCTTCACCACCATACAAACTGCCAGCAATTTGAGGTCATATGTACTATATTTCGACGTCCAAATGTCATCACGAGAAATTTGAAGAGTCCGAATGGTAATGTGTTTGCTGTTTTTCTATGTCCTCGGCTGCTACAGGTACTTGATGGTACGCTTTCGCAAGATCAATTGTTGAGGATATTGGCTTGCCCGCTAAGTGCTGAGTTATGTCGTGTAAATGTGGCACCGGGTAGCTGTGTGGAATTATTACGGCGTCGAGACATCTGTACTTGCTGCATAGATGTCATCCCATGTTTTCCTTTTGTTTGCGGAGTAAGGGGCTTGCCCAAAGACTGCTTGACGATCTGCGAATGCCTTTTTGCATCATAAGTTCAAAGTTTGTCTTTGCAGTGGTAGTCATTTGGGGCGTTCTTTGAAGAGTGGCCCTTTGGCCTGGATGTGAAGGAATACCAAGTGTTTCATGTCACTTTGCGCGTTGGTGGAATTTGCTGGTTGGATCTATGGTAAATATACGCGAATAAGTGCAATTGAAATTTAACGCGTCTACGTGTAGTTTGGTTTTCATATCGACAAGTTTCCTAAATAAAATGTCCACAAATAACCCAAACTGTTTTAGGAAATCCGCGCCCAAGATCAGTCTTGTTATTTTTGCAATATAAAATTCTCACTTAAACTGTCTTCTAAGTCCGAAGTCGAGCGTTAACACTTTCTTTCCAAACGTTTCTATTTTAATTCCATTCACGGCAAATAGTTGCGATTCTGATAACACTTTTTCATCTTCACCTGATATGATGGATACTTCGGCTCCAGTGTCAATAGGGAAAGAATAATTGAGCTTTATACCGCTTACTATTCAGCGGTTTATATTTAATCGTCGCCATAAATCGTTTGAACCTGCGGCGAGGAATTCAGTGTTTTTTCACTTTCATGAAGTTGCACGGAGCTCTACACTTCCTGGCCTTGTTGTGTACCGCATCAATTCACGCAAAAAAAAGCGGATGTTTTGAACATGTCCATATTGATATTGTGGGACCACTACCACCGTCCAAGGAGCAAAGGTACCTAATCACGATGATCGATCGATTCACCCGGTGGCCGGAGGCAGTATCTATCAGTGACATCACAGTGAACTCTGTAGTAACTGCTTTCTACACGCACCGGATCTCCCCACGGAATTCCTGACCTAAGTCGACATGGGACCTACAAGAGCTTTTTAATGCGAAAGAGTTGAATCATGCCTTGTACAGAATGTTTGCTGGGTTTAAATGCGTTTCGGGAGTTTAATCCAACAGAAATTTATACGACTGCACAAATAAAATCTACCTACGCTAACAACAACGCAACCTCTCCTGACCTAAAACAATATGCGAATTCAACAAAAACGATGGCACAGAAAATCGCTTCACTCAGCGGCTTGGTTGTGGCGCACAAACAGGCACCAGAAATATGGTAACTGGAACTCACTAGCACTCAGCACACATCGTTAATTAATTTGTGGCGCACAAACAGCCACTAGAAATACGGCAACCCAATAGCACTTAGCACACACCGCAAATTAATTTTTCGATCGAAAACTAAATCGCGCAACCACTTCAACGTAAACAAACATATGCTACAGTCATCGCCTGACAATGGCAAAAGGAAATGAAAAAGTTTTGTGCATCGAATGCATTGGATTCACGCGACGTTTGAAAAAGCTTGACAGTCCATCGAATAGAAATATCCGGAAGCGATGCGATGGTGACGGATGGCCCCATTGCATCGAAACTAATGGTTAGCCATAGATGGTTGCACGAAAATTAATTTAAGTTGAAGGAACAAAGGGACGTGTGCAATTTTTTGGGTGAACCTTCGAGCAGGCAGTAGCAAATTTTCTGATTGGGATTTTGTCAGCGAAGTTTTGGGGAGTTAAGCAAGAGAACAATTTTCTGATTTAATTCTATCGGCAAAGTTTTAGAAATTTGGAAATGAATTGAATTGAAGAAGTTTTCTGCAACGCCCTGGAGCAGGAGTACGGAAACATTAACTTCTGGTCCTGTTTTGGCGGAAATAGTCCACGGTCCCCTGCATCGAGATTTTGGAGCTAATCTTACTTGTAAGTAGAGTTAGAAGTTTTATAAACTGATTTTGCACAAAATTATGAATGAATTATAGTGGAGAAATAGGAGCGTATAAAGAGTTTTCCATGATTTTGGAAAGTGCTGAAGTTCGGAGTGAAGTTGTAAAGTTCGGCTCGGAAGAGGTAGAAAATTCGTGACGGACACGGTTAGTTTCACGATTCGCAGAGATGTGTTGGGGTGTTACATAAACAGTATACCCTATGTATACTGCATGAAGTGGGAGCTCACTTTGATGTGGGTACTATATACATCATCAAGGCTCCCGGGGAGAGAGATCCTCCTGCATGACACTTACCTGCTACCGCATCTATCCAAACTAAATCAACAAAGACAAGAGTTTATTTTAGAGAATTAATTTTATTTAACTGTTTCATTGTTTCACACGTTGAGTTGAGTTTACGCTCACACTACAAGCAAGTTGATTAACGACGAATCACGTCCTGTCTATCCATCTGTCCATCCGTCCGTGTATCACACTACTTTTTCTTGCAAACTACATAAGGTAGAATCATAAAGTTTTGCTTTGAGAGATGCAAGGAAAGGGGAAATGTACGAAAATTGTGATTCACCCCCTCGCGATTGGATACCCTTGACCCGAAAAATCTGAAAAAAATCACAGAGGTTAGTCTTTAGGAACACAAGGGCAAAAAATACCTCAGAAGTCAAAACTCCATCAACTTTGTTAATAAAAGTAAGTAAGTTTTCTGATAGCAATTGTAGGTGTCCTAAAAATTACAAAATGATCTAACAATAAACAGCCAAGTTACAGCCGATTGAATATTTAAAAGTTAAAAAACATTAACACATGATACTAGGGAGATACACGTTTGCAACGGACCTAGATACTACAAATATGTAGGAATTTTGATGAAAATTTTAAAAGTGGTTTGTAATATTGATGTGTTATCATGATCAATCAAGCAACGGGCTCAAAATACTTGAAACAAAATGGCGACGAATTGAAATGCATAATACCCGGGATATAATTTTTCGAACTCAATTTACAGAATCTGTATATGAGTCATATTGTTTGAATTACTAATTGTTTCACAAAATCCTTCTGGTAGGAGCACTCTTGTTGTTTGTTGAATTTACTGTCGTTCAAAGTTCGCATTGCTTGGAATTGGCCTTACATTTCTCAAAAACCCGTAACAATGAATATTGAATGATTCACCTTTGACTTCTACTTTGATTTGGAGTTCCTTGATGTTGGCGGGACATGTTGCGCTTCCCGTGTGAGCGTTAGCCTGTAGAGAGAACCAGGAAGATGAGCGAATGGATCGGGGTGGCAACACGGCGTGAATGCCAAAAGACTGGTTGGGGTTCGCGGCTCAAGTCAGCACCTCACCCCTCACTATTTATTTGATCACCAAATAACACCTCCGTCTAAGACTTTAATCGTGAACGTCACATAATTATTCCTACGTTGTAGGGTCTTTTAATGATTAGGTAGCAGCACGCTCCCTAGCAGCTCCAAATAACACACTAAAGTGCCAGTACTCCAACAAGTGCTTATATTTGGTCGCAGAGCGAGCTTTTGCTCCAAATTTCACCGAAATTTTCCGAATATGCGAACACGTCAAAGACCCGTAGCCAGACCTAGCTAGCTATACGGGCACCAAGGAACGAAAGGCAAGCAGGATAAAAAATGTATAACAACAAATGATGAAATAAATGATATGTGAAAAACGTATATGCTATGTTTAGTTTGAATTCATATTTGAAAGAAATCATACCGAAAATATTGTTCAGCAAACTTAGTACAACAACAGTTTATGATTTTTCTTATCATTAAATTTACGGAGAATCATATTGATATTTAATGCACTTTTGCTATGTCTTTCGAAAGCCAAGTACACTAGATCAGTCATGCCAGTAAAAAATTTCATGTAGATCAAAAATTTTTCAAATTACCTAGTTCTTTGAAAACATTCAAATTATGAGTTTTGAATTCACTTATGCTGGAAATGTCAGTAACTAGCTCTCGATTGTCTGAGAAGCGTCAATTGATTTCATTTATGATAAGATCAAGACATTCATTGTAATTTGTTTCAGCTTCATCTTTGACTCCTGTAGATCCCCATCAGTTCCGCAATTTGCAGAGTATGAAGGTAATCTGGTCTCAGTTATGTAGCTTGAATACTCACTTGTTCTGATTTTTCGTTTGGACATTGTTTTGTTCATGGATTCAGTCATAGGTGTTAGCTTATTTGTATCTTCTAAAATCAACTCGAATTCCTTCTGGCTTGTTCTCATAACTTGAAGTTGTTGAAGAACTGACTTTACAATGTCTAGTCTATCTTTAAAACTCGCTGCTCGTGACTGCATTCGCTGGATGTAAGAGCCCCAGAAACTTTTTAGCAAAAATCGAGACTCTTCCATCTTTATGACGGTTTTTATTCCGATACCTGTTGCTCTATCTTCACCATTGAACAATTTTGACTAGGTGACTACTTGATCCAGCAGTAGATTTATACCAGGGTAGTTAGATGACGCAACCTGTGTAATTGCAAAATGACTCGACCATCGTTGGGGTAGCAAGCGTACAATGGTCTGCCCTTCATACAAAGAAGAAATTTTAGGATGGTGAAAAAAATTCATGTAACATCACACACATATCGAAAAAGGCCCTCAGCGATTCAGAAACTACTGATTCTCTAACAGATTCCGCCATGATTTGAATTATTTCATTTTGTATTTCTGGAGACGTGTATTTTCCATTTTTTGGAATAGTTTCATTGCATTCAGCTAAAAAGCTGTCTTTTTTTAATGTGAACTCGAAAAGTTTAATGAATAAACCACGTTCAGCTTTCTCATCAATGTCATAGGATTCGGGAAAGGGAAATTCATTGAACGCCAGAAATTAAACGACTTCAATATCGATTTTAAGAAATATCTGTGTTTTTCCAGGTTTTTGTCATTGACAGGGGTTGGAATTTCTGTGTTTGTAGTTTGTCGATTAGCAAGCTTCAACATGCGATCCTGTCTTTTCATGTCTTGGAAAATCTCTTTTAGCATCTTTCGCATTTTTCCAATTTCCAAAGCTACTCAAAGTATATGCAACATCTTTCAATCCTAATGGTTGGAATTGCATACATGCATAACAAAAGGCTGCGTCTTTTGTCACCGAGTATACCAACCACTTATGTTCGTGGAATCATGATGCTCGAAAAGAACGATCATTGCTTTGTTTGGTAGTTTTCCTTTCTAAAGCAAATCTTTTGGCGCATTAATTGACAATGTTGATGTTGACAACACGTTCACTGACTTTGATTCAGATTGGGAACTAATTTGAGCATCTATAGTATTCGTAGATGAAAAAGTCGAAGGCACGTTGGGAATCTCTTCTAGATGGGGTCGTTTTCAACCAAAATACTCCCTTATGTCCATAACAGTTTAAAAAAGATGAATGTCTCATTCTATTCAGAATCACCTTTTCAATTTTTAAATAAGTAGGAAAAGCCGCATTCACGCAAGTTTACCCTGGAAAGAATTTTTTCACATCACACACTAGAATCAGCGATCGATTACAACTATGACCTTCCTCTTTTTAATATAAAGAAAGACATTCTGTATAGTTAAAACTATATTAATAAATTGATAATTTTCTAGTACAATTATTATGTGATCTAAATAAACTTACTGCGAGAGTTGCTGCGACCAAATCATCACCAACACTGAACAATACCAACCATGTCATGCGAAAATTTTGAGTGACTTCAATGCTTAAAATTTTTCTAATCATCAGTTTTTTCTTGGGTGATGCCCGTTTATGGGCCCTGTACGGGCAAAGAAGTCGCTTGTACGGGTATCGCCCGTACATGCTAGTACGTGGCTACGAGCATGACACGTGAGCTCCCATTATACGGTATGTAAATTGAGAGAGCCAAAAAACGATATTCTCCTAGTGGTAACAGACTTGCGGCAGAGCGAGGAGAGCTTTTGTGCTAATTGCAGCTTTCTCCTACCTGAAGCTTTTGCCTGGCTCACTTGCGAGCTGCTGTCTTTTCCTTCTTCTTCTTCTTCTTCTTCGCTGCTCATACTTCTTGGTATTGATGCATTTGACTGATGAGGACATGAGGCGGCGCGTTTAAATATTCACAGCATTTCTTCCGGCAATTGAAAATAGGATTTACTTTTCTTGCAGGGAATAGTAAATCATCTTCTGACATGGCAAGCGTATCAGTTTACTACTAATTGACTAAGTTGAAGCACTGGCGATATATGCAAACGCAATTGGCTGCTTTGACTCGTTGAAGGTTTATCATGTTATTGTTTATTTAATTTAGCCATGTACCAGCTCATGCGCCATATAATCTATATCTTGTGCTCGCTTGAGCTGGTCATATGTCTCGTGTGATGTTTTTGTAGTTTTGCTTAGAGCACACAGTGTGTATGGATTGTAGATGACAATGTGTATCCAATGGGTTAAGTGAGCATTATTATTGACGTTTTTTGGCTTTGAATTATAAAATTATGCTTTGCCTCTTTTCACATACTCTACTAACTGTTGTTACTTAGCATTATCATGATCATCGATATAACATCTACAATTTTAATTAATTTTAATTGAATCCCTTTTGTGCTTGTCATGATATGCGTCCTTCAATATTTAGTTTAGTTTGCAATATTGAATCAAAATAGTTTGGTGTAACTCTTACATAATTTTCTATTTTGGGTTGCCTTACCTTTAATACTTTAAATAATTGTTTAGTTAGACTCAAGGTATTTCTATTTGGTTTTATTCTGCTAATTTACATATTACAATTGGTTGTAGTGTATGCCTATTTAATTTGTGACAATATGAACTAGCAAACATATTTTTATTTACTTTTTGCGATCTAAATTTTGGCGTTTCATTTCTTTAGTTTTTGATTTGATAGTTTGAATCTCTTGAAAATTTAGCATTACTTTTTTCATATCTTGAATTTTCTATTCTGTGACTTTCATTCTATATGTTTTGCGTATTCTGAATCTCTTGGAATTTTAACATTATTTAACCCAAAATTACTTTTGATATCCATTGCTATATATTTTGCATTTTCTATTCTGTGACTTTTATTCTGTATGTTTTGGCTTTTCATTTCTTCATTTGCTTTAAATAGTATTATATTGTGTTTTCTTGCGTATATTCTTTTTCAAACATTGTAATTACTAATTAATTTGATGTTTCGTTTGGTTAGTGTTTATTATTAGGGTGTTACTATTTGATTAGTACAGGTTCTAGTAAATTATAAACAGTTAGCGTTAGTGGCGATTTACATAGGTGTGTCTTAAGTGTTGCCCAACAAGGGCAGAACGGCGTTCAAAATAGTTTAATTGATCCGTTTTTTTGTTCCATAAAAAAATCTTTTATTTTTACCATTCATGGTTTATTAATTCTCTATTGAACAAATTTATTCAATGCTATAACAAAAAGCTCTTTATGTAAGCTTTTGCTTACATTCTCTTAAATTATTGTGCTAATACGTTTGTAGGGAAGTTTGATTAGTACTCGTAAATATTGTTAAAGCTTTAGCGGTTACTTATTGGGAACGAGTTAATATGTAAATGTGGAATACATGTTTGACACGATCGTTACGGCGTTAGGCTGATATAATGGGATGGAAAGTAATATGTAAGGTGGATATTCTGGACACGCTGGAAAACTCTTTTCAAGTTCCAGAATATCTAATGC
This sequence comes from Odontomyia ornata, assembly GCA_963969285.1. Lineage (NCBI taxonomy): Eukaryota > Metazoa > Arthropoda > Insecta > Diptera > Stratiomyidae > Odontomyia > Odontomyia ornata. Next base: position 39,627,081 of record OZ017740.1, read on the forward strand.
GGCTTTTGAGGAACTACCTAAAGGACCGAAGCCTGCTCTACGACACGACGCAGGGCCAACGAAGGATGGAAATTACATCGGGTGCTGCCCAGGGATCTATCCTTGGTCCGGACCTGTGGAACGTGTCTTACGACGGGCTACTGAGACTTGAGATGCCAGATGAGTCGCGCTTGGTCGGCTATGCGGATGATGTTGCGGCTCTGGTCGCTGGACGCACCGTTGAACAAGCGCAACTTAGGCTAGGTATGCTAATGTGCCGAGTGAGGGACTGGATGACTGCTCGTGGGCTCAGTTTAGCACTGGAGAAAACCGAAGTGGTCATCTTGACAAAAAAGAGAATCCCTAGAGTAAGGATGATCAGTATTGGAGATATACAGGTCGAATCGAAGCCAGCGGTGAAGTACCTGGGGCTACTGATCGACTCGAAGATGAGTTTCTCTGAGCAAATCAGGGCAACGGCTGAGAAGGCTGCTTCGGGAATATCGGCCCTGAGTCGACTTATGGCCAACGTAGGGGGACTCAGCCCATCAAGAAGACGCCTCTTGATGAGTGCTGTAGGGTCAGTGCTAATGTACGGAGCAGAGGTATGGGGCGACGCTCTCAGCAAGGAGGTATACCGAAAACGATTGGCACAGGTACAGAGAAGAGGAGCACTGAGAATTGCATCTTCGTATCCGACAGTTCCGACTCGGCGGTGAGTGATGGCAGGCGTGATACCTGTCGCCCTCCTTGCTAGAGAGCGCCGCGCTTTTTACCTGCGCCGAAACGAGGATGCGAGGGAGATGGTTGTCCGCGAGGAGAGACAACGCTCGCTCAACGATTGGCAGCAGTCTTGGAGGAATTGCACGAAGGGAAGGTGGACTGCGCGCCTCATCCCGGATTTGAGACCATGGCTAAATCGAAGGCATGGTGAGACTGACTTCTATCTGACCCAGCTTTTGAGCGGGCACGGGTGTTTTCAGTCTTACCTGCACAAGATCGGCAAGTCACGATCTCCCGATTGTCGGTTTTGCCCAGGAGAGGAGGACAATGCCTGTCACACATTTTTTGCGTGTACCAAATGGGCCAGGCTGCGAAGGGAACTCTACAGGGAGACGGGAGAGCTCACCCCGGATAATATAGTTGCGGTGATGCTCGAATCAGTTGACAAATGGAACCAGGTGGCACATTATGCTCGGGCAGTCCTAAAATATAAAAGGGGCTCACAGCAGCCGGAGGCACTGGGGCTGGGGGATCGCTCTTCTGGCAATTCCTCTTCCCCTCTCCTCTCCCGCTAGGAAAGGGACTCCCCAGCTTGAAGGCGCCCCACAGCGTAACAAAACGAGACATGGCCCGAAATAATGTGTCAAACGGTTCCAGGCTGGGTTCTCAGATTGACAGGGGAGGTGTTTAGTGGGTAGTCCAAAGGTATCCTCCATGGGAGTCCCACACTGCCAGACTCGGTGGGCATAAATGCCTTCACCTCCCTACCACAAAAAAAAAAAAAAGGTGGACTGAAAGGCTACCAACATGATTGCGGGGGAAGAAGGCTGGAGAACTTTAAAAGAAGCGAGCTGGCACCAGCAGATCAGGAGTCAATTCGGTTAGCGTATGATGGTCGGTGTGAGGTATTGGGGAAGGTTTTGGAGCCCATTTGGCTACAAGAGAAGACCAGATGAATGGAAACTCTGGTTGTTTCTTCTCTTGTTCATGGTTTGATCCTTGGCGCGGGCTTCCTTAAGCAGTTTGAAATAATGCTCAACCTAAAGCAAGGGCATTGGGATTTCACGTGCAACGTTATTACGGTAGTGCCGGAGAATTGGCATGACCGTTCCACTTTCAGTCCAGAAGAGGAGAGCTGGCTGGACTCACCCATGGAGAGTGAGTTTGGCACCATGGGGAAGTGTTTGGGATGTACCTCTTTAGTGGAGCGCGTCATAAAGATGGACTCGTCGCCCATTAAGCAAAGATACTACCCCATCTCACCGTTCTCCAAAAACATATCAACAGTGAGTTGGATAACATGTGGGAATCAGGAGTTATTAACCTATCATCCAGTGCCTGGTCATCGTTAATCCTGTAGTAATCGAGCAGTCACACTGGCACACTGCTCGAGGACCTTCCTATCTCCTAGTCGAGGTTTCAAGGGCCCGATGGAGGGAAGTGAAGGCATAATTACAGAATACCACAAAACTGCGACTACAAGGACTCGATCCAATAAAATGGAAACGACGTGAAGGAGAACCATCAAACCGTGGCAACAATGGGAACGGAACACTCACTGCAGGAGGTGGAAATACATATGGTCACCGTTAAAATTCCCTAAAAACGTATGTAATCTTTATAAGATGTAAAACAAAATAAAAAATATTCATAACATCAATATAAATAATATTGGGGAAGTCTTGAGAAAAGCAAGAAAACACGGGATTTATAAAAAAAGCCAAGGCAAAAATATTCAGTGCATCTAAAATAATTTAAACTTATTTACGAAATAGACAGAAAGCAATGATTGCAGTTATATGTTGTTTTTCCTCATTTTTCAGTTTTCAAATACACCATTAGCAATTTTTTCCACTTCCATTGGGTACAGTGAGGAGAGGAGGAGTGATTATAAAAATTATCACAGGAAAGAAAAATAAGAAAGGGAAAAATCGAACAAGAAAATGAGTAGGAAAAGATTGAGAAAATAAATTAAAAAATCGCTAATTAAGAGAAAATATAACGATGAAGACTTGTAACCCTATTGTTCGTACATTTATAGGGTGGATATGGGAAATTGGTTTAAAGGAAACAAATAAAATGTGAAAGCAACACCAAGGCAGAAGCCTATTAACAATAAAATAGTTCTTGTCAGCAAATTAAAGTAATTGTAATGATAATATAATATTTAAATAAGTTACAACACAAAATAACAAGAAGGAGCTCCCAAAATTATGGAAAAATTAACGAGTTTAACATTTCAAAAAAAAACAAGTTGGGTAAAAAGACCTACGCTCATGTCAGAAGGGTTTTGTACCCAACTTCTCAGAAATGCAGTCACCGGCAATGAATAACATCAAGAAATATGTCAAAGAGATGTGCACGTTCAAAGGAAAATCCATTGTTTTTATACTTTCAACAGTCGCCATTTTGTTGTAAACCGACAAAAATCATTCAAATCATGAATTCTCAAAAATATTAATGTTATTAACGTTACTGACAAATTTCAAGAAGATCAAGTCAAAACTGCAGTGACTGATTCGATGGAAAATACATTAAATACCAAAATCACGTGTTATTGTTGTTGTAATTGGAGAAATTTCAAACGGCTATATTTTTCGTGTATATCATTGGATTTTCATCAAACTTACAAAGTTTAAGAACCCTTAGTAGGACTATGTAAATGTCAAATTTCGTACAGTTTAAGGGTACCAATGCGATTTTATTGGGGAAAATGTGAAATTCGAATATCATACTATTATTAACAAAGTTGAGTGAATTTCGGCTTCTAAGGTATTTGTTGTTGTTGTACTCGTAAACACCTCCCTCAATAATGTTTTTCAAACTTTTCGGATCACAGGCGTCCCATCGCGATGGGGGGCACAAATTTTTCGTGTATGTCCCCTCCCTGCGCGTCCCTCGAAGCAAAATGTATCAAATAAAGACCTGTTTTGGAAAGTTATCATGAAGACCTTTCATTTGATACCCATATCCGCTACCTTTGATGAAATTTTTTTTCGGGGGCCACTCCCCTATATGGGGAGAGCCCCCCTTAAATACCTTATAAAATTTTTTGTAGGTGAACTTTGAAGTGAGCACCACTTAACACCTGCATACAAAATTTGGTGTTTCTGGCTTAAGTAGTTTGCGAGAAAAAGTGCTGTGACACCCGGACGGACAGACGGACAGACAGGTCGCGATTTGAGTAGGGTTTTGTAAAATTATTTTACAAAACCCTTAAAAGATATCGCCCTGCGACTAGACATACATATTGAAAAAGTGCGAATAAGAGATAACAAATACATTATCGCAGAGACATATTTTATTCTCATAACGCTAACAATTTTATATTAAGAGGGAATTCCGTTTTTTGGATCGCGACAGGGATCAGGACGAAGGGGATGCTAATTCTTACATGGTATGAACGGAACGTCTTGCTCTGGGGAAAGGAGGTTGAGTTAAAGATTTCGGATACTAAAAGTAGGGGATTCGGGACTGGTTGCTGGGAGCGGTTTGAACTGTTTGCGGATCGGAACGATTGGAAAAAACAACTTCGCTTGCATCTATGATTGGGATGACGGGTTTTCGGTGCTATGGGGATTGATTGGTTGAAGTGTAGAAAATGTTGTGGAGTGAAAAGAATTTATAAAGAAAAGCAAAGTAAAAGCTAAGCGAATGTGAAATATCCCAAATTGAACTTTCAAAAGTGATTCAAGTTGAAATTTGCAATGCGATGTGTTGTGCAGAGTTGGTTTCGAATGATATTTTTCCGATTGTCATCGCTAGCGGTTGGAGGAGTCGCTTTAATCGCTATCGTGTTGGGACTTGTAAAATCTAATATTTTTCCGAGTGGCTGGTTTAGAATATTACTGTCATATTATATTAATTCTTTCAAGTGGAAGAAATTGGTGGTGTTCGACTTTTGAAAAGTGTAATTCTGTTGTGGTGCTGAACTGTGACGCCTGTGTGAATATTGCCTTCTATCATCGCGTCTTTTCGTCTGCTGCTTACTGTAAATCTGAACAGTTACCTTTTTGTGTTCTATTGTATCAAGAAAAACAGCAAATTCAAGACTCAAATTTCGTATATAACCTCCTTCAATGATTGTTTACGAACCCATGATCTACATATCCTTAGCTGAAATGTTGGAATTTGCTGATGGATTCAAGGAATGGAGTATAAACTTATTAGTTAAAAGCAAAAACAATAAATAAATTTTCGTGTGCTATAACGAAATTTAAAGCAATATAAATACTTTTTTTGTGAAAAATAAAACCATAAAAGAAAATGTAAGGTAACGAAATTTAAAGTAATATAAAATTTTTTTATGTGAAAACTAAACTATAAAAGAAAATTTGAAAATTAAAATAGAAATTAGTTACAGATGTGCCCACCTCATCTACGAGCGCTCGTCGAGGAGGTTGGGTAAGTACCCTTTTAGTTTCCTATTTTTATATATGTGTTTAATTAAATATTTATATATTGGCAAGAAAACAAAAAAAAAACATAATAGAAAACGCTAGCTTGCCAGTGCATTCACGCGTCCCTAGACAAGGCCAATCTATGCGAATCCTACCATCCTCTTTCGCAGAGGCAGCAGACCATCGCTGCAGTCCTTCACGGACATTTATAATACCTTCTATCACTACAATCTTCATGGTGAAAAGAATGATGGCACATATCGATTTTGTGTCGATTTTCCCAAAGTTAACCAGGTGACCCAGAAGGGTGCGTATCCCCTTCCGTGCATCTCGGCAGCCGTGGATAAGCTACGAGACGCGGAATACCTCTTGACACTTGATATTAAGTCGGCCTACTGGCGAGTACCGGTAGCTAAGGATTCTAGACAGTATATGGCTTTCACCATCCCAGAAAATGGTTATTTCAATTCAAAAGAATGCCTTTTGGGTTGTCAAATGCTCCGACTACCTGGCAAAGGCTGACTGATCGTGTCATTGGGCCAAATTTAGAACCAGGTGTATCTTGCTACCATGATGATATCATCATTGTGGCTCCGACTTTTGGAAGACCCACATCATCCTGAAACATATTTGGTTTTGTTCTTAGTAGAATATTTTGGTATAAAGTTCTTCAAAATAAATTAAATTAAAATTATATTTGGCAGAAGTTTTTTAATAGAAAACAACTTATTCAATAATTAACTCGTTTACATACATATTCAAATTGAATACTGATTTCTCATCGTTCATATTGTCTATATTTTAACCATTTTGTAACATGGGACTCTGCAGAATAACTCCAAATATTTATTTTAAAATATGTTTGAATGACAAGCCTAAACTTAAAGTTCAAACGAAAAGAGTATGTCCAGACTAATAATAACGAAAACTGCATTCAAGTGTATAGATTGTACCATTTTAACACTACTTGAGGCAGTACAATAATATTTGGACTCAGCTCTGCAGTGATTCAAGATAGCAAGTCATTCGACATAGATTCGATATGAGGCCCAGTACTCGCTTCTATAAAAGTTGACACAATTATTAACAATACCGCGAATCGACCTCAACCTCCTTCGTTCAACGATTTTCCCAAATTTCAATTACCTCTGATTCCTACAACTATTGCTAGCTTGTCTAACAAAGCAAATAAACCCACTCATAATTATTTTGCACTATTGGAAATTTTTTGCGCCTCTTAAAAAAATTTTTTAGCTTCAATTTAATCAACATTCATACTTACCATGCAAAATTTTTAGACAAGATTATTATGCCTTAATAAAAGTTATGATATTAATCTAATGTTAGCGGATCTACGGTTAATTAGATTTACTTTTCAACTATTGTAGTTTCACTCACTAAATTAAAAATTAATTGCATTCATCCGTGATATAGGTAAAAATAAATAGAAATAAATTGGATAGACAGACTGACGCTCATGTCAGAAGGGTTTTGTAACCAACTTCTCCGAAATACGGTCACGAGCAACAGATAATGTTAAGAAACATGTCAAAGGGATGCGCACGTTTAAAAGAAAATTTATTGTTTCTCCATTTTCAACGATCCCCATTTTGTTGCAAACAAACAAAAATCACTTAAATCATGAATTCCAAAAAATATGAATTGTTTTAAATCTTATTCGAAAATTTTAAGAATATCAAATCAAAATTGCAGTGTGAAAAGTATCTAAAGAGCATCCACACCAGAAGCAGTCTAGATGTTAGCTTAAAGACAATTGTTGTAAAGTCTTTTAGCCCTTAGAAAATTGAGATGGGAATGGAAATAATAACACGGTCGTGGTTCTTGTTGAACTGGGCCTTATTATTATTATTCATTTTTATACTTTATAAAATATACTTACATCTAAAATGCATAGAATTTCTTTTGGTTAAGTTTAGCATTTTACATGTCGCTTAATGCTGAACGTGAATTATTGATTAGGCTATTGGCATTAAGCGTCATGTAAAAATTTCGTCTCTTTCATTGACGAAATTTGTGTGTTTAGGCGCCAAAATAACGAAAACGGGCAATGAAAGAGACAAAATACGCCGAAGAATACAGCTCGCAAATAAAATATTTTATTCAGTATTGACGATCTTGAAGACCAACTGCATACGCAGGAGAACAAAGCTCCTAGTATACGAACCTGCGATAAGACCTGTGTTATGCTATGGGTGTGAAAAATGGACCCTAACTCAAGCATCCGCAAATATATTGAACGCCTTTGAGCGACGGGTCCTGAGGCGAATAATCGGAGCGAAGCTAGACGGGGACCAATGGCGAATTCGATACAACCATGAGCTGTATGAAATTTTGGACGAACCGGAGGTCTCAAGGATTGTAAGACTGCAGAAGCTACAATGGGCTGGACACATGAATCGTATGGACGAACAACGGATACCCAAAAAGCCATTCGTTAGGATAACTGAAGGCCGGAGGCCAGTGGGAAAACCTGGGAAACGCTGGTCTGACTCGGTCGACGAGGACAGTTCATCGCTGCTCAGATTTCGGAATTGAAAGACGCGGTCAACGGACCGAGACAATTGGAGGCGCTGCTTGCAGGAAGCGAAGGCCCGAGAGGGGCTGTAGTGCTAAGAAGAAGAAGAAGTAATGTAAAAATGCTTATGTGCAATATGCAAAAAATGGAACTTCTGTGCAAAGTGATCATTGAATACAAATTTACAATAAGTGAAAGATCTAGAGTTGAATGATCTTTAAGCAATGAAAAATTATTAATTGCGTATGTAGTTAGACAATTTATGTTAAAGAATCAAAGATATATAAATAAATGGACGAGCAACGAGAATCTGTATACTCGTCCATGTGAGAAGCAAATTTGCCACATAAATAAGTTATAAATAACTTCCGCTCTCGGAACTATATGAGACCCTCTGCTTCTCCTTCCCCTTTGTTTCCATACAGGTTTTTCTTTCCTCTCTCCCGGAGAATCACTTCCCCCACTGACACCCACGCACACCCACAAAATTTCATTTCACGTGCACACGATCGTGCCTTCGTTATCATTCGTAAAACAGTGTGAGCACAACACAACAAACGACTTTCACAGAAAACTCTAACGCCAACGCAAAAGAAAAAGAAAGAGGCGCGAAAACGGCGAGAAAACTCATGTGTCAAAGCGGATGGAAAATTCGTAAATTTTTAATAAAAACAGTGAACTAATGTGCCGATTTCGTACACGCGAGCTTCAAAATTATAAACTTTTTAAACATGAGCGTGTTTTGGAATGAATAAAGTGCAAAAACGGAAGCATATCACTTCAAACCTCAACTTCACACAACTTTAGCGAAGATTGCTAATTGCTTCGGCTCTCACGACCGGTTGTGGATCCAGTACTCTCTTTATCCATGTAAAGAATTTAACATATTGGGGGCGGAAATAACATGATGAATTCGTTCTGCTAGCTTCACGTGAATTGGATGGTTTCGTGGATGCTGATTGCACTCGATTATTAAGGTTATTGGAGCTTCGTTTCTTAATTAAAACGAAAGTTATGATGATGAAGATGATCACAATGATAACCGTGGGGGCTACCCATAAGGCCTGATGCTTAACCGTTTCCAGATGCGTAGCTGTGAGAATTGGATCCTTGAATGTGAGTTGAAAGATTTGATTAGTCGTCTTGGCAATAGAAGGATGGTTATTTTCATGAGTCTCTACTGTATTCCACCTGACAGGCAAGACTTCTTTTGGAAAAGAGCCGATTACTTTCCTTTCTTCATTGATAGTAGCTCGAAGTGTTATGCCATTTTCTCGAGCAGTTCAATTTTCGGACATTGCGATAATACCTATATCAGTTAAGAGAAGTTCCTCGTTTTCACCGTTGCATACGATTGATGCTGTGATCGGGATACTCGTTACAAAAAGCTAACTGTTGGGTGCCATGAGTTCCTTCCATAAGGTACCGTAGTTAGTAACTTGGTAAGGTTTGCAAGCGGGTTTATTAGGTCTTTGATTAATTTCATCGATCACACAGTTGGGTGTAGTATTCATGTCCTTTGTCATTTAAGGAGAGCAAAGGTATATATTCTCAGTCAAACTGATCTTTTTCGAGCTGAAAGTAGTTCTCTTGGTTAAAGTTTACTCCCAGCTTTGGTGACCCAACAAATGGTATTGTGTAAAGATTTTCATCTCTTTTGGGGGAATAGGCTTTATATGCAATAATTCGTGGGAGTCATTTTGAAGAATATAGAAGTATCCATGGATCAAAAATTGTCTTCTGACTGAACAAGTGTTGTGCGTCCTTGTGGTCTCTGCGAAAAAGTGCAATATGGACCAATTTTCATCCGAACCTTTTGCAGTGTTTCTTGAATTGCTTCCAGAGTTAGAAAATTCAATATACTGCCATGGCCATGTAGAGTTACACATAACTTTGTGTAGTTTGTCTGTAGTTCGTCAAAATAATCAATTGCCGTAATCAAGTAGAGATGACTTGGAGTGCGAGTTATCAGTTCTGACATACCACTTCTCCATCTCATTGACTGAATCGATTACTTCATTTTATTTGGTGCTGAACTCTCCGAGCTTTTGTGACGTGAAGTTACTGAATACCGCTACTCGAGTACTGAGTAAAATGTTCTGTTGTGTCGTTGTTTGCATTAGTGACTGCTGATTATATTGAAGGGTACGAATATCTTTATAGACTTCCTCGTTCACCCCAAAAACGGCGGTTAACACTTTCCCTAGCAAGCCTCTTTTCGTACGGCTTGGTGATCGGTACGCCAATTCATTTATTTGATTTAATACTTCGTCGTGATTTATTCGTAGATGCTTAACAAGTGCATCACAATGGGTCGTTGTAGCAATTGCCTGGGTATTTTTACACATTTCATTTGCACTGTTAAGAGTAGAAAGAATGTTTTTCTTGTCTGTTAAAAGTTGTTCCATGGGATGGTTTGCTTCCATTCTTAATTTTCCTCGAATGATCTTTGAATGTCCCAGCTTTTCAATATAATACCCTGTGTTTGGCTTCCAAAGATGATAGTGCTCATTTGAAATGGTTTGTGTGAAAACGGTTCCGAGCGATATGATCGTGATCATTATACTTAGCAAGGTTCTTGCCAAGGTATATGGAGCGATCCTGAGCTTCTTAGCATGTTTAGGTTTTGTTGGAGGTTGTGATGGCGCCTGCACCTTGGTTTCAGTATTGAGTGAACGCTTGAGTGGAGGACGGGTGATGACTTTTTCGTTTGTCTCCTCCAAAACTTCTGATATAAAGAGGTTACTTCCTGCCAACGTTTATATAAGGCTTTCTGTGATCTGTCTGCTTCTAGTAAGGCCAATAGAGGTCGGTCTACTAAAAAGTGCCCTAGCGTTAGGGCTTCTAGATCGTCTGGATTGCTGGATAAAGGTACTAACGGTCTCGAATTCAGGTAAGTCTCAACTTGGCACAATATTGTTGTGAACTCCTCGAAAGTTGGAACGATTTTTGATTCGTTGAGTACATGTTTAATGTGATCCTTTGCTGCCTTTACTCCTGCCTCCCATAAGCCCCCGAAGTGTGGTGTGGCCACTGATATAAATTTCCGATTGATGCCTTCTTTGGCAGATATTCGTGCGATTTCCATTGTAGATTTTTCAATGGATTCTTCCATTTCCTTTTCAATTTTATTGTCCGCTCCTACGAAGCTCATGCCATGGTCACTAAATATTTCGCGACATAGCCCGCGTCAACTAATAAACGTTTAAAGGCAGCAAGAAATGCTTCAGTTGACATATCGCTCACAAGCTCCAGGTGTATAGTCTTTGTTACCATGCATATAAAAAGGCACATATAACCTTTAGTCGTGGAGTTCCTCTTCCTTTGGATATATGAGTTTTGAATGGTTCTGCATAATCAACACCACAGTGTAGGAAAGGATGCGTTGGTGTTATTCTCACTGCCGGTAAGTTGCCCATTAGCTGTTTTGATTGATTATTTGCATAGCGACAACATGTAAGGCATCGATGAATTTCATGACGAATGATCTTTTGATCGTTGACAATCCAGTAGCGCATTCGACGATAATTCCTTCCTTCCTCGCATAGTGTAAGAATGTGCTTCCCATATGATTAAGGACGTGGTATGATGTCGCTGTGGTAACAGTATAGGATGCTTATATCCTTCTAAAATATTTACATGCTGTAATCGGCCACCTACGCGAGGAATTCCTTTTGTATCAATGAAAGGGCTACAGCTTCTCAACCTTTATTGAGTTTATTGGCTTTAATTTGCGTGATTTCTGCAGCAAATTCAATTTGCTGTACCATGTGGATGATTCTCAAGCGAGCATCTTCATATTCGTTTGGGCTTATCCCGCCACTACGTTTATTCGATTTCGTTCTGCAATTATGTGAAAAGCGAGTGATCAGCGCAGTTATAGTAACTAATTTGTGGAAGCTGGAGTATCGCTCTACGAGATCGAAGTGTCGCGTGATACCAGTGAAACAGATTGTTTCCTGCGGTTTTTGTCTTGCGATAGCCAATCTGGGCCAGTCCATCATTAACTATGCTCCTTAAGCTCTAGAGGGCTTATTCCTTTTGAAGCACAGTCAGCAGGATTCTCTTTTGATTTTATGTAATTCCAGGACCAAGTTTGTTTGCTTAAACGGTGGATTTTAGAAACCCTGTTTCCGACATATTTCTGCAAAGCTGATGGATCTTTTTGTAGCCAAGCTAAAACTATTGTTGCATCGCATCAGACAAAGATCGGAAGATCGTCAATTTTGACGGCTGTTTATGCACCAGTAGTTTAGCTAGTTACAATGCTCCACTTAGTTCTAATCTCGCAAGCGTTAGTTTTGCTTTAAGGGGTCTCACTTTTGTCTTTGCACAAAGAAGTGTCGTCGTGATTTTTCCAGAAGAGGCTGTTATCTTGCAGTAAACTACTGCAGCGTAGGCGGCTTCCAAAGCATCGCAAAACCCGTGCAATTGTATTGCATGCTGACTTGCATAGTGAATCCCGCGTGGAATTCTAAGTAATTCTATAATTGGCAGCTAATTTTGTAACTGCTTCCAGGCAAGTGGAAAATTGCTTCTTTCATCTGCGACTAACTGAAAAAGAGTCCTTATTGATAGAAATGTCACTGGACTTGCCGTAGCTAATGGTTTTTAACTGATACTCTTCTATAGGACCAGATCTTCTAGGTCTCCATAGAGTTCTTTGATAGTCTCTACAAGCTTTTGCCATATTCACTTGGCAAAACATCTTATCAATATCAGCTGTGTATACATACATATGCTTCCTCCATCTAAGCATGATTTGTGCTAGGTCTTGCTGTAGTTTAGGACCGATGTATAGTTTTTCATTCAAACTTGGACCATACAATGCTTTTGCGGAAGCATCAAAAACCACTCGAACTTCTGTTGTGGTGCTGCTTTCCTTTATGACTGGATGATTTGGAAGGTAACAAACGAGTCGTTCATCACCAATGTAAGGAGTCACCTTCTCCATATGGCCTAGGTCCAGATATTCCTGAAGAAATTCATGGTATGCCTTTCTCAATTCTTCGTTTTTACTCAAACGCTTCTCGACCTGTTTAAAACGAATGAGCGCTCTGTTCTGCGACTCTCCAACTGTTTGAATTGGAGCTTCGTTTTTGAAAGAAAGCGTGACACTGACGGTGTATCTATCACTGGCATCTCTTGTGGTTGTGGCTTCATAGATGATTTCACAATTCTGCTGTGATATAGAGCTTTCACCATCTTCGGTACCCATTTCGAAGAACTTTTGCGTGGACATGTGGAATTCAGCCATAGAGATATAAGATGATATCCATATGTCTGACGGATTTGACTGCTTGCTCAGAGTTTCGCGAGATAAAATCCATCCCAGCTTGGTTTTTCGCGCTAGGAGGATTTCCTTTCTTTATTTTACCTTCGATTATTTCTTCAAACACATCTGCACCAAGTATCATGTCTATAGAGCTTGATATATTGATTTGCGGATCTGCGAGCTGCAGTTCTCGTGTCTACTTTGGCTTGACAACATCTGTTTATTCGTCTGGCTTCATGGTAAGAAGTGAGGTGGATGCGAATCTTGGTGATATATTGAAGGTAATTTTTTTCGGATTGACGCAGCTTTCACACCACCAATACCTGTAATGGTAGCAAGTACGTTTTCAGAGGGTATACATAGCTTCTTTGCTGCCTTGGCTGAGATAAATGATGTTTGAGAACCTTGATCTATTAATGCTCCCAAGGATATACATTCTCCAGAATATGCTGTTGCATTTATTAATGCTGTAGCTTACATCACATTTGAGCTGCATGAAATGTGCGTTGTTTCGTTTTTAGTAGCCAAGTTGGCTCTAATTGTGTTATCCATATGCCAGAGTGTATGGTGCTCCTCTTTGCATTCAAAGCATCGTAGCTTACTTGTGCATTTAGTTCCACTGCTGTGGGTCAGACAGTTTTTGCACAATTTTTTGTCTATGACAAATTGGAGTTGATCTGCAGGTGATGAGCTTTTAAATTTTTCGCAATGATATAGAATGTGAGTTCCCCGACAATATGCACAATTTGATTTTGTAGTCACTAGTGCTTTCTTTTTCAACGGCTGAGCTAAATTTTGCTGGGTCTTAATGGTAAATAGAAGCTGATATCGTTGCATCAGAAATTCGTAGAGCTTCTGAATTGATGGAAACTCTTTGCCGTTATCTAGTCTTTCCTAAAACATACGTAACGTTTCATTGTCAAATTTTCTGATCGCAATTCGTACGATGATCGGGTTTTTCAGCCCTACCATACAATTTCGAATTGAGTTGTATAAATCGATTACATCTTTAGCAACTCGACATTCCATCTTCTTGACATCAAGGATTGAATCAATGTATATTGTTGCCAGTTTTCTATTGTTGCAAAATCTATCTTCCAACATACAGAGCGCAGTTTCGCAATTATTTGCATCTGATTGCAAATTACTCACTGCCTCTTTAGGTTCTCCTTGAAGATAACCCAGCAAATATTGCATCATCTGAATGGATCCCAATGTAGGATTGCAGTGGATAACTGCTTTAAAAATCCAATCCATACTATCTCCGTTGAAAGTTGGTATTTGGATTGGTTTAAGCTTTGGCAGCTCCAAGTGGGATCCGCTGTTTTATGGCTGTATATCATGTTTTACAACTCGATTGAATATTTGTACGTCAGGGTTTGTTATTTGAGATGCTTGAGGTTCTTGAGTCACAAGTTCGGATCTTATCTGTTTCTTTCCTTGTTGGAAAAGTGACTCCATTGCATCAAGTTTAAACTTTGCAGCTTCGAACAGGCCGTTTGTAAAATATGGCTCTTCTGAAGATAGATTCTCTATAAGTATCTAGTGGTTTGCTTGCATCTTCCGAAATATTTCGTCCAAGTTGGATATCTTCTTTTCGAAATATTCTGTTGTTTTCCTTGTTGCGCTATCCTTCCTAAAGTTGCGCTCCATTGTCTCCATTTGCGTGACTAGCGCTCGCTGGTCTTCTTAAATTCGCGATGTATCCATTGTGGGATTTTTACGCACACTTATGTAAAAAGTATAGACTTTGGAGACTGGGAATCACTTGGATAGGAAACTGATTTGAACAAGAATAGGCTCGACGGACCAATGAAAAGTATCTAAAGAGCATCCACACCAGATGCAGTTTAGATGTTTGCTAAAAGACATATATAGAAATACAATTACAACTTTTAATCCTACAATTCTCTATCAGCATACATAATTTTGCAACAGCGAAAAAAATATATATATTTAAATAAAAAATAATAATAATAATAATAATAATAATTATATTAATAATACAAAAATAAAAACTGGTGGACTTGGAATACATTAGAACTACAAAAAAACAAAAAAGTTTTTAATTTATATTTACTAATAATTTTCAATTTTTTCGCATTAAAAATGTCCTGCTGTGCAACCAAATGCCACGATTTGGATGATAAGTCCCCTTATGTGCTTTGTTTCGGCCTCTGTGAACGATCTATCATTCGACTTGCGTAAACATCAAAGGTACTGTTGCCGACGTTATAAACAAACCGGACAATGGCGTCCACTGGTACTGCGAAACCTGTAGACGTTATTCAAATTCATCCTACGTTTCTAAGCTCCGCATGGCTAGCTTAACTGTTAAAACTTTATGTGATGAACTTAGTGCTTTGTGCAATAAATGTTCGGTTGCATGGAATATCTGCGCACCCTCTAACTGAGTCGAGCCTTGATACTCGCGATGTGTTACAGCCTTCTGCACCAGACCTTCCTTTATCGGGGGAGAATACTAGAATAACACATGATACTACTCCTGCCATGATAACGAGAAGTAAAACACAAGCTGAATCTGTAACAAAAAACAGCGCTAAACTTTTGACTAGCAATAATTCAGCGGTTGTATTTCAATCATCACCTGGGCCCTCATCTTCTCGTCGAGATGCTATATCGAAAAATCGGCCCACTTTACTCAACACTCTTGTAACGGATATTCAACCAACGCCAGTAACTGATGTTTCTAATTACGCTCTTAATCTGCCAGCACCACAGAAAGTTCCATCTCTTCATCTCGTGGCGCCGCCGAAGCAAATATTTATATCTCGTCTGGCTTATGAGACATCGACGAATGACATTTGTGATTATGTCTCAACGAAATTTGGACCTTCAGTAAAGATCATCAGCTGCCACAAACTGACAAAAGACAACATTGAGGGAAGAGTTATAGTTTCCTTTAAGCTTACTGTACCATCAAACTGCAGCATAGTTCTTCAACCAGAATACTGGCCTCCTGGAACACTAATTAAAACGTTCAAGGCAACCAAAAGAAGAAATTTTCGTCGCGTGGTAAGCTCTCTTCCGAAACTTTTACAACTGGTCACCCTACAACTTCTTCAAATATTAATTTAAATTTTGATATTCAAACCACTTCTCGTAGCTTCAATCTTTATTATCAAAATGTACGTGGCATGCGAACCTAGCTGGAAGCTATTGCCTCTTCCATTTCCGGCGATGATTTCATTTGTTTTACAGGAATCTGGCTAACTCTTGATATCGTCAGCAGTGAAATTTTTCCACTATATGATGTCTACCAAACTGATAGAGATCGTTTGATTTAAGGAAAACTTGACGGCGGTGGTGTACTTATTGCTACTCACAAGGCCTTAGACAGCAAACTCTGCTCTGACTTGTCACCGTCTTTTCCTGTAGAACTATTACTTTTCCATTGAGAAATCATTAAAAGCTAACATGCCTAAGCCTTTTTGGTCTTACATTCGCTCTTTGAGGACATCGTCCACTGTTCCTGATGTGATGCATTATGAAGGTTTAGTGCTGATACACCATTTGATATCGTAGGGCTCTTTGCTCAATATTTCGCGTCTATTTACCACAACGCCAATATATCAAATTCGTTCCAGTCTGATTTTTCATATCCACAGTGCATATCTTCCTTTTCCATTTGTCCTAGTGATTGATGTTTGTGATCTCTAATTTAGATGCAAGCTTGGGTCCGGGTCCTGATGAGCTCCTGCCATTTCCCTTCCTTTTGCTATTCTCTTCAATATAAGCTTAGAAGAGGCCTTATTTCCATTTCCATGGAAGTCTGCGTTCATTACACCGATACTGAAAGATGGTGATGCATCATCTGTGAAAAACTACCGCCCTATTTCCATTATTTCGTGCTTCCCCAAAATCTTTGAAAAAATCATGTTTGTTAGACTCCCTAATTGTTTTTTACCGTTTCGTTCTCAATCGCAGCACGGATTCCTTCCTCAATGTTCAACTTGTTGGAACTCTCTAACTTTATCGCCAAATCATTTGATGCTCGCTCGCAAGTTGATGTTATATACACCGACTTTAGTAAGGCATTTGATATGGTCCCGCATGATATTCTCTGTGATAAGCTGAAATGCTATGGTTTCATTTATCCCATTGTATCCTGGATTTTCTCTTTTCTATCAAATCGGTCTTGCCCTGTATCCCTCCGTAATGTGGTGTCACCACCATTTTATCCAACGTCAGGTGTACCTCAAGGCTTCATTTTAGGCCCTCTTCTATTTATCATATTTATTAATGATCTTCCGCATCGATTTGAGTCTAACTCACTTCTTTATGCGGATGACTTAAAATTGTATAGGTGTATTAATACACAATCAGATTAAGGATCTTTGCAAGATGACCTCGTTGTGCTAAGGAACTGGTGCGAGTCAAATAAACTGCCCTTAAATGTTTCCAAGTGTAAAGCTATGAGTTATTCTCTCAAGCCTCATTTCCTTTCCTTTACGTTTACTATAAATAATCATCCTCTCCTATTGGTGTCTGAAATGAAAGATCTGGGAATCGTTTTTATTCCAAACTCAAGTTTGATAAACATGTATCGCATGTCACTTCTAAAGCGGCTAGGTTGTCTGGATTCATTCTCCGTCATATTAATATTTTTAGCGAAATATCCTCTGCCTTGCTATTATATATTTCTTTGGTCAGGAGTATTCTGGAATACTCTGTCCAGATTTGGTCTCCGCACCATGCTTATTTAGTTGCAGATCTTGAAAGTATTCAACGAAAATTCACAAGGTGCTTGCTTTACAAATTCAATCTGCCTTACAGAGTTTATAATGAACGTCTTGTCCTATTAAAACTTCCTTCCCTTGAAGCTCGACGTACGTTTTTAGATGAGTGTTTGTTATTTAAACTTCACCACCGTCTGATTTATTATCCACTGGCAAATGATATACAATGGAGGGAATCTGATAGGCTAAACCGTCTTCCTTCTCGACTTTGTATACCTTTTACAAGAACGGAATTATACTATAATTCAACTATGTTGCGTCTGCTCCGGGTACACAATGAACTTAGGCTTGGTTCTTTTCCTTCTAGCTTTTTTATTTTTAAGAACTCACTTAAATCTTTGCTTTTTGGATTTTCTGAATTATTTTTTTTTGCTACTGTTTAATTTGCTTTAGAATTGTATTCGCATTAGTCTCTTTTGGTTGCAAATTAATGTATTCCTAATTTTTTAATATTTTATTTTTTGTTGTTGTTGATCTGGGCCTAAATAAATAAATAAATAAATAAATAAAATGCATCACTGTCTTAATCAATATCTCTCAAGCCGTGGGTTTAGTATTGTTTTGCGTGTATATCCCTTGCAATGCTCCTTTCCGCGTTTACAACCGTTTTTTCTCTGAATTATCTTCGTATTTCTGTAGCATCAACCCTCTATACAATATTTTAATCTGTGGTGACTTTAACATGCCTTGTCTAAGGTGGGAATCAAGCTCTCATACCCTCTCATCCTTCAATGATCTATCTATCCTGTTTTCTTCTTTTTTATCGCTTTGCTCCCTATCGCAATTAGATATGATCCCAAACGCAAACAATCAACTTCTCGATTGCATCCTTACAACCAATCCTTCCTCTATCTCCTCGATCACAAAATCCCCTTCTGAATATGTAAAACCTGATCCCCATCATCCTCCGCTTGAGGTTCGTTTATCTTTTCTTGCACCTCTGTCCAAACGCACTCCTTTCTCCCCAAGATTTAACTTCCGCAAAGCCAACCATGCAGCCATTCAGCTCGAGCTAGATAGTATTGACTGGAATTCAATGCTACAGAAGCTAGATGTCAATTCAGCGCTATCAACTTTCTATGAGAATCTCAGTAGCATAATTGCAAACCATGTACCTATCTGCCGATCCCCTCGGAAAAAGAGCCCCAACTGGTTTTCCGCTGAAGTCTCAGACGCTCTCTATTTGAAGGACCAGGCGCGCAAAAAAACTTCATTATTCCAACTCTAACACTGACCTCACCAACTACCGACTGCTTCGTAAGGAAGCCAAAAAAGCGGTTAACAACGCAATGCGATCTTATTATAATATGATTGAAACATCACTGCAATCTAATAGTCCTAAGCCCTTTTGGACATACATACATTCTCTGAAAACAACATCCCATATTCCTAATATCTTCTCATGGCGTAATTGCCAAGCTTCTGATGGGCAAGCTATCTGTGACCTTTTCGCTCGATTTCTTTCCTCCACATTTAAGGTTTCGAACCCCACCATGTACTCATCGTGTCCTCCTTCCCATATTTTGCATTCTATCGTGACCTCTCCATCGGAAATTGAAAATGTACTGCTTACCTTTGACATTAATGGTGGTCCGGGTCCTGATGGAATACCAAATCTGTTCGTTATGTCATTATCTTCTTCATGATCTACCCCACTATCAATTATTTTCAATATTAGCCTTTCTTCCTCCTGCTTCCCTGACGCCTGGAAGCATGTTAACATCTTTCCGATCCATAAGTCCGGAGGTCGAAGTGAAATCTCTAACTATCGTCCAATTTCTTTGCTGTCTTGTTTTGGCAAGCTCCTTGAGAGAATTGTGCATAACAGAATGTACGATGATATCAGTATCCTGTTTGCAAATGAACAACATGGCTTCATTAAAGGTCGTTCGACAGTAACTAATTTATTAGAACTTACGAGTACCATCTCTCTTGCTTTCGACAAGAGTCAACAAGTCGATGTGATATCCACCGATTTTGCTAAAAACTTTGACAGTGTTGATCATGGCCTTTTGGCTAACAAACTCCGATCGTTCCGCGTTTCCGACTCTATCCTCTCTTGGATCTTATCCTTTTCATCCCATCGCTCCTGCACCGTTACATGGAATAATTTTTTTCCGTCGGACTCATTTAGCCCAAAATCTGGTGTTCCTCAAGGATCAATTTTAGGCCCTTTGCTATTCAACATTTTCATTAATGATCTTCCCCAATGCCTGTCCTCTAATTGTCTTCTTTACGCCGATGATTTAAAAATTTATCGCCCAATTAACTCCAGCAAAGAATGCTCATACCTCCAAAATGATCTTGACAATCTCTAAAATTGGTTTCAAGGTAATTTACTTCCTCTTAACATTTCTAAATCCTGTCACATGAGATTCTCCAACAAAATTTATCCAGTTTTATATTAATACCAGATTTATGGATCGGGGCTCTCACTTGTGGACAAACTTAAAGATTTGGGAGTAGTATTTGACCCAGGTTTGAAATTTAACATCCATGTTTTATGCATAACCACTAGAGCTTCACGTGTCGTTGGTTTTGTTTTACGATCCTCTTGCAAGTCATTTAGCATTTCAACCAGCGTCCATCTATTCGTACTTCTAGCCCGGTCAATCCTTGAGTATGCCTCCCAAGTATGGTCTCCTCACTGTACCAATCTATCGGGTGCTGTTGAATTTGTACAGCGTAAATTCACACGATCTCTATTCTACAAATATAACCTCTCTTACAGCTCCTATGATGAGCGCTTACAGATCCTAAACATTCCATCACTCAAAAATAGGAGAGAATTGTTAGACCTGTGCTGCTTATTTAAATTATATCACGGTATTCTTTCATCGAACCTTTGTGAAAGGCTTTATATACGTCCCACCTCAAGAATGCGTTCAACTGACATATTCTTTGCGCCCTTTGCTCGTACCGATATTTATTTTTATTCATTTTTAGTACGCGTATCACGTCGTTACAATGAGCGCCAGCTGGGTACTCTGCCACATTCCTTAAACGCTTTTAAAAGCATATTGCATAATATTCTGCTTAGCTTTCAATAGTTTATTAGTATTTTATATTCTTGTTTTTTTTTTCTTAATATAACTTTCTTTATTCGCATGTATTATATTATATTATATTTCATTACCTATTTTGTAACTGGATTCACGGATCTGTTAAATAGTGTAAATAAATAAATAAATAAAAGACTTAATTGTTGTAAAGTCTTTTAGCCCTTAGAAAATTGGGATGGGAATGGAAATAATAACACTGTTGCGGTTCTTGTTGAACCGGGCTTGTTATTCTTATTCATTTTTATACTTTATAAAATATGCTTACATCTAAAATACATAGAATTTCTTTCCGTTAATGTTAGCATTTTACATATCGCTTAATGCTGCACGTGAATTATTGATTAACCTACTCGTAGGTAATTGGCATTAAGCGTCATGTAAAAATGCTTATGCGCAATATGCAAAAAATGTGACTACTGTGCAAAGTGATCATTGAATACAAATTTACTATAAGTGAATGTTCTAGAGTTGAATGATCTTTAAGCAATGGAAAATTATTAATAACGTATGTAGTTAGGTAATTAATGTCAAAGAATTTAACGCAGTGTGTGAACGGATGGGAAGTCCATTAAATACCAAAACCGTGTGTTTTTGTTGTGGTAATTGCAGAAATATCAAATCGCTATAACTTCTGCGAATATGATTCGATTTTCATCAAACTTACAGAATATTTGTGAAACTACTTAAATATCGAATTTTGTTGAGTTTAAGGGTACTTACACGATTTTATTGGGGAAAATGTGAAATTCGAAGATCATACTATCATGAACAAAGTTGAGGGAATTTCGACTTCTAACATATTTGTTGTTGTTGTGCTCATAAACATCTCCCCTATGTGGGGAGACCCTCCTTAAATGCATCATAAAATTTTTTTGTGAATGAACTTTCAAGAGAGCACCACTTCACACCTACATGTAAAATTTTGTGTTTCTAGCTTTCGTACTTTGCGAGAAAAACTGCTGTGACACACGGACACGGAAATTACAACCACACACGTACGAATAACTAAAATAATATTAATAAAATCGTGCTGGGTAATAGCAAAAATAAATATCGTAAAAATTAATGTTTAATGTTTTTCGAAAATAAATGAATAGTTTCGAGAACTAAAATTGTAGTTGATGTTCAAATGATTTTGCCAATTTTCAACTGGTTTTCAGGAGTAATGCTGAACCTGATATATTCCTTTGTGTTTCCTTAATAAGTTCTTGTGTATACGAATTTCGCACGAATTTCAATGAGGTTCAAAGGGTAGTTGAACGTAAATTAACGCCACAAACTCTAGAATCGAAATACTTTTACCCAGGAACAAATTAATTTTCGATATTCTTCCAAAAATTGTATTTATTGCAACGCCATAAATAAATGTTCACGTCTCTTACGCATTACTGATGACATTCAATATTCAGGGATATGTTTAGCTTTTTCTTTGAAAATAAATTAGTGATGTGTTAATGTATGTAAGCTTGCAGCATCATTTAGCCAATAAGAAACATTTCATCTATTCTCATGGCACTTGGTACGAAGCATAAACTTGCTCCCACTGTGTCTGCATAATTTTCAACTTGCTGTACCTTTTACGATGAGCCTCTGTAGTATTTTGCTCCCTGCTCCTCAATTGATGCAATTTTCTATTAAAAAAGTGAACGTACTCGCACAGTAGTGGTTTGATTGCTATAATGATTACAACTTGCATCGATGGATCAAGATGAATGGATTAATACGTGATTTGGTCAAGGTCATTGTTAAGATGAGTTCGGTTTGTCTCGGATTGACCA
The DNA here is from genome assembly GCA_963969285.1 of Odontomyia ornata. Classification (NCBI taxonomy): domain Eukaryota; kingdom Metazoa; phylum Arthropoda; class Insecta; order Diptera; family Stratiomyidae; genus Odontomyia; species Odontomyia ornata. The sequence goes on from OZ017740.1 coordinate 39,649,594, forward strand.
CTTAATATACGTATACGAAGTATTTATACAGGCTCGCAAAACTATCTAACTGCAAATAAAAAGAATTTGAATGAGGTATGAAGTAATAATTGATGAGCGCTAAAGGGATAGTGACAAAAAACTTATGAAGAGGATTAACTTCATCACCGTTAACAAATGATCTTTTGTTTTGGTACTTGAAATTTTTCATAATTCAATTTAATTTACATAATATTATCTTAAATCGAACCCACTTTAGTTCAAATGAAGACGTATTTCAATTATTTCTCACACTTTTCAAATTACGAAAGTGTGAAAATAATTTTTGATGAAGTATTTTGATTGTCGTAAATTTGGTTATTTTTGTTACTAAAAGTGGAATGAATTGATTATGTATGCAAAAATTCAATCAAATAGAATAAATATTGCTTTCGTTGTTCAAAACATATTTTTTTTTCGTTTTAGACTTCAATAAAGCTTCGATATTTTTCCTACGCCAATTTAAAACGAGATTCAAATTAGTCTTAATAAAAAATTAAATGCATTGAAATTTCAAAGTAAACAAATCAACGTCCATAAAAATGCAACTGATATTCTTTTAGAATGAATGATTACAAATACAGCCTTGGCCAAAAGTATAAGCCCAACCTATTTTTCAGCTGCATATTAAAAAAACTTTAATGTCAATTACAATAAATTTAACGTCAATCACAATAAATTTAATGTCAATCACAATAAAATGACTTTGGACAGTTTCTGTAAAAACCCAGCCATAAGATTGATAATAATGTGAAATTCCCGAATTTTCGTATATAAACCTTTGGACTGTGTTGGTCTGTTACAGTTCGCGTATGCTGTTTTAACGGTCAACATTGATTCATTTAGTGAGATAGAATTCATCGTTCTCAGAAATGGCCACAACAAAAGAAGTAAAATCAGAAACACGTACACATATTCAATTGCTACATGAACAAGGATTCAGTTCGAGAAAAATTACCGGACCACTTGGATGTTCTCGTGGTTCACATATGAATTTACCAAGAAGTGGTTGAAAAAAAGTAACAACCGTACAAGACGACAGACTGATTTGTACGTGCTTCTTTGAGGGATCGGATAAAAACATCTGCAACGTTAGCTGCTGAACTTTCATTTTTTAAATCGCTCCTGTCAAAAGTTTTCAAAAATGAAATTAATTTTTTAAAAACGTTAGCCCGAAGTTAATTTTTATCGGAAAAAATCTTATATTGTCGAAGTAATCGACTCAGGAAATTTCTATCGAATATTTTTACTTCGATTGGTAACGAAAAACAAATTACCAAAGAAAATTTCGTCGCTGGAATGGAGGAGCCCGATGGCTTCCCACCGTTGGGGCAACCTGGGGAAACGACGAATACAAAACTGGCGATAATCACCAAAAGAAAACATTTTGAAGAAAACTCCGCAGATGGAGGGTGCAAGCTGCAAATAATAGCGGACAAACAACAAATGGCCAAATTGCAGAAAGAAAATGATGAACTAAGGCAAGAGATACAGTCTCTCAAGGATCTCTCCAAGAAAGGGATGAACCCTCAAAAGACACTGCCACAAAATCAATGGCAACAGGTAACAAAGCCGAAGAAAAGTACAAAGCAAGCAATTCCAGAAGAAGTTCTAAGTGCTGGTGGCACCAACGAGAGCCAAAATTATTTTGCAGCGCTGGAGGGATTAACCGAAGATATGGAAATCGAAGAAAACATCGGAGGTAATTATAATCAAGATAATGACGTTAATTTCATTCAATATTTAAAGAACAAAAATAAGGAGAAAAAACCAGCCCGCAGTTCTGCTGGTTCCTCTGAAAAAGCTTCCAACAAGACAGAAAAAGTTCCGCCAATCAACGTGTTCGGACAAACCGGGAAAGATATGGTTCGGCTATTGGCAGCCGAAAATAAACTGGCCAATTTCGAAATCAAAAGAGTTAATGCCGAAAAATTAACTATAAGGACGAAATCACTGGTTGATTTCAAGTCAGCCAAAGATGCGCTGATTTCTGGGGAGGTTCCACACTTCACCTATACCCCAAAAAGTGAAAAGAATCAGACCTTCTTGTTGAAGGGTTTGGACAGTGGAGAGGATACGGTCGATCTTCTTCAGGTGCTCAAGGAGGCTGCACCAGATATTGATTTTGTTTCGGTCAAAGCCTTTGCGACAAGAAGGTCGACCATAGAAAGGAAGAATTTACCACTTTACCTGGTACAAATTGCAAATAAGAGCAGTCCAAGTGCCCTTCAACAAATAAGGTACTTGAATTTCAGAGTGGTGAGGTGGGAACACCTCCAGAAAAGAGAAGTCAACCAGTGTTATCGGTGTCAAAGATTTGGACATTCGGCTGCCAATTGTGCCATGCATTATCGTTGCGTTAAATGCAAAGACGTTCATGCTCCCGGTGAGTGCAAATTGTCTCAGACGGAGCCTAAAGAAAAATTAAACTGCGTTAACTGCGGTGTTTTTGGTCACCCAGCATCATATCGAGGATGCTCCCGATATCAAGATGCAAAAGTTAAATTTGCTCCAAAGCAAACACAAGTACACTGTAATATCATACCTTCCAACTTCGTCAAGCCCGGAGTATCATTTGCACTCGCCGCTAGAGGACCAGCAGAAAATGCTGGAAATAATGTTAATAATGTAAGTGGCAATAATGAGCTGCTTCTCAAAATTTACCAGCAACTTAATTCTTTATCGGAGAGAATCGACAAACAAGATTCAAAAATTAACTTTGCTTTTCAGCGTTTAGGTCTTTCAAATGCCTAACAATAACTTGTCATCCAGTCATATTCCCATGGATAGGCTTCGCCTCATATCGATCAACGTCAACTCTATCGTTGCTATACATCGACGTGATTATCTCCTTGAATTCATTGTTAAGCAAAAGCCTGACATCATACTTCTCACTGAAACCCACCTCAATTCATGTTATTCCATGGAATTCAAAGATTTTGCATTCGTAAGAAACGATAGGGTAATAGGTGATGGGGGAGGTGGCACCGGGATATTGGTACGAAGACCCTATTGTTTCCAAAATATTGAAAAAGTCGAATTCAAAAGCTTTGAATTTCTTGAAGTGTCCGTCATCAAAATTTCACTGCCAGGTGGGGATAACCTCTTCGTTATCTCTGCCTATGCAACTGGTCAAAATGTTCTCAAGTTCAAGGAGGAACTCAATTCCTTGTTTGAAATACTCGAATTGAACAGGCTGCATAGTTATTATATTTATGCCGGTGACGTAAATGCCAAGCATACATCATGGCTAAACGCCACCAATAATCCAAGAGGTGTGTTCCTGAAATCATGGATAACAGAGAACCAAATTGAATACAGGTGCAATCTATATGGGTCGGCGTTCCCAACATACCCTAGGACAAATTCATATTTGGACCTCTGCATTGCTGACGCAAGACTTGAATTCAGCTTTAATAGTCCTCAACGGAAACTGCAGGTGCTTCCTTACGATAGCGACCATAACGAAATCGTAATGGAAATCAATCATCAAAGGGATGATTTCTTCCTCACTCCAGTTCAACATGAAAACCATCGGTTGAATTTCAAAAAAACAGACTGGGGAAAGTTTAATCGGGAGAACCAGAAGCAATGTCCCTCTTCTGATGATGGCAACGCTTGCTCAATGGTTCCAAATGACAGAAATCTAACAGACAATGAAATAGATCTCTATTTGTCGAAGTTAGAGAAGCTGACGTTGGAAACGATTGAGAAAGTTGTTCCCAATATTAAACATCGAAACAATATGGAAGGATATGAAACACCAACCATCGCAAGGTTGAAAAGATTGAAAAGCCTTCTTCTCACACGCGTCAACAATATTTATCGACGGTTTTTGGACTACAACCATCCCTCGTTGGCTTTGTTGAAATTACACCTGAAGAATGTCCGTAACTTAATCCGTTCATATTTTAGGAGTGAGGTCAGCAATCAATGGGCGAAAAAACTGAGGGGTATCAGCCCACAGGACCCAGATGGCGTTTTCGCGAAAGTGAATAGCTTATTCCGCAGGAAGTCTCGAGTGAAGGTATCGAATCTTGAAGTCGCTAGTGACGAGATAAATCTTCTCGATAGAGCTGGTATCGAAATTGATAGTACGACTCCGGATAGAAATGGAAACAGGATTATATGTGATGGATTGCAGAAACTTGCCCTGATTGGAACACATTTTGAATTGGTTCATCTGCCAAACCCAGAGAGAAGGAATGAAATATTTTCAGAGGTCGTTGAAGCAAAAGTTTCCGACTTCAAATCAAGCCTGAACGGCCAATCAATTCTTCATTTCAATGAAACATTAACATCTGACCTCATACCGACCTTGAATCTTATTGATTATTTTGTCAGCTATGAAGACTTTTGTTTCATATTTCGCAGAATAAACAACAAAAAATCATGTGGTACTGACGGTATTCCAAATATATTTCTCCGACATTTGCCTGAGGTTGCTATTAGGAATTTTTGCATATTGTTCAACAACATGTTGAACAATTCATATTTCCCAAATGAGTGGAAAAAGGCTAAGGTATTTCCGATCTTGAAGAAAGGAAAAGAATCTTCATGCCCTAAAAGCTATCGCCCAATCGGCTTGCTGCCTAACATCAGCAAGGTGTTTGAAGTGATACTCAACAGAGCCTTAAACGCCCACATTGAGAAATATGAGTTGATGCCAAATTGCCAATTTGGTTTTCGTGCCAGGCATTCGACCACACATGCAATAACGAAAGTAAGCTCAGACATCTGTTAGAAACTAAACAACAAAGAATGTGTTGGAGCATGTCTCATTGACATGGAGAAAGCCTTCGATACGGGGTGGTTAGATGGACTATTTTTCAAACTTCTTCAGGACAGGTTCCCCAGACACCTTGTCGCCATGATGTGTAATATGTTATTCGGGAAATCGTTTGTTGTAACTGATGGAAATCAGACGACAATGCGCAAATTCAAGGTCTTGAATGGTCTACAGCAGGGAACAGTTACTGCGCCTCTGCTTTTCTCAATATTCATTCGCAAGCTATTGAACAGCTTTGATTTTAACGTCTCGCCAACGCGATCATTGGTAGCGTTTGCTGATGATTTGATCATCTATACGGCAGACCGAAAAGCTACAATAGTTCAGAGCAATCTTCAAAAAATGTTTAATGATGTGCAGCTCTACACCGACAATTGGCGAATGAAAATCAATGCGCAGAAGTGTGAAACAATCTTGTTTCGGACAACGCTGCAGGGGGCCAGTCAAGACCTGAAACGTAATTGGAAGGATTTCCACATTATGGCTGGTGAGGGTAGTTCAGAACGGGTTCCACATAAATCCTGTGTTCGATACCTCAATGTTCATCTCGATCAGTATCTGTACTATACTGAACATGTCAAAATCATGCTCAGTAAAGCACTAAAAGTAGTCATGGCTCTTCGGCGACTCTTTCATTCCAGATACATTGATCAAAAAGTCAAAGTTATTTGTTACAAGACCCTGGTTAGGCCAGTTTTGACATATGGATGTCAGATCTGGTACAACCAGAGTGCTAGTACAATGGAAAAAGTAAGAGTTTTCGAAAGGAAATGTCTTCGTGCATGTACTGGTTTGTACAGAAAGCCTGAGACGGATTGGAAGCACTATATATCGAACAGAAAAATTTATCAAACCGCTCAAGTGACAAGAGTCGATATCTTCATATTGAAACTTCTTCGGAATCATATCGCTAGATCTGTAACTGTGAGTGAAAACCCTTGGATTTCACTGCCGTTCTCCCTACACACGGGAATATTGTGACTTGCCTCACTACTGGCTTCGTTCCTCCAGAAGCATTCGTGTATTTGGACATGAATCGATATGTTTTTGATTCTGACGGCATCCCAATCATATATCACATATATCGACGGGCCACCGATAAGAAGATAAAATATCCTCCGAATCTGAGTTCAGGAGACCAACAATTCCAATGGAGATACTCATTTGCTAGATTCGTTGAGGCTGGTCGAGCTGAGATGGAGCAATCTAGGTATTGGTGGCTGAATGACAATGTCTAAATTATTCGTGTTTATTTTCGGTTTTTTGCTTTTTCTCGTTACTTAGTTTTTTAGATTCATCTCATTATTGCTACATCTAGTGTTGTCGTTTATTTGTATTATAAATTAGGTATAGGTTTCAATATAAGGTAACGTGTTTTTTTTTTGATTAAACTTATTTAGAATTAGGGTGTCACATATTAGGTATAGGATATAAGTTCATTGTTGTGTTAGTAGTATAAGTAATTTTTGAATAATGCTGGTTGGTTTTTTCTCCTTTTTCCAATTGAATCAAAAAATATCTAATAATCTTAATTAATTTAAATTTGCTAGTGTATTTTTTTCATTAAATGTGTTTAACTGATAACGTATAAATTTAGAGAGCCATTTGGGCCATTAAGGTTTTTATAGTTTTATTGTTTGGAATTTGCTTTATGTTCTTTTAAAAATGTATAACGATTGGTATTAAATAAAGCGCTTCTGACTTTGACTTTGACTCTTCTGAACTTTCAGAAGAGTTCAGAAAGAAATGGTTTTCCAGAACAGTAATGGGACGTCTATGTAAAAAAAAGGCCTTAGAGTTTGTAAGGCGAGAAGAAAGCCGTGTTTTTCAGAAAAAAATAAGAAAGTTCGACTAGAATGGGCTCGGAGGCACCAACGTTTTACCGTAAAAGGTAGGTCGAATATTATATGGTCAGACGAATCTAACTTTGAAGTAAATTTTTAAAATGATTTATATTTTCATCTAAAAGCTTCTTATCGATTCATTTTATGCTATGTGCTATTTTCAAAAATATTTTTTTTCCTATTTTCAGATTTTTGGAACATCGGGTGCTATCTCTGTGGGACGCAGAATTGGTGAAGCATATCAGCCACAGTGCGTGGTACCAGCTGTCAAGCACGCAGAGGGCAGCATATTGGTTTAGGTTTGCATGGCTTCGAGCGGAGTAGGAAATTTTCATGTGTGTGAAAGTCGGATGGACTCTTCGAAATACATCTCAGTACTTGAAAACACACACTTCGAATCGGCAGTAAAAATTTTTGGCGAAATCAAGCTTCGTAATCTCCGATGCCGGCAAGACAACGCATCTTGTTACAAGTGTGGTGCTGCTATGAGGTGGTTTCGTGATTATGAAATAGATACGAGTATGTTGGAATGGCCCCCTTAGTCCCCAGATCTTAGCCCAATCGAGCATTTATGGAGCATTCTGAAAAGAAGGATACATGACCGTTCCATAACTTCCAAAAAAAAGTTTGATTTTTGCCTTGAAAGAAGAGTGGGAAGCATTAACTTTCGAAGAATGCAAAAAGGTTATTTCCACTATGCCAAGAAGTATTGCTGTGGTTATTAAAGCCAAAGGAAGTTCAACCAAACATTGACTTCTTTGAATAAAATAATATGAAGAACAATTATATTTGCCATTTTCTTTCAACCAATAGTAATACGGTCTGAGCTATGTTACTTTTCTGGGGTGGGCTTATACTTTTGGTCAAGACTGTACTGTACATTTTAACAGCAGCTTTGCTTTTTAATTCGGATCAATATACTCGTAAAGCATTTATTAGAATATCAAACTTTACTTGTTAACTTTTTGTTGCGTAAATAAATGTTTTTTAATAGGTCCTGTCACTAATTTAGAAATCAAATTAATTTTTGCAAAATGATTTGTATTTCTTCGGCAGTAGTAGGCGTGATTGTCAGCCATGCTGGAAACGCGTAGGTAATGATCGGCCTAATAAAAGTTTTGGACATTAAGACCTTAACTTTTGGACAGACTGATTTCGTGGAAATGTGCTTGCACATTCCTACTTTGAGACAAAACAAGGCGGTGCCCTCTCTCGCTGGCATATTTAAAGCAGATCAGCTACGATTTGCTGGCATTCATTTCGAGCCCCTACTCCTTTAGGTATTGAACGATGTTATGAACCGAGCGCTGCAGCTTTATTTGGCCCATCTCTGGGAGGCTATGGGTGATTGTGAGAAGGATATCATCTGCATACATTGCTATATCGATAGTTTAGCAGTTTGGGTGTGGAATATTATGAAGGAAAAAGTTGAACAGGGCGGGACCGATGATAGAGCCTTGTGGGACTCCCGAGTTGCTAGGGATAGGATTTGAAATGAGGCTCCCCAGATTAATTTGCGATGTTCGATCCGAAAGGAAGTTGACCCAAACTGAGTAGAACGCTTTTTTCAGATCTAGAGCACAGGTCACTGTGCATTAATGCCTGCTCCATAAATCGTTCGCGTACAAACCCAAACGGAAAATCAGGGATCAGGGGACTAGTAAAATTGTTGAAATATTGCCGAATAATCTTATCAAGGGGTTTGTCCATGTTAGGCAAAAGGGTAATTGGCCGAAAATTATTAATGTTCCCTTGGCAGCCTGGTTTTGATATTGGGATTAATTTACTGACTGTCTAAGGTTTTGGAAAATATCCATTATTAATACAATCACTGTATAATATCGTCAAGAAAGAGGAGATGGTATTTCTGCACATCTTAAGTATTCTATTTAGGATACCATCAAGGCCGTGAGATAGCTTGCTATTTAAGGCATTTAAGAGATATACTAGTTCCGTTTTTGAGGTGAAAAACCCGGCGAAGACGACGTTGTGGAGAGGATTTTTTATTATAACTGGAGAATACAGTTAAATAAGATCCCTCGTACTCTTCCGTCGTTAGTAGTTAGTTGGATGACTCACAGCAACAATATATTTGTTTGAAGTATTCTTCACATGCAACGATCTTGTCAGATTGTGCAGTAAAAACTTTATTCCCATGCGTTATTGGGTTTTTCAATATCGGGTTTGGAACTCTTACGGTCTGTGAGTTGATTGATAGTTTTAAAAACGTCTGAAGATAGTCACAGTGATATCAGTCTGCTTTTATAGAAGTTGTTGACTTCGGATTGGAGGCGTTTTTCGATTTCACGGGAAATACTCGTTATTTGCATTTTAAATTCCAAATACTTCTTATTGAACCGGTTAAAGCTTCGATGATAAATATGCTTTAGCCATTGGAGTAGATGCTTCCGAGTTTTTATTTATTGAAGAGTCTTCTGAGTTAGACATCTATAAAGCGGGCTGCATGGTTTCTGGAAGGGGGCATGCTGGTCTAGACACTCTATAATGGCAGATGTTAGTGCCGATAAATGAGAGTCTATTTCTGCGCTTGAGAGAATGATATTTTCCAGTGGGAGATTCGGAAGGAGGTCTTTGAGGCCTTTTCTGAAGCTTGACCTGTCTTTGGAATCAAATGGTCGATAGTGAAGTGGGCAAGTAGAAACTGGTATGTGTGATCTAAGGGTAATCTTGAGATGGAGGGCATGATGGTCCAATAACGAGCTAAATGTGGAACAAGTAAAGGGAACTATGGGATCGTTGAGGTCAGAGGATATTATGAAGTTATCTAAAAATGAATTCCCTCTGGGAAATGTTGTAGTTCCCGTTGGTATTTCTTCTGGAGTCCCCCCAGTATTCGTGTATGGCATTAAGGTCTCCTCTTAGTATAAATGAGTCGTGGGATGAGGCTGTTGCGAGGATTTGGTCAAGTATAAATGTGATCTTGGGACCTAAATTGCACGGGAGGTATGGGAAGCCAATAAGAATTTTATCTGGGTTTCCATTGGGTTGCTTGGTGTTGAGAGTCGTCGTACATGAGGAATTATTTTATTGAAAAGGGATTTGATGGATATCTAAATCATTTCGAAACAGTATCGCAGTACCTCTGCCACTGTCATTATGAAGCATATGGTAGTTTTCCACACGGACTTTATGTTGAGGGTTATAAACTGTCTCGTTCAGAAGACCAAATCAGCAATGTTGAGCCTCTTATCATGTGAGATTAAGGAGTTGATATTTAGAGAAAGAATGGTTAGCCTATTTGCAACCATAAAGATTGAAATAGAAATTGAGAAGCGCCATTGGCTTCTCTTGCTCAGGAGTGGCGTCAAAGTATGGGAGATAAACCTTGATCTTGGATAGGAGTTCACTGTGAGAAACTCCCAGCCACTCCACGTTGGGGCAGAGTTCCGTTTCTTAAAATCTCTGAATATAAGATCCAGCTGAAAAGAGGAGCAGAGTGGTGTGGGGTTGGTGTAGTATTTTGAGGAGCGGTGAGTATATAATCTGAGGCGCCATCCGTTTAGCTTTATTTTTGATTGCTCTGTCCAACAATCTTTTTCGTTCCGGACAGCCGACGAAAATGGATAGATGGCCATGTGTCCTACACATTGCGCAGAATGGAGTGGTTTGCGTCTTGTCACATGCTACACATCGCATGTTGAATCCGCAATCGGTGGATACGTGCCCTAATCTTTGACGCCAATAGCATTGAACCAGATCGCTCCTTTTGAGGCATTCCCATACGACTCGTTGATTCAGAATGTAGTGTAGTTTAATTATTTCATTCTTATCAGCTTCGAATCTCACTGTTAGCTTACATAAATCCAGGTCGATTTTATTTGCTCTCGACCATGCAGTGGTAAGGGGGCTGACAGACTCGAGGCTTAAAGTTAAAATTTGCCTGGCTATGTCCTCTCGAAAGCCTCAGCTCCAAAGCCTGAACTAACACCCCTTAGTATCACGACACATTGTTTCCTTTCTTTGGGGGAGATCAAGTATCCCACTGCTTCCGTGTTTTTAAGCATGTTCATGATATACTCGTGGGCCTCGAGCCTATCTACTGTGACTTTTAGTTGGAAGTTCGACAACTTTGTAATTTGGTACCCTAGGCTAGTACCATCGGTGGGGGTGTACCTATCCATGACGCCTTTAAGCACTGTTGCTTTCAGATTTTCAATATCGATAGTGCCCTGAAAGGATTAGTGATAGGTGTGGGTGGGATTGGCAAAGGAGCCGGGGTTTTGAGTTTTATGACTAATTTACCCTTCGATAATATAAATTCATTTACCTTACAGTTAATTAGGTTAACGTCTTGGTTAAAGCTTGAATTCTTTGCTGTCGTATCGTCCACATCCATCATGTCTGAAGGCATTTCCTTGCGGGCAGCAATGGTCTTTGGTTGTTCTGCCATCGTGTTTGCTTGCTCCGCCAAGAGCCTTGTGCTTGCTGACAAAAACTAGTCCATTTTGCCGTCTCTGAAATTCTGTCCATGGTGTATTTGATGTGCGCTCACCCAAGCTGAAGTTTCTGCTTTCTTCCAGTCTTCGGCTTTCAAACTCTATGTATATGATCTTGTATAATGAGATATACTTATAAATTTTTATTTTCTAATAATTTTTTTCACCGAAAAGAATCCAGTAAGGTATCAAATAAAAGATCTTGTCGAGATGTTTTAATATCAGTCATTTAAATTGCAATTTCTGTGGCGAGATAAGCAAGGAAAGTGGAAGAACAGAAGAAAATGTTGTGCGCAGGGTATGAGGGAACACCAACTGCAACAGATGCCCCATGTTTTCGTAGTCAGCAACCACCTTTGATAAGGAAGAAGTAAATCCGGTAATTTGTTATCTATTAACCCGTCTGTAGTGGATCTGGGCGCTAGGGAAAAAACATACCCCGTGACACCACAGCATGCCAGCATGCCCCTAGGATTTCTCATTCCAGCGAAGCCTCATGCTCTAGCTAGCAGAGACAGCAGTTCACCGCTGCAGCCCTTTACGGACTTTTAACATTTTTCCAAACACTACCTAACTACGATAATTACTGCTGCAACCACTATCGAAGCGACCAAAGCAAGGATCTTAAATGCCAAAAAAAGAACGAGCCATCCTGAGGTCCACAGATTGATCACGGCAGAAAAAGAAAGGAGTGACCAGACAAACAAAGCATCATTGTGCAATTCAGCACCAGTGGCTGAAGTACTGTACTCGCAAACGGAAGCCGATATACTCTTCCAAGAAATGAAATCGCAAATTATAATTTCCCTCTGGCACTCAAAATGTGGAAGATGCTCTAAAAAATGAAATCAGTAAGCGACTCGCCAAAATCAGCAAAAGTGTAAAGAATGGGCTCCTTGAACCAAAGGAGCTCCTAGATCACATAGAGAATTACCGGAGGGGCTGATTTAAGGCCAAACAAGACCAGAAGGCGGAAGAAGAGAAGAAAGCTAAAGAGGTACTGAAGATTAAGCCTAAAGGGTACGCGCTGATAGCTCCACCATCGAACATCAATTTAGAATGGCATCTATCCCAGTCGGAGGAGATCGGGATGAAGTGAGGAAGGAGTAAGCACTTAATGGGCGTGGAACACTAGATCAGAGGTTTCAGATAGTGCTGACAAAAGGAGCAAAGAATTCTTGCATGGACTCCTAGCAAAAAAAAAGGCTTAATGTAAGACAAAAGAGGAAAAGTCACGACGAAGATCCCAGTAGGATGCATTTCTCGTAAAACCTCAACATGGCTAATCTTATCCAAGAGAAATATAAGAATCGATGATACTAACACTGCTATTGAAACTGTGCCATCAACCCAGCGGGTCACAAACTGGTCAAATTCGAAGCACAGGCTGACAGCAAAGAAGCATTCTTTGATGCAGCAAAGGAGATCTTCTTCAAAAGCGCAACTTTAGCCTCGCTCAAGCCGGTGGCAATGGCTAAAATAAGGGGCATTGATTGCGTTATGGACCTAGTCGAGGTAGAAGAGCGCCATCAAAAGGAAGCTCCCTAGCTGAGCAGGATAAAAGCAAGGCTGAGACCTGAAAGCCATAGATAAAAACACGTAGCCATCACTGACTTGACCGAAAAGGACGCCGAATAATTTCTGAATAAGGTCAAAGTAAGAATAGGTTGGGTCATCTGCAGAACACCGGGAAGAGAAGCGCCTCTTCAATGCTTCAAATGCATTGGCTATAATCACACCACACAAGTATTCAAAGGACCTGATAGAAGTTCTCTATGCTAGAAATGGTGTGAAACGGGATATAATAGAAAAGAGTGTACGAAGAAGGCACAATGTATCCTTTGCAAGGGTGCTGATCCAGGACCGAATCTTGGGCACGTCTTGGGATCAGGGAAATGTCAGACTATTCAGGCAGCCCTAGTCAGGGCAAAATCAGTACTTTGTTGACCCATATCCTACTGGTAAACCTACACCTCAATTCAACCGTCGAAAACCTGCTTGAGCAGTTTCCGAGGGATGTGAAAGCCAACGTTTTCCTACCGAGTGAGCAACATCACGAAAAAAGTTCTGCATCATGGTATCCTAATAGAACTAGTACTGCTGCCATCTTGATCCGGAACAGTGATTTCCAGACTGAGGGTTGTGGAAAGGGGATGGTTTCCGTGCGTTTGCTACTCAGGAACCACCTTATTTAGTATGGAGCTAGCACCGAACGAACTTATATCATCTTTCCAAGTCAAGCTAATGGAGATTGCGACGCTAAAGTAATCGGGTGGGGCATGCTTCTAACAGATCCGTGGGGGAAACAAACCCTAGAAATGGCACTTTTCATGCCATATACAAAAAATATGCTTACTTTCCACCGTGTTGGCTGCAAAGGAATCATACTGGACGTGATATTCACCTCGGAGTCCTTAGTATGGAAGATATACACTTGGAGAATCTTAAAGGACAACTCTGCTAGTGATCATCAGTACATTCTGCTTCCTATCCGTGATGTTGTTTTCCAACGTCCTTGGTCTTGATCTTCTATAATTGGGTGGAACATTGGAAGTATGGACGTCAAAAGGTTCCTCGAGGTGGTAACGGCAGGTGCTCGGCTGTGGGAGATTCACTGGAGATAGAATAGCTAACAGCTCAAGACATGGTGAACTCAGCTATCAATATCATCTTAACTGTTTACAATGCTTCTTTGCCCCGTCGAAACCCCCGGTATGGCAAGCCCCCAGTGTACTAGTGGTCGACTGAAATCGCTAAAAGGCGAAAGGAGTGTCATAGTTTCCGCTAATCCTCAACTGGCATGGGACGGTGGTGGGGCATGCAAACTGACAAACAACAGTAAAGCTCGCTGCTGGCAAGATCTAGTGAACAATGTGAACAAGGATCCATGGGGCCTTGGCTACAAGCTAGTTGTGTGGAAGCTTGTTGCTCTATGGACGCCTTGCATATGTGAGGCCAAAAAGATGGACGAGATAGTGTGGGCGCTATTTTCTCCACGCATCCAGTTTGTTTTGATGCTGTCCACGGTGAAACAGCAATCAAGTGCTCACTCTTCACTCAGCTAGAACTAGAAGAGACAATCCTTTCATTCCAAACAACGAAGGCTTCAGGCCCAGATGGTGTTCCAGCTAAGATGTTGGAACTTGTCTATCATCATTGTCCTGACTTGATGCTCAGCACATTCAACGCTTGCCTATGGAATGGAGTTTTCTCGATACGATGAAATATAGCAAGTCTAATGCTGATCAGCCAGAGGAATGGGAATTCTGGATCGCCGTCTGTATACCTCCCGTTATGCATACTAGACACGGCTGGAAAATTGTTAGAGAAACTCGCGATTCATGCTACTGGGGACTTTTCTCTTTAGCAGTACGGCTTTAGAATTGGTCGACCCACCATTGATGCGATTGCAGAGATGAGTCACGCTTGATCGGCTATGTGGATGATGTTACGACTCTAGTCGCTTGACGCACCGTTGAATAAGCGCAACTTAGGCTAGGTATGCTCACTGGATGACTGCTTATGGGTTCAGTCTAGTATTGGAGAGTAAAAAAAGAATCCCTAGGGGAAGGATGATCAGCATTGGAGACAGACTAGTCGAAACAAAGCCAGGGATGAATCACCAAGGGTTACTGAGCGACTCAAAGATGAGTTTCTCTGAGCAAATCAGGGCAACGGCTGAGAATGCTGCTTCAGGCGTATCGCTCTCAGTCGACTTATGGGCAACGTAGCCTCTTGATGAGGGCCGTTGGGTCAGTGTTACTGTACAGAGCAGAAATATGGGGCGACACTATTAGTAAGGAGGAGCACCAAAAACGCTTGGCACAGGTACAGAGAAGATGAGAACTGAGGATTGCATCTTCATATCGAACAGTCTCTGATTCAGTGGTGAGAGTTATTGCACTTGTTGCCCTCCTTGCTACAGAGCACCATGGCATTTACCTGCGTCGAATCGCGGGCACGACGGAGACGATTGCAAGGAGAGACAACACTCACTCAACAATTGGCAGCAATCTTGGGTGAATTGCACGATAGGAGGGTGGACTGCGCGGCTCATCCCGGATCTGAGATCGTAGCCAAATCGAAGTCATCGTAAGACTGAATTCTTTCTGACCCGGCTTTTGAGCGGACATGGGTGTTTTCATTCTAACCTACCCAAGACTGGTGAGTCACAGTCCGCCAATTGTCGATTTTGCCCAGGGGAGGCAGACAATGCGTGCCAAATATTTTTTGTGTGCAAAAAATGTGGATAGGCTGTCAGTTGACCTCTACAAGCAAACAGAAGAGCTCAACAAAGATAGTGTAGCACGGTGATGGTCGAACCATGTAGCACATTATGTTCAGGCAGTCCTCTAAGATAAAAAGAACTCACAGCAGCCGACGACGTCAGGGCTGGTGATCACTTATCTAGCAATTGATCTTCCTCCCTTCGTTCCAGCTGCAGGAGGGATTCCCCAGCTTGAAGTTGCTCCACAGCATAAAGTAATGTGCCCGAAGTAATGTTACAAACGGTTCCAGGTTAGATGCTCAGATTGAGTCGCTTGCAAGCATGAGAGTCCCACGCTCAGTGCGTAAATCGTATTCACCTCCCAGCACCCAAAACAAAACCTCATAAGAGCTTAAATTATGAATGATTTATCTGATACAGGGAGTGGCGCCAAAATTCGGACAAAATTCAATTTAAATTTCCCCCAGTTCTATAAGGTTTCGAGAGGTCGCGATTCGCATACAAATAGTTTAACACGTGTGTTGAGCATTTATAACCTCGAAAAAGTCGCAATGTTGAAGCCAACTGCAGAGTAAAATCGAAGAGCCGCGATTATTGAAAGTGTTCGCGCTGGGCGCTCAGCCACAGAAATCATTCGATTCTTCGGCTACCCAAGATCGATTTTGTATGAAGTTATTGCGAAATATAATGAATTGGAGAAGTCAGACAAAGGTTTCACGACACCAGCAAGGAAACCCCACTCCAAAGAACGCGTGGTCAGGACCCCCGAAATCATTAAACGGGCTCAGGAATTGATTTTAGAGGATCCGAGCCAATGAATCCGAAAATTGTCGTCAGTTGTCGGTGTAAGTGAGAAAACTATGCGTCGAATCGTGGAAAAGGACCTCCGCTACAATTCTTATGCAATTAAAATAAGACAGATGCTTTCTAATGCTGCAAGAGCAAAACGCGTTGAACGCTGTAACTTGCATTTGTGTTCTTTACGAAACAAGGTTGCCGGACGCCTCAGATTTTGGCCTCCTAACAGCCCAGACTTGAATCCTCTGGATTACTATGTATGAAGCGTGGTTGAATGGGACACTAACAAGTACAGACATGCAAACGTCGCTTCATTGAGAGCCGCTATTGAAGAAGTATTCACCGAAATGGATCGTGCCACATTGAAACGGGCCTGCGAACGCCTCAGACCGAGGATAGAGGCGTTTATCGAAGCACAAGGGGATTATATAGAGTGAATGTGTTTTTTTATGTTTAACAAACAATTTTTTAAAAGAATCAATTATAAACTTTCCCATTTTTGTAATAAAAATTATTTTCCAATACAATGTTTAACTCGTCCGGATTTTGGCGCCGCATCCTGTATATGGGATGTAAAATTATACTTTCAGAATGAGTCTGTGGCAAAAAAGAAAGATTAGGAGAACGCTTGCATAGTAAATTTAAGACTATTTTTTCAATGGCTGACCGGACATGAATTGGAGTAGTTTGTCGAAGCGCCTAATAAAAATAAATTTATATAAAATTTTATGCAATTCGTCGTAGGTTTTAGTAGACCTGACAATATCTGAAAACTTGTATGGCGTATACGCGGTTTTTATGCAATTATGCAAAAGTTATTTTCTCGGTGACAATCGACGATTTGGTTCCAACACTTTCTGGTTGTATCAGGGCAACAACTATCTGTAAGATAATTTTTCAGAATTTTGTTGTCAATATGTAATATAAATCTTCAAATCTGTGTTCAAATATATACACATACATTTTTATTTTCTTCTTATCTTTTGTATACAAATATATCATTTTTGCAACAATTAATTTAAATAATATATGACTAAATTTGTAAATTTAAAAAAAAACGGTTTCCACACACTGATTGATAATTAAGAAATTACAAATTGCATTTCGTAATACACAAAAATATGCTGTTTAATTTTTAATTAATAAAAACATAATCGATAATGAATAGCATAAAGACGCAACAGTTAATCTTAATTATTAATGGTAAACACTGTCTTTCCCGTTGCCGGTATATAACATTTAAACTTTAATGCACTTTTGGCGAATTGTTAACACTTTCAATGTATACTACAGTTGACACATATCCAAACAGAAATACATAATTTTTCTCTAGATTCAACATTAAGATGTCCCATTAACACTCATCATACTCGAGATTGTACTTGTTGGATCCGTCATTGAAATTTTTGTATCATTCTCCGAACTAACTTGCAACAGAATAATTAGATACGTTGTTGTTGCACCACAAATCTGAGGGACGAGAGAATAAATTGAAAAACATAAAGAAATATTGGTTTGCTGGTCAAACAATCTTAAGCGTCTCACCGTGAAAAATAACGTTCGATCAAGAACAAAAAATCCAGCTGCGTCAAATACCACTTTGCGATGAATCAATTGCAACGACAATTTGTACAGGACGTCCTTCAAACTCTCAACTTTTGTTAAATTCAATAATTTGTGAACGTAAATTGATGTCATTTGACTCTGAAAGAAGAAGATTTAATTGTAGGTTGCGAAAGCTGTAGCTAAGAATTGATATGGTCTATTAAAGTGATTTATTTATTTTATTATGTAGCGTGGAACAGAAATATCTTAATCTTAAAACATAATAAAAAAAAATTAATTCATAGAATTCAATTCAAACAAAGATATGTAAAAGCCGGAAAAATACAAATTTTATTAGACAGGAAAATATAAAATTGATACTTCCTTCAGTGATGTGAATTTTCTTTCTTCAATTTCATCAATCAGAAGAATTCGCGCAACAACAGTTGATGCAAATTTACCTGTGATACAGCTTCACTGCTTCCATGTACAATGACACACACCTCAATGGCGTGTAAAATCAATTGGCTGGAAAAGAAGATGATAAAAGCGGTTGCGCGAAAAGATGCCAATCCAAGATACGTTCCCAGCACATAATATGCATCGAAAACAATAATCAGAAATGCAATCCCCGTTATTGCGAGCATTTGAACCGTGAAAAAATCATTTGTGATTGTTGCCAGATCGCACAGCATATCGTGGATATGAGCAACTTCTTCGATCGTTTCATCATGCGTTTTTCGGACCACCACCCATGACATAAATTTATCCGAGGGTTCACGAGTAAATGGAATTGATTTTTTACGATTCACATCGGTTTTATTAACAAATTGCTCGATCATGTTGACCAGAACCTGTGAACAATATGAAAAGTAAATATGAAATATACAATTCTTGCTTTTAAGTAAGTAATTATAACGTAAACTTATTTATGTATAATTATCCAGTAATACTTTAAGTTGTAAGTTTTTTATGTACGCTTTAGTTGACAATCGGATGGGGATGTAGCATACTCTTCGTTTTGTAAAATAACCCCTCACAATTATGTTTTCTAATTTAAATGTAATTTGATTTTATTCTCGCGTGTACGTTCTGACTGCCCACATTAACTTCTCTTCTTTTATTCAAACTGGATTTTTTTGTCACTGCTATTAGTGCAGTGGTTCGATTATTATTGCTTTTAGTGCAGTGGAATAAAAGGTACAATTTAGTACAGTGTACTAAAAACCTTTCTGGCAAATATTGACATGTAGAAATAGAAATGTATAAAATGAATAAAAATGTAAAAAATTAAATTAATTTGTAGTCGCTACATCACTCCCTACCCAGTATGATCCCTGTCATACGAAATGGTTAAGCTTGGCGATCTCGGAACCTCACAATTCTTCCGTATCGTGTTTGGTATTGTGATTGGGAATGATTGTTGCGCTGGTTTGACTAGTTTTCATCTTGTGGTGGTGTACTGATTTACAGGATTTCGGTGTTTGATTGTCATGATCTTGTATTGTTAAGGCGGGTTTCAATCGATCGATAGAAATGTTTTGATGCTCTCCATTAATGATTACTTTAAAAAATTTTCAGCCACGCTTAATGTAGGTGGCTGAAGTGAAGTACGAATGGTATCGACTCTAACAAAAACATGCGAACAACCTTTTAAAGCAGGGAGGGTAAAAACTTTACTACTGGTATGATGCGTGGTCTTTGCAGGTTGAAAAATATTCATTCTTCATCGAAACTTTTTTATAAATTCTTCAACGCTTGGGTGCTCCTTCGATGGCTCGAAAAATTCTCCTGGAATGCGAAGTGCTTGTCCGAAAGTCATTTCTGCTAGTGTTACTTTTATATCGTTTTTCCAGACACTGCGAAGTCCTACTAAAACGAGGGGTAGTTCGTTGTACCAATCATTAGATAATTTGGCTCTAAGAGATGATTTTAAGGACTTGTGCCATCTTTCGATAATGACATTTGACTGCGGATGGTAGCTCATTGCTCGCAGATGTAATACTCCTAAGATCCTGTTGAGCTGGTGAAACAATTCCGATTCGAACTGTCGTCCTTGATCCGTGGTTATTCTTGTGGGGACGCCGTAACGAGATATCCAGCCAAATATTAGTACAAATGCGACACTATCCGCAGTTATACTGCTAATTGGAATTGCCTCTGGCTATCTTGAGAAACGGTCAATTATTGTACATGTATGAGTAACCTTCTGATGGTAGAAGCGGGCCAACTAAATCAATATTTAAGTGTGCAAGTAACTCTGGGCTTTCCTTATAAGCGTGTATGGGTGATTTAGTATGGCGATGCACTTTGGTCCTTTGGCAAGAGATGCAATTTTGTATGAAGTTTTTGCTATCGCGGTATAGATTCGGCCAAACAAACCGCTCTTTTACGAGGTGTGTAGTTGCTCTTATTCCGGGGTGGGATAAATTGTGAATTTTGGCTAAAACCTTTAAACGAAAGTTTTTGGTTATGAAAGGTCGAGCTTTCATACTTTTTAAATCGGAGTAGAGCTTAATGTCTGAATAAGGGAGTGTGATTGGTTTAAGCTGCAAAGAACTTGTGTTTGAATGCAAAATTTGTTGTAATTCATCATCAGTTTCTGGATCTCTTAGCTATCGCTTCAAACTGAATTTCGGCGGAATTGAATGAATGAATCCGTGATAGAAGATTGGGGATGATATTTTGACGGATGTAGCGAATATCGGATGAAAACTGGCTTATGTAGTCTAATTGCCGAGCTTGTTGAGGTGATGCTCTATCATCTTTTTGACGATAGGCAAAAATAAGTGGCTTTTTGCCTCCAACATGTGCCGGAAGTATTTAATTGCTTCATAGACTGCTAGCAGTCTCGATTGTATGTGCTATATTTTTCCTGAACATTATTTAATTTCCTCGAGAAAAAGACCAGAGGCTTACATCCTTCGTCTTCAATTTAGTGCAGAATGGCACAGATTGCTGCGTCTGATGCATCAGTTTCTAATGCAATAGGTGCTGATTTGGATGGATGAACTAGCAGTGTTACATTGGCTAGTGTTTTTTTGTATTCTTCGAATGCATTTGATGCGTCTTCAGTCCAAGCGATAACAGAATTGTCATTTTTAACGTTGCCTTTGATAAGAAATTACAGTTTGTCTTGAATAGTTGTGGCGTTTGAAATGAAACGCCTATAGAAATTTATCGTTGCTATAAATCTCCGGAGTTGTTTTGCAACAAGAGGCTTTTCGAAATGGGTTATGGCTTCTACTTTACCAGGTAACGGTTTAATACCTTGGGGTTTGACTAAGTGACCCAAGAACTCCAGTTTATTTTGTGCGAATTTGCACTTGTCTAGATTTACTCTCAGTCTATGGTGTGAAAGTCGATCCAAATCAATTCTTACATGCTGATGATGTTGCTTGATATTCTGACTTGCGATGAAAATATTAAATATGTATGCTATGACAAAATCAAGTGCACGAAACACTTCAACGATTAGCCGTTGAAATGTCTGCGCGGCATTTCTGAGACCAAATGCCATAAATGCAAACTCAAAAAGACCAAAGGGCATAATGATAGCAGTTTTTGGTACAATATATCGCACGGTACAACCGCAACCTGATTAAAGATCTTTTTTTAAATCAATCTTGCTGAAATATCTTGTAAGTGGGGTATCGGGAACTTGTCTGGTACAGTGATAGAATTGAGTTGGCGATAATCGCCGCATGGTCGCCAAGTAACATCAGGTATTTTGACCACATGAAGACCTGTTGCCCAATTGATCTTTGGTGGACCACATATGCCCTTGATAGCAAGCTAATAAACTCTGTTTTAGCCGTGGCAAGTTTTTCGGGAAACAATCTTCTTGCTCTTGATGCGACTGGTGGGCCTTTGGTAACAATGCATTGTGTGACC
This sequence comes from Odontomyia ornata, assembly GCA_963969285.1. Lineage (NCBI taxonomy): Eukaryota > Metazoa > Arthropoda > Insecta > Diptera > Stratiomyidae > Odontomyia > Odontomyia ornata. The sequence goes on from OZ017740.1 coordinate 39,671,167, forward strand.
ATTGTTTTAATTTTTTCCATCGGAACCACATGTGCATGCAACATTTGCTTATAGCTTCGTAATACAGAGTGCGTACGGCATTTGAGGGCAACTTGAGGGTAAAATTAATTAGTTTGTATTTTTAACTAAGTTTAAGGAAATTTCAGGAATTTTTTATACAGCGTTAATTTAATATATGGCTTTAAAGTTATTCAATAAAATCGCCATTAGTAGCAATCACCTCTTCGATCTGGGACTGGAAACGATTACATGCCCGAATCAAATGCTCTTTGTTCATATTGATCATAACGGCACTAACAGCAGTCTTCAGCGAAGAAAAGGTATTATGAGGATGCTTATGGTCTCACGCTCAACTACGCCCCATACGTAATAATCCAAATGATTAAGGTCTGGGGAGCTAGGTGGCCATACGTTCGGTGTTATGTGTTCATGAAAATGTTCGGCAATCCAATCTTGTGTCGTCATCGCTTTATGTAAAGAAGCAGAGTCTTGTCTGCCTCCGCTTACATTGTCTATCCAGGATTACCGTCTCCAAAACCTCGATGTATGCAGCAGAGTTCACTCGAAGTCCTTGAGTAAAAAAGTGTGGTGGCATAATATGTCCTTTGTTGCTGACAACACCTTAAACCATAGCAGTGGCTGGAAATTTTGTGTGCATAACAACGGAAACTTCCGCAGAATTCGAATATAGCCATCTATCATTTCTGCGATTCGTCTTTTGATCTTGGTCAAAATGTTTTTCGTCGGGAAAAAACCATAATACTTTGGGCACCTCAGGGTGTTTGATTTTGTTTAAAATACGTTTCGATCGGAGAACTCTCTGTTCCTGTGTTCGTTCTGACATGAATTGTCCTCTGCGCATCACATAAGACTTATACCGAAGGTCTTCGTGGACAACACTAAGAATAAGGCGCTCAGAAATATCAAGCTCACTTGGAAGGACCCTCATTAATTTTGAAGGGTCTTCGTCGATGATCGCTTGCACTTGCACTAAAAATTCTGCAGATCGGACAGTGTTAGAACGTTGTTCGTGCTTTTTGCATTTTGCCACCGATTCTGTATCGCTTCCTGATGCTTCCAATTTACGGCGAACCTTATGCACGAATGAACAGGCGCAATTAAGAAAACTAGAGATCTCTAAATCTGTATGGTTCGCACATATAGCGACGATGACAGCATGTCTCTTCATTTCGTGGGTGATGTTTTAGTCCACCATTTCTTATCTGAAAAGAAAAAAAACTTCGCGAAGTTATAGTCACATTTATGAGTGTCCTTAAATACCGTGTGAACCCTGTATTTTTACGAATGGATCCTTAGAATTAGTAAGCATTACTTATAAAAAAAAAAAAAAAAAGCCTGCGGATATCAAATAAACAAAATTATTGATTACTTAAGGTGTTGAAGATTTGATGACGATGCCTATGCTATTAAGTTGAGTTGATGTATTTACTAGTGCTCGTTTTTGTAAGTCTACGCCAAGGCCGTGATACTTCGAAAAATTTGCCCCTTTTAGCGGTGTGTTGACATCAGTGACAATAAAAGTCCAGTCAAAAGTGCGGCGTAAGCTGAGTGAAATGGTAAGTTTTCTCTGGCCGTATGTATTTATCACCATTAGCAGCATACAGTCGTTTATAATTGGCATTTCTGGCATCGTACTGTTATGATTCTAGTGTTGATAGGATGGCGGATACATTCGCACCCGTATCTATATAAAATCTTCGTGTAGTAAGGGTATCGTATATAAAAAGGCGTGATGTGGATGCACATTCGCACCCGTATCTATATAAAATCTTCGTGTAGTAAGGGTATCGTATATAAAAAGGCGTGGTGTGGATGCGCCAAGTTCGTCCGCCTCGAAAAAAACTAAGTGCTTTAGTTTTCCGAACTCCTGAATCGGCAAGGTGGCACAGATTTGGTTGGATTCTGCCTGAATTTATGATGATACCAGCAGTTCTTGTATTTGTGCTTGCTAGCGCTGCGATGAAGTTTATCCGAACTGGACGATTGTTGATTACGTTGTCTTGCATTATGCAGCTTCTGAGCTTCTGCTTCTAGTTTCTCAATTTGCTTTTGGAATAATCCAGTATTTTTGTCAGAGGTTGTACGGTTTGCAGTTGCATAAACCTGATGGAGGTCAGTTGATTCCCAAATTTTATCGGCAATTTTCCCTAAACCAAGTAATGGTTCCGATGATGCAGATAGAATTGCACGTATAGTTTTGGGCAAGCTCTGTACCATCGGACATCATTGCTGACAGTTGCTGATGTTAATTGTCTCGTTTCAGACTGTAAAAATGAAAGAATTTTATCACCCAATTCATTTGTGACAATGATTTCCTTAGCTTGTTCTGTTTGCTATCAGCAAATCATTCAATGATTCTTGCTCTCAAGACGAAAAATTTATCATCTGTTGGCAGATTTTAAATGATATCTAAAGCTTTGCATGCGATGTTCGCCGGCAGTTGACTAACTACATGATGAAATTTGAGCCAATCCGATTTAACTTTAGCTACTGTGAATTGTGACTCAATTTAATAAAACCACAGCTCGGGATTAACCGTGAAACATTCCGGGAGCTTTAAATGCAAAGTGTTATATACATGCTGCTGGCGCTCCAGTGGTATATTACTCTGTGTATCGTTGGGATGATTTTCTGACGTTTCATCTGACTCGTTGTGTATTTTTGGTAGCACACTTAATTATGCGGTACGACACGAAATTTTTTATTGCAGTTTTTCTTTTCAATTGTGAAAATCGATATTCAGGAGTCATCACTATGTAGCACCCCCCCTTTCAATTTAATTTTATTCTCGCGTGTACGTTCTGCCTGCGCACATTAACTTCTCTTCTTTTATTCAAACCGGACTTTTTTGCCACTGCTGTTAGTGCAGTGGTTTGGTTATTATTGCTTTTAGAGCAGTGGAAAAAACAGTACGATTTAGTAAAGTGTAATAATAACCTTTCTGGCAAATATTGACATGTAGAAATAAAAATGTACAAAATGAATTAAAATGGAAGAAATGAAGGTCATTTATCCCGATTCGGTATACTGAGGCCGGCCAACGTACAATTATGTTGGAATTTTTATCGGAAGAACTTTCTGCCTATGCCGGGCCACCTACATAAAATCACAACTTTAAGGAGTTGGGGAACAAGTGGGAGAAGGGTCCTGTGAAGCTAAAAACTGTAGGGAATCGGCAATGATTCAGCTGTGTTCAGCTCGTTTTATTAAATAAAACGCAATGAAAATTCAATTAGTTAGTGCAAAGCTATGGAGTGATAAAATGAATAAACAATACATAAAAGAGATACAATTAATGTGACAATATTTCCAAAAATTGTTTAAGACACTGGCATTTTCTTTCATTGAACAATGAAATTCAGGATAGAGCTGTAGTATAGACGTGGTTAAAAGGCTAGTGTGTTCACTGCTTGGCAATGCTCGTAGAAGAGAAGTAAGACAAAGCGTCTCTCTGATGTGTACCGTTGGCGGGCATTTCTGGTGCAATAGAAAACCGGTAGCTACTCTCCACTTCTCTCGAACTGTATTGCGGCATTTATCTGTTTGTATATTTGTGAGTGTGTCGTTGCTGAAATATGCACTTTTCAACACCCTGCCTTAATACACAGCGGGGATCTAGTAGTTTATTATGCCTGACATTTATGCGAATCTTCTTAATTTAATTTTTCCCAATGATTTGGTTACCATGTCTGCAATCATATCTGATGTTGGACAAAACTAACAATCCGTCAGCTTCTGCTCTTTAATACCTTTAGGGAAATGAAACTTTGTTCGATAGTTGAATCTTTTGCGACCAACGAGTTTGAGGTAGCTTTGATTGTCCTCATAAATCGAAGATTTCTCGGGTGGTCTTCCTTCAAAATCCTCGAGTAAGCAGCAAATCTATATTCCTCCTTGAGTCATTTCTGGAAGAGTAATATACTCTGCTTCTGGGATGATCAACACATACGAGTACATGATTGTTTTCGGCAGGTACAACTAATTGACGATTCGGAGTATTGATACATTTAGCCGATTTTGTATCAAGGGGGTTCTCTGCCTCATCTGAATCTGAATAGACAATAAGTGTGAGCTCCTAGAGCGCGTATGGCATTATTGGAGGAGCTGGTTAAAGGCCAAAGAGGACGAGAAGGCCGAAGAAGAGCAGAAAGCTTAAGAAGCGCTGTGGTTTAATCTAAAGGGCATGCGCAGATAACTCCACCATCAAACATCAATAAAAAAATGGCGTCTAGCCCAATCGAAGTATATCGAGATAAAAGAAGAAAGTAAGAGGCACTTGATGGGTGCGAGATGCCAGATCAGGTGTTTCAGTAGTGCAGACAAAAGGAGCGAAGAAAGGAATCCCTTCAAAAAGTGCTAGAAAATAAAGATCGTACCGGCGCTCAACAAGAAAAAAGATCTGATGCGTAACAGGAGAGAAAGAAGCCTCGACAAAGACCCGAGCAGTAGGCACTGTTCTTGAAACCCCAAGATGGTCGATCCTACGCGAAGGTGCTGCGGGATATCAGGGGAAACGTAAGGTCCAAAGACACCAAAATTGCCATTAAAGCAGTATGCGCAGTCAGGCCACACACACCGGTCGAATTCGGAGCAGAGGCCGAAAATAGGGAAGCTTTCTGCAACGCAGTAAAGAAAGTCCTCGGCAAAAACGCAACTATAGCCTCGCTCAAATCGATGGCAACTATCGAAATAAGAGACATTGACTGCGTCACTGATTTGGCCGAGGTAGAAGAGGCCGTCAAAAGGGAGTTCCCTAGCGTGGGTAGGATCAAAGCAAATGGGACATAAAAGAAAAGAGTGTACGAAGGAGGCACACTGTATTCTTTGCAAGAATGCTGATCCAAAACCTGATCTTAGATATGTTTTGTGATCAGGAAAATGCCGGGTTTTCTAGGAAGCCCTAGCCAAGGCAAAATCAGAACTTCGATGACCCGTATCTTGCAGTTAAACCTGCACCACAGCCCAACCACCCAAAATCTGCTTGAGCAGTTTGCGAGTGACATGAAAGCTGACTTTTTGCTACTGAGTGAGCAATACCATGATAAAAGTTTGGCTTCATGGTATCCTGATGAAACTGGTACTGCCGCTATCTAGGTTCGATTTCCAGGTGGAGAGCTGTGGACGGGGGAATGGTTTTGTGTGGGTTCAATGCTCAGGGACCACCTTCTTTAGTGTGCACCTAGCGCCGAACGAATCGATATCATCTTTCTAAGCCAACCTTAATGCTTTAGAGGGCGCAGTCTCAAACATAGAAGTCAGCGTAGTCATTAGGGAGACTTCAACGCTAAAGCAATTGAATGGGACATGCCTCAAAAAGATCCGCGGGGAAATGAATCCTAGGAATGGCACCCAAGGAGCCGACTTTACACCGTATTGGGTGTGAAGGAATCATACCTGACGTGACATTCGCCTTGGAGTCCTTAGTACAAAGGATACACAATTAGAGAGTATTGGAGGACTACTCAGCCAGTGATCATCAGTGCATTCTGCTTGAAATCAGTGATGTTGTCTCCCGACTTCCATGCTTTCGGCTTTCTAAAATTGGATAGAACATCGGAAGGATGGACGTCGAAAAGTTCATCAAAGTGCTCACAGCCAGTGGCCCGCTGCAGGGAGATTCGCAGGGGGTGGAAGAACTGGCAGCTCAAGACGAGGTGAACTCAACTATGAGCATCATTGCGACTGCTTGTAGCACTTCTATGCCCCGTCGAAAACCCCAGCACGGCAAGCTCCCAGTGTACTGGTGGTCAACTGAAATCACTGAAAAGTGAAGGGAGTGTCACAAGCTTCAGCATGAGGCTCAACGGGCAAGGAACCGTGACGAGACATCCAACCGGGTCGCAGCATATAAGTCGGTGAGGAAATACCTTCACAAATTGATTGACAACAGCAAAGCTCGCTTCTGGCAAGATCTAGTGGACAATGTGAACAAGGGGCCTTTGCTACAAGCTAGTTATGTGGAAGCTTGGTGCCCTATGGAAACATTGCGTACATGATGCAGAAAAGATGGACGAGATAGTGCGGGCACTCTTCCCTGCCCATCTCGTCCGTGTTGACGCTGTCCATTTTGAAACAGAAGTCGAGGGTCCTCTCTTCACAGAGCTGGAACTGGAAGAGGCCAGACTCCAGGTCTAGATGGTGTTCCATCTAAAGGGTTGCAGCTTGTCATACAGTCAACGCTTGTCTAGGGGGCGGAATTTTCCCGGTACAATAGAAGGTCGTGACGCTCGAAGGTAAAGAGAAACCCTAGATCACCGTCTGCATACTTCCCGTTATGCATGCTAGACACTGCTGGGAAAGTTCTAGCGAAACTCATCCACGGAAGACTCACTGACGTGATTCATGCTGCTAGGGACCTATTGCCTCGGTAGTATGGCTTTAGAGCAGGACGTTCCACCATTGATGCGACTGCAAATGTGGGTGAGCGTGGTCCAAAAGGCAGAGGCATATAGTCGCATGAAGTGACGGATCACCCTGTTGGTTATACTCGACGTCAGGAATATTTCAAATATGCTGGAAAACCCTTTTCAGGTTCCAGAATATCTTATGCGGCTTTTGAGGGACTACCTGAAGGACGGTAGCCTACTTTACGACCCGACACAGGGCCAAAGATGGAAGTTACACCGGATGTTGCGCAGGAATCTTTCCTTTGTCTAGATTTGTGGAACGTGTTTTATGACAGGCTACCGAAACTGGAGATGCAAGATGAGTCACACTTGATCAGCCATGCGGATGATGTTGCAGCTCTGATCATTGGACACTACGTTGAACAACCGCAACTTGGACTAGGTATGCTGATGCACCAAATGAGGGTCTCAATGACTGCTTGCGGGCTCAGTTTAGCACTGGAGAAAACCGCAGTGGTCATCTTGACAAAAAAGAGAATCCCTAGAGTAAGGATGATCAGTAGAATCGAAGCCAGCGGTGAAGTTTCACTCAACGATTGGCAGTACTTGTGAGTAAATTGCATGAAGGGAAGGTGGACTGCAAGCCATCCCGGATGTGAGAAATAGCTGGTATGGTGAGACTGACTTCTATCTGACACAGCTTTTGAGCGCGCATGGGTGCTTTCAGTCTTACCTGCACAAGATTGGTAAGTCACAGTCCCCCGATTATCGGTTTTGCCCAGGAGAGTAAGACGTGCACAAAATGGGACAGGCTTCAACGGGGCTCCTATAGGGATGCAAGAGAGCTCACTGCGGATAATATAGTCGCGGTGATGCTCGAATCAGTTGACAAATGGAACCAGGTGGCACATTATGTTCCGGCAATCCTTAAAGATAAAAGGGACTCACAGCAGCCGAGGGCGTTGGGACTGAGGGATCGCTTATCTGGCATTTCTTCTTCCCCTCTCCCCTCCTGCTTGAGGAGGGATCCCCTAGTTTGAAGGCGCCTCACGGCGTAACGAAACGAGACCTGGCCCGATGTAATGTGCCGAACGATCCCAGGCTGCGTTCTCAGGTTGACAGGGAGGTGTTCAGTTAGTAGTCCAGACGCATTCTTGTGAGCATGGGAGTCTAACACTATTTCCGTAAACGAAATTCACCACCCAACCACAAAAAAAAACTCCCCGTCCCTGGAAAGCCTACATTAATTCGTAACCTGCAACAGATCCTTGGAATGGATTGGACTTACGCCAAAGACCTCGAAATCAAAAACAGACTGGCATTGTATCCTGGAATTTCAGATCACCAAACAACCCTGGCGCTGTTAAGGACCTTCTAAAACAGGCCAGTCAATACAATTCAAACATACTGGCAATCCAGGAAACGAAATGCTCTGGAAGTGATATTCAAAATATAAGATCAGACACAATATTCAAAAGTGGAAAGCCTATTAGAAAGCGAGTATTCGAACTGGCTCCCAATGTGAATAGAGAGTTCAAATCAAACGCTATTGATTTCAAAGCAATTAATGAACGGTTCTGTGCAATCCGTATACAAGCGAAATTCATCAAAATCTTACGAATTAACGTACATGCCTTGCTTGTAGAATAGTATGTAGAAACGAAGGAAACGTTCTACAACTACCAGGAAAGACTATTTGACTCATTGCCTACAGATAATACAAAAATAATTCTGGGTGATTTCAATGCTAAACCTGGCAATGAGTCACCTCATCGGGGAACAACTGGAGGATATAGCCTCCACGATGAAACAAATAACAACGGCCAGTGCCTGATTGACTTTGCATATCCCAGAAATCTAGTCATACATTCAACTTGCTTTCCACATCACCGCATGCATAAACATGTTCTGATCCAACAATGATGAGCATTCTTGACGTCCGTACATACCAAGGAGCCAATTGCAACTCGGATTATTACTTCATCAAACAAACCTATCGATCTCGAATGTCAAAAAACTATTCGGCAAAGACCAGCGATTTACGAAAATTTGACATCAAAAGGCTCCAAACGGCACCTGTGGCCAAAATTTTCACGGTGACCCTCCAAACAGCAAGCGGAAGTGAAAATGGCTATTTAGACCATGGCAGAACAGACGATCATACATCAAACCCGGCGCAAAAGAATGATTGGTTCGATTATAAGTGCCACAATATGTTGGACAAAAAGAATCAGGCGTACAAAGATTATGTAGGTAGGAAAATCAGGACGAAGAGAGAAAATTATGCAAATCCCAGAAGAGTAGCAAATAAGATAATACGAATTAAGAAAAGAAAATACTATGACGGCCATTTGAGAAGTATAGATATAAGCCTAGCTAACAGTAACACATGACAAGCAAAAACCTGAAAACTGGCTATGACATCGGCAACACCATCCCTGATGAAAATAGGATTAAGAAAAAATGGGGATCATATTTGAAGAATCTCCTTAATCCTCCACACAGCTCGAGAACATCGGAGCTTATAGATATTCCCGGAGAGCTTCCATCAACTCCACCTACTCTGGATGAAGTTAGTTTCACCATCATGGCCCAAAAGAATAATAAAGCGGCAAGTGGCAACAAGAACATATGCCGAAAATGTGGAGCCAATCAATTATATTCCCTATCCATAAAAAAGATGACAAGCTACAGTGCGAAAGCTATAGAGGCATATCATTGCTTTGTAAAGCTTTCAAAATATTTTCAAAAACGTTAGAATGATCATACGACAGCTGTGTTATTGGGGAGTATCAAGGTGGCTTTACAACAGGTAGATCAAAGGTGGATCAATTGTTTAAGTCAAGCAGGCACTTGAGAAATGCTGGGGGTTCAACATAGACGTGCATCAAATTTTCGTTGACTTTAAGCAGGCGTTCGAAAGTATTAATCGTAACATACAGTAACAAATAATGCTTTGCTTTGGTATCCCAGCCAATTACTTCATCTTACCAAAATGACAATAATGTAGACGAACTCTCAAGTCCACATCGAAAACCAACTCACAGACGTCTTTGACATAAATATCGGACGAGAACAGGAGGATGGGCTGGCAGTATTGCTATTCAGTTTAGCTCAGGAATATGTCATTGGATAGCTACCTGTGAACACAAGAGGTACATAAAAGATACAAGTCAAGCAAAACGGTAGTTTATGCAGAAGACATCAATATTTTGTCACGGTCATTAGCAATTAAAAAAGAACTTTTTCTGAAACTCTGCAACAAAGCAAAGCTAGTAGGGCTACAAATCAATGAGAATAAAATACAGTCGACGAAAAATACCTCAAATACCCAACATATCACGTTTGGCGGATACAATATCAAAAATACGATCAAATTTTTGTATTTAGGCACCAAAATAACGAGATCTGCTAGTAAAATAGACGAAATACGTTGAAGAATATAACTTGCAGATAAAGCATTGTATTCAGTTTTGAAGATCTTGAATACCAGCTGCATACACTCCAGGTATATGAATCTCTGATGAGACCTATACTATGATTTGGGTGTGAAATATGGACCCTAACTCAAGCATATTGAACACATTCGAAAGACAGGTTCTGAGGCAAATAATCGGAACGGAACTAGACGGGAATCAATGGCGAATTCAATACAACCATGAGTTGTATGAAATTTTTGACGACCTGGAGATCTCAACGGTAGTAAGACTAACGGAGCTGCAATGAGCTGACCACATTAATCGTATGGACGAACAACGGATACCCAAAAACGTATACGTTGGGAGAAAATTTAATTAATTCCCCTTCTCAGTAATTTCTTTTTTCCGGTTTTTCTTTGCTATCGAATTCTTGGAAAAAAGGGGTATAAAAGAGGCTTGTGTATATTGTTGCGTGTTATAGATCGCGGCCAATAATTTCAATTTTCCGGGAAAGTGAAATCGCACTGTCTTTTGAATTAAGTTAAATGCACAATCATTAATTTCACTATTTTACAAGAGTTATTAAAATATTATTTCACTTGTCTGTAAATTTATGTTTCGACTGTCTTCACTATCAATCAATATCGGCTTTAATTCACACTCTACACTATCGCAGTTTCTACTATCGTGGTTTTACTATATCCGCCATTCATTCAGCTCGACTTTATATAGGGTCTCTAGTCATTCAATCCATTTCTCGTACATTGGCGAATGTTCTGACGAGAACTGCCTGGAATATTCGAGCACTTCTGAATGGCCGCAGTGACGCCACTTTCAGATGTTGATCATGGATCTAATTTTGCTTTCAATTACATTCGTTTATTGATCATGATGTTATTAATAGTTGCGGCAACGATTGCGACAGTAGCTTGCAGAATTATTTGGACATGTAACAATATTATACATATACCTAGCCCTTTACGTCGTTGGGGTTGTTCTTGTTATTCTGATTAGTTGATTTTTAGAAGGAAATAAAAATTGATTTACTCCACTCATTCAAGTGAAATGAGAAGAAATTGTTTTAGACTTTCGTTCTCGAACACATGCACTCGGGGCTTTTAAACCAAACTGATAGAAAATCTACCTCACCTCTTATATTGAAAGAAATTATAATGTAGCTTTTATTCTGTAACAGCTGACTCTTTATTGGGTTTTGTTGCTATTTCCTTGCAAATATCATACACAGTATGATTTCGCAGAATCGCAATAAGACAAGCGCCATATGGAGGTAGTGAGTTGTAAATATTTTGAATTGTTTGCTGTCGATTAAGATGCCAATGCAATGTGTACTGAATCAATATAGTCGAAACTCTCTCTTAGAGTTCAATTTCACTCAAAGTTCATAATGAGCATGGGCATTATATTATCTGGAATTTTCGTTTGCACGTTCTTGTACAACTCTTCTTTTTGCATCGGGACCCCAGTAACTATAATTATAGCACTATCCATCAAAGATCTTGGAAAATAAAATCAAATCATACGCCAACAGTATTATTAGGGATTATCAAGGTGGCTTTAGAGCAGGTAGATCGACGATTGTCCCATTGTTTACAGTCAAGCAGGTACTTGACAAATGCTGGAACTTCAACCTACATCAAATTTTCGTTGACTTTACATTGGTATCCCAACCAAATAAGTCCATCTTACGAAAATGACAATTTTAACAATTAGCACAATTTTAAGTGCATTAAATTGCCCATTACTGGCAATTTAACATACAACTTACTACCAATCACGAAACTGATATAGCACCAATTTTATAAAATTTATTTTATATTTTTAGGGCATTTTAAGCCGGTTTTCTGGTTGTTTTAAGGGTTTTAGCATTGCTCATGTAGTTAATTTTTGTTCATGATACTCTCAACTGAAAATCAAATCTCCTAGTTCAGAAAAAAAACAGAGAAGTTTACAATTTACAATAATAAGTTGAAATGGCATTCTGATTTAGCGTAGACTATTTAACGATAAAATATTAATAATAATCTTCCAACATATACATCATGTATCCACTTACTTGGTTAACAATTAGAAATCGATCGTTTATCAATCGCGTTATACAAGCATATAAAATTGCAACCGTCGTTACAACAAGATGAGGAAAAAAGAACGCCATATATGCATAAATCGATGGGTAAACGTCCATCCCGGCAAACAATCCATAGCTCAAAATTACAAACATCGAGCTCAAAACCGCTTTAAATACAAAATGCTTATATGCATAAATCAATAAATTCTTGTAATTCACCGCCACACCAAGATCTAAAAACTTATCGTCCACATATGCTAAATTATGAATAATTGTAACTATATGTTGTCGTTTGATCAACGAAATACTGTAGATAATGGTGATTCCGAGAACTCCCGTCACCACTTGCAACACAATCGTCACTTTGGAAATTTCATTTTCGAAAAAATAGCCCACAAGGCTTTCACGTTCAATGATGGCGTTTACAAAACACACCGAAATTATAAAAATATTGCAAAATGTTATGAAAAGGGTCAGTAGGGTGATTTTAAATTTTCTTTGTCCTTTTGAACCATATATACTGAAGGGTGTTAATCCTGTGGCAGTTGATATTAATAACACCGGCGCTAAAGATGCATAAACATCACTAGGATCTAATGCTTCCTTCCAAAATTCCGGCAACATATTCCACAAATATTACAAGAAATACTGAAACGATGTTAATATATCCTACTCAACTAGAATACTGAGGAACAGATAACATACTTTGTAATTGTGGCAGAACGATAACAAATACTATAATCCTTTGTGAATAACGTGCCAACAGCAGGCCAATATGATGGCGGGAAATGAATTGCTTAGCAAATAGATTTCCACTTGATGTCATTTGGCATCGATACAGTTCGTATTTACTCGACCGAAATTCGATACATCGGAAACCATTTGAAAATTATAGAAGGAGTGTCTACAATTCCACAATATTGCAACAATCCATTACAAACAACCCATTTATCAGTAAATGTCCTCATTATTGAGCCATTAATTTGATTCGAAATAGGCTCGCAAAGAATTATTAACGGTCCATCCCTTATCGATATTTGGCATTTCTAATACGATCCTAGGAATGATAGATTATATCCTTAATCAAAATTAGCAACAAATAATTAGCAGTAAACGAACTGGATGAGTTTTTATTGTATTTCAGAAGCTCTACCGTGTACTAGGGAATTACGATTTACCTCTAAACATATTTTTGCACTATCCGTGAATTAGGGATTATTCGCAATTTTCATAATTAATTAGTTGAGTGGGTTGTTTGTGGTTAGTCAGCGGTAACAATCATTAGGTTTTATTCTACTATTGATAATTAATTTGCCACTTTTATGACTTCACGGGATCTATCTATGTTACTTGGGAAAGTTTTGAATACTCGTAGTTGACGAGGTGGGAGCTTCATTATATAAATGCAGTCATAAGCGAAATGCAATTTATTCTTGCATTAAAAGTGCAATGATAATAGTGATGGGTACCTAAGAGGTATGGTCTGTAACGAGTTCAGTAATTTGTCAAATGCGAATGCATTACGCTGATGGTAGGAAGATTTTCAAATCCTATCAGAATAAATTAATTAATGAAAGTGAAATATTAAATACTACATTATTGCAGCACGATCCTTGGTCGTTTCATAATTGCAGTGATTGATGGCGTTTTCCGATTTATCGCATATCTGTGCTGTATTACCCGTACGATTTTTATCGTCAATTTTATTTGATTGAAATTTCTTTTTTTTTTATTCTTTGTTTTTCAACCGACTTTACCAGGAAATTTCTTCAGAAAGAAAAAAACAAGGTTGATACACCTTGATCTCTTGTGGGTGATCTTCATGTGATAATGTATGTCTGGTAAAGATCAGGATGGTGTAATGAATCATTCGACGCCGCTGGCGACCACTACCAATACACCTTTGTAGTGAATAAGAAGAGTTTCAATATGTCCGTGAAGGACTGCAGCGATGGTCTGCTGCCTCGGCAGAAGAAGGTGTCGGTATCTGCCGAGAATGCCCTCGTCTGGAGACGCGTGGAGCGCTGGCAGGCTAGCATTGCGGTGTCGTGGGGCGGGTTCATTTCCCCAGCACGAGGACCCACTACAAAAAAATTTCGCACTCACGAATTTGACTGCTGGAGATCCAGGGGCAACCGAAGTCGCAAAAATTGTAGATAACTCCACAGAGATATTAGAGCTTGTTACGAGAACAAGTGGAACCTGAAAAGAAAGGCGGACTTGGGGTAACCTCGTCATTACCCGACGAAGTTCATGGCCCACAAATGAAAGAGGGGCAATCGGGTGGTGGTGGAGCCCCTTCGCACCCACCCAACCGGAATAAATCCATATATTTTGTTGCAGTGGCCAGGTATTCCTCTTCTGAGTGGAAAACTCATACAACTTGAATTGCATGAACTTTCCCATCAGAAGGGGAGTACCCCGGTGACCAATTTCGGCCATAGAATTATACAATTTGAATGCATAACTCTATGCCATAAAGAGGCACTCTGCTTGGGCCACTCAACCCGCGACGTCACCTGAAACAAAGGAAGGATTAATGAGTACCCGGTGGCTGGCTCATGTTTTGAGGTGGAAGCCTGCCACCGTACCGGGTCCTATACCCGGTTAGAATTTGAAGAAAGGAAAGACCGACGTTTTACATTTAACATTTCATGATTTTGCGTTTATTCTCTAATGTTTTACAGATATTATACATGCTCAAAGTAGTATAAGCTTGATACGAGATACTTAATAGTTTGACAATTGTCGCATTTGCGTTTTGTTATGAATATGCTAAAATATTTATGCGATTTAGCCCGTAACTGCGATTCATTTTAAATCCGACATGCATGAACTAAGCGAATTTTTCCTTGAACAATCGTTGAAGATATGCCGAAAATTATGAATGAGCTCTATTCTTTATCAAATGGAAAAAAAAGAAAAAAAAATTGGGTTCGATACTCATCAAAACGTAATTTTTCCCCAGATGCAAATTCAGTTAGAATGAGTCGTTGAAATCGATTCTTCCAGAAAAATTCATTTTTTGTTTACTTATCACCATGTGAAAAAAAATTGAGACTTATCTAGGCTATTAAGAGAAAAACCCGGAATTATAAAAAAAAAATAATTTTAAATATAAAAAAATGTCTTTAAATAGTTCGTGTTTTATAGATTTTTGCTTAGTCTGTCATATGGTTTCTATTTAAGATTTTTGATCGTTCATCAAGTAAATTTCCTCTCGGTGAAAAAAACAGGATAATTGTCTAATAGCAATAAATTGCATGTTTCATTACTAATCAACTGCCGCATACACCTCTCTCAACGATGTTTGAATTTTTTTTTTTTGAAATTGACGATTCTTCGGCGGTCTCTGAATCTCCACGAAACTGCACGCACCACGATTTCCACTTTTCGCTGAGATTTCGCGCGAAATATTGCTCACTCAGTTAATAAGTTAAAACTTTACCTTTTCGCCTTTCCTTTTAGTCTCTATTTCCGCATTCTATTGTCCATTTTTTTTTTATCCCAGCGTAATATTCGTCATGTCCTTGACTTGAGCGCACGCACCAAATCCCAACTGGCGTTCCTCGTTCAGCACCGGCCGTTGTTACGCGATGAAGTTGTTGCGAATACCCATTCGCAACTTCAACTGCTGCCGTAATATTTCCACCTCCCTTTGGGCACTTCTACCTTTTCCTCTATAAATTTATTTATTTTTTTTACATGTTTCCATTTTCCCTTTAATTTTTACTCCCCCATCATCACAATACTACCCTTTTTCCTTATTAACAACTACAAAAAAATAATACATACTAATAATTTCAATTTTCCCACTAACAACGTTCCATTTATTAATTCCCACTAACAAAATTTCATTCTATTCATTTTCCCTAACACAACCTAATTCCTTCCTTAATACTAACTAATTCTATTCCCACTAACAAATTTAATTTTTTTTATACTAACAAAAATGAATTCACTAATTCACTAACAAAATTCAATCTCATGCCCAAATGCATCGTTGAAGTTGCTTATGAGATGAATGGGAGATCAACAATCCATGGCACCGTTAGCTGCGTCGTGAGTCCTCGATCTTGGGTCTGCTGGAACCCTGAGTTCAAGTTCTCCCGGGCGCACGGAAGCACTCTTTTTGGGGTATCGGCAAACCCAATAGCTTCTGAAATGTGTATATGTGACACTTTGAATTCAACCAAGCGCTTCTTGGATTGGGCAAAGTGCCATATGTAAAACAATTGATACTATTGAGTTTGTCGATATGGAACAAAACATGTGTGGGTAGCGGAATCGAAGTGGAATGAACTTCGATTACGTTACCCAGATGCGGCAGCGGTAATTGGGAAAAGGGATTGCGGGATCTAATTGGATGAAGGTGAAAGGTGGAATGAGGTGGTGAGGATTGGGCATTGAGTATTTGACTGGAAAAGATAAGGGTGTTTTCGGTGCGCGGTAAAATTGATTTTTGGAGGTGTTAAAATTGGGAAAAAAAGGAGTTGGTATTTGACTGGGAGTGAGGATTGGACGAAAAAAAAGAGTAATTGCTATGAGTGAAGTGAAGTGAATTTTTGGATTTGAGAATTTCAGCAGAAGTTACAATAAATACAGAGATCAGAATTTGAAGTGAACGGGGATTAATTTTTTTGTGACGGAAGAAGAAATAGAATAATTTAGTTGCGAAGTTGAGTGGCGTAAGTTTTGGTGTGAGGCAGGACAAAATAAATTACATTCGTTGTGGAATAACTTATGATCCATGTGGAAATATTAGTGAGTGAGAAGAATTTTTGGCTTTTGGCCTCCGGGATTAAAGTTGGTGCGAGTTTGAAGTCAAACTAGTTGAAATAAAAATTAAGTGCCGAGAGTGATTCTTTCTCAAAAAAAAAAAACAGAAAAGCAAGAAAAAAAACTTTGTTTTGTTGGATTTCGAAGAGAGCCAGGTTCCAGAATTAAAGTTTTCGTTTCTGCAAGTAAGCCAGAACGACGGGTCGGAGAGGGCGATAAGGGTGCTCCTTGATTTTCTAGTATTGATTGAATTTTCGCGTTAATTTAAAGTTGAATTTTCAGTGGCCCCACACTCTTTTTTTTTTGTCATCGCCGAGCGCTCGGGGATCAACGAGGAGTAGTGTGAGTATTTATTTGGTTTATTTTCCTATTATAGTAACAACATCTCATCATCAAGCTCGTTTTTTTCCTTGTGTTTTCCTTTATATAAAAGATTGTAGTTGATTATTTTCTTCTGTACGTTAAATCGTAAAGGGGTCCTTTGTTTTTTTTCTTGTTTTTATTGAAATTGATAATTTGCAGATTTTATTGTGATATAAATTTGTTTATTTTTTTGTGAATAAAAAAACGGCCATGTTACAGTAAAAGCCATATTTTTCATTGCTCAGAATGACCTCCCCTTTCCCGTCCTTTTCCCTACGTGCTAGTGTTTATATGTAAGGTGGCTCAGCACGAGCAGAGGGTGTCCCGAAAGACCCACGACGCGACTGAGCGCTAGCCGGCCTCAGTATGCCACCCCGGGCTACACACCCCTCTGCTAATTCTTCATGTCTGCAACTGCGGTGACTTCCGTGGTTGCTACAAAGTCCAAACCGACAAATTGCCAAGCAGACCATCAAATACACCAAAGTCCTTGCTGAATGAGAACAAAACCGAAACTTTGGTGTAGTATTCACAAGATTAAGTGTCCCAAGGCTGCGAAAGCAAGCATAGGGTGCGTGGTAGCCAATGGGAAAGGAAAAGTGGTTGCAACATCCATGCGAACTTCACGAAATGTGTATGACAATTAAAGCACAAAGCGCGTGGAGATGATTTGTCTACATTAATTGGCAACAAAACAGCCACAAGCGGAGCGCACACTTGGAAATCTCGCAATTTCCGCACACAAAACAGGAGAGCACCACAAAACACAGAATTGCATCCTTCACTTCGCAAGCAAGCTACACACTCTTATTTCGTCGGACTTTGCAAGCGTTTCGGGTAAAAATAATGCAAACGCTATTCACACAAACGTTTTTCTCAAACATCACCGAAATAGAGCACTGTAATGAACCCGTTGTTCTTGGTGATCGCTGTACTTTCACTAATCCCATATTAATCACTGCTTGCGCACTAACAAGATGTTTACCATTCAGTTATTCACTTTGCATATAGTCTCGATACTTAATGCAATTATTAGCACTTTTCACGTAAAATTATAAGCGCGAATGGCTCCGAATGCGCTATTTTCATTCCAATCTCTCTTCCGTTCCTTTCTTTTCTCACCCCGTTTGATTTACAGTTCGGAATTGCAACGGTAATCACCGCACATTCTACACTTCCCGATCACCTTGTCATTCGCGACTTCTTCATCGACCGAAACGTGGAACTGTTTTTCGATAATTTCGTTCCACACAACTTTAATTCCTTCGCGTTTCTGTCACGTAAATCACACGTGCAATTCATGCGCTCAACTTTAATTATTCTTCCTGCTGGCTCGCGGGCGCTCATCTACCGGCATCCACGCTGTCTCGCCGTTTCGAACAGACTCCCCCATCTCTTCGCGACAGCACCAGCAACACCAACCGGTCCTACTCCCGCTATGCCACCGCTATTCCTCCGCTCAATCTTGATTGTTTCCGGAATTTGTTAAGACTTCCAAGTTAAAGCGTGTGTGTGTCATGTTTTCATTTGCCAGAAGTTATCGCGATTCACATTTGGCCATGAAAATAATTGTTCCGGAGGAAAAACATCTCAACTGTAATCAGTTTTGTTGTTTGTTGTAATTGTATGTTTATATTTTTTTTCTCGTTTTATATTGCTAACACTATGTATCCACTTCTAAATTAATATTTAAAATTAAACATTCCCATTTCAATTACATACATATACACTAAATCGTTTTTCCCATATTAATTGAATAATAGTAATAATAATTATAATTAATATTCTATACACTTTGTACAAAATATTCTACAGATCACAGAACATGTTTTCACATTTGAAAGTGTAGAAATTAAAAAAATAATAATCAAATAAAATTATTATAACTATGTAGTATATTTTTCAATGTATATATAAATGATTAGTTTTATTTTGAATCATTTGAGAGATAAGGAAAGAAACGTAGGGTTGCAAAAAAGTATATTTAAAAGTTTGAAAGGTATGCAAGAAACTAAATTTGTGTGGAATTCGAAATTTTCTAAATAGGAACAAAACGCAAAAGATACAATTTAAATTATGAGAATAGAAAAGTGCGAGTAAGTAGCGATCGGATCACTTTGAGATATGAATCTAATGTTAATGTGTTTTGCTACATGTGATGAAATTTTCTAGTTGTATCTTGAACTGTTTGAAAGTTAAGGTTGAATATGAGGAGTTCATTTGAAAGTCAAATTGGCATTTTTTTTTTTATGTTGGTATAAATTTACTGATAAATCATTTAATTGAAT
Organism: Odontomyia ornata; assembly: GCA_963969285.1. Lineage (NCBI taxonomy): Eukaryota > Metazoa > Arthropoda > Insecta > Diptera > Stratiomyidae > Odontomyia > Odontomyia ornata. The sequence goes on from OZ017740.1 coordinate 39,690,470, forward strand.
GGAATTCCGTTTCACCCTAAATTATTTAAATTTGTCGCTAAAATATGAAGGTTAGCTCAATCAATTTTTGCAGGTTTAATTAAAGTGAAACAGGTCAAGATAAATTGGAGAATGTAGATTTGCAATTTGTGTCACACGTTTGTATTAATTATTGAATTTGAGTTTGAACACATTTATTTTGTATGAAAATTTAAGGTGCTTTAAAAAAAGAGATTTTAATTACACTTGATTGGATAACAATTCGAACATATTCAAAAATTATGATTTTATATATTGAAAAGAATTTATAATGATGTCATGTCCCTTGTTTGATATTGAAAAGAAAAAGATATATTTTGTGCACGTATTTAAACATGTGCAATGTGCCGTGCTCAATTACTACACCTTGCTGTCATGTGGTCTTCCCTCTCATGTTCGTTGTGACGGCTTCCCATCCCATATCAGTTTTGTCGTGGGATGTCAAAGAAGTGACAGCCACATGGTGGAGGTGTAGGAGTAGGAGTTGTAGGCGGCACAAATCGAAAGGCAAACCGGTCGTTGTAGCTTGAAGTTCCTTTCCCTTGAATCGTTCAGGATTATACGGCCGTAAATTAAGGTAGATTGTGGAAGACAATCTCAGAAATTAAGTGTTGGTGCAGCAAGTAAGTTGATATTTTATTTGGAACACGAGCGGATTTAGGTTATTAAATTCATGTCTTTATAAGAGCATCAACGAGACGTCCAGGAGGTCAGCTGAGTTGAAGCAACATCTAGAAAATCATATTTGTGTATAGAATACGAAATATCCAACGACTTGTATGCACTGTGACTTCTCCGTTCCCGATGAGGGCATCCTTAAGGAGCATATCGCGATGCACTTCCAATCTATTGGGAATAATGACGTACAATTCTACACGTCCTACGAAAATTTGGAGCTGAAAGTGGTCGACAGTGGTGACGACAGCGAAGAAAAGGATCAGAAGACAGCTGGCTCATCTGAACATGTTGGCACAAAGGAACAAATCGTTTTCAAAGGTAGTGAGTATTTGACTTGACAATACTTGCTGTGCTTACTTTTTTACCAGCTTATGCTAACATTTTGTTTATATATCAACTTGGATGCAATTGTCGAATTGAATCAAACACCCTCATTATCAAATATCTGCTCTACTAAGAAGTTTAAACTCAATAAATAAAAGATTTATCAAATTGTAGAAGTATATTACATGTAATTGTGATCTGTTCAGAAATTTATAGTATAATTCAAAGACTTATACTTTCATTAACTGTACATCGATCAAAGACAAATTGTAAAATAATAAATGATAAAGTATAGGAGAAGAGAAGAAAATTATAAAACATAAATTTTATAACTATTATATATTTCACAAAGTCATAAGCGGAAAGTAGTTGGAAACGAAGAAAATATACCGAAAGTCGCTCTTTACGTTACATCATTATTTATTAATTAGAATTAATAGCACAATGCACTGCAACCCGAAACGTCAATAACATCTGTTAAATTTACCTCTAATTCGACTTATTTGAGTTATTTAAAAAAAAAAACGGAAATTGACATCAGATCCGTGTTTCTTTAAGTGACACTTGCCGCCCAAGTAAATCTGCATCTTCACATTCTTACACAATCTAAAGAACGTTGGAAGACATGTTAAGAAAAAAAGAAACCCGAAACTAAATTTAAGCCCGAAAATATACTATCAAGAAAAACGGTAATGATATAAGATCTTAAAAATAACCATGTTAATAAATAACTCGTAACCCAAATAATAATATAAAATAATAATATAAAATAATACAAATAATAATGAGAAATAATTTCCTAAATCGAGTGCCCGGAATCAAAGCGATAAATGTAAACATTTTTGCACCTATTGTAGAACCGGTATATCAGAAAACATTTTCACTTTGTGCTTTATCTATTGTTGTTAGCGGCTACATACTGTTATAAGGTTTAAATTGCATGCATGCATATGCAGTAATCGGCTAGCGTGCGGATAATTCATTTCTACCTACTTGCATAGGTACTCGGCTTTTATATGTGCCAATATATACTATAAGCTTGGAATACAGAAATAGTTTATAGAATAATTTGTAATGTACTCGTTTATTTAAGAATATACTGGCCTCTATAGAGTACGAGAAAATAAATTAATAGTTTTCTCGTAATAGTGACAAGAACAAAAACTTGTTGATCGTTAATACACTCAAAGTTTGCCTTAATGCATTAAATGTTTAAGTTACTATCAATATCTAATGAACAAATTTGCATCTACTTTCCTTAATCTAAACAAGCAAAAATATTGTTAAATCATATAAATTAATTTAAGATACCTTTATACTGTCTTTACATATCTATTCATTTGTAGAAGCCTGTATCGTAAAGTAAATTTCTTGGAGTAAGTAACATGAATTGCTAAATTTAACGCAGAGTTTCCTTTCCAGTGGTCCTTTCTTTTCCAGAGGCAGTGAGAGTGCAGGCTAAGTATGCCGAGGAGAGGTTAGGGTTTGAAAAAATCCGCTGAGGTCGGTTTCGCGTCGCGCGGTACGCGCATAGTTTAGCATAGTTTTCCTCGGATTCAAGTTAACGTAGTGTATTTTTCGGTACCGCGTCGGTAAAATTCGGGGACGCGGAATGGAAATTAGATTTTTGTACTTTGTCTGGATTAGTGAAGAAATACGGAGTAACGTAAACTAGGTTTCTTCTCCGTATGATTGTGTTTTTCGACGCGTTTGAAACGGGCGTTTAACGGTGGCTGAAAAAAATATAATTGAGCGTAATCCATTTTGAGACCCGCGACCGAAAGCCTCTCTGATCTAGCTGGCCGACAAGCAGTCACCTAGAAAATGGATTACGGTGCACGGATCCCTTACTAATGGAAAATTGCCCACATTTTTCCTATTTTCAAATCTGGTGATCGTAATATCGTCTCAAACTATCGTCCTATTTCCCTTCTTCCTTGTTTTAGTAAAATTTTTGAAAAGATAGTTTTTGATGTCCTCCTATCTTTAGCGGATCCTATCTTTAGCGGATCAACAGCATGGCTTTGTCAGAGGCAGATTTGTCCTTACAAATTTACTTTCTTTTACGCATAATATTGCAGCTGCCCTCGATCAGCAACAACAAGTGGACGTTAATTTTACGGATTTTTCTAAACCCTTTGATTCAGTGGATCACTCTCTCCTATTTGAAAAACTTTTAGGATTCAATGTCCCTAGTAGCCTCTATTCCTGGCTTCTCTCTTATGTCCTGAATCGTCAATGTGTAGTCACTTCAAACTCTTGCTTCTTTTCTTCATTTCACCCGAGCTCGGGAGTTTCGCATAATATTTTTACTTTTTATCAATGACCTACCTCCTGTTATCACATTCCCCTGTCTCCTTTATGCTGATGACTTCAAGATTTTTCGAGTTATTGAATCCTTCAAACCGATCTTCAGCATCTTAGTGACTGGTGTGAATCAAACCATCTCTCCTTAAATGTTTCCCAATGCCATCAGATGACATTCTCCTGTAAAAAATGTCCTCTTCTCTCAACGTATAGTCTTGTTGGTATCCCTTTGAGCAATGTAACCTCCTTCAAGGATCTTGGTGTGCTTTTCGATGGTAAACTGAAGTTTGATCTCCACATTGCTCTAATTATTAAGAAAGCCTCTCGCTTAACTGGATCTATTTTACGATCCGCTTCGTCATTTCAACGTATCACATCCTGTATGTGTCTTTACTTCTCACTAGTATGTAGTATTTGGAGTACTGCTCCCAAATTTGGAGTCCGTACCGCAGGAAGCTCATCAATGCTGTTGAGTCAGTCCAACGCAGATTCACACGGTCTCTATTCTTCAAATTCAACCTTCCTTACTCCCCTTATGATGACCGACTTAATACTTTGAACCTTTCTACCCTTGAGTCCAGACGATCTTTCCTTGACGAATGTCTTTTGTTCAAGCTTCATTATTGGCTTTTACCTCAAAATTTATGCAGGCAAATAAATACATTCGACGCGGCTTGCCGTAATAGATCCTCGCTTCAATTTCAGGTTCCGTATGCACGTACTAACACCTTCTTCCCCTCTCCTTTGCTACGCTTACCTCGTATGCACAACCAGCAAAGTCTTGGTCCTCTACCACAATCTCTTGACGTATTCAAAACTTTTTTGAAACATCAAATTTATAAATGTTCCTATAAATCTTAACTTTTAATATCGTATTGTGATCTTTTTTCTTTAATTTCTGCCATATTTTGGATTCATATGTTGGTATTTAAATTTTGTATTAATTGACTTGTAATTGGACTACTAGTCTGTAAGTTGATTTCTGAAATAAATAAATAAATAAATAAAAGTAGTGATATGCCTCTATAATTTTCGCACTGTAGCTTGTCACCTTTTTTGTGGATAGGGAATATAATTGATTGGCTCCACTCTTTTGGCATATGTTCTTGTTGCCAAATGTACTGGATGACTTTGTTAATAGCTTGATGAACACTGCTGCCACGATACTTGATGAGCTCCACTGGAATCTCATCAATGCCCGGCGTTTTATTATTCTTTTATGCTTTGATGGTGGAACAAACTTCATCCAGAGTTGGTGGGGCCAATGGAAGCTCTCCGCAGACATTTATAGGCTCTGATATTCTGGAGCTGTGCGGAGGATTAAAGAGGCCCTTGAAATATGATGCCCATCTTTCCTTAATCTTGATTTCATCAGTGATTATATTGCCGCTGTCATCACGACAGAGCATGGTTTTGGGCTGATAACCACGTTTCAGGCTTTTCACTACTTTGTATGCTTGTCTTGTGTTATTGCTCGCTAAACTTACATCTATACTTCTCAATTGTTCGCCATCGTATTTTCATTTCTTAATTCTAATAATCTTATTCGCTACTCTTCTGAGATTTTCATAGCGTTCTCTCTTCGTCCTGGGTTTCCTACCTACGTAATCTTTGTACGCCTGATTCTTTTTATCGAACGCATTCTGGCGCTCATCATCGAACCAATCATTTCATTTGCGCCGGGCTTGATGTCCGATCGTCTGTTCTGCCACAGTTCTGATAGCTGCTTTCGCTTCCATACAGAGCTCGTTGCTCGTCTTTAGCGATGCGTCTGATAAGATGGGAGCCAGCTAGTTGTCGAGGGTCTCCGTGAAATTTTCGGCCACAGACGCCGTTTGGAGCCTTTCGATGTCAAATTTTTGTAGCGGGCTGGTCTTCGCTGAATATGCCTTTGACATACGACATCGATAGTTTAATTTGATCAAGTAATGATCTGAGTTACAATTGGCTACTCGGTATGTACGGACGTCGAGGGCTTGAGGCCCAACATTGTTGGATCAGAACATGAACGACCTGGTTTTGTGTGTTACCATCCGGTGATACCCAGGTCATTTTGTGAATGCGTCGATGTGGGTAGCAAGTCCAACTTATGACTAGATTTCTGCTACATGTAAAGTCAATCAGGCGCTGGTCATCGTCATTTGTTTCATCGTGGAGGCTATATCCTCCAGTCGCTTCCCGATGAGATAGCTCATTGCCAACCTTAGCTTGGAAACCAGTCTTTCCAGGTAATTGCAAATCGATTCCTTCGTTTCTTCGTCTGTTTCTTCGGTCGGGGCGTGAACATTAATCAGCCAGATTTTCAAGAATTTCGCTTTTATACGGATCGCACACAACCGTTTATTGACTGCCTTCAAATCAATAACGTGCGATTTGAACTCCCTATCCACAATGAAGGCCACTCCAAATTCTTGTTTTCCAGTAGGCTTCCCACTTTTAAATATTGTGCGTGATCTTATGTGTTGAATGTCGTTTCCAGTCCAATTCGTTTCCTGGACTTCCAGAATTTTGAATTGATATTGACTGGTCTGTTGTAAAAGGTCCCTAATAGCGCCAGGGTAAATGAGTGATTTCATTATCCAATGCCATAGTCCTTTTCTCGTTTGGGAGGTTGTTGCCGTGAGTCCAACCCATTCTGAGGCCTCTCTGCAGATTTCGAAACAATTAAAGGTTTTCCAGTGACGGGGAGTTAGCCCGTCACCCAACCTCCTCTCAAGCGGCATGATTATTACGTCGATTACATTATCAGGCGCGGAAGATTCACCTTCACCCTCTTACGTCCTCACAAAGGAGCTGTAAGTAGAATCTAGTAGCAGAGCTGTAGGTGTATTTACAGTTATGAGCATTTTTCGACATTTAATGTTACATTATTGGGGAACCAATAAACCCAATGTGCACCCCGAGAGCATTTTTCATGTCTTCATTCAATTTTGATAGTTGACGACAATAGACATCCAAAACAATAGTCTGGTTTCTTGGAAGCAGCTCAAAGTAGACTTTACCCTTGTAATCCCGCCACACAGAAAGCATAATCTTCTTTTAATTCATATTGGCTTTGAACGTCGATTGTCGGGACTCATTTTGCTTGGTCCATGATCGTTTATGGACTGCCTTATTGTGAAAAATCCATTTTTTATCATCCTTTACTGGTCTTTTTAGAAATGGGACGTTTTGGTTAAGATTTGGCAAAGAGTCACATATAATTAATGCGATTTATAAGGTGGATTTCTTTTAATTCCTGAAGAACCCATACATCCAGTTTGATTACGTGACTAATCTGTTGTAAGTACAAGTAAAAGGTTGAATTTGATATGTCGAGCTTCTCTGCTATCTCTTGAGTTGTCATACGCCGGTTAATTTCGATTAACGCCTTTATTTTGTCATCATCAGTAGTGGTTGGACGACCAGTATGTGGTGCATCTTGCATATTAAAATTTCCAGAACGAAAGCGAGCAAACCAATGGTGACACTGACGTTCAGTAAGACAGTCCTCACCATAAACTTCACACAATTTCTTTCAAGCTTACACCGCATTTTTGCCCTTGTTCTCTTTGATTGTCCATTGTCAAGTTTATTTTTAAGCAACATGTTGTTTACTATTGACGCTCAGTTTTTAACCGAAGATTGTCTAAATCTAATCTTTAAAATAGTATATAATAATATACCCACTCAATCACTACTACATGAAATATGCAAGTCACGTTCCACATTCATGTCACACACGACATGAATTATTGAACAACCCAATATTTCGAACACGGATTCAGTAAACAAATTGAACCTACTTAAATCTACCACAAAAAATCTGTATCTACTCTAATTTTCAAAAACTGCACACCATTTTGACAGAATGAAATGGAATACATACAATTGAGTTGCTTTGCTTATTTTTTCATCCAAAAAAGTTTTTTTATCGTACCAAGTACTTCCGAATATTTTATGGTCAACGGAAAAGTTTAGTAACTCTGTTTAAAATACCTGTATATATCTATTCTGGGTAGCATATAGCTTGATGACCAAAACGCATAAGCCATGACCAAACAAAGCTTGTGATGAGAGAAGTGTTGAATTTTATTTTTCTGAGAAAATCGTAAAATTTGGAGGTTCTGGTAGTATGCAACTTATTCAAAAGTAAATCTTTTATTTTTTAACAGATTTTATATAATTCTTTCGTTTTTTAATAGATTTCATAAGAGGACCTAAAATTGTATGCATTGAATATTCGGTGATGAAAAGTGGACAGCAAAAGGATTCTACGTCTAGCACTCGTTGCGTGTAGACGTGTTTTTAATCGCTCCTGTCATTAATTTTAAAAATTAATTAATTATTCACAAAAGTCAGTTTCAAATAATTGCAATAATTTTTTACGAGCCAGTCAAAAGCAAATTTTGATTTTGTTGGGAAAACCATCACCGTCGAATTATTCGAACATTTATCGAATACCTGAAATTTATTTTCTGAAGAAATATGAAAAGTGGAAATACGTATAAGGGAATTTCCTGTCTGATAACATTCCCTCTAGTCTCGCTGCAAAAGCAACGAGATGGAGGAGCCCGATGGCTTCAGCCATCAACCAGAAGGTTCGTGCCCATCACTAACGATGACGGGCGAAAAAAAAACTAAAAAGAAGATACGACGATAAAGAAGAAAAACCGACAATCCTATCGGTAATCGAAATCGAGCAACTGATCAAAGACAAAGAGAAAGCTGAAAAAAATTGAAAAAGAAAATGAAGAGCTCAAGCTTCGAGTTAAATCGTTAGAAGCACTTGTTGGAACGTTAACGTTCAATAAAGATAAAAAAACCAAGAAAGGCCGACAAGAAAATTCAACAACCGAAGACAAGAAAACTAAAAAGCCAAAGGAAGAAGCTAATCAAGAGGATGTCCTCAGCGCAGGAGGCGCAAACGACAACAGAAATTACTATGCAGCGCTAGTTGGTCTTGAAGAAACGATGAACATTGAAGAGGATCCAGGTAAAACGTCTCAGTTAGATAATGAGTTCATTGAATACCTTAAAATTAAAAATCGGGAGAAAAAAACCAAAAGGTTTGTATGCTGGTCCGTCCGTTAAGATGAATGAAAAAAAAAGAAAAAGTCCCACCAATCAATGTATTTGGGCAAACGGGCAAAGATATGGTTCGGCTTTTGGCAGCCGAAAATAAGCTAAAAGATTTTCAGATCAAAAGAGTCAATGCCGATAAATTGACAATAAGGACTAAGTCACTGGTTGATTTCCAGGCAACAAAAAGTGCGTTAAATTCTGGAGATGTTCCGCATTTCACGTACACCCCGAAAAGCGAAAAGAACCAAACCCTTTTATTGAAGGGTCTGGACTGTGGTGTGGACACAGTCGATCTCCTTCATGTGCTTCAAGAAGTTGCACCAGAAATACAATTTATTTCAGTTAAAAACTTTGCAACGAAAAGATCGATTGTGGAGCGCAAAAACTTGCCTCACTACTTAGTCCAGATTTCCAGCAAAAGTAGTTTGAGTGCCTTGCAGAAAATACGGTACTTGAACTTTCGCGTGGTGAGGTGGGAACGCCTGCAGAAAAGTGAGGTCAACCAGTGCTACAGGTGTCAAAGGTTTGGGCATTCGGCTGCCACTTGCGCCATGAAATATAGGTGTGTCAAATGCAAAGACATTCATGCTCCCGGCGACTGCAAATTGGCTCAGGCGGAGCCAAAAGAAAAACTATATTGTGTGAACTGCGGTGCCTTTGGTCATCCAGCATCATATCGAGGATGCTCCCGGTATCAAGATGCAATGGTTAAAGTCACTCCGGAACAAAGTCAAGCACACCGCAGTGTGATACCTACCAACTTCGTCAAGCCCGGGGTGTCATTCGCACTTGCTGCGAGAGGACCAGCAGACAATGTAAATAAAATAAATAATGTAAGTGGTAATAATGAGCTGCTCCTTTAAATTTATCAGCAATTAAATTCCTTATCGGAGCGGATCGATAAACGAGATTCGAAAATTAACATTGTCTTTCAGCGTTTAGGGCTTTCAAATGCCTCAAAATAAGTTGTCATCCAGCCACATTCCCACGGATAGGATTCATCTCATCTCGATCAACGTCAACTCCATTGTTACTTTACATCGGCGTGATTATCTTCTTGAATTCATTGCCAGACTAAAGCCTGACATCATGCTTCTCACCGAAACCCACCTCAGTTCATGGCACTCCATGAGATTCAAGGATTTTGAGTTCGTAAGAAACGATAGGGTAAACGGTGATGGGGAAGGTGGCACCGGGATATTGGTTCGAAGACCCTGTCGTTTCAAAGTATTGAAAAAGTCGAATTCAAAAGCTTTGAATCTCTTGAAGTGTCCGTTATCAAAATCTCACTGCCAGGTGGGGATAACCTCTTCGTTATCTCTGCCTATGCAACTGGTGGAACTGTTCTCAAGCTCAGGGAGGAGCTCAATTCCTTGTTCGAAATACTCGAATTGAACAGGCTGCATAACTATTATATTCTTGCTGGTTACCTAATTCCAGTTCAACATGAAAATCATCGGTTGAATTTCAAAAAAACAGTTTCAAAAGAAGTTTAATCGCGAGTACCAGAAGCAATGCCCCCCTTCTGATGGTGGCAACTCTTGCTCAATGGTTCCTCATGACAGGAATCTAACTAACGATGAAATAGATGTCTACTTGTCGAAGTTAGAGAAGCTGACGTTAGAAACGATTGAGAAAGTAGTTCGCAAGATTAAACATCGAAACAATATGGAAGGATATGAAACACCAACCATCGCAAGGTTGAAAAGATTGAAAAGCCTTCTTCTCACACGCGTCAACAATATTTATCGACGATTTTTGGATTACAACCATCCCTCGTTGTCTTTGTTGAAATTACATCTGAAGAATGTCCGGAACTTAATCCGGTCATACTTCAAGAGCAATCAATGGGCAGAAAAATTTAGGGGTATTAGCCCACAGGCCCCAAACGGCGTGTTTGCAAAAGTGAATAGCATATTCCGCAAGAAGTCTCGAGTGAAGTTCTCGAATCTTAAAGTCACTAGTGATGAGATAAATCTTCTCGATAGGGCTGGTATCGAAATTTATAGTACGACTCCGGATAGAAATGGAAACAGGATTATTCGTGATGGATTGGATAAACTTACCCTGATTGGAACACATTTTGAATTGGTTCATCTACCAAACCCTGAAAGAGGGAATGAAATATTTTCAGAGGTCGTTGAAGCAAAAGTTTTCGACTTCAAATCAAGCCTGAACGGCCAATCAATTCTTCATTTCAATGAAACACTAGCATCTGACCTCATACCGACCTTGAATCTTATTGATTATTTTGTCAGCTATGAAGACTTGTGTTTCATATTTCGCAGGATAAACAACAAGAAATCATGTGGTACTGATGGTATTCCAAATGAAGTTCTCCGACATTTGCCGGAGGTCGCTGTTAGGAGTAATTGCATATTGCTCAATAACATGTTGAGCAATTCATATTTCCCAAATCAGTGGAAAAAGGCTAAGGTATTTCCGATCTTGAAGAAAGGAAAAGAATCTTCATGCCCCAAAAGCTATCGCCCAATCAGCTTGCTGCCTAACATCAGCAAGGTGTTTGAAGTGATACTCAACAGAGCATTAAACGCCCACATTGAGGAAAATGAGTTGATCCCGAATTGCCAATTTGGTTTTCGTGCCAGGCATTCGACCACACATGCAATAACGAAAGTAACCTCAGACGTCTGTTGGAATCTAAATGATAGACAATGTGTTGGAGCATGTCTCATTGATATGGAGAAAGCCTTCGATACGGTGTGGTTAGATGGACTAGTTTTTAAACTCCTTCAGGACAAGTTCCCACGACACCTTGTCGCCATGATGTGCAATATATTATCCGGGAATCGTTTATTGTAACTGATGGAAATCTGACAACAAGGCGCGAATTCAAGGTCTTGAATGGTCTACAGCAGGGAACAGTTACTGCGCCTCTACTCTTCTCAATCTTCATTCGCAAGCTATTGAACGGCTTTGATTTTAACGTCTCGCCAACGCGATCATTGGTAGCGTTTGCTGATGATCTGTTCATCTATACGGCAGACCGAAAAGCTACAATAGTTCAGAGCAATCTCCAATAAATGTTCAATGATGTACAGCTGTACACTGACAATTGGCGAATGAAAATCAATGCACAGAAGTGCGAAACAATTTTGTTTCGGACAACGCTGCAGGGGGTCAGTCAAGACCTGAAACGTAATTGGGAAGATTTCCACATCATGGCTGGTGAGTGTAGTCTAGAACGGGTTCCACATAAATCCTGTGTTCGATACCTCGGTGTTTATCTCGATCAGTATCTGTACTATACTGAACATGTGAAAATCATGCTCAGTAAGGCACTAAAAGTAGCCATGGCCCCTCGAAAACTCTTTCATTCAAGATACATTGATGAAAAGGTCAAAATTATCTGTTACAAGACACTGGTTAGACCAGTTTTGATATATGGATGTCAGATTTGGTACAACCAGAGCGCTAGTACTATGGAAATATTAAGAGTTTTCGAAAGGAAATGTCTTCATGCATGTACTGGTTTGTACAGAAAGCCTGAGATGGATTGGAAACATTATATATCGAATAGAAGAATTTATCAAACTGCTGAAGTGACGAGGGTCGATATCTTCATATTGAAACTTCTTCGGAATCATATCGCAAGATCTGTAACTGTGAGTGAAAACCCTTGGATTTCACTGCCGTTCCACCCTACAGACGGGTATATTGTGACTTGCCTCACTACTGGCTTCGTTCCTCCAGAAGCATTCGTGTATTTGGACATGAATCGATATGTTTTGATTCTGACGGCGTCGCAGTCATATATCACATATATCGACGGGCCACCGATAAGAAGATAAAATATCCTCCTAATTTGAGTTCACGAGACCAACAATTCCAATGGAGATACTCATTTGCTAGATTCGTTGAAGCTGATCGAGTTGAGACGGCGCAATCCAGGTATTGGTGGCTGAATGACAATGTCTAAATTATTCGTGTTTTTTTCAGTTCTGGTGTTTTTCGTTATTTAGTTTTTGAGTTTCAGCTCATTATTGCTACATTTAGTGTTGTTGTTTATTTGTGTTAAAAATTAAGGTATAGGTTAGGTATATGTTATGTTTACTATATTCCGTTAGAGATAAGATTAAATGCTTAGGTTAGAAACATTATCATAAAATTTTTTTAGTATAAGATAAAGTTTTTGATTGCATTTTATTAGAAATAAGTTACAACATTTTAGATGTAGGATCAAAGTTTCGCTGTTGTGTTTAAATTATAAATAATTTTAGGATAGGGTTGGTTGGTTTTTTCTCCTTTTTCCAATTAAATTTTAAAAACATGTAATAATCTTAATTAATTGAATTTGCTATAGTTTTTTTTTTTGATGAAATGTGCTAATGATAACGTATAAATTTAGGGAGCCATTTGGGCCATTAAGTTTTTTTATTGTTATTGTTTGGGTTTTGCTTTGTATTCCTTTAAAATTTATAACGATTAGTATTAAATAAAGCGCTTTTGACTTTGACTTTGTGGACAGCAAAAGTCACATTACGAACGATAATTTCCTAGTACCAAGGATACTAAACTATACCCAGATACGAAAATACAAACCCCAAATTCAGGTCTAAGCATATATTATTGCCTCCACATACATGCATATTATTTCGGAACCAATTCATTAAAATCTCATAATTATCTTGTATGACACAAAATAATGGTTACCAACTAACTTTTCATTGAACATGGAAAACAAACATGCAACAACCTTATAACAGCAATTCATAAAGTTTTTCCAATTAAGCATCGGAATAAAATATTAAATTATCTACTTATGTCCAAATTATAATCACGCAATGGTAAACATTAAAAATATCACTGCTTTATTAGAAGCCAAGCAAATTCTACATTCAATTTACTCACTTTATTGAGCACGACAAAGCGGTCATAGATTAATCTGGTGATGCACGTAAAAATTATTACGACAACAGTCGTCACAATGTACGGACAGAAAAACGATAAATACGCGAAATACGACGGGTAAATATTCATACTAGCTAACAATCCATAACTACCGAAAAAATAAAGTAAATTAAATACCGCTCTGAATGTAAAATGTGCGTAAGCATAATACAACAATTTTTTATATTTCACTTTCACCCCTAACGCTAACAATTGCTCATCCACATTTGCTAAATTTTGCACCATCGCCACCATTTCATGTCGTCTATAAATCGAGACACTATAAATTGCAGTTATCACCACAATTCCCGTCAACAGTTGTAACACATCACCAAATTTCGAAACTTCATTGTCAAAAAAATAACCAACAATTGTTTCTTTGCTGTTAACGGTTATCGCATAGCACACTATCATCATTGAAATATTCCAACATGTAATAAATAATCCGAAACGTGTAACTTTCAACTTGCGACGTCCTTTGAAGCCACTCATACTGAGTGGCGTGATCCCGGACGATGCTGCGATAAATATGATTGGTGCCAAGGATGCATACAAGTCACTCGGATCACGTGCTTCCTTCCAAAAGTCCGGTAACATTTTACGTTGCACCTTCTGCAGGATCTAAGAGAGCTTATGCTGTCTTGTCGAGTTAATGTTGTGGACTGGCAAAAGTGTGCGCTCGCGAAATCCTTGATAGTGATGATATCAATGCAAGGCAAAATTGATAAGGCTCCAGGCAATAAGTACACTCGCAGGTGAAATGGGAACCATTTTTCACGTAATTAGCGACCAACAAAAATAAGAGCATGAGATTTCGATACTGAATATAGAAATTCCCAAGAACCGATACTTTTTCGGGACTTTATACTAACATAAAAATTAGAGTTCCTTCTTGAAATCGCCACCTGTATGTCCGTCTATTGGAGCAATTTAACTCTGAAACTACGAGTGTCTTAGCTATACAGAGCTTATGGTCTTCCCATTTATGAAGGCAACCGTTAAATAAATTTTCTTTACCAAAGATGGTCATATGGTGTATCATATGGAAGACATTGAGAAGGCCTTTCTTAAACAGTTTGATCAAGCGGTACAAGGCGTGAGGAAATGATTGAATAATTTGTGTCGCCTCCTCGCGATTGCCTACTATCGAATCAAAAATCTGGAAAAACAACTATAAAACCCTTAGAAGTGAAAATTAACTTAAGTATGTTAAAAATAGTAGTGGTCAGGTCCCTCACAGACTGCGCAGCAGCTCCTAGAGTCAAAGTTCATTTGCGGCAACGAGTTTGTTCTTAGTGTGCTTCTGTCGAACTATCCGCCTACTCAGCTACGATCAGTACCAAAAAAAGATAAATAAATGGACGAGCAACAAGAATCTGTGTACCTGCCCATGTGGGAAGTAAATTAAACACATAAATAAGTTATAAATAGCTTACGCTCTCGAAACTATATGATTCCCTCTGCTTCTCCTTCCGCTTTGTTTCCAGACCGGGTTTTCTTTCCTTTTTCAGAAGAATCTCTTTCCCAACTGACACCCGCGCACACCTACAAAATTTCGTTTCATGTGCACACGATCGCGCCTTCGTTATCATTCGTAAAACAGTTTGAGTTCTCTCAGAGAAAGCATGAACGTCAAAGCTGATGAAATTCGTAGAGGCGAGAAAACCTGTAGTGAATAGGTGATATACAAAGCGATGCAGCGATGGTCTGCTGCCTCGGCGGAGGAAGATGTTGATATCCGCCGAGAATGCCCTTGTCTGGGGATGCGTGAATGCGCTGGCAGGCTAGCATTGCGGTGTCGTGGGGCGGGCTCATTCCCCCAGCACAAGGACCCACAGCAAAAGAATTTTGCATTCACGAATTCTTGGGTCTCAAAGGAGAGGCGACCGAAGTCGAAAAATTGTAGGTAACTACAAAGAGGGGAAATGACTTGCTCAGAGAACAAGTCGAACAAGTAAAAACGGACGGGCTTAGGGAAACCTCGTCGTTACCCACAAATAAGAGAGGGACAACCGGGTGGTGATGGTGCCCCTCGTACCCGCCCAACCGGATCAAGATCCATAAATGTTGCAGTGGCCAAGTATTTCCCTTCTGAGTGGAAAACTCATGCAACCTAACTGGTATGAGCCTTCCCATCAGAGGAGAAATACCCCGGTGACCAATTTTTGTCATAGAGTTATGCAATCGGATCACATAACCCTATGCCATAAAAAAGCACCTTGCTCGGGGCCACTCAACCCGCGATAGTACCTGAAACAAAAGGATGTTAGAATGGGCCCGGTGGCTGGCTCATTTTATGTGGGGAGAGCCCTTCATCGTAACGGGTCCTATACCCAGTCAGATCCAACGGAATGGAAAGACCGAGCTGTAACTTTAATTCAACATTTCTTTATTTGACATCGATGCCTTTTCACAATATTGGAATAACGTTTCTATTCGTTTATACTATATCTAGCGTATAGTAATATAAACAATATGAGCTACAGTAAGTTTACTTTATTTTGATTCTATATTATTCCTTGTTTCAAAAGATCAAATTGACGTTGCTCCCAAGTTCGCGGCAGGGTTGAAAAACAAATGTAAATTAGTAAATTCGGGAATGCGCGTATATTTTTTGGCCAAAAAGGAAACCATATAATTACTTGTTCTACCGAAGCATTCAGTATACGAACCATCCCGGTGAGAACAACGGACAGTTTTACAGAGGGCAGTGCTTATATAAAACATTTTCTTTAAGGCAAAATCTGTATATGATACTATTTGGCAATTACTTTGATATTGTACCTTGAAATTAACATGCACTGTATATATTGTTTGGAACGTATTTTCTGTTGAGGATGAAAAGTTAACATACTTCAATATGATAGGAATGTTGAGATCCGTTGACTGCTGTGGTTCACAATACAAATTATCTATCACGTTTCGACCATAGAATACGGTGCTTGGTTTTCGATTACAAGCTTATAAAACCAAAAAAAAGTCCGGATTGTCTCACTTTCAATCTTGGCTACTTGATGGAATTGACCTTCACCAACACCATCTCTATAGAAAAGAATACGAGATGGCAACGATCCGTGCAAGTTACGATATTCTTTAATTGCTTTAACCATGTGCAAGGCAATTTCTGTGGATACGTGGGAAAATATTTTCCACCATTAAATTCACAAAACTTCGATTAAGTCACGCCCGCGGATTCGAGCACTAACCAGGAGGTCCGACACTGGTGAAATATGGATTCGAAATAATTGCTGCCGTAAAACTTCCGCGGGACTAAACTCTGAACACGTTTTCTCGTGGTGGAAATCCTCTGACTTGTAATTTGTGTGGAGCAAAAGCAAAACCACTCGCGGAAATTCGTCAGATGTCCTCGATTCACTTCAAATTGCTACGAAAAGTCAAAATCAACTGACTTCTACAAATCGCAAAACAATGAAAACCCGTTTGACTGTTCTTTGTCGTCAGGTCAAATAGTTCGCAAAGGTATCAACGGTACTCAGAAAGCGGAAAATAATCCAAATCGAATATAAAATAAAAGTCTTAGGAGCACTGATAAAGACATGCAATTAAGATTCTACAGGTAATAGTAACTTATCCACTTTCCAAGGATGTCCTACAGCCAGCAAAATCGAATTAACAGCGATCGCACCCCACTCAGCGTTGAAAACGCGACTATGATTACGATGCATTCCTTTGTGTCTCCATTTACGTCAAGGCATCCTGAGTTTGAAGAGCTTGAAGTGCTGCCTACTCGATCGCTCCTACTTCAATATTCCTGTCTTAATCGCAGCAACCTCAGTACAGCACTCCTAATGCGCAGAGTCCATCGTCACCTGGACAATAATTGTATCAACCTGACCAATGAAGAAATTAAGGCTGGAACGGAGATGAAAAAAACAGTCTGAAGTTTTTAACTTTGGCTGATGAGTATGCAATTCTGCATTCACCACTGAGTCAGAAAACTCCACGACCAATTGTCCTCTCCTGATGGCGCCTCTCCTTGCCGTGATCACTCTTTCGTCGGCAACCATCTCATCTCGTCACTTCAGCCAACCCCCTAAATACGTCGAGGAACATCAAAACACTTCCCACCTATCTTTTCGATGCAAGCCTACGATATTTTTTTATATGCATGGGTGCGCACAATTAATAAGTTTAAATTCAAATTATGGACGAATACACCGAATTGCTTCTTGGTGGTTGTTTGTATTTTTAACTAATATTATTAACCTACTTTTGGATGGATAAATTTGAATTCATTTTCAACGTAAAGAAACAATAGTGAATAATGCGTAATAATATATCGCAGTTTTCCTTTGATATCATGTTGATTTGAAACGAAATTGGTATGCGAGGTGTTTATTAGTTCTTGATTATTTTCAAGAAGACATTAGATATTCAGAAAAAAATTCTAAACTGAATAATCCGTAATGTCTACTTGTCGCCGCCTATAGGCCAATGCACGTTTAATCGAACTGTCTGCACTTTTCTAGTAAGAATTCCAATTTTCTTGATCACCATGCTGTAGTGGTGAAGGAGATAGGAAATTTTTAGAGCAATTTAATAGAGTAACTGCTCGATTACTACAAACCCATATGTCAAAGCAGATTGAAAATTCGTAAGTGCTTAATAAAAAGAGAGAACTAAAGTGCCGATTTCGAACACGCGATCTTCAAAATTAAAATTTTTATAAACGTTAACGTGTTTCGGAGTGAAATAAGTGCAAAGCAAAAACATATCACTTCAAACCTCAACTTCACACAACTTTTGCGAAGGTTGCTAATTGCTTCGGCTCTCGCGACCGGTTGCGGACCCAGTACTCTCTATATCTATTCGGTACTGATTGAAAAATCAAGCAAGAATCACATGGTTGAGCGTGATACCAACCATATCACCTCGAATACCGTTACGGTCATGAAATGAGATTCCTTAACAAATCTCAAGGCCAAGTGTCGAATTGAACTAGTGTGAGATTATTACTATTATTTGTCCATAATGGTATGATTTCTAAATTTCACACTTTTCCCAATATAACTGGATGGATAACCTTGCATTACATAATTTTTTTAAATTTTGGGATATTTGCAACATATCAAAAAACAGAAATGAAATGAATAATTCCGTTTCCAGTTTGAATTCTAATCTAATGAAGTATATATGAAAAAATCCTTACATCTCTGTTGGAGACTTAAAATTAAAATTGTATTCAAATTTGAATGTAAAGTGAATTTAACATTGTGAACTAACAATTATCATCACGATAAAATCGTGAATAAAAGCAAAGCCGGTTTCTCTCTTTCTCTCTCTTTTGTACAAGCAACCAAGTTTGCCGCCTTTATTTATTGCGCTAATCCTCGAACAGGTTATAGGCCCGGGACTTGCGTGGAATAAAAAAATTATTAGTTTTTCACAAAATTGGTGTGCCGGTAACACGTTCTATATGTAGTTTGACACAATTTTCATATAGAAAGTCAAAATAGGTTGAAACGGAAATTTAAAACTACGTGGCAAGGAGAACTATAAAACTTGGAAGCGTGTGGCCTCTGGATATTTTGCGCGGTTCACTTCAACCACAGTTAAAGAAGCAAATTCGTAAAAAATAAACAAAGGGCCAACATGAACTATTGTTAATTGAGCCATACAACTTGCCTCTTCGTTATTTATTCAAATCCATTTTACAGACAAAAATCCAATTACAAAAAAAAAAATTTGACAATTAAATATCGTTTAAAGTATGACACTCAAAACAAATAAGAAAAGAAATTAGAGGCTAGACGAAAGTTTGAAAAATTGAGTGATAAGGAAATATTGGATATTCTAAAAAGCATTGTCTTTTTTTGTCATTTTTCGATTGAATATTTCTTTTATTTGAAATGTATTTTATTTGAGTACATATTGTCCATTATTATCTATGACCTTTTGCCACTTATTGGATAAAGCCATTATTCCATCTGTGTAGAACTTCTGTGGTTTATCGATGAAAACCTTGGCCAAGTGATCTTCACAATCCTTTTTTGAAGTGAATTTCTTTTCACTTAGGAAGTTTTGCAGGGACCGAAACAAATAGTAGTCCGATGAGGCAAGGTCTGGACTATACGGTGGATGCATCAAAACTCCCTAGCCAAGCTCTGTAAATTTTTGCCAGGTCCTCAAAAATGTCTGTGGTCTAGCATTGGTATGATGGAAGACAACGCCTTTTCTTTTGATCAATTTTGGCTGGTTTTTTTGGATTTCTTGTTGCAATCCTTGTTAATTGCTGACAGTAAAGAGCCGAATTGAGTGTTTGGCCAGGTTCTAGCACCTCATGATAAACAATTCCTTTCCAATCCCACCATACACACAGCATAATCTTATTTGGTGTCAATCCTGGCTTTGGAGTCGTTTGTGATGATTCACCTTTTTTTGACTATGATCTTTTTTGAACGACATTCTCGTATCTTTCCCATTTTTTATCGCCCGTAATGATTTGCTTCAAAAATGGCTCGATTTTATTGCGTTTTATTGGCATTTCGCAAATGGAAATTTGGTCGGTAAAATTTTTTTGTGTTGATTGATGCGGCATCCAAACGTCCAGCATTACGCAAGTGGTTCAAAACTGTTTGATGATGGATATTCAGTTCCTTAGCGCAATGCCATGGCTTCTTATGTGTCGGTCTTCTTCAATTTGTTGTAAGATTTCGTCGATTTTTCAGTGATTGATTGACCTGAGCGAGGTGCATCTTTGACATCAAAATTTCCAGAACGAAAGCAAGCGAACCATCTCTTGGCTGTGGCTTTTGATAAAGTATCTCGACCGTAGAAAACACAAATTTTTTCACGACCCTACGATGCATTCTCACCTTGATCATAGTGATATTGTAATATATAAAAAAATTATCAGAAATTTCACTCATTTTAAATGAATAAAATTTTTGACACGAATGACGAAATACAAAACTGTATGGAAATTGTAGATTGGAATGTCACCTTTCAAACGCATTCCAGTTTGACTGAATCTAATTAGTATTGCCCGATAGATGTTAACGAAGACCATCTAGTGACAAAAAGGCTCAATACTTTTTAGACTATCCAATATTAATCGCAATTCACAAAAAGTAACGTCTTTAGTTTATTTTTAAAAACCAAGTAGGATGTGGATAGAGAGCCAAGCTCGAGGTTGTTATGCTTTTAGATGATTATCGGCATAATTGACTGAAAATATAAACCTCGAGAATGTTATTCGACGGACTAGGACGCACATACTGTCTGTAGTGGAAGTTTTTGCTTGGAGTGGAAACAATTTGTTGGCGGTACAACTTATAAAGGAAACATTGATCTAAGAAGGTTCTACGGGACGACAGAGAAGGGAGGCGAAGTATGGATAAACGACGCTCATAAAACTCATAAATTAAGTTGAATTTGAAGAAAAAAATACGGGTAAACTTACGCTGAACGGCTTCTAGCAAGCTTATATGATAAAAGTGTCTAAGAGTCCACACTACTAAGCAGTACTCAAGAAGCGGGGGGACGAGACATGTGAGCAAGCGAACAGCGATTGCAATATTTGCAAACTTGTGCAAATGCCGCATAATAAAACCAAAAACTTTTGATGCCTTGGTGATTATGCTTAAAAATATGGGCATCGAATTTAAGCTTGGGATCAAATATTCCACCAAAGTCTTTGCATGAGTCTGCAGAGGAGCAAAAAACATCACATGGGGTATAATTGTAAGGTAATGGAACAGTTTATAGAGTAAAAGTCATTTTAAAACATTTGAAAACATTGACACGAAGGGAGTTTGCATTACACCGGTTAAAGAGGTTAAAGAGATCATTTTGGAGTTGCTGACAATCTTCAAGGGATCTAATTATCCGGAATACCTTCAAATTATCAGCATACAGGAGACAAGAAGAGCAAATTACAGAGGGAAGATCATTGATAAACAGTAAGAAAAGAAGAGGTCCAAGGATTGATCATTGAGGAACGCCAGATGTAGGGGTGAATGGAAAGGAGGTTGTGCCATAGAGATTAGCACAACGTGAAAGAGAGGATGGATTAATCCATCCTGGTTAATCCATCCTCTCTTTCATGTTGTATTAATATATATGGCACAACCTCCTTTCCATTCAACCCTACATCTGGCGTTAATATCTCGTCCATCCATGAAACATTCTCAAATCCAAGGAGGATCTCAATTCCCTGCTTGAAATACCTGAATTGAATAGCTGCCTAGTTATTATATCCTTGGCGGTGACGTGAATACCCAGTACGCATTATGACTGAACGCCAACAACAATCCCAGGGGTGTACTCCTGAAACCGTGGATGACAGAGAACCAAATTGAATACAGGTGTAATCTATATGGGACGGAGTTCCCAACGAACCCTTGGATAAATTCATATCTGGACTTCTGTATTGCTGATGCAAACTTGGATTCAGCTTTAATAGTCCTCAACAAAAACTGCAGGTGTTGCCTTATGATAGCGACCATTACGCAATCGTAATGAAAACAAATCATTACAGGATAATGTCTTCCTCACTCCAGTTCAACATGAATATCATCGGTTGAATTTCAAAAAAATGTTTGATTGGGATTACCAGAAACAATGTCTTCCTTCTGATGATGGCAACGCTTGCTCAATGATTACTAATGACAGGAATCTAACTAACGATGAAATTGATCTCTAAGCAAGAGAACTTGGCCTTAGAAACAATTGAGAAACCAGTTCCCAAGATTAAACATCGAAACAATATGGAAGGATATGAAAAACCAACAATCACAACGTTAAACAGATTGAAAAGCCATATTTTCACACACGTGAACAATATTTATCGGCAACTTTTGAACAACAACCATTCCTCGTTGGCTTTGTTGAAATTACACCTGGAGAATGTCTGGACCTTAATCCGTTCATACTTCAGGAGTGAGAGCAACAATCAATGGGGAAAAGCTGAGAGGTACTAGCCCACAGGACCCAGATGGTGCTTTCGCGAAAGTGAATAGCTTATTCCGTAAGAAGTCTCTAGTGAAGGTATCGAGTCTTGAAGGTGCTAGTGATGAGATAAATTTTCTCGATAGGGCTGTTATCGAAATTGATAGTGAAATTGATTGTATGACTCCACATAGAAATGGAAACAAGATTATATGTGATGGATTGCATTAACTTGCCTGATTTGAACTCATTTTGAATTGATTCATCTACCAAACCCTGAGAGAGGGTATCAAATAATTTCAGAAGTCGCTGAAGCAAAAGTTTCCGACTTCAAATCAAGCCTAAACGGCCAATCAATTCTTCATTTCAATGAAACATTGACATCTGACTTCATACCGAGCTTGAATCTTATTAATTATATTGTCAGCTATGAAGACTTGTGTTTTATATTCAGCAGGAGAAACAACAAGAAATCATGTGGTGTTGACAGTGTTCCAAATATAGTTCTCCAACATTCGCCTGAGGTGGCTTTTAGGAACTACTGCATATTGTTCAACATGTTGAGCAATTCATATTTCCCAAATTAGTGGAAAATACTAAGGTATTGCCTATCTTGAAGAAAGGAAAGAATCTTCGTGCCTTAAAAGCTATCGCTCAATCAACTTACTGCCCAACATCAACAAGGTGTTTGAAGTCATATAACAAAGCATTAAACGCGCACATTGAGAAATTTGAGTTGATGCCGAATTTCCGATTTCATTTTCATGCCAGGCATTTGACCACACATGCGATAACGATAGTAACCTTAGGCATCTGTTGGAAACCAAACAATAGAGAATGTGTTGGAGCGTGTCTCATTGATATGGAGAAAGCCTTTGATACCGTGTGGTTAGATGGACTAATTTTTCAAATCCTTCAAGAAAGATTCCTAAGACACCTTGTCGCCATGATATCCAATATGTTATATGGGAAATCATATGTTGCAATTGATGGGAATCAGAGAACAATGCGCAACTTCAATGTCTTGAATAATCTACAGCAGGGGACAGTTACTGCGCGTTCTGCTCTTCTCAATAATTATTCGCAAGCTATTGAAGACTTTGACTTTAACCTAACGTGATCATGAGTATCGTTTGCTGATGATCTGATCACCGAAAAGCTACAATAGCTCAGATCAATTTTCGAAAAAATTTTAATTATGTTCAGCTATATACTGGCAATGTGCAAATGAAAATCAATGCGCAGAAGTGCGAAACAATTTTGTCTCCGAAAACGCTGCAGGAGGCCAGTCAAGACCTGAAACTTAATTGGCAGATTTTCCACATTATAGCTGGTGAGGGTAGTTCAAAACATGTTCCACATAAATCCTGTGTTCGATACCTCGGTGTTTCTCCCAATCAGTATCTGTACTATACTCAAAATATCAAAATCATGCTCAGCGAAGCACAAAAAGCAGTCATAATCCTATGGAGACTCTTTCTCTCCTTTACATTGATCAAAAGGTCAAGGTCATCTATCACAAGACCCTTGTTAGACCAGTTTTGACATACGGATGCCAAACCTGATAGAACCAGAGTTCTAGTACTATGGAAAAATTAAGAGTTTTGAAAGGAAATATCTTCATGCATGTACTAATTTGTACGGTAAACCTGAGACGGAATGGAAACACTATATTTCGACTAGAAGAACTTATCAAACTGCTAATGTGACGAGAGTCAATATCTTCATATTTAAACTTCTTGGCAATCATATTGCAACATCTGCAGCTGTGAGCGAAAACCCATGGATTTCACAGCTGTTCCACCCTACGGAAGGGTATTATGATGCTTGTCTAACTACTGGCTTCGTTCTTCCAGACGCCTTCATGCATTTGAGCATGAATCGATGTTGTTAATTCTGACGATATCCCAATTGTATATCACATATACAGGTAGGATCAGCAAAACCCGGAGAAATTTGACATTAATTTATCGCTGTAGTGGATCCCAACGACAGTAGTTATTTGTTGTTATTTCAACTGGATAGACGTGTGTGCATTCGTGCGTGAATTTTAAATGGTGGAGCTAGTGCAATTGAGTGCGAAATACAATCGAAGAGCGCTAGTAATTGATAGTCTTTATGCTGGACGGTCGCCAACAGAAATTATAACGTTTTTCAGGTATGCGAAATCCACAGTTTACTATATTGCTCAGAAGTATGCGGCCACGGTAAATTATGAGGAATGGAAAACTCATGCAAAGGAGAAGACGGCAAAGACCCCGGAAGTTGTTCGAAGGGCCCAAGACCTCATTTTGGAGGATCTGGAAGAAACAATCACAAAGGAGGTCTACCTAAGGATTCTAACGGTGATTGTGAAGCCGTGGCTTGAAACAGTGACCGATGAAAGGTCGTACTATTTTAAGCAGGACGGCACTCTAGCTCACATGAGCTATTAAGTGCAAAATTGGCTCGCAGATAATCTGGACATGTTTTGGTCCAAGGAGTTCTTGCCTTCCAAGAGCCCAGAATTAAAACCTCTGGGCTATTACGTAACGAGCGTTATTGGGCGGGCTACTAAAAAGCCCAGACATCTTAATTAGGCATCCCTTCAGGCCACTGTTGAAACAGCGTTCATCAATTTACAACGAGAGCAGTTAGAAAAGACGTGCTCGTGGTTCAGGTGGAGAATTGGAGCGGTGATTGAAGCAAGCGGGGGTTACATTGAGTTATAAATTTAAGAAGAATACATAGAATTAAATAAAATAATTTTTGCGGTAAATGTTAATTTATAAGTAATAAATAATCATTACCATAAACTGTGTTCTTTCCGGACTTTACAGATACACCCTGTATAGACAGGCCACCGATAAGATTATAAAATGTCCTCCGGATTTGAGTTCACGAGGCCAACGATTCCAATTGAGATACTCATTTGCTGGATTTGTTGAGGCTTGTCGAGCTGAGTCGGAGCAATCTAGGTATTGATGGCTGAATGACAATATCTAAACTATTCGTGTTTTTTCGGGTTTTGTCCTTTTCGTCACCTAATTTTTGAGTATCAGCTCATTATTGCTGCTATGTCAGGTAGAGGGATATTAAAAAACAAAAAACTTAATTTAGTAACTGATCTAATTTAATACCTGTACTAATTTAGCACTACAAGCTTAACACATCCTACGACTATATACAGTCATTCCCTTCAACACATCCTTTAGATACTGAAGATGACTCAAAGGAGTCGTAACGCGTCTGCTTACACAAGCAAGTAAGACCCGATAGCTTTTAAAGAAAGAAAAAATACCAGAGCAAGTTGTTGCTGAAGTTTTATGCAGAACGTAATCTTATTGATCCACCCCTTCTCTTGGGAAAGCGGGTAATGTGGCTTAAGACTTAAATTACATCATCCACGCCCGTATCTCAAGAGTAAATACAGATAGAGGCTTTTTTGAGGTGGCATATTTTATTGCTAGTTTATTGCTGGCAATGTAAGCAACAAGCAAGTTACTAAAACCACCCTTCAACCCCTACCACGTATCTCATCTTTCCTCTATATTAAGCTACATCATCCACTTTATTAGAGATCAATAATTATAGGTGCATATTCTATTGCTAATTATTAAGCGTGATGGGGTGGTTTTTCGGAGAACGGGTAAAGCAATAATACGAGTAGATAATAATCTTTCAGAGACAATCAAAAAAGTGAACTGATTATTGGTTTTTAAGAAAAGACTTAAGGAACATTCCGCTCACTCCTTTCAACAACGTCATATCTCAAAAATTGTGATTTTCCAGGAGAATGATTTTAATGTTTGAAAGCGGCATAAAATCTTTTAAAATAAAAATATTAAGCTACCGCTTGAATTTTTCACTATGCAGCAGACTGTTTTAGATAATGACTGTGATTTTCTCAGTTTGAAAAGGATAAACAGAAAAAAATTTAAATTTTAAATATTTTTATTTGATTAATGACGTTCTTGTTCAAAATTTATTGAATTATTTTCCTTAAAATAATTCAATATGGAATTCCAGGATTAAATAATCTTGAACTATGACATTCTTCGAAGAATAATAACATTCAAAATAGACTTCTTATTTTTTAGATTATTACTTCATGGTCGAGGAATTTGTTGAAGATAAAACACAGTTTGAAGTAAAATCATTTTATATTTAAAACGAATTCAAAATTTCTTTTTTTTTTTTGATAATTTAAACAAATTAAAATATAGTTCAATAGTATAATAGTAGAAAAGTAAAGAATATAAATGGATATTTCATACTGAAGTGGTTGCATAAGAGTTAAACTTTAAAACAACTGATATTGTTTCTGACGAATACTATAGGTTTTCGTAGAAAGTTTTGTAAACTTTTGGTATTAAGTTTTTTTCAATAAGTCGCATAAGGTCTCTCTTTTTAGTCTCAGAAATCTTAGGCTTTTCTTCGAAGGCAGGTTTTAAACAGACATTACCCTTGGCTTTCTTTATAATTGTGGCTTCCATGAAGTCTGAATCCTCATAAGAGTTCTTGTAAAAAAATGAATTTGGGTAATCTTGTGGAACTTTCAATACTTTGATTTCTTTAAATTTAATCGGTTGATTTTGTGTATTTTTTACAATACGCAGAGGACCGATATCAGTTGCTAAATGTTTCAAATTGAAGAAATCTTCATACGAAAGCCCATTTACAGAAAATGGTTCACCCGTTTTTTTTTTGCTGTTTTTATCAAAGAAATGAGACCTTCTGGCGTATAAATTGGGCCGCTTTTAACTGCTTGTTTCTTTTTTCTTTCAATGAATAGAATCTGCTTCATTTTGGGTGTGGCCTTTAATTAAAAATTTGTGAGTGATAAAATTAAGGTTGTTTTTACGAAGAGCGAAGATATATGCGGCTACCATAAATTGATTTTTTTGCTGACCACTACAGTCAGTTATCGGAATAGAAAGTGACGTCCTTGTATGTTCCAATATTTTTCTCTATATATTTTAAAACACACGAACGGAGTTCATTTACCCCACGGTGGCCGTTTGATTCATCCCAAGCAAAACAATCAGTGGTTTTATTAAGAAGATCAGTTATCGTAAAGTTAACTACATTTAATTTGCATGAATAGTAAAACGCTGAGCAATCGCCTTTTGGCAACGGCATTACAGCTTGTAAATCTTAAAATGATAACAAAGCTTTGTTCGCTAGTTCCTGTTTATCTTCCTCCTTCTCTTTTCTTGATAACACTTGCTTGCTTTTATGCTCACTTTATCTATTTCTGACATATTCTCATAAGCAACACAAGTTTCATACTGATCTTTCTTTGGTTTGAAAAAACTTAAATTGAAGTCATTGGTGAAAATGTTGTAGAAGTAATTGAAATTACAGAAAGTAACATCATCTCTTCTGCAGTTGCTCACATGATCGCTATATATATATCTGTTATGGTTCTACCTCCTTAAATGTAGTGTTTAGTGGTATTTTTGCAGGTATAATGACTTTCAATTTTAGGGATTTTGTTGATGTGTTCTGTTACTCTCTTCCTAATAGTTTCGTCCATCTTGGGTTGCTTTCTTGTCTTTTTTCTCAAAAGCAGTACGAATAGGGCGGTCATTTATATCTAAAGTATTTTTAAAAAATAACTTACATACACGAATGCGCCGGTCACGGAGATTAAAAAAGAACGCAGAACTATTATTTCGTCGAGGCCTTTGTCCACCCTCATGCACGTAGCGGTATTTTGGCTTAATTTTCGATGTGCAGTTAAGAATAAACTCCCTCTGTTTGGCAACGTCTCCTAGGTTCCAATAGGCATCAAAAATACTCTTCCTTTCATCTTCACTGAGTTTTTCAGAGCACTGTAATCGGCATTTATTTGTACATGAAGTTTTCATTTTCCTCGCTTCTCTCACACGATTTGTCTTTGAATAAGTTTCATATTCTTTTCCACTATTTCTAGCTGCTTTCAAGATGTTCCGTTTCCAGCTGGATTCATTTCTTTTCCTTTTTCCTATTTTGACCGGCGTCAGATCATCAACGATAGTAGCAACGGTTTCTGCATCACTTGTTGAAGTAGGAGTTCTACTTATAGGTAGGTCGGGAATATGGCTAACAGTGCTATCTAGTAGCACTGAATGCATTAAATCTGGAGCGCTGTTTGTTGCATTTATCTTACTAGCTTTATGAGCATCACTACTTGAAGTTTTTTTGGTCATAATAGCAACACGGTTAACGTGTTTCTGGTTTTCATCTTCACTGCTTTCATAATGAGATGAAGGATCCCAATTTTGTCCGCATCAGTATCATCGAAAACCTCAGATTCACTTCCATCACTTGAATCTCTGGAACTGCTAGACTCCGATGAAGAATGATGGGTTCCTGCAGCAGACAGAAATGCAAATGAAATAGTAACCACAATTCTAAGTCGGGAAGTTAGCAGGTAGCTTGCTAACTTCCCGACTTACAAATCGAGTCGAATCATGATACTGATACAGTTTGTCCTCAAAATCTTTTCATGTTGCTGCTTTTTTAGTTCAATTAGATTTAGACAACAAAAATGTACGAAATAAATGTACTAATTGAGTTGAGGAAAAAGTCATCAAAACAATTGAGTACCTTTTCATACATATTTAGTGTTAAGCGTCATCAATTTTTGTTTACCTCCACTGTCGGGCGAATTTCTACAAGCAGTTTCTTCCTGAGTTTTCTTTTTAGTAATACTTAATGCTAGTTTTAACATTTTTTCTCCTCGAGAAGACATAATGATCCACCTGAAAGAGCAAGAGGTTCATTACCTATTGAAAAAAAGACTGGCAGGAACATGCTGCAACTTGTGACTATTTGCAAACAGCTAATCTTATACTAACAATAAAAATAAAAATTGATCCAAAACTACTCTGTATTAGGAAGAATTTTTTACTAACAATAGTGTCCTAATTCAAAATAGTACAATTGATCTCTCCCGATTACTGTGCAAGAACGTTATAAATAAAAATAATACACAAGAGTAAGCTATATATTTTCCTTACAATGCTGACATAAAACCAAATAGTGCATTCTTGCTACAAAACTTCGTATAAAAACCACACATACCTTGAGTTGAATAGCGCGTTATAAAAAAATAATACTCTCTTGCACTAATAGACCTATGTACTTCCTGCTCAATGGTTCGAGAGCAACTGAATTGTGACACTCTTGAAAAGATCACTGTTAAACTTTTTTAAATGGAGAAACGACACTAGTGGGATCAAGCGGCTAAATATTGAGTTACAGATACGACGATTTTGCAGGTATGTACTACTCTTTACGGGCATTTCGACAATATTCATAACTCAAAATTGCTCATTTTTGAGAAATGTCGTTATTGAAAGGAGTGACGGATTTAAGGAATGCAAACTAATGGTAAGTACTGAGGATTGACCATTCAGTATCTTAGGACATTTAGACCCTATCATCGAGATACTAAAAGACAGCTAGTTTTTATAAACTCAGGATTTTTAATTTTTTTTTGTTTTTTTGACCGCGTCGTATTATAATATTTTTGTGCGTCTGAGAGCTGTTCACGAGTTGTACTAGACTAGCGAGAAAGCATTTAGTGTGCCCCCTTATACCGATGATATAACATTGCCCGGGAGGCACGCGTAGGAATCGGCGACGTGTGCGTACAAGCGTTGTGCGACGATGAAATAGTGATGGGGAGAGTGGTAGGGAATCGAGGTATTTAAAAAAATATTCGAACTTCGTCGGCGAAAGGCGACCAATGGTTGAGTTTTTCCATAGGTGATAATGGCCATGAAAAAATTAGTTGATTTCTTTCAACCAAAAATTCACGGAGTTTCTCCTACAACCAAAAAAAAATTCAACTAGTAGTGCACTTGCATTCATTCGATGATTTTCAAAATAAATAACAATTTTATTACTCTCTCGCTATAAAGACGTTCCGAACGATACTTTTATTTAAACAATTCGTCGATAAATTGGTGAATGAATCCTACCCTACCACTCATACCTGATCATCCACAACTAATTAGTTCAGAACTTTTTTGCGCTCATTTGTATGAAAGCTTTTGCCATTTCAGGATAAAAGATAAATGAAAACTATTGATTGCGCTTTTGCTGTTGTCTACGTTTCACGGTCATCACTCTCATATCCTATCGTATCCATTTGGCGCGCATATATTATACTATCAGTAAACAGTACTTTGTGGACAATTATCTTAATTAAGTGGATTAAAGTTTGTTTGTTGAAACGTTTAACTATGATCGATTACTCTTCATTTGTGATGTCCGTTTGATTAATCTATCACACTAAAAGGTGAGAGATGACACGTATTTGTAGAAGCCTATCGCTGACAATGAAATTAAGCGTGAACAGGACAGGCTATTGACTGATAACGTGTTATTTTCCTCTACGACAATTTGGTGGTGAAATGTGTTATGTGTTATGTTTTAAATCACTCTGAACAATTAGTCATAAATGGAGATACACTGAAGATATGCGTATTTAAAAATTTATTCAAGCTTTGCAAAACGAATTTTACAAAGACACTTACTATGTAGTTTTGCGAATGTCTGGCCATCCGTGGGTCACAAGAACTTTCGTCGGAAGATGAAGAAGCTACTCATCAAAATGTTAAGAAAGATTAGATGTGGTGATATATCGAAAGTTTTGCTGTTTTCAAAATATTCAAAGCCATGTAAGGGCGGTGATCCCATTTTCTTTATCCAAGGGAGTTTAGTGGGGTATCAAACGCAAGGTCTTGATGAGAACTTTCCTCAATCTTATCTTTTAACCTGGCGTTGTTTGCATTGAAGGATACAGGAAAAAGGGGAAATGTATGAAAAATGTACCATCATCTCATGTCATCTTTATTTTGTAGAGTTCGAAGGAACGCCATGATACTATTAGTATGGTTGTCGTTGGCCGATAAGTTTAAGTGCTTTGTCAAGTACGTATTTTTCTACTGTCTCTATTTTTAGGTCTTTATAGATGTTAGCATTTCTAACATACCACGGAGTTCGTAGGGCCTTTCTAATAACTCAGTTTTGGAATGACTGAAGTGCTTTTTGTTTGTCTTTATCGTCTGGTAGAAAGCAAAACTACCGTAGAGTAGCGTCGGTCGTATAATATGTTTGTAGATGAGCACTAGATTTTTAAGGCTAAGTCTTCTATATTTAATGAGAGGGTACAAAGAGGAGAGAAGTCCTGTGCATTATCCTCGTTTGCTTTGTATGTTTTGTTTTGTTTGTTTACAATATCTGCTGACGAGCATCCGTTCCATCGTCGCATATCGTCAGCGCAACGCCATCCAGGCGCAGCATTCATCGCGTAACATGGGATCGCGGAGTCAGCGATATTCCAATCAAGCGCAACATAGTCGCGCATGTTGACGGCATCGCGACGGACTTTGCGATTGATGTTGCCTTACTCAGAGCGCACACGTATGCACGCTGGGTGCGTTGGTGGTCCACCACAGTACTCCTCCTGCAGTGGCGGAGCTGCGGTATCGTGACTTTAGGCCGCAAATCGTACCGGCATACGGACTTCTCGCCCAATCCTAGTTGTCGTCGTGCGCGAGGTCGTAGGTTGCTTGTCCGTTGAGAAAAATGCGGGTTTTAACCTGTCGATGGATATGGCTGTTGGTCGTCCATTCACATCAACCTTGAAGTACTTGTCCTTCTATTTTAAGTACCGGGTACGGACCGTCGTAAGGTGGCGTGAGTGGGGCCTTCACCTTGTCGTTCCTGACGAGGAAGTGTGTGCTGTTAGGCAGATCGTTGTTTACAAAGACGTCATCTGAGTTGTGGTGTGCCGTATTGCATGGGGTTAACTTTGAAATCCTCGCTCGCAGATCCTTTAGGAAGCCTGAATCATTCGTGCCAACATGAGAGGTGTCGAAAAATTCTCCGGGTAGGCGAAGTGTCCTTCCGTAGACCATATCGGCTGGCGTCGAACCTTTGTCTTCCTTCAGCGTTGATCGTAGTCCGAGTAGTACGATTGGTAGCGCCTTGGTCCATTGAGGTGAGTGGTGGCAGCGGGTCGCGGTTTTGACCGTGCGATGCCACCGCTCTACTATTCCGTTGGACGCTGGGTGATATGGGGTTGTTCGCAAGTGCGTGATTCCGAGTATTTTCGTCAGTTCCTTGAAAATTTGGCTTTCGAACTGTCTACCCAAGTCGGTTGTGATGCGTGCAGGGGTTCCGAAACTGCTGATCCTTATGTTGATCAGAGCTTCCGCCACCGCTGTTGGCGTGATTGTCTCGATTGCGGTTGCTTCGGGCCAACGGGAAAACGTATCCACAACAGTGAGGCAGTATCGAAATCCTTTCGCTTGGTGGCATCGGCCCGATGAGGTCAATGTTGATGTGCTCGAACCTAGCATCGGGCAAACTGTATCTCTGCAACGGTGATTTGGTGTGACGAGTGATTTTGTTGGACTGGCATGGTAGACAAGTTCGAACGAACTTGTTGATGTCGCTGTTCATTGAAGGCCAGAATTATCGCTCGGTAATTGACTTTCTGGTTGCTCGGATGCCTGGGTGTGAGAGCCCGTGGATGTTTTGCATTACCGTCGCTCGGAACCTCTGCGGGATGAAAGGGCGTATCCTCTCTGACGTCACAATGTAGTGCTGAGTCAGGGAGGAGTCATCTAGTCTCTGCTGTCTCCATTCAAGTCGCTTGTCGAGGGTATTCATTAGAGTTTGAAGCTCGGGATCATCCTTCTGTGCTAGGGCGATAGTGTTAAAGTCGATCTTTTGAATTATATTTACCTTCGAAAGATAATCAGCGACGGTGTTCTCTCGGCCTGGGACGTGTCGTATATCCGTAGTGAACTGGAATATGAAGTCCAGCTGGCGTTGTTGTCTCGGCGATGCTTTTTCCGAGCGTTGGAGGAGTGCAAACTGCAACGGCTTGTGGTCGGTGAAGGCGGTGAACACTCTGCCTTCGACCATGAGTCGGAATGCTTAATTGCTTCGTAAATGGCCAAAAGTTCCCTGTCGTAGGTGCTGTACTTTTGTTGGGCGTCAGTCAGCTTCCTTGAGAAAAACCCAAGTGGCGTTGCACTTCCTTCTTTTGTTTGTTGCAGTACGGCTCCGATACCGTTGTCTGAAGCATCGACAGAAAGAGACCATATTGCGTTGGAGTCCGGGTGAGCGAGGGTTGGTGCTTTCCCCAAATCTGCCTTTGATTGCTCGAATGCAGCTATCGCTTCTTCCGTCCAGTTGAGAGGCGTTTGATCACGTTTGCGGTTGCCTGTGATCAGCCGCAACTGGGCACGCTGGTGTTGAGCTGCATGTGGGAATAAACGGCGGTAGAAGTTGAACATCCCTAAGAAGGACTTCAGCTGGTGTACGGTCTTTGGCCTCGGTGTTGCGGGAATTCCTTCCGTTTTCTCAGACAAAGGCTTCAATCCGTGGTTGTTGATGGCGTGTCCCGAGAACCTGACTTCCTGCTTTTTGAATTGGCACTTAGGAATGTTGACAATCAGGCCAAACTTGACAAGCCGATCCAGCACTTGGTTTATGTGAACCAGGTGTGCCTGTTGGCTGGGAGAGAAGATCAGTATATCGTCGAGGTAAACAAATACGTTCTCCAAGCCACGAAGCACTTCGTGCCTGAAGCGCTGAAACATCTGACCTGCGTTGCAAAGTCCGAATGTCATGTACATGAATTCGTACAATCCAAACGTTGTAATGATGGCAGTCTTCGGAATGTCGCTTGATTCGATCACGGAAAAAACGTCATTCGATGGAGGGCTGCAGTACAATCCTGAAGAAATTCGATGGGATAGTGGTCCGGGATTGTATGGTTGTTGAGCACGCGGTAGTCCCCACATGGTCGCTAATCTCTGTTTGACTTTTTCACCATATGCAAAGGGCTTCTCCATACGCTTTTTGATGGGCGGCAAATTCGAGTTGGATGAGGTGATCAAATTCGGCTTTTGTGGCGGCCAGCTTGTCAGGTGGAAGTCCCCGTGCGTCAGCGTTGACCGGCGGTCCCTTGGTTAGGATGTGATGCGTGGTTGAGTACTTGGTGTTTGGTTGTTGGTTGTCTCCGAGAGGTTAATGTATTCCAACAGCAGTGATCGTAGCTCGTCACTAACACCATCTGGGAGCAAGTCAGCTTTGGGCGGTTTTTTACTCGATGTGCGTGATGATTGTTTTGAGGCGTGCGCATTCAATAAGCCGTCTCCCCTTCAAGTCGACGAGGAGGCCATAGTGTTCGATGAAGTCGGCCCCGATGATTGGAGAACTTACATCGGCTATTGTGAAAGTCCACGTAAACGGCGTTGAAAATTCCAAGTTCAGTTTCACTGATCTTTTGCCGAATGTTCGAATCCTTGAACCGTTGGCTGCCACTAATTTGGATGAGGCGTCGGGAGAACAAACATCTCGGATGGTTGGTGGTATTACTGAGACAACTGCGCCAGTGTCGATAAGGAAAGCACTTTTGTTAATGTTGTCGTGGATTTTCAGGCGTCCGATTTTGCGATGGGGGGTCGCTACGTGTGGACGATCGGATCCTAGTTTCGTGCACACGATCAGCGATCGTTGCGAGATCTGAGAGTGGGGCGTCGTTAGCCGATAGGATGCTCCTCAATGTGACACCGAGGTGGTTGAGCCACATCTGTTGGAGCAAGGTGTCGGTTACATTTCCGTTGGCGAGTGTACGCATCTGGTTGAGTAGCTGTGATGGGCGCTAATCTCCAAGCTCGATTTCAGAAAGTAGTTTCTGAATACGCTGTTGGGCCGAGTCAGCGTGGACGGCCAACAGGGCGTTTTTCAGGGCACTGTATTTGTTGTCGGATGGGGGGTTTGTGACTACGTTACGCACCTGTTGCATCGCCTTCGTGTCCAGGTTCGCCACGAGGAGGTTGAACTTGGTGGTGTCGTCTGTTACTCATCTGGTGACGAAATTTGCATCCACCTAGGCGAACAAAAGCTCCACGTCCTCCTGCCACAAGGGTGGAACTCTGAATGCAACACGTGCCATCCCTTCCGTGTCGTAAGCTTCTTCCTTCGGTACGGTCCCGGCTTGTGGAACGAGCGTGGGCGTTGCTGTCGCTGGTGCAACCATTTCAGGCGTTGGTCGTGACTGCGCGACGTTTCACACCGCGGCCGTGGCTCCTGTATAGCTTGTAGGCGAGGCTGATGAAGTTGATGGTTAGCACCAGCACTAGCAGCAACTCGATTTTTGAGCTCTGAATTTTCAGCTCCGAGATCACAACCAGCGTGTTGGTGACAGCTCTCTTGAAGGCCGGTGGTTGTGTATTGCCCATTCGTTGCTGTTGTGGACTAAAGCTAACGTTGAGCGTGGCACAAGTCCAATATCGATGATGAAGCGTAGTTCGATGGTCAAGATCGCCAATATGGGATAAGTGAAGAGAATTTCTTTTTTGTATAAATTGATTTATTTCTAAAAGATTTTACGGAGTTTAATCTATGAAATTTTGGTGCGTCGACGTCGAGTGAGCGAATGAACGACTGAGAGAGATTGCTGAGTGTTGTTCGCTTATATTCCTTGAAATCGCTGATACGGCATCGCCAACGATAGCTCCACGGTTGCTTATCGCGTTGGTTACAACATCTTATGACGAGCATCCGTTCCATCTTCGAATATCGTCAGCGCAACGCCATCCACGCGCAACATAGTTGCACCCATTCATCGCGTGACAGGGGATCGCGGAATTTCCCAGTCAGCGATATTCCAATCAAGCGCAACATAGTCGCGCATGTTGACGGGCGCCCAGGGCACACACGTATGCACGCTGGGTGGGTCGGTGACGTGGAATGGTCGAACATTTCAACGGAACACTTAATAAACACCTGGCCAAGATGGTTGACGAGAACCAAAGGGACTGGGACCGGCACCTATTATCCCATTATTCTTGATGGCGTATAGAGCTACGGAACGTGCATTGACGGGCCAAGCCCCAGCCAAAGTCATTTTTGGAAAGACTCTTCGTCTGCTGGCTGATATAAAGTTCGGAATACCCCCTGAGAAACTCCAAACGATCTCGGAATACGCAAGTGAGCTAAGGCAACGGTTGAACCAGATCCATCGGACAGTCCAAAAACACCTCGAATCGGCTACTGACTGCATATAGACCAGGTATGTTCTAAAGGCAAATTCTACTGGCTTCCAGCAAGATGACTTAGTGTGGCTATACAATCCACAATGGTGGAAGGGTAGGTCTCCGAAGTTGCAGCATAATTGGGAGGGACCATACCGAGTTTCAAAGCGCATCAACGATGTCGTATATCGCATGCAGGAACACCGTAAGCCGAGAGCCAAAATGAAAATCGTGCACCTGGACCGGCTTGCCCCATATAACATCCAGGGGGACAACTAAAAGTGGCGACACATCTTTTCAGGGTGAAAAGAAGTGGAATGGGGGCAGTGTTACAAGTCCAAACAATTCTGTGAGCTACTGTCGCAATTTTTGTCGCAACTTTTAATAACATCATCATCAATATTGATTGAAAAGTAAACGAATGTACTCGAAAGCACAAGAATTGGTATTCAGAATTGCTCGAATAATTCAGGTAGTTCTCGTGAAAACATTCGCCAAAATACGAAAAATGGATTGAATGACTAGAGACCCTATATAAAGCTGAGCTAATAGGAAAAGTAAAAGGGTGATATTAAACTGCGTTAGTTAAAACTGCGATAAGATCCACTCTTATCGAATTAAAAGCGATATCGATTGATAGTGAAGTAAAGTTTTTCGTGATACATTTGAAGATAGTTGAAACATAAATTTATAGACAAGTGAAAAGGAAATTAAAATTTTATTTGTAAAATAGTGAAATTAATTATTGCGCAGATAAAATCTTTTAACTTAATTTAAAGACAGTGCGCTTTCCCTTTCCCGGGACATATTTTTTGTGGTAGGGAGGTGAATGGCCATTAACGCACAGAGTGTTGAACTCCCATGCTCGCAAAAAGGCAACTGGACTACCCACTAAACACCTCCCCTGTCAACCTGAAAACATAGCCTGGGACCGTTCGATACATTAATTCGGGCCAGGTTTCGTTTGTACGCCGTGAGGTGCCTTCAAGCTGGGGGATCCCCCTTCTAGCGGAAGGGGAGAGTTGAAGAGGAAGTGCCAGAAAAGCGATTCCCCAGCGGCCCCGGCTGCTGTGAGTCCCTTTTAACTTGTAGGACTGCCCGAACATAATGTTTCACCTGGTTCCATTTTTCAACCGATTCGAGCATCACCGCGACTATATTATCTGGGGCGAGCTCTCCCGTTTCCCTGTAGAGGTCCCTTCATGTGGCGGGCATTGTCTTCCTCTCCTGGCCAATACTGACAATCAGCGGACCGTATCTTACCAATCTTGTGCAGGTAAGACTGAAAATACCCATGCCCGCTCAAAAACTGTATCAAACAGTAGTCAGTCTCACCATGCCTCCGATTTAGCCACGGCTTCACATCCGGGATGAGTCACGTAGTCCACCTTCCCTTCGTGCGATTCACCCAAGACTGCTACCAATCGTTGACTGAGCGCTACCTCTTCTCGCGGACAACCATCTTCCTCGCATCCTCGTTTCGATGCAGGTAAATAGCGCGGTGCTCTCTAGCAAGGAGATCAACAGGTATCACGCCTGCAATGACTTTCACCGCCAAATCAGAGACTGTCGGATACAAAGATGCAATTCTCAGTGCTCCTCTTCTCTGTACCTGTGCCAGGTGTTTTCAGTAAACCTCCTTACTGAGAGCGTCGCCCCATACCTCTGCTCCGTACAGTAGCACTGGCCCTACAGCGCTTATCAAGAGGCGTCTTCTTGATGGGCTGGGTCCCCGTACGTTGGCCATAAGTCGACTCATAGCTAATACTTCCGAAGCAGCCTTCTCAGCCATTGCCCTGATTGACTCGAAGGTGAGAGAAACTCATTGCGCATGAACTTCAAATAAACTCTCTTCATTAGTTGTGCAGAAGAAAAAGTAGTTTGTTTTTTTTCATATTTTTTTTATCAGTCCCCCGTTCCAGTTGCAGAGCGCTCCGCAGCTTCAAACGAAAGGGTGAGTAATTATATTTTAGTTTAAGAAATTGAATTTTGTTTTCTCTTTTGACGATTTTTTTTTATAATTTGTTTTTAACTAAATTATTCTGAACTAATTTCACCGAAGAGGGGGTTTGAATTAATTAAAAAAAGAAAAAAGTTCATGTGTGTTCATTAATAATTATTTTTTATTATTGAGGTGATACTGTTAAAGCACGATTAAAATTTGTTAATAAAAAACGGCCATGAAACACTAGTAATATTTGATTTTCATTTCTCAAGATGACCTCCCCCTTTCCTGTCCTTTTCCCGCCGTGTTAGTATTTATATGTAAGGTGGCTCAGCTCGAGCAGAGGGTATCCCGGAAGTCCCACGACACGACTGAGCGCTAGCCGGCCTCAGTATGCCAACCCGGGCTACACATCCCTCTGCCAAAACAATGTCTGCAACTGCGGTGACTTCCATGGTTTGCAACAATATATCACAACCTGCGAGTGATTTATAAGTACGAAGAAAAGAAATTGGAAAACATGTAAGTGGCTCATGCCGGGTGCTCGTATTATATGCAGTTATAGCGGTTCTATGGTTTGTGCGTGGTGATGTGAGTGAGAGATAGAGAGAAGAGTGAGGATTGGAAGGCTACGGCCAAATTCATTCAAGTAACTGATTCGTTTCGTTCTGCTGCTTCATTTAATTTATTCCCCACGCCGAATATGTATTGAATCAGTGAATAATTAGTGTAAAAATATACTATGACAAGAAATTTAACGGAAGAGTTTTGAGAAGAAGCAACGGTAGTTAGAGAGTGGAAGAGCTATCTTAAATCTAACGTTCAATCAAGAAGTCAAAAGTTTATTTGAAGTTCATGCGCATTGGGCTGTAATAACGATCACTAAATCGCGAAGTGCAATTATGAACCGACCGAGCGTCAAATTGAAAGTATTAATCAAATAGAGCGGAAATTACAAAAAAACACGTTGAGTAAGCAGGAGAGTGCTCCTACCAGAAGGTCTTTGTAAACATCCTAGGGTTAGAAGCAAGTTTTCTAATGGCGTGAATCGATAACTTGAATTATTCATCCAATACTTAGATATGAAATCGTTCAAATTTATACCAAAGATGCACAGTTTCTTTCATAAGCACATTGCAGCCGCCATTTTAATCTAGCTTAAATGATTTTTCTGAATGCTCGGCCGAATGAACATGTTCAAGTTAAACACTATTCCTTAAATTTTCATGAAAATTGAAAGAAAATAAAAGTACGTAAGTCAATTTTAAATATATATAGGGTTTTCCAATAAGAGGTGTTATTTTGAATAGATCTTCTGATATAACACCTTGCGACTTCTTCCTTTGGAGCCATGTGATAGAGAAGGCCTATGCCAATAGCCCAGCGTCAATTCAAGATCTCAAAGATGAAATTCGTGAGGCTATCGAGAACATAGGGCAGCCACTTTGCGATTTGGTTATGGAAAATTTCATGAAGAGGATATGGTCCTGCAAGCGTATCGTAGTGGTTATTTGCCCAATGTTAGTTATTGCTATTAACGGCATATCTTCTTCTTTATAATGAAATAAACTTCCGATCATTTATATTAAAAAATGGCATTTTTCTTATAATATCAGAATAACACCTCTAATTGGAAAACCCTACATGAACCATAAACACGTGTTATCGTTGTTGTAATTCCATATAATTGAAATGGCTATAACTCACTTGATTATGATTCGATCTCAATTAAATTTTGTGAACATATATATCCTATGTCAGTCTATATAATTGCAAAATTTCAAGAAGTTTAAAGGTACCGTTTCGATTTTATGGGCAAAAATGTAAAATCTACAAATCATACTATTATTAACAAAGTTGAGTGAATTCCGATTTTTAAGGTACTTGTTGCCCTTGTACTCATAAAGGTCCACATCGTGATAGTTTTCAGATTTTTCGGCTGAAAGGTGTCCAATCGCGAGGGGGGGGGGACACATATTTTGGGTACATTTTGCCTTCCCGTGGACCCCCTGATTCATAAAAATTTTATTTCAGATTCTAAAAGTTCTAATCAAGACCTTTCATTTGATACCCCACTCGACTACCTTTGATTAAAAAAATTTTTTAAGGGCCAATTCGTTTATAGGGGGACCCCCCTTAAACATTTTTTTAAATTTTTGTCAAGACCTTAACTTTTGAGAGACCATCACTTCTGATCTTTTCACAAAGTTTGAGCATTCTAGCTTCTACAGTTTCTGAAGAAATCAGCTGTGACGCACGGACAGATGGACAGACAGACAGACGGACAGACGGACGGACGGACAGACGGACAGACAGGTCGCGAAACTAGTAGGTCTTTGTAAAAAAATTTTTTTACAAAGACCTAAAAACGCGTACTCAACAATTTTACCTTTTAGCTGAAATTTCTTTCCACAAATCAACAGCAATAATAATAATAGCAACTCACCAAATCGTCAGCGAGCGCTCGTGAGGATGTGGGTAAGTACCCTTTGTTATTTTTTTCTCTTCAATTATTAAATTTTTTATTACTTTCTAAATTTTTTCTATATCAAAATTTATTATTTACATGGTTTGAATATTATTTCCAATATTTGGTTTTTTTTTATAAAAATGTGAGAAAATTTGAAGAGACTGGATCGGTTATTGATATTGCCAGGACTGTGCATCATCGCAACATTCGTTCTGCTGAAAATTTCGGTGTCGTTGTTCAAAGTTGTGGAGGAAGACCCGAATTTGTCGATTTCTCGACGTGCTCAACATTTGGGCTTGTCTTACGGCTCATTGTGATGGATTTTGCATTTGGATTTTGCATCTTTGCATCTCCATCCGTACAAAATCCAACTCACTCAAGAACTTAACCCTCAAGACCATACACAACGCAGAATGTATACGAATTGGGTCATTGGACAACAAGCCATTGATAGCGATTTTTCGAACAAAATTTTCTTTAGTGATGAGGCTCATTTTTCGCTCATTGGCTACGTAAATAATCAGATTCGCCGCATATGGGGCTCTCAAAATTCTCAGGTGATCGCAGAAAGGCCTTTACATCCGGAAAAAGTGACCGTTTGGTGTGCATTATGGTCTGGTGGTGTTATCGGCCCGTATTTTTTTGAAAACGATCAAGGAAGAGCCATCACAGTCAATTCTGACCGCTATGGACAGATGTTAACCGATTATTTTTGGAGAAAAATTGAAGATTATGATCTGGAACGGAGCCACAAGCCACACAAAACAGGCTAATCGAGCACTTTTGCAAGATAAATTTCCAGGATGCGTTATTCCGAGATTGAGTGATGTCAATTGGCCCGCAGGATCCTGCGACCTAACACTTTTGAATTTCTTTTTATGGAGCTATGCGAAAGATAATGTTTACGCGAACAATCCTCAAAATCTTGAGCGATTGAAAACCAATATTCGTGAAGTTATGGCCGAGATATTGCCGGAAATGTGCCGAAAAGTCATTGAAAATTACCTCAAAAGGATTGGGGCTTGTAAGAGGTCCCGTGGAAGAGATTTGAATGATGTTGTGTTTCACGTATAATGGCAAGATTCAATATTTATATTGAATAAAAAATGGTGTTTCCATTTGAATGTTTTACGTGTTTTTTTAAGCTTTACTTTCCTAAGCGTAAAATGGATAACCCTTTATAAGCACAGTAATTTTTGTAAGTCCAGATTAAGAACACAAAGATTTTTGGAATCGTTTTGAAATAACGGAAAAAATACGTACAACGTACACCTCGGTCTTTCCGTTTCGGTATACCTGACCGGGTATAGGACCCGCAACAATGGCAGGCTTTTCGTCTAATATCGACTAGCCATCGGGCGCACTCCACCGTTTTGTTGCTTACCAGGGGTTCTTGCCGGGTAGAGTGGCGTTTGTGCTTCTCATTTTAGGGAAAGAGTCATACAAAGTGCTTTTTTATGAGTGTTTCACTCAAATGGGAAACACATGGCCACGTCTACGCTTGGATCTTGATCCGATTGGGAGGGTGCGAGGGAGCACCACCTCCATCTAGATGCCCCACTCTTATTTGTGGGCCATAAGGATCGTCGTTAATGACAAAGTCTCCGCCAGTCCGTCCGTTTTTGCTCGTTCCAACTTGTTCTCTCAACAAGCAATTTCAACCCTTAGTTGGTTACCTCGGCCTCGACACCAGTCGATCGGCATTCGATCCCTTTAATTCGTGAATGCGAATTTTTTTTGTAGTGGGTCCTTGTGCTAGGGGGAAAGAACCCACCCCACGACACCGCAACGCTAGCCTGCCAGTGCCTTCACGCATCCCCAGACAAGGCCAATCTCGGCTGATCATGACATCCTCTTCCTTCAAGGCAGCAGACTATCTACTACTACAATTCCTTTGAAGTTGGTGAAAAAATAAATATTTTTCTTAAACATGGCATTTCAATATAGATATTATTTTAACAAATTCTAAAATTGAAATTGCATGAAATAAGCTATGAGCCACTGTATTGTATTTACCCCACTCACTTGTTGAGTTAACACAATAAGCACTGATTCAATAAGAGGAGGAAAATTGTAAAATTATTAAAGATATCATAGAAAACAACTTAATTTCATACGGACATGCCTGCAGTTGATGAAAACATGAGAGTCTTATTATTATAGGCTCAATACAAATTGTTATAAAATCAATTAAATAATATGGATGTTTCCTGGTAAGAAATAGTTTTTCACGTAGTGATTCATCTTTTAAGAAAGCGATTTTTTTTTGTATAGTCCAGTCAAATAAGACTTTGAAGGTTAAAAAAATTCCCATAGAGCTAAAAATTGGTATGAATGTTCAGAATACTATTATAAATGAATTTTGAAAAGTCCCTATCAATCCCCCTTGTGCAAAAAATTTTATTGATGGTGAAAGTTTCCAAAAATAGGTTTTTCACGTTTTTCAGCTAAACGGTGAGTTATACAGCAAAAACAGTTCAGACAAAAATTGTAGATCATCCCATTTTCTACAAAAAATGTCGCCACACTTTTTTTCATAAGTATTGCCATTTCCATAATATAGCGGTTGAAAGAATTGAAAAAAATGTTTTATTCGTAATATGCACGTTAATGTATCTTTATATACATTTTTGAACCGTTTTACGAGTAAACATATGAGTCCCTATGTCTTATACATACAAATTATGTTGTTCTTAGAATATAAATGAACGTCAAAAACTCCGCCCCTATTTTCATTTAGTCGCATTGGCCTTGAGTAACATCTGTCTTCCACTCAATTGTCAGCGTGGCGATGCTCGTAGATCTGCTCCGTTTCAAAGGTCTCATACTCAACAAAATACTGTTAGTCGTAAGCATTCCTTCGTAGTGCGACTCGTGGCTCTCGCTTATATTTTGTAACAAAGTTTGTGCATTTTACTGTTTTTAAAAAAAATGTTGCAATTCTGCTTTATTTGTAGTCAACCTTTGACTGAAAGTGGAGTTGATCGCGGCATGAATTGATGCAAGCATTGAAAGAGGTGATGAGTTTTCGGAGTACCTGAAAGACCAGACATCTGTAAAAATTCATGTGCAGTGTCGAAAAAATTATACTCGAAAAAGTAGTATTAATGCCGTGAAAAGACGGCGCCAAGAAGAAGAAGCTGGTTCTTCAAAAATAAGTCCACTTCGTACTAGAGCAGGAGTAAGTGAAACTTCATATTACTTCAATCAGTGTTGTTTATTTTGCGGCAATGAATTAAATGAAGAGTTGGAGAAAAAAAAGCACTGCAGTACTGACGTAGGATTTTTAAAGTGACTACACTTTCGTTCAAGAATCGTTGCGATGATGTAGTCAAAGCTGTTGCTGCTCGAATTGAATTTGAATATGATTTAGTCGCTGCCGAGGCTAAGTATCATAACGATTGCTACAATTCTTTTTTGAATCCGACCACTTTGGGTAAAGTCGGTCATCCTCAAGATGAAGCTACAAATATTGCGATGAGAGAAATATTTAAGTATATTGAAAGTAACGATGATTGTCAATTCACATTAGACGAATTGAAAAGTATTTGTAAAAAATCAACAATAGATAACAGAACCATTAAAATGCGATTGAAGTTGGAGTATGGTGATAAAATTATTCTTACAGAAAAATCAGGATAATTAACATTCGTATGTTTTATTGATAGTCACCATGATATTTTAAATCAAGCTTGGTACGAAAAAAACAGATAAAAAAGAAGAGCGATTTCGCATCTTAGAAGCTGCAGCAGCAATTATTCGAGAGGATATTCAATGTGCAGTGTTAGATAATGCTAATTACCCTCCACCAGGTCGTATGTTTGAAGATATTGTTACAAACATTCCAAAGTCAATGACTTATTCATTGGCGGTTATTTTAAAAAATTAACGCTTCAATTTAGAACATTTACAATTATTTTAGTTAATGTACTTTTATATAATTTGAACTCAATAGGATCACAATAGATCGTGGAATAGGCCTACCGCGAAAACCACGTAAAAAAAAGCGCCAAGCACACTACCTCATAGGTGGTGTGGAAACGTGTGCATATTACGAATAAAATATTTTTTTCAATTCTTTCAACCGCTATATCACGGAAATGGCAATACTTATGAAAAAAAGTGTGGAGACAATTTTTGTAGAAAATCGGATGATCTACAATTTTTGTCTGAACTGTTTTT
Organism: Odontomyia ornata; assembly: GCA_963969285.1. NCBI lineage: Eukaryota > Metazoa > Arthropoda > Insecta > Diptera > Stratiomyidae > Odontomyia > Odontomyia ornata. The sequence continues at coordinate 39,735,312 of OZ017740.1, forward strand.
GCTGTAAAACTCACCGTTTAACTGAAAAACGAGAAAACCCTATTTTTGCCAACTTTCACCATTAATAAAATTTTTTGCACTAGGGGGATTGATGGGGACTTTTCATAATTCATTTATAATAGTATTCTAAACATTCATACCAATTTTTAGCTCTATGGGAATTATTGTAACTTTACTTCTATTTTAAGGACTAATTTGACTGGACTAGTAGTCTTTAATTAAATTAGAATTACAAATATTTATTGGAATATTTCATGACGTCAAAAGAACGCTTACCTTATTGAGCACAACAAATCGATCCAGTAGTAACCGAACAAAAACTGAAAACATTAATATCACTGTGTTTGTTATCATAAGGGGAGTGAAAAAGGATAGGAAAGTTACTACTGCGGGTTGAAAGTTCATAGCCTTGAAAAGCACCAAAGTTCCAAATAAATAGAATAGTGTAAAACTTGCCAATAACCCACATATAATATAAGAAAAGTACAACAACTTCTTATAATCAACTCTCACTCCTAAATTTAATAATCTCTCATCCACTTTCGCTAAAATTTTAACACTTTCAATAACATTTTTCCTCTTGAAGGACGAACAAATATAAATCACAAATATTTTAATGATTCCCGAAATTAAATTGAAAAATCTTCCCCACTCCGAAAGTGAATTTTTCATAAAATTATGTACCAATTTATCATTTTTCTGTGATGATAGAAAGACGCACAGGGAAAATGAAAAAATATAAATAAATGGTAGTGAAATTCCCACTTTTGATAGTCTTAATTTCCTTGCACCTCGACGACCATTTATAGATAGTGGAAGTACACCAGACACATATGAAATAAAGAAAAGTGGTAGCAAGGATGCGTAGATATCCGTTGGTTCGCGAATCTCTAACAAAAAATCTGAAAACATTTTTCAAAAGGATTACACGGTGGAAGGGAATGTTTCAACTTATAGTCAACTCCCGAAAAGCTAACTGATGACTAGTTTAACTTGATAGAATTTCACTAACTTTAATTCCATTTACTGTGGTAGAGGGGTGGTTTTGGGCAAATTGATAAAAAGGCGGCCTACACTAAAGTAAAGGGATGATGGAATGTCTTTTACGTATTTTGATAACAATGATGGAATTAGATTTAATTAACTAGAATTATGATTAGCATTGATTGGTTTTTTGAAGCAGAACGAAAGAATTAAATTCTAGTAAGCTTATATTCAAAACTCATCACAATTTGAGCATCATTCTCACTTTCATCAATTTTAAAAAGAATTTTAGGGAAAATGCACTAAACTCCTGATTCTATCAGTACTTTATTTTGGGAACTTAATGTAATAATTCACTTCATTTATCTATCATTATAAAGTTTTTTGCAGGTTCAACAATCCTTCTTTAAAGTTTATAACTTCCTTTGCTAGAACACTAAGTCATATAACAAAACAATTTTGGAGTCGGCCCAGATCTACCACTCTTCGTTAACTGAGTCCCTATAAAGACTAAAGCAATGGCTGATTTGTTGATTAAGCTTTGAACTAACCTTGTTCAACACAATAAATCGCTCCCGAATCAATCTCGTTATACAAGCAAACATATAAACCAACACCATTCCAATAATACTTTGTGACAAATAAAAAATGTATTCACAAACTCCAAATCCAAAGTCAACGTTATCGACCTCTATAATACAATACACATGGTATGCAATCATAAAGACTATTAAGATACCGAATTCTACGTAAGAATTATGCAACATTTTCTTATAGTTCACTCTAACTCCTAAATTTTGCAATTGTTTGTCAATATCTGCCAATATTTTCACCACCGCAACAAGTGCGTGTCTTCGACAATAGGAAAATAAATAAATCACTACCGTCACTAATGTAAACGTAAATTGTTCAACGATTCCATAATATCTTAATATATTGTGCTTGTAATCAATTAATAAATGCGATTGAAATGTTTGGTATCCGCATATGAGAACTGTGATAATACACAAAAACGTATTCATTGATCCTAGGATGCTAGTCCGTAACATCCTTCTGCCTTTGCGTCGATCAAAGCGCAATGGTGTGATTCCCGTTATAAACGTCACAGTCAAAAGGGGTATTATAGACACGTAAATATCTTGAGGATTGCGCAGCTCTGACCAAATGGTTTCCATTGTAAAGCTCGATTATAACTATTCATGAAATCATCAAACTAATTCCTGCCGATCTTTTATTTTCGGCGGTGTGAATAGGACATGCGAGTTTATTTTTGATAAGCCAATCAAATAAAGCATATCTATACTTCTATTCAAACTCGCGAATAGTACGTATGTATAATACATATAGTACTAGGGAAATTTAGTAAGTATCTTTGTCGACGATTTCTATTACATCATTGACAGTTTTGACTTACTGAGTAGTTGGTTGACTTTGACAGCGAGGAATATCAAATGAACTTATTGATGTGAGATAGGTCATACATATGCTAGATTTTACAAATGACATTTTTGGAATTTAGTACCAATGGCTCACTTGGTTTGAGTAGACAACAAATATGTTGTGCTATCCTAATTAAAATTACATCTTTAGGGAAATGAAATGGTACTTCATAAACACTAATAAATTTATTCGTGAACAGAAGCTACAATTTACATTTCACAAGATACAAGTTCGGCTAGGATGAATGTAGTACGAAATGCGTGTCTTACTGCTCGTGCAATAAACTACTACATGCTGCGACACATGTATCGCAACTCCCTTTTCACTCGATGTTCGCTGCAAAGAATCCAAGCGTTGCCAAGGAACGAATGACGATCAAAAGGAAAACGCGTCTATGATGCCTGAAACGACGTGTCCACACTCTGCATGTCTGTGTGTTTGCATCTCAACCAAGGCACGCGAAAATCTCCCTTGGTATAATTCATTGCTTACGCCAAAACTGTCGAAGCGGAGGCGCTACAGCTACTCCCTCTACAATGAGCTTCGCAGGGTGCGAAGGGAAAGACAATGTAACGCGCTTTTTGGCCTTCGGTATATTTGCCGATGATGGAGCTGAGCAGGTAACGAAGGAAAGACGGATGAATGAGGCGGTGAGCTGCTAAGCTGTGGTGTAGGCTGTGAAGTCTCAGGTTCTGGTATAGAGGCTGGTGAATTGACTGGACGTTTGTGAATCTGTGATTACTGGATGCCTTAAATCTTCTGCAAAAATGTGAGCGGGTTCAGCTGATCGGTCGATAGTTTTTTTACTTTCGTCTGCGACAAAAGTGCGATACGTTTTATCACTAGATAAGGGCCGAAATACGGTTACTCCAGGGGCTTTTGATTGAGTTTATTCAGTGGAAAACGTATTCGCAAGTGGCTAATTCCCTGAAAACGAAAGCGCGATAGTTGACATGTCTGGAAGCTTAGATTGGGCGAATGGCATTGAACAGGCGACGTAGGTCGGTAACGAAATCTGCCGGAGTACAAACGGGAACAGGACGAGGATCAATATATTCGCTTGGTATGCGAAGTGATGTCCCAAAGACTAGTTCTGCTGGCGAGGCCCGAAGGTCCTCCTTGAAAGGCGTTGACAAACCAAGGAGTATGGTCGGAAGTACTTTCGGCCAGGAGATTCCTGGAGCACTGTCGAAGGCTGCAAACAATGTATATCTGAGAGAAGCCTTGAGCGTGCGGTGCATACGCTCTACCATGCCTTCTGATTTGGGGTGGCAAGGGGTCATATGAATTCGATGAGCTCCTAGGAGGCAAGATAGTTCACGGTGAAGCTCAGCCTCGATCGGTCGTAATTTCGAGCGGCGTTCCAAAGCAGGATATCCAATTGTCAACGAGAGCACGGGTGACGGCTGAGGCTGTCATGTCACGTACTGGTATTACCTGCGGCCAACGGGTATAGTGGTCTATAATAGTTTGACAATGTTCAAAATTTTCAGCGAGTGGCACTCTGATCAGGCCCAAATGGATGTGGTCGAATCTTTGATCCGGTGCTGTGAAATTTCCTAGCTCCGCTCTATTGTGGCGATGGACTTTTGGCAGGGGATGCACTGCTTGGTCCACCGAAATATGTCTCAACGAAGGCTTGGCCAAAAATATTTGAAGGCGATGGGCTTAGCAGTAGCACGACCACTTGGATGCGACAAATTGTGAGCTGTGTCGAGTGCTAGCTTGCGTAGTAAGACTGGCAAGTAGGGCTTGATAATGCTGTCGTGTTCAGTGCAAACCAATGAATATCCGTTGAGCTCAAGGCGTCAAAGCTTGAAACGAGCGAAAGCTAATAGGTGCGGTAGCTGTTCAACTTTCTCCTGCTCAGCGCTAAGGGTACTGAAGTTGCAGGCGGCAGAAATGGAGACAGTTTCCACGCGCGAGAGTGCGTCAGCTACAGCGTTTACTTCCCCAGGTGTGTATTCCAGCCGTTAAACTGTGATATAAAATCTAGATGCCAAATCTGCCGAGGCGATGCTTTTTCTGATCGTTGCCTGAGTGCATGAGTGAGCGGCCGATGATCTATATAGGTGGTGAATTGCCTGCCTTCGAAAATGCGCTGGAAATGCCTGATTGCAGCAAATATGGCTAAAGCTCCCGATCGTAGGTCGAATATTTCTGCTCCACATCTGAGAGCTTTCTCGGTAAGAATCCTAGTGGGACGTAAGTACGATCAGTTACCTGCTGATCGAAAACTGCGCCTATGGCAGTGTTGGATGCATCCGTGCGTAAAGCGAGCCGCTGAGTGAGTGAGAGAAAAGCTAAGGTTGCTGCAGAAGCCATAGCCTATTTGCAGCGCGTGAAAGAATCGTTGGCCTGTTCGGACCAGGCAAACTTAGCTTTCTTTTTCGTCTCAGCTGCGTAGTGTCCTCGGGTCTTTGGAAGTTGACGATGGCCTGGGTCTTTGGCAGAGGTGGGCGAAAACCTTCTTTCGACACGTGATAGTCGGAAGATGTTACCTGCACGTGGGTGACTGACATTTAGTCCAGTTAATTCGGAGGCGTGCTTCGTTTAAAGTCGAGAGAAGTTTAGCGAAGTGCGCCTGATGCTCTTCGTGGCAGCCTGAGCTGGTGAGAAGATCATCCTGATATTTACGCTTGAATGCTAGATTTCTGAGGACATGATTAATTGTACGCTGTCTGGTTTGAGTCGCATTCTTCAGACCGAGTGGCATCCCCAAAAACTCGAACAATCCAAAAGGCGTCGTGACTGCTGTCTTTTCAATGTCTTCCGGCACTATTGGAATCTGGTAAAGGGCTTTGTGAAGGTCGATGACCGTAAACACTTTGCCTTGAGCATCCTGCAGCAAGTCCTCTATTACTGGAAGTCGGTAACGGTCGGAGCGGGTGATTGCGTTGAGCCGGCGATAGTCGCCAGTAACGCCAACCTCCATTGTCCTTCGGCACCATGTGAACAGATTTTTCGCTTTGACGATTCGCTGGATTCCCTTTTAGCTGCGCTAAGTCGCTCACCTGATAGTCGACGTGGTCGGGCGAATACTGGCAGGCCACTAGTAACTATGTGGTGCTGAACGGGTAGATCAGGATCGTGCGCCATCTCTCCAGAGCAAACAGAGCTTTTGACGAAATTGTCGATAAGCTTTGCGTAGAGCTCTTTTAGAGATCCATGAGGCTCGCTGCAAAGAATCCAAGCGCCACCAAGGAACGAATGACGATCAAAAGGAAAACGCGTCTATGATGCCTGACTGGTCCACACTCTGCATGTGCGTGTGTTTGCATCTCAACCAATGCACACGAAAATCTTCCTTGGTATAATTCTTTAATTACGCCGAGACTGTTGAAGCGGAGGCGCTACACATCTAACCCAATTCTAATTTAGGTTCTGATTCCTTCTTATTTTTGCTTAGTATTCTATTTATTGTACGGTTTGTATACATTTATTTATTATTAATACTGTTGCCTCTGCGGGCTGCCAATGCTCTCCATTTCAATTGGAGAGAATTCGCGCTCCACATAGTATATTACAAATTTTCTGATCTTTACTTAATTCGTTACATGAGTCAGTTGCTATTTTGTTTTACACTTCATTTTTGTCGGTTATTTACGAAATAACCTAAGCGTTTAATCTTATCTCTAACGGAATATAGTAAACATAACATATACCTAACCTATACCTAATTTTTAACATAAATAAACAACAACACTAAATGTAGCAATAATGAGCTGAAACTCAAAAAACGAAATAATGAAAAACACCAGAACTGAAAACTAAACACGAATAATTTAGACATTGTCATTCAGCTACCAATACCTGGATTGCGCCGTCTCAACTCGATCAGCATCAACGAATCCAGCAACTGAGTATCTCCATTGAAATCGTTGGTCTCGTGAACTCAAATTAGGAGGACATTTTATCTTCTTATCGATGGCCCGTCGATATATGTGATATATGACTGGGACGCCGTCAGAATCAAAAACATATCGATTTATGTCCAAATACACGAATGCTTCTGGAGGAATGAAGCCAGTAGCGAGGCAAGTCGCTATATGCTGTGAAATCCAAGGGTTTTCACTCACAGTTACAGATCTTGCGATACGATTCCGAAGAAGTTTCAATATGAAGATATCGACCCTCGTCACTTCAGCAGTTTGATAAATTCTTCTATTCGATATTTAATGATCCAATCCATCTCAGGCTTTCTGTACAAACCAGTACATGCACGAAGACATTTCCTTTCGAAAACTCTTAATTTTTCCATAGCACTAGCACTCTGGTTGTGCCAGATCTGACATCCTTATGTCAAAACTGGTCCAACCAGTGTCTTGTAACAGATGATTTTGACCTTTTGATCAATGTATCTGGAATGAAAGAGTTTTCGAAGGACCATGACTACTTTTAGTGCCTTACTGAGCATGATTTTCACATGTTTAGTATAGTACAGATACTGATCGAGATAAACACCGAGGTATCGAACACAGGATTTATGTGAAACTCGTTCTGAACTACCCTCACCAGCCATGATGTGGAAATCCTTCCAATTGCGTTTCAGGTCTTGACTGACCCCCTGCAGCGTTGTCCGAAAAAGATTGATCCACACTTCTGCGCATTGATTTTCATTCGCCAATTGTCTGTGTACAGCTGTACATCGTTGAACATTTTTTGGAGATTGCTCTGAACTATTGTAGCTTTTCGGTCTGCCGTATAGATGATCAGATCATCAGCAAACGCTACCAATGATCGCGTTCGCGAGACGTTAAAATCAAAGCCGTTCAATAGCTTGCGAATGAAGATTGAGAAGAGCAGAGGCGCAGTAACTGTTCCCTGCTGTAGACCATTCAAGACCTTGAATTCGTGCCTTGTTGTTAGATTTCCATCAGTTACAACAAACGATTTCCCGTATAACATATTGCAAATCATGGCGACAAGGTGTCTGGGGAACTTGTCCTGAAGAAGTTTAAAAATTAGTCCATCTAACCACACTGTATCGAAGGCTTTCTCCATATCAATGAGACACGCTCCAATACACTGTCTATCATTTAGATTCCAACAGATGTCTGAGGTTACTTTCGTTATTGCATGTGTGGTCGAATGCCTGGCACGAAAACCAAATTGGCAATTTGGCATTAACTCATTTTCCTCAATGTGGGCGTTTAATGCTCTGTTGAGTATCACTTCAAACACCTTGCTGAGGCAGCAAGCTGATTGGGCGATAGCTTTTGGGGCATGTAGATTCTTTTCCTTTCTTCAAGATCGGAAATACCTTAGCCCTTTTCCACTCATTTGGGAAATATGAATTGCTCAACATGTTATTGAACAATATGCGATAATTCCTAATAGCGACCTCCGGCAAATGTCGGAGGACTACATTTGGAATATCATCAGTACCACATGATTTCTTGTTGTTTATCCCCCTCCCGATTAAACTTCTTTTGAAACTTTCCCCAGTCTGTTTTTTTGAAATTCAACCGATGATTTTCATGTTGAATTGGAATGAGGAAGAAATTATCCCTTTGATAATTGATTTCCTTTAGGATTGCATTATGGTCGCTATCATAAGGAAGCACCTGCAGTTTCCGTTGAGGACTATTAAAGCTGAATTCAAGTCTTGCGTCTGCTATGCAGAGGTCCAAATATTAATTTGTCCTAGGGTATGTTGGGAACTCCGACCCATATAGATTGCACCTGTATTCAATTTGGTTCTCTGTTATCCACGATTTCAGGAATATACCTCCTGGATTATTGGTGGCGTTCAGCCATGACGTATGCTTGGCGTTCAGGTGACCAGCAAGAATATAATAACTATGCAGCCTGTTCAATTCGAGTATTTCAAACAAGGAGTCAAGCTCCACCTTGACCTTGAGAACATTTCGACCAGTTGCGTAGGCAGAGATAACGAAGAGGTTATCCCCACCTGGCAGTGAGATTTTGATAACGGACACTTCAAGAGATTCAAAGCTTTTGAATTCGACTTTTTCAATATTTTGGAAAGAATAGGGTCTTCGAACCAATATCCCGGTGCCACCTCCCCCATCACCGTTTACCCTTTCATTTCTTACGAATTCAAAATCCTTCAATGCCATAGAGTGCCACAAATTGAGGTGGGTTTCAGTCAGAAGCATGATGTCAGGCTTTTACCTAGCAATGAATTTAAGGAGATGATCACGCCGATGTATAGTAACAATGGAGTTAACGTTGATCGAGATGAGATGAATCCTATCCATGGGAATGTGACTGGATGACAAATTATTTTGTGGCATTTGAAATCCCTAAACGATGAAAAATAAGACTAATTTTCGTATCTTGTTTATCGATTCTCTCCGATAAAGAATTTAGTTGCTGATAAATTTTGAGAAGCAGCTCCTTATTGCCAATTACATTATTTACGGAATTTTCTGCTGGTCCTCTAGCGGCTTGTACAAATGATTCTCTGGGCTTGACGAAGTTCGGAGCTAAGATGGTGTAAGATGACGTAGTTGTGTTTGCTTTGGTACAGATTTTACTCTCGCAGCTTGATATCGAAAGTATCATCGATATTATGCCGGGTGACCAAAAACACCGCAGTTAACGCAGTATAATTTCTCGTTCGACTCCGTCTAAGCCAATTTGCACTTACCGGGAGCATGAACGTCCTTACGTTACGAGTACCCAAATCGTTGACACCGATAACACTGGTTGACTTCTCTTTTCTGGAGGCGTTTCCACATCACCACTCGGAAGTTCAAGTATCTTATTTGTTGTAGAGCACTTGGACTGCTCTTATTTGAAATCTGCCCTAAATAAAGAGGTAAATTTGTTTTTTCTACCAGCAACCTTCTTGTTGCGAATGTTTTAACGGAGATAAATTCAATTTCTGGTGCTGCTTCCTTGAGCACCTGAAAAAGATCGACGGTATCTTCTCCGCAATCCAAGCCCTTCAATAAAAAGATCTGGTTCTTCTCACTTTTCGGGGTATATGTGAAGTGTGGAACCTTCCCAGAATTTAGAGCATTTTTTGTTGATTTGAAATCAACCAGTGATTTCGTCCTGATAGTTAACTTTTCGGCATTGATTCGTTTAATCTCGAAATTTGTTACTTTATTTTCGGCTGGCGTGTGCGCTCAAGCCATAGCCAATATTATACTTAATGCTTCTGTAAAATCAATGGTTTTGTATGATAATGGACAAGTAACATAAAAACAACAAACTTGCCCTCGGACTCCAAGTAATTGCAAATATTTCAAAATTTAACTACAAATGTCGCCTGCGACAAAGTCAGTATTTGCTTTTATGTTTGAAATTGATTTCAATGGAAAAATATATTGTAAATCAGGGGTCTGCAATGATTTCTATTGTAGCTAGCTATATGTATTCATGTACTGATATAACCAGTACGGAGCTTTCACTTCTCTTTTTAGTTTTGACAAGCTGACGTTTTTCGTTCTGGAATTCTTTTTATTTTTGTGACAATAAAAAAAGGTCGCTAAAGTGAATTTAAATGCACGTTCAGTCATTAGATTGCAAATACAAACCCTAAAACCAAAAACATCAACAGAAGTATTGGTGCGAATTCCGGCGTACCGGCATTCTCTCATTCGCAACTTCAAATTGCCGCCGTCACATCTCCACCTTTTTTTAGGCACTTCTACCCTTTTCTTTGTCTATTTAATTTTTGTATATAGCTATTCCATTTAACTGTAATTTTTATGTCCCCATCAAATTAATACTATTCTTTTACCTTATATTTAATTACAAAAGATGCGATAATAATCTTGACTTCCCCACTAGCAACACTCAATTTATTACTTCCTTAACGAAATTTCATTCAATACCTTTTCGCTAACAAAACCTAATTCCTTCCTTCATACTAACTAATTTTATTCATTAGCTCCCACTGACAAATTTTGTTTGTCATACTAACAAAAATTCATTTTAGCTTCCATACTAACAAATTTCATCTCAATGCCCATTAAGAAAGGTGCATAGTTGAAGTTGCTAGTTCGACGAATAGGAAATCAACAGAAGGTAGCTCCCTTGGTAGCGTCGTGAATTCTCGACTGTGGGCCCGCTTGGACCCTGGGTTCAAGTTCTCTCGAGTGCAGCAAAACCCTTTTTTTTGGTGATATCCTCAAAAGCAATTGTTTCCGTATACTCGTATATGTCGATTTGCATATAACCAAACGCTATCATGGTTATGCAAATCGCCATATATGCAAAATGGAAATTGTTGCGTTTGCCGACATGGTTAAGATGTGCGGGTAGCGAAATAGAAGTGTATTGAACTTCGATTACATTATTTATTTATTTATTCCAACTTACAGACTGAATAATCGAATAACAAACTGGAACGCAAAGAAAAAATACAGCAATATTTAAATGAAAAAGAATAATAAAATGTCGATAATTGAAAGTTAAACTAGTAGTAAGTCTCTTAGTTTTTCCTTAAATGCTATGTAAGAAGAAGGGAAGGGACCAAGCTCGAGATTATTATGACTTCGTACGATTTTTAAAATTGGTGAATGGAAATATAAATCAGTTCTAGCATATGGGATAACAAAATAAGAGCTCATCCGAGATGAACGAGATGTTTGTCGTAAACGCAGCTCAGAAAAAATATTTAACGGGGCTTGATGGTAGCTGAGTTTATACAAAAAACATTGGTCTAAATAAGTTCGTCGGGATATTAGAGACGGAAGAGATAGGAAGGATAAACGACTTTCATAGAGCTGATACGGCAAATTAAACTTAAGGAAAAGAAAACGCGTGAACTTTCTTTGGACAATTTCTAAAGAAGACACGAGATAGGAATATCGGGGGGACCAGATAACAGAACAGTATTCAAGCAAAGGGCGAACAAGACAAACAAATAGGCGAATAGAAGAAACGATGCTATTGAATTTATGTACATGTCTAAGGATAAACCCGGAAACTCTAGACGCCTTTGTAATCACATTTAAAATATGTGCATCATATTTGAGTTTTGGATCAAAAGTTACTTCAAGGTCTTTATGACTGAACACTTCAGAGAGCAAAGCATCATTTAATATGTAGTTAAAATTAATAGGAGAGCCTTTGAGAGAAAAAGTCATTTGATGACGTTTAGTAGTATTAAGATATAAATGGTTTGAAGCACACCATTTATTCAGAGCATTCAGATCAGTTTGGAGGAGCTGACAGTCTAAATGGGATTTGACTGCTCGAAAAACTTTGAAGTCATCAGGATACAACAGGTAAGAAGAGTTAATTACAAAGAGAAGAACATTTATGACCAACAGAAAGAGAAGAGGCCCAAGAATTGAACCTTGCGGAATGCCAGATGAAGAAAAAAAAGGGCTAGACGTAGTACCAGAGAGACATACTCCACATCCAAGATAGAAGTGCATCCGAGATGCCAAGAGCTTCAAGCTTACGACAAAGAAGTAAATGATTCACAGTGTCAAAGGCCTTGCAGAAATCTGTGAAGATCACATCAACTTGCAGTTGGTTATCCAAAGCTCTTGCAATACTGTTTGTGAATTCCATTAAATAAGAGGTAGTGGAGTATCCTTTGAGAAAGCCATGCTGCTCTGGAGCAATAATAGGAGGTAATGAGTTTGAGAGTTGATTATGAACCAACCATTCAAGTAACTTTGGAAAGCAGGAAAGTAAGAAAATAGCGCGACAATTGGAAACTGAAGTAAGATCTCCCCTTTTAAAAATAGGCACAATATTAGCTGTTTTCCAATAGTTAGGGAAAGTACCAGTACTCAAACATAGATTGAAGAGGAGAGATAAAGGAAAACCAAGCGATGAGGCTAAAGACTTCACAAATTTGTTTGGGAAACCATCCGGCCCAGGGCTGATATTAGCATCAAGAGCATTGATCAAAGCTTCGACTTCAGATGCATCTGTACAAATAAAGGAAATTGGGAAGGGAAGATGGTTAGGTAAGACAACAGGATGCACAGCTGCAGCGAGAGAAGAAAAATTCGAAGAGAAAAATTGGGCAATTGAGTCAGTAACTTCTTGAGGAGAAGAAACCTCTGCACCATTCCAACGGACATTACTAGGACTGGAAGAAGAGGATTTCAGCGATCTTATATAAGACCAAAAAGGCTTCGTATTATTAGCCACAAGAAAACTATCCAGACTACTGAAATAAGTCTTCAGAGTTACTCGGATGCAGCAGCGGTAATTGGAAATGAAAGGATTGCGGAATGGATTAAGTTGGAGGCTGGATTTGGGGGCAGATGGGTTGAATTTTGGATAGTGACGGTTGAAAAGCGAGGAATCTGTTTGAGATGGAAATAAACAGTGTAGAAAATTCGTACGTGGACGAAAAATCGCGAATTCAAAAAAATTCAAAGCTTTATAGGCCGGTCGCAAATGAGAAAAAACAATTTGTTGTGATTATTATTATTGAATTATTTTAAAAAGAATACATAAGACAAGTTTACTAGTTAGAAGATGAAAATTACAATTGAAATCGTAGTGCAGTTAACGGACTTCTTAACAGAGGATAGTCAATGAAGTGATTTCGAATCCGAATGGACGGAATTTAAAATTGACACCAAGTGGATGCACAGTGATTGAAATATAAAAAAAAAGGATGAACAAATCAAGTGGCAATTGCAAGTTCTAACAAAAGCCGAACACTCGAGTACCGGAATTCTTCAACTATAAAAACACGAGAAGAAAAGTGAATCTATGTTAACTTTTTTAAAGACAATCGGCATCACTAGTATAGTAGAATTCTTGCGGAAGAAGTACATCAAGACAACAATCGAGCAGTGAGCGGACTCCTCTGCAGAGAGAGTAGACGTGAATTGATTAATTTGAGATAGACGTGAATTGATTATTTTGAAGTAGAGTGAGATTGAACTGCCATACAGCGGATTAGTGGCTGTGTAGATTGTGAATTAAAGTAAAGTTTATTTTTTCGTTTTTATGGCTAAAGCAAAAGAAAACAAAACGGAGAGTTCATAAATTTAATTTGTCAGGTTTTTCATTTCTCAATATGACCTCCCCCTTTCCTTTTGTGTTAGTGTGTGTATGTAGGGTGGCTCAGCATGAGCAGAGGGTGTCCCGAAAGACCCGTGATACGACTGAGCGCTAGCTAGTCTCAGTATGCCACCCCGCGTTTAGCATCCCTCCACTGAAACTTAATGTCTGCAACTGCGGTGACTTCCGCGGTTGTAACAGTATCCATAAAAACATTTCATAATTACTATTTATACCTAACTGCAGTCAACAATTCCAGACTCACCTTGTTCAACACAACAAACCGCACACGTATTAATCTTGTGATGCAGGCAAACATATACACCAACAACATGCCAATGATGCTTTGTGTTAGATAAAAAATAAAATTACACATTTCAAGCTCGGGCCAAACGTCCTTAAAAACTTTAACACAACACGCATGATAAAAAATCACGCAAAATACAAAAATTATGAATTCAATTATTGAACTATGCAGCATCTTTTTATAGTTCACACTAATACCTAAATTTTGCAATTGTTCATCAATATCCGCTAAGATTTTCACTACTGCAACAAGAGCATGTCGTCGACAATAAGAAAATAAGTAGAGCACCACCATCACTACTGCAATAACAAATTTTTCAGCGACTGTAACATATTTTAAAACATTGTCCATATCATCAAGGGAAAATGTTGAGAGATATGTTCGATATCCGCATGTGAGGAAAATTACAATACACAATAATGTATTTAATGATCCAAGACTACTGGTTCGTAACATCCTTCTTCCTTTGCGTCTATCAAAGCGTAATGGGGTGATTCCCGTGATAAATGTTACACTCAAAAGAGGCATTATTGACACGTAAATATCTTGAGGATTCCTTAGCTCCGTCCAAATGGTTTCCATCTTCAAGCTTGATTGAAACTGTACTAAAACATTTGCCTCCCACTAATAGCTGACTGTCCTGCCCGCTACTAATGATTCGTTATTATGTGTTCGATAAGCCAATCACATTCATTCGCAAATATAAAGTGGCCTGTGCGCAATTCTATGAAAATGCCAATTCAAACGAAATGAAATATGGATCCTCAGACAAACAAGCAAAAATATATCAACATTATGAATCCTTTACTATATAGATCCAAGGTATGGAAACTTACCTTATTCAGCAGTGTAAAACGATGAGTTATTATCTTGATTAAAAACATAAACAAAAAACTAATCACCATTGACAAAATACTATGTGAAAAGTAAAATATGTAAATTGATAGCTCCACATACGAGTAATTACTCTCACTCGTATACTTTGTCAATTGAAGGGCTGCCGCGTGGTAAAAAATTATAATCACGAACAAAATTCCCATTTGCTTAATGGATTGGTTCAGCATCCTTTTATAGTCAAATCTAACACCAAGAGTTCGCAGTCCGCTATCAATATCACTGACAATTCTCACAGCGTGTGCAATTGATATCCTCCGGAAATATGAAAATACGTAGAACACGACTGTTGCACACATGATTGCCAATTGGGCGGTAACAAAACTAAACCTTGAAATCGTTTTTAATGTTGTACTCGTATACATCGGATTATAAAAATATGTTCGATAGAAGCTGATAGTTATCACAAGGATAGAAACAAAGCTGCAAACTGAACCGATTCTGCTTGTTCGTAACAGTCGTTGTCCTTGGTATCGCGTTAACGTTAAGGGAGCAATTCCTAAAATAAATGCAGGAAATAAAATTGGAAGCATAACGGAATAAATATCACGCGGATTTCGAAGTTCAGTAATGAAAGAGACCATTCTTGGGAATGTGTTAAATTGCACTGTTCTCATTGATTCGTTTGAAGTATCGATATGTTATCTATGATGATGTAAATAAGCAAATACTCTTATGACATGCGTGCTATATTGCTAAATACTCATGTATGGACTGTTTACCAGTTATTTATTGGAACTTTAACATTAATATATGTATTAAAATGGTGGAATTTGCGTCTACAACCATCTGCAAGTTAAGAATGCGAACCAAAGATAAATTCAGTAAATTCTCACCTATCCAAGGTACAATTATTTCAATTTTGCAAAAATCCAGATCCTCAAATTTTTTTTTTTGAGATCATTGATTAATTTTTTTTTCAATTTTATAGATTACAGTGAGCATACTACGATTTTTCTTACACAACAAGGCAGACTCCAACTACGCGACACATCTGCAAAACCACGCAAATGAGCCTGATACTATGTTAAACTCAGAGATAGTGTTACATAAACAAAGCACAGGACCGAGACTCGTCATCCTTGAAATATTTAACGCTTTCAGTACCAAATTATAAAAATCTTGGAAAACATTTTTTTTTTGAAATCTAGCGAATATATATTGTTACATGCACGAATAATTTTGCGAGTTACTGTCGCAATTATTTTCACAATCGTTAAGAAGATCATCATCAACAAAACGAACGTACTCGAAACCCCATTAATCATGATCAACAAAACGAACATACTCGAAAGCCCACCAAGCATCAACATCTGAAAGTGAGTCACTGCTCCATTCATTACGCTGCTCGAATGTTCCCGCTAATTCGCCAATGTACGAGAACTGGGTTGAATGACTAAAGACCCTTTATACTCGTAAATCCGAGCTGAATGGATGGGGAGATTCATTAGAACCGCGATAGTAAAAAACCTGCGGAAGTGTGAAGCGAATAGAAAAGCGATATTGTTCGAGTAATAGAAAAGTGATTTTCGTTGATTGTGAAGTAATTTTAGAAGACAATTGCGATATAAATTTATGGACAAGTGGAAGTTAGACTTTTAATAGTGAAGATTAAAATTGTGAAATAGTTAAATAAGTGATTGTGCATTTTTAAGTAAGAAAATAAACTCTTTTAATTTAATTTAAAAGACATTGCGTTTTCACTTTCCTGGAACATTAAAAATTATTGGCCGCTAACTATAACACGTGAAATTGGTGCCAAGAAGTGAGAAAGAAAATTTTGGAAGTGAAAACGTTCAAACATTTTTAAAGTGCACAATATGAAATGTAACGTGGAAACTAGTGGAAATAAAAAAAAAAAAAAAAAATAGCCAAAATAATAAAAATAAATGAATTTACCATAGCGGAGCTTAAGGGAGACGCAAAGACGCCAAAATCAAAGGAACCAGAAGATGCACTAATGCAAATGTTAATGCTGATGTTATCCAGTCTAACTGCGAAGCTAGATGAACAATCCCCGAAGCTAAATGAACAGTCATCTAGTCTCACTGCGAAGCTAAATGAACAATCAGCGAGACTGGACCAACAAGCGATGCAAATCAAGGCAGAAATCACACAGAAGCTGGAGAAACAGTCAACCGAAATAAAAGCGGAGCTCGGTAATCTAAACAAACAAATTAAAGGTGTCGAGGAAAAGGTTGATCAGGTCGAGGAAAAGGTTTACCAGGTCGAGGAGAAGGTCAGCCAGGTCGAGGAAAAGGTCAGCCAGGTCGAGGAGAGAATCAACCATGAGGTAGAAAACATGAAAAAGGAATTAGAAGCAGCAAAGGCAGTAGTAACCACTCCACCAGCCCCGCTTATAACCGCAGCGCAAAGCACATCCAAAAATATGCAAGCACCAATATTCGATGAGCAAACGGTCTGGAGTATTTACAAAACCCAGTTTGAAGCTGCCGCTAGGGCAAATCACTGGAATGAGCAGGAACGAGCAACTGCATTAATTCTTCCTCTAAGAGGCCCAGCTGCCGAGCTTTTACAGACTATCCCCGTTGAGTTGCACTCAAACTCGGTTGCTATAATGAATGCGCTTGACATGCGTTATGGAGACGATCATCTGAAGCAGATTTATCGGTCACAGCTAAGGCATCGGATGCAGAAGTTTGGTGAAACCCTACAGCAGCTAGCCCAAGACATTGAGTGACTAGCACTTTCGGCTTACCCAGCCTACGATCCAGAACATCGAGATGACGCAGCAACAGAAGCATTCATCAGCGCACTAAAGCAAACGGTTAAGGAGGCATTGGCTTACAGTCTGAACTTTGAGGCAGCGAAAAATGTGAGCCATAGCACTGCCCGGGCTTGAGAGATAGTGACAGATGAGTGCAGGTGTGAGCGCGTGGAAATTGAGCGAGAGCCACAGGTAAATGGTGCGCCTAGATACTGGAATTGTGGAGAGAAGGGGCACCTGCAAAGAGACTGCAAAATGCGAAGAAAATCGAGCTATTGTCCAGGGTGGAGGAGATCCAGACCGAGTCAAGAGCCCAGTATGGAAGCCCTTCAAACTGACGGGTTCAACTTCGTGAGGCAAAGGTTGGCTAGGAGGAGCGACATCCCCAGCACCACCATCACCGTGTCAAGACTACATCGTGGAGGAGTGGACTAATGTCTTCCAGGTCAAGTTGACGGAGAACATTGCACCATAAAAATCGGCACTGGTGCAACCCGATCGATTATCCAACCAGACCTAGTGAGACAGCAACAACTTCACAAGGGCAAAATTTTCTCACTACAGACAGCTACTGGAGAAACTGCACCTGTTCATGGAGAGGCCAGAAACAGTTGGGAGACCTTGTGTTCCGACATAATTTTCTGGTCGCGAACATTATGGATGACTGCATTCTCGGAATGGATTTTCTGCGATTACCTGGAGTCACGTTGGATTTGGGCAAACGAGTATTGAAATGGTGGAATGTCGAAGTACTGATGGAGGATCCCAGCGTCCAAATTCCCAAGATGAATGTGGTAGTATGTACCGACACTGATGTACCAAATTCTTCCAAAAGCGTTGTATGGGCCAAACTTGATGGTGATTCTAGAGACCACCGATCTTATTGGATACGAAGAGGTCCGCATTGCGCAGTTTAATTGTAGGAAGAAGCCTTGTAAGATATGTAAGGAACGGATACGTGCTGGTTAGAGTCCTTAACACCGCAGACTCAACCACGAGCATCAAAGCGGGAGAAGTCATCGGCAGCTGCCAGCCTGTTTCCACCATCATCTCCTTGGAAGCTTCTCACGACCATCGTTGGAAAAGGAGGCAAGACACAGACAAAGGGGGGAATTCACGTCTGCAATTTTGAAGCAGGTCAAATTGCCAGTGCAACTATTCAAGCAAGCCTCTGATCTGGTCACCAAGTACAGTGACATCTTCTCAACAAGCCCGGATGACCAAGGCCAAACGAGTATGGTAACTCACGTCACAGATACACCGAGACGTCTTCCTATAGCCAAACAAGGAGAAGTGAGCGCACTGATCTCGGACATGGAAAAACATGGCGTTATCGAACCTTCTTTCAGTCCATGGGCCATGCCTGTAGTTCTTGTAAAGAAAAAGGATGGTAGCACTCGTTGTTGTGTCGAATGTAGGCAGATTATCGACGTCACTAAGAAAGATAGTTACCCGCTCCCACGCATCGATGACATCATGGACACTTTAGCCGACGCAAAATGTTTTTTACACTCGATCTCAAGAGTGGCTACTGGCAGGTAGAAATCGACAAGAAGGACCGAGAGAAGACCACATTTTCAGTTGGGACCGGATTGTGGCAATTTGTGGTGATGCCATTTGGGCTTTGCAATGCTCCAGCCACTTTCAAACGCATGATGGAATACGTGCTACGTGGCCTAACCTGGAAAACCTGTTTTGTGTACCTAGATGACATCATTGTTATCGGGAGAAAGTTCAAAGAGCATGTGCGGAACTTAGAAGAGGTTTTCTCCCGATTGCGACTGGCAAACTTGAAACTTAGTCCTGACAAGTGTACCCTTTTCGCTGCTGAAATAAAATACCCGGGACACATCGTATCAGCAGAAGGGGTCAAAACAGATCCTGAGAAAGTTGAAGCCGTGAAAAGCTAGCCAACACCAAACAACAAGCGCCAACTACTAAGTTTTCTGGGTCTGGCAACCTATTATCGAAGATTCGTCAAAGACTTTGCCAAAATAGCTAAGTATCTAGATCAGCTAACCGAGAAAAATCGTCCGTATGTCTGGAATGAACAATGCCAGGTAGCCTTTGAGACCTTGAAGGAGAAGCTGTGTGAATCACCCGTGCTGGCATATCCGAAACCCGGAAAAATGTTTGTAGTCGACACTGATGCGAGCAACGGCGGTATTGGAGCTGTACTCTCCCAGCAGATCGATGGCGAAGAAAGAGTCCTCTGGTATTACAGTCGAGTTATCTCAAAAATGTTCCAGGTAGTTCGCCAATGTACGAGAAATGGATTGAATGACTAGAGACCCTATATAAAGGCGAGCTAAGTGAATGGGGGAATTCATTACAACCGCGATATAGTTAAGCTGCGATAGTGTGGAGTGCGAATTAAGAGCGATATTGATTGTGAAGTGATAGACAAAGTGAAAAGTAAAAATTAATAGACAAGTTGTGAAATAGTTAAATTAATAATTGTGAATTTTTAGTAAATAAACTCTTTTAACTTAATTTAAAAGACAGTGCGTTTTCACTTTCCCGGAACATTAAAATTATTGGCCGCGAACCATAACACGCGACAATATGATCAGGAAACCTTTCACTGCTCAAAATGTTTCCATTCAGTTAACGCGTCGCCCAACCTCCGTCCTGGTAGCATGGTAGATTCACCTGCACCCCCTTACATCCCCACAAAGGAGGTGTAAGTAGGATTTAGTAGCAGAGCTGAAGATATATTTACAGTTATTAGCATTTCTCAGCATTTTATGCCCCATCATTGTAAACTCCATGTGTCACCCCGAGAGCATTTACTACCATTTAACTAGGGGGCTTGGGATGAGGAATCATGGCAGCTGTGGATTTGGGGAAACAAGGGGTTCCTTCCTCCTTTCTCAAACGGGCTTAAGACCGTCTACACCGGAATATATTTTATTTAACTACTTTAAAAATTGCAAGTATTCCGCGGACAATCCGAGGTTATTTTTGAATTGTTTCATCAGTATACGCGCAATTCGTTGTGATTTTTGAATTAGAAAATCGCATACGCAAGTTTATAAATGATTTAAAAGAAAACTTTCTAAGAACAATTTTAATCTTTTCTTTAAGTTTCGGTGAGAATGTAGACTGCTAGCTCAAGGTTCCCTTAAGATGCTTGTGAACTTTAAAAACTAGTAGTTTTCAAATTCCACATAAAAACTGACCCTTTTCACATATGTTTTTTCTACTTTGGATCAATTTCTCGACGAAAATACGATGATAAATTAAAAAGCCATACATTTAAACCTTAAAATCGCTAGCTGCTATTTTTAACAAAAATCTAATATTTTTGTTAGGTATGTCCAGAGTATAACTCCAATATGTACGAGATTTGGCGAACTGATTTGTGATTCTCTAAGAGAGATATATTTTCAAATAATCCAACATCAATGGCTGAAATTCAAAATGGTGGCCTCAATTTCCAGAAAACAGGAAAAAGCCGGTATTTTAGTGGCATGTAAAGTATTGAATATATTTTCATGAAAATGTTTTAAAATGGCTTACATTTGAAGCATTCATATTGTAGTACCAGCATAGTATAAACAATTTCACGTTTAAACTGGTGGTTAATCAAATTATTATTATAACTAATGGTGGTGCCAACGAGGATTTTTTATTTGTATTAGAAGAAGAAGAAGAAGAAACAGTCACAATCGCGCAGATCGAATATCTTCTTTAAGAAGCGACACTTATCATCTCCTAATTTTGACGGTAAACTAGATATATTCATTACAAAACTTAAATATTCAATAATTGCCTACATGTAATTAAATTCATCACATGTCGCTCGTACTTCAACAAAATTAATTGGCTCCCACAAGGAAGCATCAACCAAGGAGACCCCTGCACAAAATTAATTATGAAACATAAGTAGTGAAATAATTGTTATTTTTCCTTGGTCTGCTTTCAAATAAGCCGTAGGTGAATATTTTCAGTTCTTAATTCATTAAAATTTTATTAAATTATAATAACCAAAATGCTTAATCAAATTAACTTACCTTATTTAAAACCACGAAACGATCACTGATAAATCTCGTAAAGCATCTAAACATGTAAACCGTCATCATAATTATAGCATTTTGCATAATAAAAAATCCAAATGTACCGTAACCAGGATACAAATCAATGTTTCTTAACAAAATCACTAAGATTCCATGATATGTCGTCATAAAAATCATTAAAAGCAGAAAACTCACGCACGAATAACCTAACATTTTTTTATACTTCACTTTAACACCCAGCACTAAAAGTTGCTCGTCAATATTCGCTAAAGTTTCCATTGCGGCAATAAATGAATTTGTCTTCAGGTAGGACGAAGCATATATCACCAAAATCACTACACCCGTACAATATTCCTGCAGGACATCGCCCGCTTTCGATACAATATCAGTCATAATGTGATAATCATCGTAGAGTGTTTTGTACCAAAAGAAGAAAAACAAGCACACGTTTAAAAAAGCAACTGTTGATCCTTGATACGTTATCCTTAACATTCGTCGACCCAACTTCCCAAAAGTGTTAACTGGAGTAAGGCCCGCAATGAATGAAACCCAAAAGAGTGGCGCCAACGATGAATAAATGTCCTTGGGCTCAAATATTTCAAGGTAACTTTTAGATAACATTTTTTTTGTTTCGCTGTTCTGAAAGGAAATCTATGAACCGAAGTTGGTGATGAACTAGTTGCGGCTAAAGAATTGAAAAGTGTTTGGAGAATTTTTTCCGTTGCTCCACATGCGCTTTGGCAGGACTCACTACGAAAATTTGTAATTTGGTAAGGATATCGCAATAAGATGTTAACATTCGTAGCATATTGCGTTTGATTGAAGAACGAGGTGTGGTCCCCATAAAGGCAGATTATTGTCTTGGTTTTGGATAATGAGTGCGGTTTGTAAACATTAATTCTGAGAAATCGTAGCGATGACTTGAAGGACAACTTAAAAATAAATATCTAATGCGTCTACGTAATGCTTGGCTCATTGAAATAATTTTTTCGGATATCCTTACTTCTTCGATTCTTATTTAAATCCTTTCGGACCGGGATACCCTTTTTTTATGATTGTTTTAAATTTTGTTATATTATTTAAATAAGGTATATAAAAGAAAACACATATATATATATATATATATATATATATATATATATATATATATATATATTTTTTTTTTTTTTTTTTTTTTTTTAAAGATTTTTATTGTATCTAGGGGTAATATTTCTATAATCTGGACTAATTCGTACCGCCAACAACTTTATGTACCACAATGTTATGTACTTAGTTCAAACAAAAAATTATCAAAATGAAAAGATTAAACGTCCTATGTACACCATCAAGGCTCTCAGGGAGAGAGAGATCTTCCTGCATAACACTTACCTGCTACTCTATCCATCTAAACAAAATCAACAAAGACGAGAGTTAACTTTACAGAGTTAATTTTATTACACTGCTCATTTTTTAAACATTTAGATTACAAATGATTGATTAATTAACTAGGACGCCTTTGAATTCCGCTTTGATTTGGAGTCCCCTGATGTCGGCGGGACTTCTCGCGCTTTGCATGTGACTGTTAGCCCGCAGAGTGAATCGGAGAAGATGATTAAATGGGTTGGGGTCGCCAAACGGCCGGTTGAGAATCGCGGCGCAAGCCAACACCTTACCCCTCACCATTTCGTCCTACATTTTGACCACACATCCGTCTAAAATTTTACTCGCGTATACTTAAATAATAATTGGGTAGCAGCACGCTCCCTACTGGACTTGAACAAGACTGCCCGCTATAGCTGGCCCAAGAAGTTTAAACACCGTTCTTTCGTGAGCTTTCAACGTCAATTCTCTTTAAAAGTGCTGAGTAGCCGAAAATGTGCGCTCTCTTTCCACGAAAGCTTTTCCTCCTCGCTCTGTCTCGCTTGTTCGAATAGTGAATATGCGAAACTGGGGAAATTGAGCGAAAGAATGCTTTTCGCTTAAGCTTTCAAATTTCCCACGATCTTTTGAGGTGTATTAGTGTAGCTGGGGACATTGAATAAGAGAGCGTTAACGCCAGAACTTTCAGTTTTGCTTCAGCTTAACTCTCTTCGAAGCACACCCAAAGCTTGTCGCTCACGATGTGATGATCGTGTGAAGCGCATTGCGGGTTAATGTTTTTTATTTACTTTTTCACTCGCTTATTTACTTTCACGCTTGATCATTGGACGACATGCTTCGATAGCAATGGGCGTATATGCTTGCTTGACCAATTTCATTGGCGAAGCGCGACTACATAGGTAGTGTTTGCTCGCTCGCAACTACTTCAGTGGTGAAGCGTAAGTATAGACGAGCCTGGTGTATTTGTTCGCTCACAACAGTTGAATTTGCGCCTCTTAGAATAACATGGATTTGAATCGTTATCAAGAGAGGATATTTTTTATGACCAGCGTATTTTATTGTCATCAATCCTTGTGAGACCAAACCTCGAAAATCTTTTACAGTACAATGGATCACAAAGGCGTTGATAAATGCTATATCCAAGACACCCCATAACAATCTATGCCACCATTCAGGTGATTTTAAATTTACGCAATATATCGCTTTCAACCGATCAGCTATATCAACACTCCCCATGTAAGTACTATAATCTTTTACTGTACTAAGACAAGTTATTGTAGATTTTGATCCGTTTTTTTTTGCTTTGCGTGATACTGCGGTCTTTTCGCTTCCATGAAAATTTGAAACTAAGTGAACTTTTTTGTTATCTTTTCATTTCCAATCACCAACACCGATGTTTGAAAACCGATAATCACTTTCACCTCTTTTCATTTTAGAATCAGCAATCATGTTTCCGGGAAGTCCCTTTCTGTTACTTTTGATTGTTCCACAAGCATAGGTGTTTTCAGTTTTCAATATTTCAAGTAAAGAAACAGACGAGAAATTATTGTCAAAATAGATAATTTTTCCTTTGCCCCATTCTCGTTCTGTCAATTCTAAAACGATTATTTCTCCCAAGCTATAATTTTAAACTTAGAGCTCAGTTATTCGCCTTTTCCTTTTCCTTTATAAAACCTCTCTGGTCAGCCAAACACCACAACTTGTTTCCTCCTTTGATCGATTTCATATGTGTTTAAATATGGACCTACCCTTACATTTGATCATTGATTCATCTACGCTCAGCTCCCGTGTCCCATGATAACATTCTTGGGATTTTTGGTTTAGTTCATTTATTAGAGATCTGATTTTTTACAGGCTATCTTTGCAGTTTATAGATACTGTTGCGAATTCCGGCGTACCAACTTCCTCCCATTCGCAACTTCAAATTGCCGCCGTAACATTGTCCCTTTCCTTTGGGCATTCCTACCTTTTCCTCCATAAATTTATTTATTTTTTTTACATGTTTCCATTTTCCCTTTAATTTTTACTCCCCCATCATCACAATACTACCCTTTTTCCTTGTTAACAACTACAAAAAAAATAATACCTACTAATAATTTCAATTTTCCCACTAATAACGTTCCATTTATTAATTCCCACTAACAAAATTTCATTCTATTCATTTTCCCTAACAAAACCTAATTCCTTCCTTAACACTAACTAATTCCATTCCCACTAACAAATTTTATATTTTTATACTAACAAAAATGAATTGACTAACAAAATTCAATCCCATGCCCAAATGAATCATTGAAGTTGCTAATCTGATGAATGGGAGATCGATAAGGCATAGCTCCATTGGATACGTCGCGAGATTCGACCGTGCAACTGCTGGAACCCTGAGTTCAAGTTCCCCCGGGCGCACGGAAGCACTCTTTTTGGGGTATCGGCAAAATCAATAGTTTTCGTAATGTACTCGTATGTGTGACACTTTACATTCAATCAAGCGATTCTTGGGGATGTAAATTGCCATATATGCAAGTCAATGGAAACTATTGTGATTGTCGATACGGACCAAAAGATGTGTGGGTAGCGGAATCGAAGTGTAATGAACTTCGATTACGTTACCCAGATGCGACAGCGGTAATTGGAAAAGAATTTGATTTGCGGGATCGGATGGGAGAAAGGTGAAATGTGAAAAGAAAGTGGTTGGGATTGGGGCAGTCAGGATTGGACGTGGAAAAGGAAGGTTGAACGCTTTGGGGAATCAGGATTTGATTTGACAAAGAAGAGGGAGTTTTTTTTCGGTTTTTGGTGAAGTGAATATTTGGCTGTTAAAGATAAAGGAGTTTTCTGTGTGGGATATAAGTGATTTTTGGGGTTTTTAAAATTGGGAAAGAATTGAATAGACTTTTTTTTGAAGTTTTAGTGACGAAGAGTGGAAAGATTGAAAAAGTGAGGGGAGTTTTGCATTTTGGGAAGAGAGGGGATTTGACTTTGTGTAGTGTGAAGAAAAGAAAAATTTTATTAATTTGAAGTGCGGAAAACGAAAATTGTGCGAGAAAAATAAAGATTTTGCTAATTTGGATTGCGGGAAGACGAAAATTGTTGTCAAAAGCTTGGGTTGAAATTTAGTGAAAAGAAAAAAAAGACAAATTGGAGGAATCAATTAATGCGGATAAAAGTGGCCGTTACGTTTTTTTTTCTGGTTTAGTGATTCTAAATTACAATTAATTTTCAGCGACCCCACGCTTCTTTTGCTGTATTGCACCGGGCGCTCGGAGTTCTACGGGGAAAGAAGTGAGTACAATTTTAGTTTTTTTTCCTTTTTTTTTAATATATTATCCAATAGTTTGATTATCATATTCTCCATAGTCTTGAATTATTTTATGTTGGTAGATTCTAATTTTTGTATATTGTTTCAAATTTCGAAAGGGGTTTTTAGTAGTTTTGTTTTAACTGATTTTCTTTTGTATACCTTGGATTTAAATTATAACTTGAAATAAAAACGGCCACAATGTTCTGAGAGAACAACTATTTTTCATTTCTCAATGTGACCTCCCCCTTTCCCGTCCTTTTCCCTATGTGCTAGTATTTATATGTAAGGTGGCTCAGCACGAGCAGAGGGTGCCCCGAAAGACCCACGACACGACTGAGCGCTAGCCGGCCTCAGTATGCCACCCCGGGCTACACACCCCTCTGCCAATATTTAATGTCTGCAACTGCGGTGACTTCCGTGGTTGCTACATATGGCGCCCAAACTTTAGGCTTTCTAATATGTTTATTTGATTTTGATTGCTTGCTTTTATTATAGTTTAAATTTTACAATTTTTGGTTTGTTGGGCTTGAGTACCTGGAGTGCCTGACTTGAATAGTGGTCTGAGCATTTCAGGGAAATAATTTTTTTTTGTCTTTGTTAGAATTTTTTTCATGATTGGTTGAGTAATAGGTTTAAAATTTTCAGTTTTGGTATTAAATTATTGATTTTTGGTCACGGGGTTCGCCGCAGTTGCAGTGGCGCCTACCGTGCTGTTTTGTGTTTGATAGTCTCCACCGGCTATAATAGTGGGCATGCTTTAGCAGTGTGGATGTTGGTTGGGATCAACCGAATTTCAAGTCGTTGGCTATATCTCCCTGCACGGGATAGTTGGACTTAGATCCATCTCTTGGAATTAGCCAACGCTTTCGGCCCTTCCATCATCTATCTGGTGGTAGCTTTGGGATGTGTGCGGCTCTTGTCCGAGCCATTATGAAGTCCGTAGTATTTCATAATGGTCTCGTAGTCAGCTTTTGAGGTGACAATTGGAGCGGAGTCCGCCTACAAATTCCATTGTTATACCAGGCACTGTTGTGGTTTGTCTGCTTCGTGTTATGTCTAAATTTTAATCACCATCCCATATAATTACCTGTTCTCTTCCTTTTCCATTAATGGGGAGGATCATTTTGAGAAATGAAATCTTTTTATGAATTGTATCTCCATCTTAATTGCTATTACAAGAATCAATATTTTCGATCGTTTCCAACACTATTCCTCTTCACTGCTAATAAATCGCAATAATAACCACCACCATTAATTGTTATTATTGCCAAAGTCTGTTTTTTCGGTCTGTGGAATCATTTTTATTTCGTATTATCTATAATTTGCGTTGAATTTTTTTGATTTTAATGTAGGTAGCTTGAACTTTGGTTTATGGAATTGATCTTTACAGTTATGTATTTTGGTTATTTTATTTTATTGGGGAATGTAGGTCTAGTTTAGTTATAGATTATTAGAGTTAATTAGGGGTTATGATTTAGTTTAGTTTTAGATAATTGGGTTTACGGTATTTGTTAGTTTTGAGTAATTTTTATTAGTTTTAGTTTTGATGATTGGAGATTGCGTTTAGTTTAATTATTTTGTTTTGGGTTTGAATAATTGTAAGATTGAGTTTGATAATTGATTTTAGTTTAGGTTTGTTAGTTAGGTTTTGGTCAGGGTTAATTTGCACGTAGTGGCATTATAGAGACTTTTTACTTTTATTCTAGCTAGTAAGTTTTAAAATTTTATATATAGATTTACTTGTCCGTTTGTCCGTCTGGCATTCAACTTTTAATTTATTTTTACAGAATCATTTGTTCGTCCGTCTGTGATTTATAAAATTATTTATTTTATTCATATTGTCGGTGTTGTCCGTCTGTTCATAGATTTTTATATTTTTAAATTGTTTCGATGATCTGTGGTTTTTTATCATTTTTAATTTTCATCATGTTTCCGCACACGCCGTATGATTACTTCGCTTGCCCTTCACCGCGTTCTTCTCAGGATTTGCCAGAATCTCATTCACAGCATCCGTTTCGGGATAATGGCCAGACATCTGAATCGAATGAAACTTTTATTCCCATGCATAAATGGGGATTCAAGTTTGATGGAGGCTCAGGTGGAATGGATGCTCGCCAGTTTATGTTCCGTGTTAGCACCTTGGCTCAAAGCTACGGTATTTCGGAGCGTGAATTGGTGTCGACCTTACATATTCTCCTGCAAGGATCTGCCAAAAACTGGTACTGGCAGATGCGTGAACTGTATGAAGACTTGAGTTGGAGTCAGCTGAAATGTGAACTCATTGAACGATTTGGATCTCGGCTTGATGATGCACATATTTGGGAAAATATGTTCGCCCGCAAGCAGAGATCTCACGAGCCGTTCATAGAGTTCTTTGAATCCATTGAAGCGATGTCTCTCCAACTCAGGACTCCGATGAGGGACACGGATCTGCGAGAACTAGTCTTTAAGAACATGAATCTCCGATTGCAGGAGCATCTGGCTGGACATGAGTTCTCAACCACCCGAGATCTCGTCAGGATGTGTCGCCGAATTGAAATCACATGGCAACGGCTGGAAATGGATAACCTTCGATATCCAGTTCAGACATGTGAAGTCAATTCTGTGCAACTGCATGACGAATTTTCGGCTGGTTATGATTCATGTCTCCGGTCCGGTGCCCTCCCTGCTGAAGCGCATCCTACTATTCCCCTGCAATCATTTTCTCGGGGAATTGGAATTCAGTCACCGAGGTCTGTAGATGTTTCTACACAGACGTCGCTGCCTGAGGTCCAATGTCACCAAAGCAATTCCCTGGACGTGGCTTGTGACTTTGATTCTGACTGCAAGCCTAACCGCAAGCGGCGAGGATCGAAGTCACGATTCCACAGATCATGGAAATATTTTGTCACGCGACGGTTTCTCAAGCGAGCGTGCATTGAGTCAATCGTGGCATCGCACGAAGACAAGCGGCCTTATGCTGAGATCAGCATTAAGGGACGCAAATTGAAAGGTCTGTTAGACAGTGGTGCAAGCGTTAGCATCCTGGGAGCGGGAGCCCTTGACCTCGTCCGGGACCTTGGTTTGTATCTTCATTCGATGCATGCCGATGTCAAAACGGCATCAGGTCATAGGGCTGACGTGTTGGGATACGTTACTGCATTGGTTCAATTCAATAATCGAACTCGGTTGATTCGGTTTTTGATTGTTCCGGCATTAACGTATTCTATTTATCTCGGGATTCATTTTTGGGACGCTTTTAACATCGCGCCAGTTGTATTGCCCCTGTCTGCAGAATCTTTTATGTCTACTTCAGTCCCCTTGAGTCGTTCTTCTCTTGCGGCCGGTGACCCATCCGAAGTTGTTGACCACCACCTATCGTCCATCGATAAGGTGAAGCTGAGCAAAAGCATCCCGATTTCTAAACGTCATTATTCGGGTACTGCTCATTGCACGGTCGATACTCATTACAGTGGTGAAATCGTACTGCTGAATGAGGTGCACAATGATTCGGATGGAGCATTGTCTGCCGGGAGGAGCGAGTTAAGTGACGGATACTGGGGCTCGCCAATCACCTAAACAGAAACCAGACAGAATATTTCCATGGTGTGAAGTCCAGTGAATGTCTACTTTTTTTTGTTTTTTTTCCGGTTACCTCTGCCGACATTTTTTCTTTGCCCGGCTGAATGAGACACTCAGGGTCTGGGTCGTCCCCACGATTGTTGCGAATTCCGGCGTACCAGTTTCCTCCCATCCGCAACTTCAAATTGCCGCCGTAACATTGTCCCTTTCCTTTGGGCATTCCTACCTTTTCCTCCATAAATTTATTTATTTTTTTTACATGTTTCCATTTTCCCTTTAATTTTTACTCCCCCATCATCACAATACTACCCTTTTTCCTTGTTAACAACTACAAAAAAAATAATACCTACTAATAATTTCAATTTTCCCACTAATAACGTTCCATTTATTAATTCCCACTAACAAAATTTCATTCTATTCATTTTCCCTAACAAAACCTAATTCCTTCCTTAACACTAACTAATTCCATTCCCACTAACAAATTTTATATTTTTATACTAACAAAAATGAATTGACTAACAAAATTCAATCCCATGCCCAAATGAATCATTGAAGTTGCTAATCTGATGAATGGGAGATCGATAAGGCATAGCTCCATTGGATACGTCGCGAGATTCGACCGTGCAACTGCTGGAACCCTGAGTTCAAGTTCCCCCGGGCGCACGGAAGCACTCTTTTTGGGGTATCGGCAAAATCAATAGTTTTCGTAATGTACTCGTATGTGTGACACTTTACATTCAATCAAGCGATTCTTGGGGATGTAAATTGCCATATATGCAAGTCAATGGAAACTATTGTGATTGTCGATACGGACCAAAAGATGTGTGGGTAGCGGAATCGAAGTGTAATGAACTTCGATTACGTTACCCAGATGCGACAGCGGTAATTGGAAAAGAATTTGATTTGCGGGATCGGATGGGAGAAAGGTGAAATGTGAAAAGAAAGTGGTTGGGATTGGGGCAGTCAGGATTGGACGTGGAAAAGGAAGGTTGAACGCTTTGGGGAATCAGGATTTGATTTGACAAAGAAGAGGGAGTTTTTTTTCGGTTTTTGGTGAAGTGAATATTTGGCTGTTAAAGATAAAGGAGTTTTCTGTGTGGGATATAAGTGATTTTTGGGGTTTTTAAAATTGGGAAAGAATTGAATAGACTTTTTTTTGAAGTTTTAGTGACGAAGAGTGGAAAGATTGAAAAAGTGAGGGGAGTTTTGCATTTTGGGAAGAGAGGGGATTTGACTTTGTGTAGTGTGAAGAAAAGAAAAATTTTATTAATTTGAAGTGCGGAAAACGAAAATTGTGCGAGAAAAATAAAGATTTTGCTAATTTGGATTGCGGGAAGACGAAAATTGTTGTCAAAAGCTTGGGTTGAAATTTAGTGAAAAGAAAAAAAAGACAAATTGGAGGAATCA
This sequence comes from Odontomyia ornata, assembly GCA_963969285.1. Taxonomy (NCBI): domain Eukaryota; kingdom Metazoa; phylum Arthropoda; class Insecta; order Diptera; family Stratiomyidae; genus Odontomyia; species Odontomyia ornata. The sequence goes on from OZ017740.1 coordinate 39,766,268, forward strand.
ATTAATGCGGATAAAAGTGGCCGTTACGTTTTTTTTTCTGGTTTAGTGATTCTAAATTACAATTAATTTTCAGCGACCCCACGCTTCTTTTGCTGTATTGCACCGGGCGCTCGGAGTTCTACGGGGAAAGAAGTGAGTACAATTTTAGTTTTTTTTCCTTTTTTTTAATATATTATCCAATAGTTTGATTATCATATTCTCCATAGTCTTGAATTATTTTATGTTGGTAGATTCTAATTTTTGTATATTGGTTCAAATTTCGAAAGGGGTTTTTAGTAGTTTTGTTTTAACTGATTTTCTTTTGTATACCTTGGATTTAAATTATAACTTGAAATAAAAACGGCCACAATGTTCTGAGAGAACAACTATTTTTCATTTCTCAATGTGACCTCCCCCTTTCCCGTCCTTTTCCCTATGTGCTAGTATTTATATGTAAGGTGGCTCAGCACGAGCAGAGGGTGCCCCGAAAGACCCACGACACGACTGAGCGCTAGCCGGCCTCAGTATGCCACCCCGGGCTACACACCCCTCTGCCAATATTTAATGTCTGCAACTGCGGTGACTTCCGTGGTTGCTACAATACTTGATTATTATCGTTGCAATATAAATATGATAAAATATTAGCAAATCTATCTCTCGGCATAGTGCTAGAAACTCCTCCTTTTCCTGTGTAACATGAAGGTTGCTTTTGTTACGAGCGAATGAATTCAAGTTTGGCCAACGAAATTCTACGATCGTTTATGTATTCACTACGATCAAGCACATACCCCAATTGTCGGCGAATCAAATACATGTCAACCAATGAGCAAGCGAAAAGAATATAGTACATCGAAATTTGCTTCATTCGAGCTGTCACATTGTGGACGACGTACATAAAAAGCTTTAGGGTCTGCTTCCAGTGGAGTAAAGCTGAAGAGAGAGCTGAAAGATTAAACAAAAGCTCTCCCTCGCTCAATTTCACCAATTTGCCGCACAAATCTACAAACAAGTTGAGACGGGGAGGAAAAACTTCCGTAGAATGGGACCTCACGTGTTGCACATTCAGCAAATTTCAGCGAAATTTGTAGCAAATGCTCACTCTGCGACCGAATATAAACATTCGGTGGAGTACTGGCAGTTCAGTTGGTGACTTTAATCTACTGGGAAGCGTGCTGCTATCCAGTTACTCAAAGACTCTGCGATGTACATTAGTTACGCGTCATTCGCGATTGGAATTTTAGACGGTGGTGTTGTTTGGCGATCAGCTAAATGGTGAGGAGTGAGGTGTTGGCTTGGCCATGAACCTCAACCGGCCTTTTGGCATTTCACGCCATGTGGCCACCCTGATCCAAAAGCTCGTCTTCCTGGTTCCTTCTACAGGCTAATGCTCACATAGAAAGCGTAACAAGTCCCGCCGACATCAAATAATTCCAAGTCAAAGTGAAAGTGAAAAGCACTTAATTCAATATTGATAGTTAACGGTTTTCAATACAATAACATGTGAAAATTTAATTAATCAATTTGGTCATAATGTAATTGTTTTAGAAAATTAACAGTAAAATAATTACTCAAATTAACTCTTGTGTTTTTTGATCGACTTGATGGATGCAGTAGCTGGTAAGTATCCTGCAGGAAGATATCTCTCTCCCCAGGAATCTTGATGATGCATATAGGATACACATCAAATCGAGCTCCCAGTTCATGCCGGTATACATAGGATATACTGGTACTGTAACAAAAATGGCGCAATTGGTAGGATATCCGTCTTGTGTGGGCTGAAAATCTATCCTCCCAGCCGATACCCAAAACTACTCAACACCTATATGAAACCATTGCTACTCATACCGTTCATCAAACTAGGTCAGTCTTCTTTAAAAAAATTAAATAATCATATTAATCACTTCAATAACAAAAATAAAATATCAATATATAAATAGAATATTAATGCTACTCATAGATCAATCTTCTTAAAAATGTTACAATACCAGAATACCCTATGTATATCGGCATGAACTGGGAGCTCGATTTGATATGTATCCTATATAAATCATCAAAGCTCCCGGGGAGAGCTGCATCCATTCAAACAAGATCAATTTATTATTTTATTGTTAATTTTCTTAAATATTTGCATTATGATCAAATTGATTAATTACATTTTCACATGTTGTTGCATTGAAAACCTTTAACTATCAATATTGAATTAAGTGCTTTTCACTTTAACTTGGAATTCCTTGATGTTGGCGGGACTTGTTGCATTAGCCTGTAGAGGGAACCAGGAAGACGAGCTTTTGGATTGGGGTGCCCACATGCGTGAAACGACCAAAGGTCGGTTGAGGGTCACGGCCAAGCCAGCACCTCACCCCTCACCATTTAGTTTATCGCCAAAAGACACCACCGTCTAAAATTCAAATCGCCGATGACGCGTAACTAAACGTACTTCGCAAATTCGTTGAGTAAGTGAATAGCAGCACGCTCCCCAGTAGATTCGAATCCCCAACTGAACTGCCAGTATTCCACCAACTGTTTATATTCGGTCGCAAAGTGAGCTCCAAATTTCACCGAAATTTGCCGAATATGTGAACAGGTGAGCTCCCATTCTACGGAAGCTCTTCCTCCCCGTCTTTTTCTCATTTATATGTAAATTGAGCGGGCCAACAATCGATATTCTCTTACAGAAAACAGACTTGCGGCAGAGTGAAGAGAGCTTTTGAGCTAATTGCAGCTTTCTCCTCTCTGGAACTTTCATCTGGCTCGCTCACAAGCTGCTGTCTTTTCCTTCTCCTTCTTCTTCTTCACTGCTCATACTTTTTGGTATTGATGTCCTTGGCTGGTGACAGCATAAGGCAGCGCGTTTGCGTGTTCACAACACTTTGGCATATATGATATTATCCAACATTCTATCAATCAACACTAGAAAGATTTCAGTCGGTGTGGTACAATGAGCAAAAAGTTCTTCTACTCCTTCAATACTTGCTGAATATTCTGATAATCTAGTCTACAAGTCTCACTTTTTCCACTCACAATTTGGTTCGACAATCTTTTGTCGGATAGCTCTTGACAAGCGTGATGATGATGGCAAATCAAAGACATATAAAGTAATGAACGCGAAATGAGCTTATTCTCATCCATACGTGCGTGAAGCTTTATTACTGCATAGATGCCTTCACGCCGCTAGAGCATCCACACACTCAAGTGGCTCTCACGAAAATTCCACTCCTCTTATACTTCAACCCCCGAATTGTCAACAAAATATCAACCATATGATTGAAAACATATGATTCGTGAAAATTCAACAGATGACGGGAAATATCTGATCAAGTTGAATTTGAAATTGTACACAGAACATTTTTTTTTAAGATAAATCATGTTGAATGTAGTCCAAAAGCGTTGTAAAAGTGATAATTAATTAAACTGAAAAGTTTGCCAGGGTTGTTGTTGTGTCGAGAAAGGAAAAATGTAGTGATGTGTGTGGGATTGTAAAAACAGCTATAGGCAGCATGTCTTGGTAGGGTAAGTCATGTTGAATTTTTTATATCGTTTAAATTGGAAATGGAAACGGAAAATTGATTTAGTTCAAGATGCGAAAATTGGTGGGAGACGTCACATCAAATTTGTTTGAAATTCGAATCAACAGCTGAACATATAACACGCCAACTTTACGCCACATCATAAAGTGCTTCAATTCTCGCGATGTATTTCACATTTATTCTCTCTGACATCTATGTGGCACATCAATTTCAGCAGTTGTTCTAGGAACTTGTAATAAACATAAGCAGTCGAACAGCCCCGTGGTGATCAGGAGTGGAAAAAGAAACAAACGGACAACTCAACTATATGGACCTAACTGTGACACGTGAACAAACACGATTGGACTACAAAATATACAGAAAACCAACCACAACTGATCATACCATACATGAAACATCTAACCACCCCGCACAACATAAGCTAGCAGCGTACAGATCAATGGTGCAGAGGCTTCTCTCCATCCCCATGACTCCTACTAACTACTCCAACGAACTAAACAACATTTACAGAATAGTTAATAATAACGGATACAAACAATGTGACATTGACAAACTTGTCACACAGTACAAACAAAAACAGGAACGCCAACCGACTGAAACTCATAAGAATGACCAACAGTGGGTATCGTTAACATACGAAGACAAAGAGACATACAAACTATCAAACTTCCTTAGGAAAAACGAATTGCAAACTGCATTCAAAACGAACAACAACATTGGAAACAAACTGAAACCAAAACGGAATGACACATCAATATACAAAAACAGCGGCATATACAAACTGACATGCAAGGACTGCGACATGGTATATATAGGAAGGACAACACGAAAACTAACGACAAGATACAAAGAGCACTTACGATCTTTTATACAACAAGGCAGACTCCAATTATGCGACGCACCTACAAAACCACGCACATGAGCCCAACGCTATGACAAACTCTATGAAACTGCTACACAAACAAAGCAAAGGACCGAGACTTGACATCCTAGAAAGGCTTGAAATTTATAAACATAGAAAGACAGAGGGTGATATTATCAACGAACAACTTGTTACTAATTCCGACGCAATTTTCTCAGTACTAGACCACACTCTTAGACGAAAACGGAAACAAGATGAAACAGAACAAACGGACAGCCAACAAGCAAAAAAACAAAAACATAATATCCCTCTACCTGGTATAATTTAGCACTTGAGTAATTTACTTCCTGACCTCATTACCCATCCACTAATTACCCATCCGCTAACTACCCATCCGCTAATTATCCATTCGCTAATTATCCGCTTAACTCATCCTACGACTATATAAAGTCGTTCCCTTCAACACATCCTTTAGACACTGAAGATGACTGTTCACACAACTAAGCAAGGCCCGACGGCTTTTAAAGAAAAAAGAGAATTGGCCTGCGGATATCAAATAAACAAAATTATTGATTATGAATAGTATTTAAAAATAGATTTAAAAAAATATGATAATTTTTTTATATTCCAAAAACGATTTTCAATATTATATTCGGTCTTTTCATTTACTTTCCCCCGTCACAGGCAGGGATGCCAATGGTGAACTCTTCCTACACATTACATGTACTACTCTCGTGAGGCACCGTAAATATCATAAATTCAGAAATTATCTCTTGTACGCTTACGTTAAGCAGGTACCGTTTGCCGGCAGAGGGTTGATTCCGACGCGCAAGCAACACGTGTCTTATCATGGATAGTCACAGACTAGCTAAGCAAATTCATGCAAATTATGTTTGTATGATTTTTTCATTTAAATGGAAAATATATCGCCACGTCTACAATGGATCTTGATCCGGATGGGGGGTTGCGAGGGGATACCGCTTCCACCTGGATGCCCCACTCTCATTTAGTGGCCGTAAGTATACATAGTAAAGACGAAATCCTCTCGAGTCTCGCTCGCGTTCGCCAAGCCCAGTCAGTCGTTTGTTTTGGCAAAACGCATCCTGCCAGTAGATTACCTGGCGATCCGAATAGTACGAGCAAGTAATCTGTGCATGCGAAATTTTTTGTAGTGGCCCTTGTGCTGGGAAAAAGAACACACCACACGATACCGCAGTGCTAGCCTGCCAGCGCATTCACGCATCCTCAGACAAGGCCAATTTCAGCGAGCAACAACATCTTCAATCGCCGAGGCAGCAGACCATGGCTGCAGTCTTTTCCGGACATCGATATACTATATATCCAAATTCCCTACAACATTTCATATCCAATGTTGTGCCTAGAGCTCGCTTCGAAGATATACGATGGAACTTACACTTTTGTAACAACGAAGAGCCAAGAAATCCAAACAGTCGTAATTATGATAGAGCATACAAAATTCGGCCATGAATGGAACACTTCAATACTTCGTTTCAAAATGCCCTCAACAATACAAAAGAGCAATCGATCGACGAGAACATGATCAAATTTAAAGGGCATAACGTACTAAAACAATGCATAAAAAACAAGCCTCTCAAGTGAGCTTTCAAGTTATGGTGCAGATGTGATGCAGCAACAGGCATGCTTGAATTTGATTTATATACAGGTAACCCATAGACTGGATCTGAGTATGGGTTAGGTGAAGCAGTAATATTGCAGCTTACAAAAAAGCTGGAAGGCGTTGGCTGTGAAATTTACTTTGACAACTATTTAACTTCCCGTTGTTGCAATATGAACTAATTGCTCAGAATAGCAAAGCGTGTGGAACTGTCCGAACTAACCAGAAGCACCTTCCGGCAACTGGCCCCAGGTGACTAATAAATGAAGCGTGGAGACATTTACACCACAAACTTTCGAGGCATATCATATGTGAAATGGATGGACAATAAAGCTGTTCATTTCCTGACCGATTTTCTATCACCCATAGAAACAGATTTTATAAAACGGCGTCAAGCTGGATCAGCAGATAAAATTTATGTAAAATGCCCTAAGATTGTTTCACGTTATAATAAACACATGGGTGGAGTAGACCTTATGGTTCAACGTAAGATCTGTTATGAATTAGATTGAAGATAAAAAAATAAAATACCATCTTCGACACTTCTTGGATCTATTTGATAAAAATCTATAAATGGCAAAAATGAGCAAATATAGCATATTACAATGCATTATATGAATATAATAGCATCAATAATAAAATAGATTTAAAAACTCTAAGGAAATAAACTTGTTATTAACATGCATGGTTATATTTCAAAAAGATCTTCTTCTTCTTCTTCTTCTTGTTAGCACTACAGCCCCTCTCGGGCCTTCGCTTCCTGCAAATAACGCCTCCAACTGTCTCCGCCCATTGACCGCGTTCTCCAATTTCGAAATCCGAGCTTCCGTTGTTCCTCCATACGATTCATGTGACCAGCCCATTGCAGCTTCCGCAGTCTTATAATCGTTGAGACCTCCGGCTCATCAAAAATTTCATACAGCTCTTGGTTGTATTGAATTTGCCATTGGTTCCCATCTAGCTTCGCTCAGATTATTCGCCTCAGGACCCGTCACTCAAAGGCGTTCAATATATTTGCGAATGCTTGGGTTAGGGTCCATGTTTCACACCCATATCACAACACAGGTCTTATCACAGATTTTTATACTTGGAGCTTTATTTTCCTGTGTATGCAACTGGTCTTCAAGATCCTCAAAACTGAATAAAATATTTTATTTGCGAGCTGTATCCTCCGCCATATTTCGTCTCTTTCATTGCCCGTTTTCGTTATTTTTGCGCCCGAATACACAAATTCGCTAACATTTTGGATACTATACTCGCCAAGTGTGATATTTTGTGTACTTCAGGTATTTTTCCTTGACTGCGTCATGAGCTTTGTTTTATTTTGATTGATTTGTAGCCCTACTAGTTTTGCTTCGCTGTCGAGTTTCAGGAAGAGTTCTTTGGTGGTTCTTAATGACCGTGACAAAATGTTGATGTCATCCGCATAGGCTACTACTTGGCTCGACTTGAATAGTAATGTACCTCCCATATCGACAGGTAGCTTGCTTATGACGTACTCCAGAGCCAAATTGAATAGCAATGGGGCAAGCCCATCCCCCTGCTTTAGTCCGATATTTGTGTCAAAGGCATCGGTGAGTTGGTTATTGATGCGGACTTGGGAGGTCATCGATGTCATTGTCATTTTGGTAAGACGGCCTCATTTGGCTGGGATGCCAAAGCAAAGCATTATTTGGTACAGTACGTTACGATCAATACTGTCGTTCAATCTGCTTCTAAAACCACCTTGATACTCCCCAATAATACTGTTGGCGTATAATACGATCTTATTTTCTAAGATTTCAAAAAGATAGCAGAATAAATGGAAGAAGGGAAAAAATTAGATTCTATTTACGTGTGTACAAGTAACCTTGATACTCCCCAATAATTCTGTTGGCGTATAATACGATTTTATTTTCTAAGATTTCAAAAAGATAGCAGAATAAATGGAAGAAGGGAAAAAATTAGATTCTATTTACGTGTGTACAAGTAATAAAATTGTATTTATTATGTCAGTCACTCATATTATAAAAAGATATACTTGTACAACATATGAATACATATTGTCAGAGTTGTTTTATCAAATGCTCATTGGAGAGAGAAATCAACACTAATAAATGATGAACCCTAGTTTTTCTCTTTTCAAATTAAATTATATAAAAAAGTAGATATTTAATAATTTTTAAGCTAGAAGGAAACCCTTGAAGTTCTCCATTTAATTTTACTGAGCTTTCTTACTTGTTTTTTTTTTCGCTTTCCAATAAATAAAGTTTAATTTTAGTTCAAATAACTTGTTATCACAAATTTTTGTTACCAGGCAAAGTTCGTTGTCTCGTTGATAGATTTTTTACCAAATTTCGATCCAACTGGCTGGTTCAATGGTCTTGCAACTTTTACAGATACTATCTCGACCATGCACTTGTCAACGCCAATACACATAGTTTAAATAGTTAGTTGTCATCGCTTGAATAGTTTTCACCCTCTCCAATGAATACTTGAATTTCCACAGTAAAGATGAAAGACTCTGGGCTCCTAGTACACAAGGCCATTCCCTTTCATTAAAGGTTCACCGCTACTGTTGTTTATGTTCAGATCACCATGATCATAGGCTATTAAATACCGCAAGCTTGTGAAAACAAACCAGGTGTTGGAACTATTTTTCTTGTTTGGCAGTAAGATTTGGGCCAGCTAAAAATCGATTCAAGCCAGTGTATATTAGTTATTTATGGTTGCTTTCTTCTCCTTGAAAATCTGATGTTTACTACTAGCACATTTCTCATACGATGCTCTATTTTGATATTCCAAATCCCCAACAGCACTAGAATATAGTCCAAATGAAATAGTTTGTTATTGGTTTTTTGTGTCACTCTACATTATGGGGACTCGACTTGATTTCGATAGCGGGTTTAAGATAGATGAAAGTCAACAAATTGATTTTCTTTCAGCACTAACTGGTGGGTAATTAAGGCTATCTTCAAACTCTAACTGAATATCCTGTTTACAACTACGTTTACACTTGCGATTATTTTAACACAAAGTTAATATTAATATCACATAATCACCATCCACATATCTTCAGATAAGCAAGGTAATGGGAACTCAGGCTCTCTGACTTTCCATACGGGTTTTTAATTAAATCGCTTGGAGAGAGAGAGCCATGGAACTTAATGTCCAATGGTAAACGCTTTCGATTAGGCACTCTCTTCAGCGTCGCGACGTGGCCGCCGTGAAGATTCAATCCCCTCTCCTTGATCCGTCCCAAAATTCCCGACCTTTCTTCTTTTCATTACCGTGTATATGGTAAATCGCATCAGCTGAGCTCAGCCTAGTTAGCTTGCCTTCGGTAATGTAATACACCGTTGGGGTGCCCTAAATCGGTGCTCCCATTTTAAAAATTTTAATTAGCAGATTTGAAATTTTTTTCGGATAAATTAACTGAATTAAAGAAAAACGAATAAATTCTAAATAGTAATAAAAGTTAAATCTCATTAAGAATATAATTAAGGGAAAATGTTTAAATTTATTGTAATATAGAGGAAAATTGATATAAAGTTACATTTAATAATAATAATTAATAAGAAAGAAAACTATTTTACAAATTACGATTATGAATGGAAATAATAATTATTTTTCTGAATCTGCCATTAAAATTTGGAATAAGAGATAGGAAGGTTTTCGAGCAGTTTGCTTGTGTGACTGCTCGATTACTATAAATGGCTTTACTGTCAGGCAGCGTGACGCTCCCACGAGTGCAGTACTCAAATCTTTGAAACATCAACTGCCTGCGCATACCATGGAAAACTCAATCACAAGACAAGAAAATCGGATAAACAATACTTGTGTTGAATGTAATGTTCACCTTTGCTACACTAATGAGAGAAATTGCTACGCTGAGATAATACTTGCATGTTTAATGAACACATGACAACATGATAATATTGGTGCATTTTTTGTTAAAACAAAACTCTTATCTATTGTATAAACAAACCTTAAAAAGCTAATCTAGAATTTTTTAGCGAACAATAACCCTTAGCGACCATAGGGACACATTTTTCCCGGATATTCCGAAAAATTTACACCAGGTTTTCGAATTTTGAACTATGTTTTTTATCAGCCTAATGGGTGCTTCTAAATAGCTAAAACAGTTATAGAAACTCCATTTACCTTATGGTCCTGAAAGGGTTAGCGGTGTCAATTCATGTGAACTCTCAGACTAAGTAATTTTTGTCTACTATCTTTTCGTTGGAACGGCTTCTTTATCTTTAATGACGTCATTAAATATGCACAACTAAAACAAACTATTCCTTAGATTATATTCACTCCCAGACAAACTACGTAATTTTGAACAAGTCCAAAAAGTTGCATACAAATCATGCTCAAAACTACATAATTTCACATACAAATTTACTATGTCAAGAAGATATCTAAAATGAAATTCCAAGTGCATCTGTTTACGTTGATATAACCCCCTTCTACAAAATTTTTGAATTGCCCGCCATTTGAACACCAAGCCAGTCCACATAACTGTTTCCTTCAACAACTATTTTTGTTCCATTCCCATTATCCAATGCACTAACCTGACAGCAACAACAACAAGTGTTAAATTGAGTAAAACGTCAAATGCACCATGTATTAGCCGATCGTCTCAGTTCGTGAAGAAACTTTGCAATGTTTTCCCGTTCGCGATAGTCGGAGTGTTTTTAGTGCTGATTGGTGTAAACAACAGTTGTATACTCAGTTTTGATAGCATCAAACTCCAGGATCGCGGTGAATGTAAGTAAAACACTCCAGACGCCCAAGGGTGGATATTTGCAAGCGTTCAAGTTTTTTTGCTTCTCCCAATCGTCTTCTCTGAAAGGACGCCTGTGTCGGCCGTCTGTCTTCGGGGAGTTTCGCTGCTCAGAGATAAATTTTGTTGGTTTGCCATTGCTAAGTTGCTGAGCAAGTGTTTATAGATTTGGTGTTATGCATTCACGGATTTAATACAGGTGATTTTTCGATGAAATTGATAGCGAAACCCTACAGATTCGCTGAAAATACTTAGATTGTGATGATTACATACCTTTGTTGGTGTGGTGAAACCGCGAGTGTTGCTGAGTGAAGCCGGGATAATGGACGACCTAATCGGCCATATTTGAAGAAACTGTACTGGTTGCTCAGTGTTTCTTGTCATCAAACTTTGCGCTGATAGTTCTGGGGCTTTATTAATGTATGCCGTTTAATTTTGTGGATAGTATCTGTTGCTTTAATAAAGCTTTTAATTTCCTAGGATATACTAAATTAGATCTGCTGATTGCATTTTTGGCATTTCTTTGAAAGAGTGGTATCATCTCTCGTGAGAAAGAGCTAAGAAGGTTTTAATGAATGTAAAATGTATTCTTATACATACTGATTTATGCTGAACAAACTCTCGATGAATACTTTAAATGTAGAATGGCAAGAACTATTTTTTATGTTAAATTTCATGCAACGCAGGTTTTATAGGTGTTACGAAATTTCTGTGTAAAAGTCGTGAATTATAATTTACTGTTCAAAATTACTCTCTGAGCTGCTGCGTAAGTCTACTGAAATAATAAAGTGAATTTTGAAGCCTGTTCACTTGGCGCGCCCACACCATCATTGTCCGTTAAAATTTGTCTCCATCCTTTCATAATAGCCTTCCTAATGCAGTTTTATGAATATAGTCACAATTCAATCGTCATCAATTTATTACAATAAATTTCCCTCAGTGAATCGGATACTCTTCTGAACTCGTTGCTGGTTTGTAGATTTCGATTCCTCATCGCATATTCTCCCTTAGCATGAGTTGAGCATAGGAAACAGGCATAAATCTTGTAAGACTTCGTCCTTTTCTGTACCTTTTAATATTTTGTAGAAAAGTCTAGTCGCGGCAGGTGTCCACCTGTTTCGTCAGTCAGTATCGATAGAAATTATAATCAAATTTTGTGCAAAGCATAGAAGTTGTAGCGTAGTGAAAATTATAGCCAAATTAATTTTTAAGAGAAGTTTTTCCCTTATACACAGGGACCCTTGGGAACAGACTTTCATCCAAGAGAATCGTGTGTGGCATCACTTGATAGGTCCTGAATTTCACTTTAAAATTTAGCCCTGATGCAACAATGCCAGCACTGTACGATGCAGGAAAAAGGCAAAATATACCAATATACCCCAAATTGTCCTTTACGTCTTTCAGTCCTCGATTCTAGTATGACCTGCCTTATGATTTAAAAGGATAAGGGACCTTGATTGGCAACGATGTTTCTTCATTTATCGACTATTTTTCTATGGTTAGGTTGACGAAAATAATACAATTGTTGTTTATGACTACAATAATGATACTAATATTTCGAAACCCAATCGGCTGCACCTTCAGTATAATGCTTTTATAAAACAAATTTTGATATTTTTACCACCATATATAACTACTAAAATTTACGATAGGGAAAGTAAAGAAAACCAAATTAAACAATAAGCAGTACGTTATTCACTGCAAAAAGCAATTGCGGACCACAGAAGCCAAGGGATCAAAGTGAAAGAAACATGTTATCGAGATAATTGTAAGTTTGGGAACTTTTCTCTAACTATTTAATCTGTTAGTTGTGGTAGGTTTTGACTATAATTTAATAGAGTTGTTTTACACCCTTATGGATATCAAATAATACAAACAATTTAATTTTTTATCGCGAATGGATTCTTAATTTTTTTAACATGGCAAAACGGATTCAGTCTATTTCATCTGGATTTGTGGTTTCCACAATTTCCAGAGGTCCAACATCTACAAGCTCCTCACCTTCTTCAATAGTGGTTCGCAGGGAAACGAAGAAATCATGTTTCACTGGTGGAATGTATCGCAGAAGATCAAGCATATCTTTCTTTTTAGCCTCGATAACAGGCATTCCCCTTGGGTACAAAACATCTTGAGAAACGTTGGCCAGAGAATCTCGCCTACCGGGCCTTGCTGCCTTTAGATTTAGTTTAGAAAATGGGAAATCCTCATTCACAGTTTCTTTGTAGAAGAGAGTGTAAGGTTGATCTTTCAAAATTCGTATCCATTGAATTTTCAACCAATTAACAGCAATGTTGTTCTCATTTTTCTTTCTTCGCGTGATACAATTTTCCAACTTTGCAACAGATTTGAAATCTTATCGGCCCATTTTCGTGAACATGAATGGATTGTTCCTTCGGCACTTCAGTATGATACTGTACCAGTCGTCTGCAGTATAAATCAACTTGTTCTTGGCGTACAATTCAATTGATCCAAATTCAGAGTCGTTGGGTAGAAAAGAGTGGCCACTTACCATAAATTTGTAATCGATAATTTCTGCATTGCTTTGAGGGCCCTGTATGTCCTTCATGAGGTACAAAGATAACTTAATATTACGGTTTTGGCCCGTACATGCGTCATTGTACAACACTATGTGCTTAGCAGATGACGCTCTTGCTGCAAGATGTTTGACGATACAGGAACCAATCTCTTGAGACCCACGAGAAGCGATCGTTTCATCCCAGCAGAACATGAAGCCTGAACCTGTTCCAAGTTCATGGCAGCCAAGGTTATAATAATACATATTCCGCTTATAGTAAGCCACGGACGTCGTCAAAACAGGAAATGGCAAAGCCTTTTCGAGGTCGAATGTCAGCCCATAGAAAGATTCGTCTTCCCGTGCTTCACTGTGTCCCGATCTCTAGCCTCTCTCACCTTTTCGGCTTTTCTGAGGTGTAATTCTTTTTCAGCCTTCAGCTTTGTAGATTCGTCTTCATCTTCACACACTTCAATCTTCTTGTCAAGCACATCGCATCTGGTACACGTATCTTTGAGAGGCCGGTGGAAATGCAAATTGAACTCATTGCTAAAGGTTCGACGGTAGATGGCTTCAGAAACAGGAATATCACCTTTTTCCGTGCACTTTTCTTTGTACAGCTCATACATTGTACGTACATTCATGTCAGGAGGAAGGTATTTCCTGTTAGGGTTCTCTGATCTACTGTAGTGCGATTGATACGATGGGAAAGATGCTATGTGGTCACGCACACCATTCATGGCAGCCTCCGGTGTTTTATTTTTGGGGGGATGGCGTCCTCGGCCATCACTTCCTGGTTGTTGACCCTCTCGTACTTTTTGTATTGCCCTTGTCATTCGCCCATCCGAAACTTGAAGTGTTTGTAAGAAAAAACGCTTGCACACAGTAACGCTATTGCCTCTGACTTGGAATCTGAAGCTGTTTGAAACAGACTTTGCATTTCTCGTTGAATTTCGTGGGCGTTTTACATTAGGTTTCTGTTGCACAATCAAACCACATAAAAATACGTTTTGTTCAGAAAAACTGCTCAGCTTCCAAAAGGTGTCGAAAATTTCTCGCCTCGCCACTTCAGGTACGTTCTCCACACACTTTTTTTTTACATTTACAATCAAAGTTCTGATACAGCTTACCGGCCACGTCTTTTCCTCTAGAGGACACGTACGGGAGCCCTGAATTTCGTGCTCGCTTTCGCTTTTGAGCTTTACTTTCGTGTTTTTGTCTTCCTCGTTCTCGGGTGAGCGTTTTCTCGATTCTCAGAAGTTCCAGCAGTAGGAAATTCGCTGGAATGGTTGCGCTGGCGTCCGCCGTCGACCTCTTCATCTCTTTCTGATTCTGAAACAACAAACATCTTGTTACACTTACTACTGAAATAAAAAACTGCAGGGGAAGCCTCGATTCAGCATCCAAAATTACGTGAAAAACGATACTCAACACGACCATTTTCAATAATCACAGAAAATTCACTAAAAACATCACTCTTCATGCATTTTTTCTCTATTTTTCCCTTCTTTTTTTCCGAACCGATTACAAAGGTGTATTATTCAGAGAATAATAGGCCAAAAGGACCTAAGGCATAATCTAATGTAAGTACTTGTTAAAAAAGTTGCAACAAAATAGGTTAGTCGGTGAGTAACTGAGAGGTGAGAAGGTGAATAGTACTTACCATCATCTGTTTCTGATGTGTTTTCTCCTTGTTCACGCTCCCATTCATCACTGGACTCCAGCTCATCCAACGGATCCCTTAAACTTATTTCAGAATCCATCGTTTCTTTGAGTATTCACGCATACATTCAACACTCGATGAAAACAATTACAACCACACTGGTGTAAGTATGATTCACGCCACTTCAGTTATCAACAAAACAGATGATCCATTATCAGTCTAACTTGTGCTGCCATCCTAACGACGACATGAGTGAAGCTCTGACTTACTCCACTTTTTCTATAAACAGTTTTTTATTTCTACATCGCATTTCTGTGCCTAAGTCAATTTCTCCCGAAAATTGACTTACACCACTTTGACTTTAACCCCTTCATATAATTCCGTCGGATTAAATGAAATATAAATGCCCTACTATCGTCAATATTAAATGAAAGTTCTGGTTATTTTTTCCAGCATCGTATTAGCCTTTTGCATTTATTATCACACCTCCCGCTTGATTTGTCTTTCTTCACATCATTCTTTATAGATGTTACACTTGACTGTCAGGTTTATTTGGATTAAGGTATTTTTTGTAGGTTTTTGCCCTGCTATAATGAAGCGTACTTCGGAAAGCTCCTAATGTGTTCTTCAATAGTTGCCACTCTTTCTTCTGGAATTTTATTTCCATGTTCTATTTTACCTCTTTCATTTCGCAAAGCCACGTTTAATGGAGTTTCTGTTTTTTCAGAGGGATATTTCTTACTCTTTTATTTGAATCATCAAGATTTCTCAAGAAAAACTCTATACCTGGGAAGTTAGACTGAACTCACAAATCTTTCCTACTTCCAGCTGTTGGTTTTCTCCTTGTAACAGGCACCAGCTCGATACATCCAATTACGAAGGTTGATTTCTCAAAACTTAATAAACATTTTTTTCTTGAAAACCCGTCGGGCCTGCTTTTGTTGTGTGAGCAGACGCGTTTCAACTCCTTTGAGTCATCTTCAGAGATACTGCGGATAACTCAAAGGAGTCGAAACGCGTCTGCTCACACAACAAACCCAGGCTCGACGGCTTTTCAAGAAAAAAGAGAATTGGCCTGCGGATATCAAATAAATAAAATTATTGATTAATTCGCTCGAAAAGTAGGCCTCAACGAAAAAAACACATTCCTCACTGTTCCCACGCATGATGGCGACTGAACTATGTCGGGACAAAATTTTAAGGTTTCGCCTCGAGCGAGAGCACTAGCGCTCCGCTACGAGATTAACCGACTGAATGGCGTGCATTTAAAAAAAAGGAAGTTATGCTGGCGCACCCTGTATTAAGTTTTGAAAAAAGGAAGTTATGCTGTCGCAGACTTTAGTTCCTAATCAGCAAGGTTCCAATATGATTCAAATATTATTTGCATCTGCTCTTTTGGAATTTGTTCATTGCATTTATGACAGTTGTGGATTTACTCACAAACCTCTTTAGCTGCATGATCGTTTGCCTGAGTTTCTGAATTTCTCAGTCCTTTCTCTCCTTCACAGTTCCAGTCTCCTGACCAGTTTTCTTCGAGGCTACTTTTGGGGTGGAATTGCCTTCTGTGGCAAATCGACTAATGATTAAGGTTCTGGTATGTCTCCTAAAATACAAAAAAAGGAATTTTGGTAAGCTTAAGTAAGGTTGGGTTGAAGTAAGTTTGGTTTCGTGTATTGTAAACAAAACAAAAAAAAAGTTACTGGTTTGTTATGAATCTTACCTTCTGAAGTAAGACCACTGTAGTTTCATCATCACTCTAACAACTTAGTTTGGATATCTATCGTTATCGAGGCCGTCTACGAATAAAAGAGACTCAGTTTAATCTTCAGTTAAATCATTCATGTTACATTTGTCTTATTATATTTTGTGGTTATAAACTCTAGTTTTCTACAATAAATTACTATTAACAAAATAAATTAAAAAATGTTTGCTACCTTTACCGAACAAGTTTAATTTTTACAGTATACACGTGTTTCGAGGCTTACTCGGCCTCTTCTTCAGTACAATTGATTATTTACTATCTAAACTATCTACTTACATACTATGGACTTTTAACAAGGGTTAATTACATATTTTGACAACATACTAGCGCAGTTACCTGCACCGCTATTCAACTTTAATCCTAATGGTATTTTATTGATCTCTTTACTTTCGATAACATCTAATTGTGAAAATTTAGGTACTACTTTGATTACATCTAGCTCCTTAAAATTTATTACATGTTTGTTTTTGATAATATGTTCAGCTATTGAGGATTTAAAATTATAATTTATGGAGTTACTTTTATTTTTAGAAATGTAGCATTTAGCTTCATTAACACGTTCCTTAAACCTACGATTCTGGTCGTTTGCCCAACATACACTTTAAGACACTCAGGACACGTAATTTTGTAAATACCGTTGACCTCATCGATTGTTTTATCATCTTTTTCGCTGCTGATTCTAATTCTACCATTATTTTTCTGCAATTTCCGCATGCTTGAATACTATATTTCACCAACTTTTTCGCTATTTTCGTATTTCCTTCTATATGTGCCATGAACATTTCGGTGAGCATAGGCGATAATGGGTTTCTTGTAGCTACGCCCTTAGTCGTTTTATAATATTTCCCTCCATACGTACCCCCAAAAAATGGCGGCATATCATTGTATCGTACATAGGCTCATTAGTATTCCAATGTCACACAAAGTCAATGAAGCAGAACGGTGTAACATTGAAGAAACAGCGGCAAAGAACGGCTTCAGAAGGGAAGAAATAAGGCACATAATTGATAAGAAGATCCGACGAAAATACCTCGAAACCCAATCAACATTATTCAAGCAAGACAAAGCAATCAAAAAAGCGGAAACTAAACGCATTTCGTGCTCGGATTTATTCACGGGAATAGCGAAAAAATTGGCGAAATATAGTATTCAAGCATGCGGAAATAGCAGAAAAACTATGGTGAAATATAGAATCAGCAGCGAAAAAGATGATAAAACAATCGATGAGGTCAACGGTATTTACAAAATTACGTGTCCTGAGTGTCTTAAAGCGTATGTTGGGCATAGGACCAGAATCGTAGGTACTAGGTTTAAGGAACATGTTAATGAAGCTAATTGCTATACGAGTATTTCTAAAAATAAAGGTAACTCCATAAATTATAATTTTAAATCCTCAATAGCTGAACATATTATCAAAAACAAACATGCAATAAATTTTAAGGAGATAGATTACCTAAGTACCTAAATTTTCACAATTAGATGTTATCGAAAGTATAGAGATCAATAAAATACCATTAGGATTAAGGTTGAATAGCGGTGCAGGTAACTGCGCTAGTATGTCGTTAAAATATGTAATTAACCCTTGTTAGAAGTCCATAGTATGTAAGTACAGTGTGCGTACGGTATTTGAGGACAACTTGAGAGTAAAATTAATTAGCTTGTATTTTTAACAAAATTTAATGAAATTTCAGGAATTTTTATACAACGTTAAATTAATATATGGCTATAAAGTTATTCAATAAAATCGCCATTAGCAGCAATAACCTCTTCGACCCAGGTCCGGAAACGATTACATGCCCGAATCAAATGCTCCTTGTTCATATTGACCATAACGGCATTAATAGCAGTCTTCAGCGAAGAAGTGGTATTATGAGGACACTTATAGGTCTCACGCTCAACTACACCCCATACGTAATAATCCAAAGGATTAAGGTCTTGAAACGCTGGAAAACTCTTTTCAAGTTCCAGAATATCTAATGCGGCTTTTGAGGAACTACCTAAAGGACCGAAGCCTGCTCTACGACACGACACAGGGCCAACGAAGGATGGAGATTACATCGGGTGTTGCCCAGGGATCTATCCTTGGTCCGGACCTGTGGAACGTGTCTTACGACGGGCTACTGAGACTTGAGATGCCAGATGAGTCGCGCTTGGTCGGCTATGCGGATGATGTTGCGGCTCTGGTCGCTGGACGCACCGTTGAACAAGCGCAACTTAGGCTAGGTATGCTAATGCGCCGAGTGAGGGACTGGATGACTGCTCGCGGGCTGAGTTTAGCACTGAAGAAAACCGAAGTGGTCATTTTGACAAAAAAAGAGAATCCCTAGAGTAAGGATGATCAGTATTGGCGACATACAAATCGAATCGAAGCCAGCGGTGAAGAACCTGGGGCTACTGATCGACTCGAAGATGAATTTCTCTGAGCAAATCAAGGCAACGGCTGAGAAGGCTGCTTCAGAAATATCGGCTCTGAGTAGACTTATGGCCAACGTAGGGGGACCCAGCCCATCAAGAAGACGCCTCTTGATGAGTGCTGTAGGGTCAGTGCTACTGTACGGAGCAGAGGTATGGGGCGACGCTCTCAGCGTTATACCGAAAACGTTTGGCACAGGTACAGAGAAGAGGAGCACTGAGAATTGCATCTTCGTGTCCAACAGTCTCCGACTCGGCGGTGAGAGTGATTGCAGGCGTGATACCTGTCGCCCTCCTTGCAAGAGAGCGCCGCGCTATTTACCTGCGCCGAAACGAGGATGCGAGGGAGATAATTGTCCGCGAGGAGAGACAGCACTCGCTCAACGATTGGCAGCAGTCTTGGGTGAATTGCACGAAGGGAAGGTGGACTGCGCGCCTCATCCCGGATGTGAGACCGTGGCTAAATCGAAGGCATGGTGAGACTGACTTGTTTCTGACCCAGCTTTTGAGCGGGCACGGGTGTTTTCAGTCTTACCTGCACAAGATCGGTAAGTCACGGTCTCCCGATTGTCGGTTTTGCCCAGGAGAGGAGGACAATGCCTGTCACACATTTTTTGCGTGTACAAGATGGGTCAGGCTGCGAAGGGAACTCTACAGGGAGACGGGAGAGCTCACCCCGGATAATATAGTTGCGGTGATGCTCGGATCGGTTGACAAATGGAACCAGGTGGCACATTATGCTCGGGCAGTCCTAAAATATAAAAGGGACTCACAGCAACCGGGGGCACTGGGGCAGGGGGATCGCTCTTCTGGCATTTCCTCTTCCCCTCTCCCCTCCCGCTAGGAAAGGGACTCCTCAGCTTGAAGGCGCCCCACGGCGTAACAAAACGAGACCTGGCCCGAAGTAATGTGTCAAACGGTTCCAGGCTGGGTTCTCAGGTTGACAGGGGAGGTGTTTAGTGGGTAGTCCAGTCGCGCATGGGAGTCCCACACTCTCTGCATAAAAAGCATTCACCTCCCTACCACAAAAAAAGGTCTGGGGAGCTAGGTGGCCATAGATTCGGTGTTATGTGGTCATGAAAATTTTCGGCCATCCAATCTTGTGTCGCCATCGCTTTATGTGAAGGAGCAGAGTCTTTTTGAAAAATGTGTGATCTGCCTCCGCTTACATTGTCTATCCAGGGTTTCACTACGGTCTCCAAAACCTCGATGTATGCAGCAGAGTTCACTCGAAGTCCTTGAGTAAAAAAGTGGCGTGGCATAGCATGTCCTTCGTTGCTGACAACACCTACAACCATAACACTGGCTGGATATTTTGTGTGCATAACAACAGGAACCTCCGTAGGATTTGAACATAGCTATCTGTCATTACAGCGATTGGTCTTTTGATCTTGGTCAACAATTTTTTCTTCGGAAAAAAACCAAACATTTTGGACGCCTCAGGGTGTTTGATTTTGTTTAATAGACGTTTTGATCGGAAAACTCTCTGTTCCCGTGTTCGTTCCGACATGAACTGTCCTCTGCGCATCACGTAAGACTTATACTGAAGGTCTTCGTGGACAACTCTACGAATAAGGCGCTCAGAAACATGAAGCTCACTCGCAAGGACCCTCATTGATTTTGGAGGGTCCTCGTCCAGGATCGCTTGCACTTGCTCTAAAAATTCTGCAGATCGGACAGTGTCAGAACGTTGTTCATGCTTTTTGCGTTTTGAAACCGATTCTGCATCGCCTCCTGATGCTTTCAATTCACGGCGAACCTTATGCACGGATGAACGGGTGCAATCAAGAAAATTAGAGATCTTTAAATCTGTATGGTTCGCACATATCGCGACGATGGCAGCATGTCTCTTCATTTCTTGAGTGATGTTGTAGTCCGCTATTTCTTATCTGAAAAGGAAAAAAAAAATCGCGAAGCTATAGTCACATATATGTATGTCCTCAAATACCGTACGCACCCTGTACTTTAAAGGCAAATTCTAAGCACGCAGCAATTTTCTCACTCGGATTAGTGCGTTTTTTTTTATAGTGGGGGATGAAAGAGTCCACATTTCGAATGAGTGTGAACATGTCACACCCGAAAAATTGTTGGCAGTCAGTGCTCAAAACCGTATTTCGGTCATTTTGCAACTGCTGTGGCTGCTGCATTGGTTGATGTTTGGGTTGCCGTATAGGCTTAGATGCAGGCTGCTTCCTTGCACCTTGCAAAAGGTTGGAGTCCGACCCCTTCTCGTACTGTATTCTTTTTAGAGGCGATGATGAAACCCCACCTTTCCTCTTTTTTTCTTCTGGAGATTCTTCCTCCTCATTTCAACTTCTTTTGCTTTAGGCCAACCACTGATACTCGCAGGCTGTCCCTTAGTGTTGCAGTTCACACAGCAGATCTCTTCTTTTTTCTTGTCCTTCGAGATTGGACATTCAATGGACTTATGCTGCTTGTCGCATTTTACGCATCTAACTTCAAGTTCGCAGTTAGAAGCGACGTGGCCAAATCGTTGGCTATTGAAGCCACTGAGAAGCGCAATTTTTCTGATACAATAGGAACTTTATGTCCATCGCTTTCTTCACTTCAAAGTCTGTTTTGAACTGGACTAAGAAAGAGTAAAGCGTCCTTTTTTCCCTCCTAGAGGTTATGGTCGAGAACCTTTATGCTGATAGGATATCTTCTCCGAGATGTTCCTTCAGCTCAGCCACAACATCGATCTCATCGTATCAACAGTGCACGCCTTTGAGGAGAGTCAATTTTGGCACACTTCAGAAAATTAAACAGGCAGGTATGATCTTCAGCCGTTTTAGGTCGGAGCGAAGTTCGTGAGGAGCTGTTCGGCGTCACGTTAAACTCTGGCTCCTTTGCAGAATTTCATTGCATGCCCTTTTAACGCTAGCCCTGAAAGTCTTCAGGTGCCTATAGCACACTATAGGTGGCACCCTCTCTTTTTTGGTAGCAGCCACACTCGGCTGCTGGGGCTTCGATTTGCCTTTGCTATCCTCAAGGTTTGGCCTTTAACCCGGCTTAGGTATCGTCCCCGAAAAACTGGCGGAAGCTACTTTTGCTACCTATTTGAGCTGGGTAAAGTCCCGCGCGCTCACTTCAAGGGTCTTAGATACCTTTGAAGTAGGCTCCTGAGTTGGAGACCCTATTGGCTTCTTTCTTGCTTCCTTTTCTGGTTTTACGATAGCCTCCTTGTCACCAGTGTCCGTAGAAGTCCCTCCCTCTTCCATCTCCATGTCACTGAAAACCTCTGGCACTTGCAGTTGCATCTTGCAACTAGCAAGCATGTGCAAAATACGCAGTTATTACGGATACCTACAGAAAGATGCGCCGTAAACGAAAAAGCGTAACTTATGCAGTATTCGTATCGGCGTCTATAGCTGTTTCACTCACACTAGTCGAAATTATATGTCAATCCGTCTCACTCTTGGATGAAAGGAGCGTCACTATATCGTTCACACTTCAGCAAAATTGGCATGAAATTCGGTTTCATTAAAAAAAACTTTTGTTTTTCAATTACAATACGCCATCTTTTAAATTCACTTGTCAAAATAGCGTAGTATATTTTCATCAACTATCTCTAAGCAAAGGCCCGAGAGGGGCTGTAGTGCTAAAAAGAAGAAGAAGATTTTTTTTACAGTTGAGTGATGCAATTATTTTAAATCCAATGTTGGACAGAAATCTAAAATTTTATTTAGGAATCAAGTTTTAATTTTAAATTGGAATTTACAGAAGGGTTGTTCATGGTGTTACATTACAGATAAAATTTTAATAAAATTAATATTCGTAGGAGTTAGTCTGTTATAGTCTATGTGGTCTAGTGGTTAGAGCATAAACGCATAAGCCGAAGGTCCCTGGTTCAAATCACGTTTGGAGCAAACGTGAGGTTCAGGAGATTTTTCGGACAGACTACGAGTGTTCGCTCAGTGGTGATATGTACTGATTTAATCAGATCATACCATAGCTCAGCAAGCACACGGGAGCATGGTACTGATCAAACCAACTTCCGAAAAAATCAATACGGTCATGAAAATGAGATACTCTAACTATCTAAGCGAAGGCCCGAGAGGGGCTGTAGTGTTACAAAGAAGAAGGAGTTAAAAGATCATCACAGGGGTCACTTTTTCAGGCTACTTGGCCTACTCATCCGTTACCGGCTTGACGTTGATTTCTGGGAGACCCAGTATATTAAATAATTTGCAAAACTTGGCAGCAGTGTTGGGTGAATTGCACGAAGAGAAGGTGGACTGCGCATCTCATCCCGGATGTGAGACCTTGGCTAAATCGAAAGCATGGTGAGACTGTCTTATATTTGATCCAGCTTTTGAGCGGGCATGGGTGTATTCAGTCTTACCTGCACAAGATGGGTACCCAGATTGTCGGTTTTGTCCAGGAGAGGAGGACGATGCTTGCCACACATTTTTTGCTTGCGAAAAAATGGGACAGGCTGTGACTGGACCTCTACAGGAAGACAAGGGAGCTCCCCTCGGATAGTATAGTCGCGGTGATGCTTTAACTGGTTGACAAATGGAACCAGGTGGCACATTATGCTCGGACAGTCCTCAAAGATGAAAGGGACTCACAGCAGCCGGGGACGTTGGGGTTGGGGGGTCGCTTGTCTGGCAATTCCTCTTCCCTCCGCTCCCGCCTGGCGCCTCTCGGCGTAACAAAACGGATATCTGGCCCGAAGTAATATGTCAAACGGTTCCAGGCTAGGTTCTCGGGTTGACAGAGGAGATGTTTAGTGGGTAGTCCAGTCCCTTGCGAGAATGGGAGTCCCACACTCAGTGCGTAAATCTCATTCACCTTCCAACCACAAAAAAATATCCTAACGTGAACCAATTTATTACAACAATAAGATGCATGAAAGAATTGTGAACACTCCTTTATGAGGGTCGGGCACGAATTTCATTTCCCTGGTTTCTTAAAAGTTTGATGTTATCCAGCCTGATGTAAAAAAAATCGTATATTATCTTGTCACTTGTGCGTAGAATTTTTCGTTTCCTATTGTCGATTGAGGAAATGCTAATTCCCTTCCTTCAGTATCGCGAAAACTAAAGACTTTTCGCACAAATGCCCAAATCTAATACGTTTTTTTAAAACCAAGCCCAAACTTACTTGGCATATGGAATTTCTGCGGAAGGTATTTGTTAATGACCCATCAAATCACTCTTTACTTTAAATACGAAAAGTTCTCGATTTTAATAAATACTTCGAATTATATTTATTAATATTTTGAAAATCTAATTTTTTAATACAATACTTAAATTTCGCTAGCACCAACGATAAAAGTTGTTTTTCATTTCAGGCATTAAACAAACTGCACCACAATGGCGGACGAGTATGATCAAAAACTTCGTGATATGCAAAAATATGTTCCATTTTTGGAAAATCTCATTCAAAATTTAAAGAAGAGCAACAAACATGATGAAAAACGTGAAGCTCAGCTTAATAAAATGCAAATGTTTTATGAGCTGTTAACAAATAAAAATAAAAAGTAAGTTTTTATTGGGAAAATGAAGTAGCATCTACTGGTACTTACTTTTGTCTTGTGCCTCTTTTCTCTTATTAAGACTAAAACTAGAAACATTGGAAAGATGTGAACAAGTTCTGGTTAAGCTTTATCAGAAAGCCGAAAAGGTAAGTTAATTTCATTATCTATTGTAAATGAACCAGATTAAGAAATTTATACTGTTCTTCCTTCACATTTAGATTAAAAGTGAGCTGCCAACAGCCATTGATTCAAGTCCAGCAAAATTACAAATAACTCCTGTGATATCAACACCTGAAAAAATAAATGAACATAATTACGTTCCTCAAAAATCTACACAAAACACGTCATTGCTGTTAAGTCCTATTCCTGCTGTTACTCCTTTTGTAGGTGCAACCCCTGCAGTTATTCCTGCTGTATGTACAACCCCTGCAGTTATTCCTGTTGTATGTGCAACCCCTGCAGTTATTCCTGTTGTAAGTGCAACCCCTGCACTTATTCCTGTTGTAAGTGCAACCCCTGCAGTTACTCCTGTTGCAAGTTGTTCAGTTGCCAACTTATCCCTAAACTCTCCGGATTTGTCAGAGAAAAATCAAATTTTAGTGAATGAATTGCCCGTACAACCCGAAACTGCTCAAGAAAGTGCATCACCTGTTGAAAATACTGAAAAACCAGGTGAGAATGGAGTCGAAAAGGAGCCTGCAACTGATAACTCGCTGCAAAATAACGATGTTGCTAATGAGGAGGAGAACGATGATGCAGCTAACTATACGAATCAAAATATTCACATGGAAGACTCTGAAGCTTCTGAAAATAAACAAGCAACAGTCGAAGTTGAACCCGTTGAAGAACTAGTAGAAACCAATATTTCCTCACCTGCTTCAAGTAAAGAAACCGTTGCGTCTACTACAGACAATGTTGATTCGAT
Organism: Odontomyia ornata; assembly: GCA_963969285.1. NCBI lineage: Eukaryota > Metazoa > Arthropoda > Insecta > Diptera > Stratiomyidae > Odontomyia > Odontomyia ornata. The sequence goes on from OZ017740.1 coordinate 39,791,799, forward strand.
TTCACTTGACACTAACGAGCAGACAGACATTCCTCCAAATGTAACTGATGACTGGAAATCGGCCAAACGGAAAATTGATGATAATCCTGATCAGGATGTTGACGTTCCCATAACTGACACTGCAACTTTAGCAAATACATCTGAGACACAAGAAGATCAAACTGTTCCGATGGATATTGAAGAAGAAGAAGTGAATGAGCCAGTTGAACACGAATCGGCTTGTTCATCAATGGAAATAGAAGAAGATAATAATCAGAGTCAAATTGCAGAAGAGGTACAAAATGCTCCTCAGCAAATTCTTGAAGATTCACGGCGGAAAAGTGTTGATACTGAAGGCAGCGTTTTACGGCCAGAACAAACGGTCACGTCTACGATGAAAAACGACCCAGAAGAATGCTCAGTGACAAGCACAACTGCAACAGATCCAAGACGAGAGAAAGCCACCGAGGATGAATCAGACGAGCAGAATTCTCTGCAAGACACTGTTACTGATAGTTCAAGTAATAACGAAGGAACTGCTAAAAATTGGATTCCCGGTGCTTTACTGAATCTTCTCAATCCGAATACAATTGACAAAAGTACAGTATTGAATATGCTAGAAAAAGTAGTGGAAGGTGAAAAATTCCAGCAAATCAAGGCGATTTTAGCAGCGGAGGAAGAAAGTAAGAAATCTGCTGAAACCGAGAAAAAAGTTAAAGATGAAGCTGAAGAAAAGCAGATTATAATAGCAAAAGCTGATGATGTAAAACAAGAAAAATTCGAACATAGTGACGAAGTGGATAACGCAACGCTGCCAGTAGATGATAAGAAATTGATTGACACGAAATCGCATAGCAGGGTTCGTAGAACTGAACTAGATCGCTTAAATGAGGACGTCAAATTTATCCTGGATACAGATGTGGAAAAAATTGGATCTCAGACCAAGCGAGCGTGTACAGAAAATAAAACACCAAACTATTGTGAAATTGGACCAGAGGCACCATTAAAAGCTCCACCGACGGAACCAGTCGAGACTGCTGCAACTCCACCACCAAAAAAGAAAAAGAAGAAAAAGTATGAAGTGTTCTCGTATCGCACGCGTAGAAGATCGAAACGAAAAAAACCAACAGTTCCAGCTATTGCTGCTTTGGCTGAGACTGAGAGCGGAGCTGATGGCACTGAATCGTCGCTTGGAGGGGGCGACATCGGCGAAGTGGGAGATGAAACTCTTTTAGAAGAAGCTCCAGAACCGATTGAAGAAGCTGCTCCTGCGGTTGAGGAATTTGATGAAAAGGATACCTATCAACCTCCAGCTCAAGTCAGGGTATCAAGAGATGAGATGACAGAGGAAGAAAAAGCTTTCAAAAACATTCATCCTGAAATGCATTCCCTTAGCAAGTATATTTCAACTTGTGCTGTTTGTAAGTTTTCTGGAAGATACGTAACGACGCATTATATGAACTCACATCGCATGTCTGAAATGGTCGTGTCTCGCTTGCCGCCCAAAGCGCAAGAGCGACTAATAAAAGGCCAAGGCGTGGATAGTGTGTTCACAGGAAAGGATCCATTTCAAAATCGCGTTTATCAGTACACCTGTCCGTTCTGCAACGTGAAAAAGAATTATGCTCGAAAAATTTGGTCGCAACACTTCGGCTCGCACACTGGTGAGTACAAATATAAATGTTCCGGCTGTGGGTATATGTCAGTTAATGTGCGAGGGCATATTATGAAGTACTGTCCAGGTTCAAAGCCGATTATGCTTGAGAATTTAGATCGGGGTCAAGATATTGTAGGTCACATTTGCAAGCTATGCAACTATATTCAAATGAATCGGGAACACGTAGTGACTCACATTGAAAATCAACATGAAATCACAGAGGGAAGCAGTGAGCTGATAACGGAAATAACACTATTTCGATCTGATTTGACCAATCTTAGTTCTTACCATGGCAAAAAACTGAAAGTAGTTGAAACGGTTGTCAAAGCTCCGCCACCGGCTCCGAAACAAAACCAACCTGCAATTGAACCGCCGAAAGCGAAGCAAGCAGTTGCAGCAGAAGCGCCGGCCAGTTCTGAAGGTGATGAGGAAGGGGAGGAGGAAGAAGAAGAAGCAGCGGGAGGAACTGAAAATGAAACCTTAGGAAGCCTCCGCCCTAGAGGGAAATTATTTATTCCCAAACCACCTGAAGGAGAGAAATTGAAAAATATTTACCCTTATATTCACTCGCAGAGTGCGTATGTGACAAGGTGTGTGCTTTGTAACTATGCCGGTAAATTCATCACGAAACATTACGTGAAGGAGCACCCAGATGATGAAGTTTTTGTAGCTCGTATACCACCCGACCGGCAAACCCGCATACTAAACAACCAGCAATTGACCAAGCTGGGACCTGTGACAGTTGTCAAATACAAGAACTACTATCGCCACTCGGCTTGTCCCTTCTGCCCGGTTGAAAAGTCGAGTCAGCGCTTCGATTGGGTTATGCATTTCGCTATTCACACTGGCGAGTATAAATTCCGTTGTACGCAATGCAATCATTACGGTAACGCTCGAAACGAATTCGCACGTCATTTTAAAAATGGTTGTCCAAACGGGAAACTCGTCCGTTTATGGTCCTGCTACAAGTACAACGAGGAAGACCCGGTGATAGGATTCTTTTGTAAGCTATGCAACTATATTCAGATGAGCCGGAAAAATGTTGAAAATCATTTAAAAACAGAACACGATAGTGCTGCTCTCAACGCGATCCAACAGATCACATTGTTTTCTGGAAATCCCCGATACAAAGGCCGGCGGTCTGTGAAAGGTGGTAAAAAGGGAAAGAGAGCCAAAAGAAAAATTAAGCATGTGTCAGAAACTGGTATCATGACTTTGCCTGATTTCTTATGTGAGGGTGTTGTTGATGAAGAGTTTATGGCTGAGGAAGAATCAATGATGGACGAAGCGCAACTGCGAGAAAGAGAAAAGAGAAAGACAGCGGAAGATGATGAGTTAGTGTTACCAATGCATCAAATTAGTGCTGACTTCAGTGACACTAGTTTCGAACATTTATTCCAAATGGAAATGAACGAGAGTGGAGTACAACCGGCCGTGCCTGCTATTGAAAGTGCACCGCCGCCCCTGCCCCAACTTCCCCAAGCCGAGAAATCAGACAAGGTTGGTGACGAACAAGAACTCGTACGTCCTGATGAAGATCCGCCACAAAATATTCATCCAGAAATGCACGCAATGAGCCAATATGCATCAAAATGCTTGCTGTGTGACTTCGGTGGAAAGTATATCGCCAAACATTATATTGAAGAGCACACTAATTTCGAAGTTTTTGCATCGCGCTTACCGCCTGAAGCGCAACGAAGTCTTTTATCTGGTGAAGGATCGCAGCCTATCAAATGCGTTATCCGTTCCCGAAAGATGAACTACTACTTCTCATGTCCGTTTTGTAAACTGGAACGCGATTGCACACGTCACAATTGGGTGGCGCACTTCGCAATCCACACCGGTGAGTACAAGTACCAATGCTCGCAGTGCTCCCATCGTGGCAACGCAACACGTGATTTCAAAAGACATTTCAAAGGTAATTGCCGGTTTGCAAAGCAAGTGAGACAATGGCCAGACTTGGTTTCTAAGGAGGAGCCAATCATGGCTCATTACTGTAATCTCTGCAACTATATACAGTTGGATCGTGGACGTGTCGTAGATCATTTGAGAACCCAACATAAGTGCTACGAACAACTCATCAGCAAAATCATGCTTTTGTTCATTGACCCGAAAACTCAAATGGAGACGGCTGTCAATGGTACAGGGTTCCCCGCGATAACAGCCGCCGCAGCAGTCAAACGAAAATTCTTCAAGCGGCGACTCGGCAAACATCGGAAGAAGCGAGCAATTTCAAAGATGTGGTCGGTCAGTAGCCAGAAAAGGGCTTGGCTACAGCGCCGAAATCAGCAAAGTGATGACGAAGAAGAGGAAGAAGCGGATGAAGAAGAACAGGAGCCTGCTGGCGCTGATGGTAGTGATGCTGATTTCGACGACGCCGAAGAGGAGCATGTTGCCGAAGGTGGTGACGGTGACAAAGATACCGAAGACGTAATAGAAATTGAGGATTCAGATGAAGAACCTCCACCTGCTAAAGACTCTTCATCTACCTTGAATAGTTACGAAAAGATCAAACGATTTATCGAACAAACTGAGTTGAAAGCAAAGGGGGCAATAACACTAACAAAACAAACACCTATAATAAAGCAAGAAAAACCGAGTGCACCACAGCCACGACCACCTCCTCCTCTCCAACCGTCTCTTCCTCTCGAACCTCCAACTAAAGATCGACCTTTATCAAATATTCATCCTGAAATGCATTCTCAAAGTACATATTCGAAAAAATGTATCCTTTGTCCATTTGTTGGGCGACATCTAATAAACCACTACATCAGCTTTCATCCTCGCTTCGAAGTTCCAATATCGAGACTACCACCGAAATCTCAACAGCTTCTTTTTGCAAACAAAGCGAACATGGCGGTTGAAGTTGAAACGAATCCATTCAGTCCCAAATTATTCTCCTACACGTGCTTGTTCTGCGACACTGAATTCACCTTCTCCATCAAATCGTGGGTGGATCACATAGGAACACATACCGGCGAGTACAACTTCAAATGCTCACAGTGTTCACGCATGATCAATACGAAAAATGATATCCTCGAACATATAAAACAGTACTGCAAAAAAGGAAAGGCTTTGGCGCGACAGTTTCCAGTCACTGAAAAGCAGCAACTACTCGCCCACATTTGCAAACTTTGCAACTTTATTCAAATGAATCGCGGAAACATAGTACAACATTTACGAGTACAACACAAAGTTCAATCTACGACTGAACAAATCACGCAAATTATGTTGTTGCAATTTGCAAAGAATCCAGCACCAAAAATAGACCCGAAACCCATCATTCCTAAAAAAGATGACCGTATCAAAGTGGAAAACACGAAGTACGACACAAGATACACAACAAAAGAGTTCGTTAAAGTTGAGCAATCGGATGCAATCTACGAAATTCTGGTTCCCGAGACTGAGTTGAGCGTTCCATCGGATGCTGCAACTACTAGTGCTACAATCAAAACAGAACGTAACGCCGAAAGTGAGCCCGGATACCTCATGAGGACAAGAAATTTAACAAGGCAATCTATGCCGGGCGGGTCAGGAGAACAAACTACGAACCCACGCCCGACTGTATCAGCAATTACATTGCGTCGTTCAGTCCCGGCAACAGCACAGCCATCATCTAGTCAACAATCGGCTACACCGGTACCAACCGTCGGCATCGAAGCGATTAAACGTGTTAGTCATTTGGGGTACAGTTACACACGTGCTGGGGTTACTAAATATCATTGTTGTGTCCGAGACTGTACCTTTTCCCCTACAACTGTTCCGATCTCCCTTGCAACACACATCATGGACGACCATCCCACGCTACTATGGGAAGGATATTGCCGCGAATGCCAAGGACACGTTGCTACAGGGAAAAACATGAAACTTACCAAGGAAATCCAACATTTATTCGAACACACTCGAAAAAGACCTGCAGAGTTGCCTGATTCGAAAGAAGGTCTATTGGTGCCTGGACCTCCCCCTAAACTGCAACGCCGAACCGACTTAGGGCCACAACGTCCAGGAATGCCGGGGGTAAAAGGACCTAATGAAGATTCGCCTGACCAGATAATTGCACGATTTGCAAATAACAGAAGTATAACAATAACACGGGAGGTGAAAGCGAATGAAGCTGGTACAGCAATATTACCACCGTTGACTCCTATCCCAACTCAAAATTCTGCGGTTGCCAACAAGCAACAACAAGTTCTCAAGGAAGTTAAAAGAACAGCCCTTAAACCGTGGACCGTTTCAAAAAGTGTCAAAACAGAAAATGTCGTTGAAGCGCTTCTAAGCGATATATCCTTGTTTGCCTTCTTCAAGTGCATGGGCAATGATTGTCAATACACAACCAACGATTCGAATAAAATGGCTGAGCATCTGACATTGCATTCGGAACGTGCTGATAAGAATAAAAAGTCAGACCAGCCAGCGGAGTCGAATGTTTTTTCATGGTTGGAGTGTTGCTATTGCAGTACTTGGGCGGGAACTGTGATGCAGTTAATTGCACACATAACTGCCAAACACAGTCGTGATATTTATCAATGCCCGTATTGTTTCTACCGATCGTGCGAGGAATATAATGTTGGAATTCATATTAAGCATTATCATCGTCAACTGCAAACGTCAATATTGTTCTGTTTTGGACGACGATTATTGAAACCGGGTGGAGACTTGGCCATACATACAGTGAAGAAGATGAAGTGTATCAGTAAGTATATTTTAAAATTTTTAAATTTGTTTAGGATTCGATTTATTTATAAGGATATAATAAGATTTAATCGTTTCTTCGGAGCATATGCATTCAAAAAGTCACACACGTAAAATTAACAGATTTTTGTACAGTGAACTTACAATGAACATTTGCTTTTCTCGCAGAATAAAAACAAATTAATAATCACAGACAGATTTTGTGCATTTCATGGTTTGTTCACTATTTGACCGCCATCAGAACGTGAAATTTCGTACTTTCGCATATGATACTTCTAAAATTTAATCCAAAGAAAGTTGACGAAAAGTTAATTCGGCGTTGATTGGAAAAGATTTATTTTTTAATTGAGGTGTCATGTGAAAGGTCTTCAGAATACCTCTTCAAAACAGGTCGTGAAATTTCTTAGTCAGGTTCGAAGTGTGCAGGAGAGGGGGAAACGTACGTAATTTTTGGTTTGGAAATAAAAATTACAGGGGGTTATAGACTTGATGATCAATTAAAATATTTTATATCAAGACTAAAATTCATATTAATCATTTAGAAGAGGACAAGACAAAATTTCAAATACAAATAAATGCGAATGATTACTTCTAAAGCGCTAGTTTTGTTATAAATATTTGTTGTCGACATTTTTTTTTTTACCACAATAACTCAAATTCCAATTATGATTATAGCTTCGACAATATTTTAAAGCACAGAAACGAAAGACATACAAACTGCAGATATAGATTGAAAATTTGTCTTTGTTGTACTTAGACTATTTTTCGTTCTGAATGGATTCGCTCTCTTGTGCAGTTCGAAATACTATTTAAACTTTCTGAGTAGTCCGCGCAGTGCAATGGTTGGAGTGCCCGCTGCGTAAGCCGAAGGTCCCGGGTTCAAATCCCATTGGTGACAACGAAATTTGATGCGCGTGATTCTTCCGACGGACTATAAACCAGTTCAGTTAACATATGATACGTACTGGTTTAAAATCAGAACGTATCGTAGCTGGGTGGACAGACATACGGTCAAAGCATATACCTTCTATCAAGATAAGAAACTCTAGCTATTTCTATGCGAGGCCCCGAGAGGAGGGGCTGTAGTACTAAAACAAACTTTTCTATTCATTGTGAAAAATTTATAATAATACGTTAAATTCATTCGACGGGACAATATTCGTTTCTTACGTACAATTTCCAACTCGTCAAAAAATGTTTTAACTTTCCAGATTAATGCTAGGAGCATAAAAATCTCAGTTTTCGGTACACTAGTTTAGCACTGTTATCATGGATTTTTTTCTTTTTGTCTTTCTTGAACTAAACGCAACACAAAAGTATTTTTATTGTAAGTTAAAAATCCACTACCTTCATCTGGAGTGCATTTCAGAGCGTTTAAAGGGAAACAAGTTGAGTAGGCAGGAGAGTGCTCCTACCAAAATGGCTTTGTAACATCCTAGGGTTCGAAAAAAAAAATTTCTAAGAGCATCAATCGATCCAAAAGATGCTGAGTTTCTTTCCTAAACATTTAACAACCGCCACTTTGTTCGATCTTAAAAATTTTTTTTTTCATGCTTGGCCAATTGAACATATTCAATCAAACGCTATTCCTTTTCATGAACATCCGAAGAAAACAAGAGTGCCTACGTCGATTTGAAATATGTTGCCTGGAGGTTGGCTGGAAGGGTGTCGCCGAGAAGGTAATGATTAAGAACGGCTGACAAGTAATGTCAGCTTGCTGTTGACGCAACAGCTTATTCCACACAAGGAGATCCCAGCAACACACTTTAATATATGCTAACTCCCCAGCTTGAAGGCGCCTCACGGCGTAACAAAACGAGACCTGGCCCGAAGTAATGTTTCAAACGGTTCCAGGCTGGGTTCTCAGGTCGACAGGGGAGGTGTTTAGTGGGTATTCCAGTCGCGCATGGAAGTCCCACACTCTGTGCATAAATGGCATTCACCTCCCTCCCACAAAAAAAATATATGCTCAATCACTGCTGGACCTTATGGCGAAAGTCTCCAAGTTATATCTGCCCTTTCACCCACTAAGCCCACTAAACAAATAACAAATCTCACGTGTCGCCCATCAGACGAGCAGACAATCCAATTGCCATGTCTTGGACCCGAACTTGTGTCATTCTTCACACTGGATTCTTCGCAGCCACTTACGGGCCAAATTTTAGCTGGAAATGTGGATTTTGCCAACCCGTTCTCATTCGGTTGCGCTCAAATAACAGCCCTCATTCGTATTCACGCACCACTACTTGACGGCATCATCCCATCTCTCCGTCACCGCTAGTTCTGTTAGTAGCGTTGCCAACATGAAATTCATGCCTAATTTTAACAGTCGAGTTAAACCTACTACACTTAGCCTTTGCCTACCCTTCTTCAAAAAATAAACTAATATGTAGAGTTTTATTCACATTGAAAATGCTCCTTTACGCCCATATCTGCGTGACGGGTATGCTTCCGTGAGGGTGTGCCACCCAAATATGAGTGAAATTCTTGTTCAAGTTAATAGAATTTTTATTTGGACTTTCGAAAAGAATTTAATGAAATAAGCATTGAATTATAAATATAGATCAACAACGCAAACTACTTTTGAATTAATTATGCTTAGGATAACATATTAGACTATAATATGTCGCATGGTGTTGTTACACCCGCGGAAGTCACCGCAGTTGCAGACATTATGTTTCAGCAGAGGGGTGAGTAACCCGGGGTGGCGTACTGAGTCTGGCTAGCGCTCAGTCGTGTCGTGGGTCTTCCCGGACACGCTCTGCTCGTGCTGAGCCACCTTCTGTTGATTTCCCATTCATTGTATTAGCAACTTCAACTATTCTACTTTCTTGATGGGCATGGGAATGAAATTTGTTAGTAGGGAAACGTGAATGAATTTTTGTTAGTATGAAAAATAAAATTTGTTAGTGGGAGCTAATGAATAAAATTAGTTAATATGATATTTTTTGGAATTGAAAATAAGGGAAAAGGGTAGGATTGGGATGATGGGGGAATAAAAATTGTAGGGAAATTGTTAAACGTTAATGAAACTAAATAAATTTACCAAGGAAAAGAGCATTGCCCAAAAGAAGGTGGAGGAATGAGAGAATTCCGGTACGCCGGAATCCGCAACAATCCTGGGGACGACCCAGACGCTAAGTATCTCATTCAGCCGAGCAACAAAGGAATATCGGCAGGGGTAATTGAAAAAAAAACAAATAAGTAGACATTCACTGGACTTCACACCATGGAAATATTCTGTCTGGTTTCTGATAAAGTGATGGGCGAGCCCCAGTATCCGTCACTTAATTCGCTCCTCCCAACAGACAATGCTCCATCCGAATTATTGTGCACATCATTCAGCAGTACCATTTCATCAGTATAATGAGTATCGACCGTGTAATGAGCAGTACCCGAATAATGACGTTTAGAAATCGGGATGCTTTTGCTCAGCTTCACTTCGTTCGATGGCAGATAGGTGGTGGTCAACAACTTCGGATGAGTCATCAGCCTCAAGAGAAGAACAACTCAAGGGGACTGGAGTGGACATAAAAGATTCTGCAGACAGGGGCAATAAAACTGGCGCGATGTTAAAAACGTCCCAAAAATCAATCCCGAGATAAATAGAATACGTTAATGCCGGAACAATCAAAAATCGAATCAAACGAGTGCGATTATTGAATTGAACCAAGGCAGTAACGTATCCTAACACATCAGCCTTATGACCTGAAGCCGTCTTGACATTGGCGTGCATCGAATGAAGATACAAACCAAGGTCACGGACGAGGTCAAGGGCTCCCGCTCCCGGGATGCTAACGCTTGCACCACCGTCGAACAGACCTTTCAATTTGCGTCCCTTAATGCTGGTTTCAGCATAAGGCCGCTTGTCTTCGTGCGATGCCACGATTGACTCAACGCACGCTCGCTTGAGAAACCGTCGCGTGACAAAATATTTCCATGATCTGTAGAATCGCGACTTTGATCCTCGCCGCTTGCGGTTAAGCTTGCAGTCAGATTCAAAGTCACAAGCCATGTATAGGGAATCGCTTTAGTGAAGTTGGACCTCAGGCAGCGAAGTTTGTGTGGAAACAACTACAGAACTCGGTGACTGAATTCAAATTTTCCGAGAAAACGATTGCAAGGAGGTAGCGGGAGGTGGTACAGACTGAATCCCAACATCTGCTTCGGTAAGGAGGGCACCGGACCGGTGACATGAATCATAACCAGCCGAAAATTCATCATGCAGTTGCACGGAATTGACTCCACATGGCTGAATTGGATATCGAAGTTTATCCATTTCCAGCCGTTGCCATGTGGCTTCAATTCGGCGACACCTTCTGACGAGATCTCGGGTGGTTGAGAAATCATGTCCAGCCAGATGCTTCTGCAGTCGGAGATTCATGTTCTTAAAACTAGGTCTCTCAGATCCGTGTCCCTCATCGGGGTCCTGAGTTGGAGAGCCATCGCTTCAATGGATTCAAAGAACTCGATGATCTCTGTTTGCGGGCGAACATATTTTCCTAAATATGAGCGTCATCAAGCCGAGATCCGCATCGCTCAATGAGTTCACATTTCAGCTGATTCCAACTCAAGCCTCCATAAAGTTCACGCATCTGCCAGTACCAGCTTATGGTGGTATCCTGCAGGAGAATATGTAGGCCCGACACCAATTCACGCTCCGAAATATCGTTTGAGCCAGGGTGCTAACTCGGACACAAACTGGCGAGCATCCATTTTACCTGAGCCTCCATCAAACTTGGAGCCCCATTTATGCATGGGGATAAAAGTTTCATCAGACTCATGTGTCTGGCCATTATCTGGCAAATCCTGAGAATAACGTGGTGAAGAGCGAGTGAAGTTATTATGCTCGTATTGCGTGCGAGGAAACATGGTAAAAATTAAAAACAATAAAAATCCGTAGACGATCTAAATAATTTAAAAAATATTAAAATCAATGCACAGACGGACAGCATAGACAATTTGAATAAAATAAATGAATTAATAAATAACAGACGGATGTTTGTTTATCCGACCCTAATTAACCCCAATAATCTATAACTAAGCTAAACCTTAATTCAATGAGTTTAAAGTCAATCCAAATCTAATACTATCTATATAACAATCAATAATAAAATTTAAACTTTGAATGAGATGGCGAAATAAAAGAAAATATATGATAACAAGTAAGTGGAATGACTGCACGCGAGCTATTCATAAATTGAATTATTAAAGCTGATTTTGCTATCATTTCTCAAAATGATCCCCCTAGGAGGAAAAGGAAAGAAAGTTAAAGTTTGCTCACAACATAGGCAGACAAACCCCTGGCATAGCTATGGAACTTGAAGGCGGACTCGGCTCAAATTGTCACCACAAAGGGCCGACTACGAGACCATTATGAAACACTACGGACTTCTTAATGGCTCGGACAAGAGCCGCACAAATCCCAAAGCTAAAACCAGAAAGTTGATGAAAGGGCCGAAAGCGTTGGCTAATTCAAAGTGTTGGATCCAAGTCCAACTATCCCGTGCAGGGAGATATAACCAACGACTCAAAATTCGGTGAACCCCAACTAACATTCACACTGTCACAGCAAACTGCTATCATAGCCGGTGAAGACGATCAAACACACATTTCAGCACGGTGGGCGCCACTGCAACTGCGGCGAACCCCGGGATCCAAAATCGATCATTAACTAATCAAAAAAAACCGAAACTATTACTATTTAACAATTATCTATCTTATCATTTCCCGCTAAAACCATTCAAACTAAATCATAAAAATTTCTACTAAAAAAAAAAACTCAGACCACTATTCAAGTCAGGCACTCCAGGTACTCAGCCCAACAAATCCAACAAATTAAAACTTTAAATTGAGAAAAATAAAATATAACACAATGAAAATCAACAACAACCTAGTTTGGGCGCGATCTGTTCACCCGCGGAAGTCACCGCAGTTGCAGACATTATATTTCAGCAGAGGCGTGAGTAACCCGGGGTGGCATACTGAGGCCAGCTAATGCTCAGTCGTGTCGTGGGTCTTTCGGGACACCCTCTGCTCGTGCTGAGCCACCTTCTGTTGATTTCCCATTCATTTTATTAGCAACTTCAACTATTCTGATTTCTTGATGGGCATGGGAATGAAATTTGTTAGTAGGGAAACGGGGTTGAATTTTTATTAGTATGAAAAATAATGCGGGACAATGCAATTCGTTGGTAATTTGCATTACAATGATCCGACCGCAATGAACCCTACTTCGCTACCGAGAAACACCGTTGAAAAGTGGACAATCACCGGCCGAAATGTATTTGCATCAACCCATCAGAAACCAATTGGACGCCCTGAAACCGATCATTTTCAAAAAAAAACGTCAATTCCGGAAAGGGCAACTCGAAAACAGCGTGGGAGAAGGAGTCCAGGCACGGTACTAAAGCAACAACAAAAATCTGTGGAAATAAGGGACCATTATCGCCAAATTCGGTCAACTATCTTATCAGGTCAGACGAACAACCGGCCCCAGTTGAAATCCATGAGCCAATGGATTTTGAAGGGGAACAACATCGAGAGATCCAACTAGATCCCTACGGCCATCCGACAGGCAACGTCGGCTACCAGTAAATCTTCAACGAGACTTCATCCTGTGACTTCAAGACTAGATTTACGAGATTTTAACATTTGTTTCTCAAATTAGCGCGGAGACTGTAATATCTCAATCAAACTGTATCGGTATTAAGTTTTCCGCGCTATTTTGAATGACAGCTAATGGTTTCTATTCTATATATTTATGTTTTTCGAATTGACAATACAATTTTTATCAAGTTGCGTTCCATAAAATCAAGGCTTTTAATAACTTCACCCTTCAAAAATAATAATTGAGACACAGCATAATATTTTCCACTTAACAGAAAAAAACGTCAAGATCCGAATAAAGATTTGCGTCACCCAAAGTCATTTTTTGTTTATTTGGTAGAAAAGTTATTCAAAAACAAAATTGCATGACTAATTTTGCGCCACCTTGTATATTCCCAGAACTTTTCAAGCACCTGCTCAACTGAGAATATTTGTTCAATTGTAGACCGTCTACTTCGAAAACCTCCCTGATACTCTCCTATTATAAAGCCGTACTATGGGCTTTAATTTTCTTTCAATTTTGGCGAGCGCTTTATATAACCTATACAGTAAGGTGATGCCTCTGATTTTCACACCTTAATTTGTCTCCCTTTTTGTGTACAGGACATATACTGCTTCGCCAGTCTTCTGGTAACTGCTCCTCTGACCATTTTCGTTGAAGAAGGTTCCTGAGATAAGGGACCCCCATCTTAGTGTTGATCGTTAGTCATTACTTTCTTCGGGACACTTTTTTGGCTTGTCGTCTGAGGGTGTTTTATAGTTCTGCTTTGGCCCAAGTTGGTCGCTGGATGGTTTCCTTGTACGCCTAGTTCCTTTCTTCAACCGATTCCTTGCATTCTTCGTCATACCAGTCGTTCCTACTTTTGTTTGTTCGAAACCCCAAGACCTCTTCGCAAGTGGTGCCGCGTGTCGAAAATGATTGTGGCCGCTCAATTTTGCATGGGAACATAGTCGAGTTGGTTAAATGTGCGACAGTCTGGGGATGCCCACATTCTCTTGTAGATGTCTCCGTGCGGGAAGTGTGTGGAGCTTACTGTGAAGCCTCTGCTAGTAGCGAAGTCTGTCAAGAGTTGTCCGTTGTTGCTGATCTTAGCATGAAATCTGTGTACCAATTTTAATGTCGTTTGACGGCAATGCATCGACAGTGGGTTCCAGAGTGTTGTAAAATACATACTTGATTGTTTCCCCCTTGTCTTCTGTGGACGTGTGACAGTTGACTAGCCAGATATTAAAGAATTTGTTTTTAATACGAATCGCACCGATCCTTTCATTAATGTGCTTGAAGTCGGTGATAATTTGTTTAAATGTGCTGTCCAAAATGAAAGCCACTTCAAACTCACGGCTTCCTTGTGATTTTCCGCTTTTAAACACGGTGTGCGTTCGCATGTCAAATGTGTCTTCAACGTGCCATCTGGTCTCTTGCACTGCGAGGATATTGATTCTATATTTCTTTATTTCATCCAGAAGTTGTCGCAGTGGACCTGGTCTGTTCAATGACATAACATGTACGTTCCAAAAGAATAGTCCTTTTGTTTCAATAGTCGTTGTCATTTATCCAATCCGATCCGAGGCTGTTGTCCTGGTTCCACGACAAGCAAATACTAAGTGGCTCTATGACAAGTAAGTACTAAGTGAAGCGTTGACAGCGCGTCGACTTAGTCGATTTTCGATCCGCAAGCGCGATTTTATTTTCCATATATCCGTCGACCAGCCGGTTAGGGCAACCTCTATCCGCCACATGAGAACGCGTCCGATGGTGGATGAAAAGCCCTACACGGATATCCTCCTTTCGGGGACTTATAAATATAATAGAAGCCATTTCTACGATTTCTGACTGGTAGTGTCGGTGGTTCGACTGCTTAGCCAGATCTTTAGCTCAGTAATTTGCTGTGTGGATTGATTAATCACGAATCCCATTATTTTCGCCGAATTTATTAGATTTCTTTTTCCAAGTTTTATTATATTTCCTACCCAACATGCCAATCTTCTTGTCGCAAATAATAAATTCGCTCCCTTGTGGGGATTTGTAGAAATAGCTTTACGAAGACTTAAAATTCGCCCCCAAGCGTCACAACAAGGTGCCTTAGCATGCAAAGAGACGCAATCAGAAATGGTGAAGCTATAAGATTTATGGTGTCAAGAAGGATTTTTAAACGTTTTAAAAGCGGATAGCAATGAGTGCTTTGTTTCATTCAAAATTACTTACACAAACGCGAACTTTAAGACCTGATCTGGCTTGGGGGAAAGCGAATCATGTATATACAAGTTTGCGTCCCTCCCATTATTATTGAGTGCCAAAAAATTGCGAATAACCACGGATAGGTCTTGTTGCAACCGCGAAAGTCACCGCAGTTGCAGACATTCAGTTTAAGCAGAGGGGTGTGTAGCCCGGGGTGGCATACTGCGGCCGGCTAGCGCTCAGTCGTGTCGTGGGACTTCCGGGACACCCTCTGCTCGTGCAGAGCCACCCTACATATAATAACTCACACAAAGGGAAACGGACGGGAAAGGGGGAGATCATTTTAAGAAATGAAAAATGTTTTTTCGCCTTATTCGGACATGGCCGTTTTATTTAACAAAAATAAGAAAATTTATATAAAAACAATTCGCAAATTTTACAAAAAAAAAGAAATTAATTTAATCACCCAATAGCAAATCCGCCCCTTCAAAATCAAATTTAAAGAAATATAAATTAAACGATGGTTAAATATACAAAATGAATGTACAATACCGTAATTTGAAATAAAGCCAAAAAAAGTAGAGAAAAAGTCAAATCTATACTCATTTACTTTCTTGCAAAACTCCGAGCGCTCGGTGAAAGGCCAAGAAAGCGTGGGGCCACTGTAAACTAAGGTTGAAATCTCTGTAATGTACAAAAAAAATCCAAGGAAGATGGTAAAACGGCCACCTTTGTAACTTCTGCACCGGCTTGTTTAAACCGTAGAACTTCCCACTTTTATTCTCCGGAACTGTATCTTCGTTCCTCTTCACTTTAGAATAAAGCCTTGATATGCACCGTTTTTTCTTTTTTTCTTTTTTCTCACTCCTTTTTAATTCTTTTGTTATTTCATTTATTTCACAACACACTTCGAATTATAATTGTGTCTTTGTTAAAATTATATTCGGGCGCTTAAACTTTCGTTCACTAAAACTTTCTATACTTGTTTCCTGCGTAAAGAAAGAATGAAAATCAATCAGTGACTGTTAAAACAACAATGATTTATTCCTCATTCCTACAAACAATTTATACATATATTTTGCATTGATGCACAATTTCTTTTGATCGCGCGTGTGAAGTAATTAGTGCCATCTCAAGCAAGTCAATGTTCTTCGATTGGACTTTGAGAAATTTGCTTGAGGTGGCAGTAATTTTACAATACGTTGATTGCTATTAATTGGAGCATTTGTATGAACAAGCTAAACAAAGTTCAAATGCTTATTACAGGAAGTTTATTGGACTTGCAATTTGGAACAATACATTATTGTATGAATAAGCTAAACAAAGTTCAAATGCTTATTACAGTGAGTTTATTGGACTTGCAATTAATTTGGTACAATGCAATATTGTATGAATAAGTTAAAAGGCATTAAAATGAAATTGACTACTTTATGAATAAATTCTTCTAAATTTGTATTGTACAACCTTTTAATCTTAATACCTATAGTTACTCTAACATAACCGCCCACTAAGAGCCGTCAGGGTCTTAAAGACGGTGTCGTTGTACCATGTCGTGAATGAGGAAGGTTGTGATGTGCAGTTTATCTCCCTGGTTTTAGTTCTTCTGCATAGATAGATGGTGATGATAATTAGTGCAGCAAGTATTGAACCAGAGATGCTGATGGAAATTGTTGATAGTGTTGTATGTGGCTTAATGGCTTTCCATTGGATTCCATCAATCGCGGTGGCTAGCTCTTCCTGTTCATTTATCAGAGTTGTAAATGATTCTTCTGTATCGATTACCTTTGACACATTTAATAATTTGAAGTCTGCATGTTGTAACGTAATATTTAATTCCGGAACAGTTGGTGCGATGTAGATTGGAAGAGAGCGTCCCTCGTGTGTTTGATCTGCTACAAGGATGAACTCTTTAGCTTGCAGTTGGCAATCTTGAGCGAGTTTGATAGTCCCTGTCCCATTGATTAAAATGTCCTGTCGTAGTCCGCTGCAGATGGTCTGGGCATGAACTGGTTGTGGGGTGAAGAACAACCAGGTGTTGTAGACATCAATTTTTGCAGAACTAATGACGGTGTCCGAAAATAGGTTTGTGGGCAAGTAGGTTGATTGTGGAGGCTGTAGAGTTCTCTGATGATACAATTTGTCTTGGCTTTCATGTCAATTAAAGTTGTACTGGAGAGAAGGTACGTCCCAAGTGCCAGTTCTGATGCAGAGGCTAAATTTGCGCTTGTTGTCTCGAAGTATAGTTGATCTTGGTAGTTTATCCCCATGATTAAATTTGGAATGTTGAACGCTGCAAATAGGGTCGATGTATGTTGAATAGGAATAGCTGTTGGTTTAATTAGATCGAATTTCCGGTTGTCAATGATTGGTAAGTATCCATAAGTTTTGATGCTGTTTTCATCTGAGGTAGTTGTGACTTTTGAAGTTGAAGAGTGCAAAATTGTGAGGTGAGCTAGTAGTAATCCTTGTGTTCCTTGAATAGTTTTTTGCAGTTCTGCTATTTTGATACATTCCAGTATTCCTTGCTTAGTGTTTATGGCCATCAGAATGTGGGTGTACTTTAGGTCTACTTCTGTTATAAAATTGATGGCACGTTGATATGTTCCTAAAAATTGTATATTTAATTGGTTTGAATCCACCATAGAAAACCACTTTTTCGACGCATTTATCTCTTCCAGTGCCTTATTCAATTGATCTGAAAATCGGTTAAGTTGTCGGTTGATTCTGCTAGTTGTGGTATTTAGCCGTTTTGTGACTTGTAGTGCTATTTTTCCTTGATGGTTGAGCAGATTTTTTAGTACTTCTTGGTTCGTTGATAGGTGTTGCACATCCGTAATGGTTTCATCATTGACCCCAAAAACTGCTGTAAGCATTTGTCCAAAGATTCCACGTTTCTTTCGGCTATGCGTGAATCGTATCAGATTGATTTTGTGCTTGGTGTCGTCAATAGTATCCGATATATGGTGGACAAGATCCCAGCAGTGCACTTTCTCGGTGATACGTTTACCCATAGAACACATAGAATATATAATAGAATTTATGCTCCCCATATTCCTCTCATCGGTGGCCAGGTCTGAGAACGGAAGCTCAATGTTGATTCGCAAGGTCCCTCGATTCAGGTTAGCTTTCCCGATACGCTCCATGTACAGGCCACCATCCAGACCTGTAATGGTAGCTTCAGATAATACAGGAGGTAGTAGAACCCCAATAACAAGGAGTGTATTAATCACCAATGCCGAGAGACTTGTAGTAACTTTCCTTTTCTTTGGTGTGTCCGGTGTTTCGTCTGGGAGTCGTTTGATTGCCTGTTTGGATGATTGACTGTCTAAGTTAGCTGGAGTTGAGTATACTTCTGCCGTTTGCTCTATTTCCTTGTTGAATGATAGCTTGCAAATTTTCACTATAGGGCGCTTTTTGATGGTTCCGTTCAAGTTCAGAGACACTGTTCGAACCAGCCCATCTGGACCAGGATGTGTTGCGACAATTCTGGCTAACGGCCATCGCATCGAAGGGATGTTATCGGTTTTCACAAGAACTAGCTCGCCGACTTCCGGGTTTTCCTGTATCTGAAGCCACTTAGACCGTTGCTGTAGACGTTGTAAATATCCTTGTGTCCATCTTCGCCAAAAGGATCGTTTCATCTGTTGGACTAAGTGCCATCTCTTCAGTAACGTGGGGTTGTTTTCCCAAGGGTCGTCCTTGACTTCGAAGAGATGATCACCAGTCAGAAAATGACCTGGAGTCAGTGCAACTATGTCGTTTGGATCATTGCTTATTTGAGTAAGTGGACGAAAGTTCATACACGCTTCGATCTGAGCTAACAAAGTGTTCATTTCTTCAACGTTTAAGATTTGGTGGCCAATAGTCTTGTACAAGTGTCCTTTCATCGTCTTTACGCCGGCTTCCCAGAGACCACCGAAATGTAGGCTGCTAGGAGGGATAAATTTCCATTGAATGTTGTGATTTGCAGCTTCTGAACGACATGCTTGTAGAGAGGCTCTGTACACGGCTTGCAACTGTTTGTTGGCTCCTAGAAAGTTTGAACCACAATCGCTATATATTACTTGGCACTTTCCACGTCTTGCAACGAATCGTTTGATGGCTGCAATACATGCACTTGTCGTTAAATCAGACACGAGTTCCAGGTGAAAGGCCTTGGTTGCCATGCATACAAAGACTGCGATGTATGCTTTTGTGGTCTTGGCACCTCTACCTCCGTTCCATTTTATGGTGACAGGCCCTGCGTAATCAATTCCTGTGTGTAGGAATGGTTTCTCAAATCGCACTCTTGGGGCTGGTAAAATTCCCATCTGTTGGGTCATAGGCCTAGCGGTCATTTTGAAACATGTCATACATTGCCGCACGACTGTTTTCACGGCTGTTAGTCCTGATATGATCCAATATTTGAGCCGCAATGTCGCCAACGTCAGTTGGCTACCACCATGTAACGTTTGTTGGTGAGCTTGTCGGATTAGTAATGTGGCTAACGGGCCTTTCGGGATGATAGCTGGGTGCTTAGCTGTTTCTTCGACGAGTGCATTTTGAAGGCGACCGCCCACTCTGAGTATCCCTTCAGTGTCAATCCAGGGAGATAAGGATTTAATATGACTGTTCTTCAGAACTGTACCTTTCGTAGATATGGTTTGGATTTCCTTCTTGAATGCAATGCTTTGCGTTATCCTCACACATGTGTTTGACGCTTCCCGAAGCTCAGCTTCTGTCAGGCTTCCCAATCGTTTCATTTTGGGGTGTTTGGAATTGAAGGCGAAACGCTGGCATAGTGCTACGATCCGTTGTAGTTTGTGAAATGAGGAGTACCTGGTTAATATATCTGGTTGTTCTTCAGTTGTAGCAATTAGTGATACTGTTTTTGCTTCTTGTTCCCCTTCACCGGTTAGTTGCATTACTGGAGGCATGCTGCGTGCGTTCAGCTAAGCTGGTCCATTCCGCCACAGATCACAGTTGATGAGTTCCTTTGGATACATGCCCCTTGTCGCGATATCAGCTGGATTGTTATGGGAACTGACATGGTACCAGTGTTCGACTGAGCTATGCTGCTGAATAATACTCACACGATTAGCAACGTATACCTTCCATTTCGCCGCAGGACTCCAAATCCAGGAGAGGACTACTGTTGAGTCTGTCCAGTAAAATCGGGGAGCGTTATTCCACTTGTGTGCTTTAATTACCTCAGCCATAAGTTTAACCAACAATACTGCTCCGTTAAGCTCGAATATAGGAATTGACTATACATTTATTGGAGTGACCTTCGATTTAGCTGCTAGTAAAGTGACCTTGGTTGACGTTGTGGTCACGCGAATATAAATAGCGGCAGCATAAGCTGCTGATGATGAGTCGCAAAACCCGTGAAGCTCAAACTGATGGGACGGACTGAACTTTACCCACCTTTTTATTCTTATAGCTTCCAAGTCTGGTAGTTTTTGTCGTAACCGTGTCCACTCCTTAGTTAAATTGCAATCCAGTGGTTCATCCCAGTCCTTTTTTGCAAGCCATAGATCGCGAATTATCGTTTTCCCTATGATGGTGCATGGCTGTAGCCATGTTCTGTTTGGTTGAATCGCCATAAAATCCGTTGGAAGTGCTGGCCTTTCTCATGTAGGAATATTTGCCGGTACATCTTTTCAATATCGGCTGCAATTACGTATTTATGCTGCCTCCACCGCATTAAAAGATGGAGTAGGTTTCCTTGAATGGTGTGCCCCGTATAAAGAAGATCGTTTAAGGATTTCCCCTTGGAACCTTTTTGAGATGCGTTGAATACCACTCTAAGTTTGGTGGTACTACTACTTTCTTTCATCACAGCATGGTGTGGCAGATAGTAGGCCGTATCCATCTTCATGCGGTCTGCAGGTACTCGTGACATGTGCCCTAGGGTAATGTATTCCTCCATAAAATTCCGATACTGCTGGGTTACGTGCCAATCGATGTTCTGATTGTCGAAATCTTATGTACGCAACTTTTTGTGTGTCACCAATATTCGAAAAAGGATCTACGTTGTGCTTGAATGGTATGCTAACAGAGTACCTTCCTGATGGTTGCTAGATCATCAATCGTCAATCCCTTCGGAATTGTCAAAGGTATTTTGTTGCATGGTAGCGGTGTAGTAATCGTTGCCAGAATGAGTGGTTTGAAGACAATTACCTCGGTTTGCTCAGATTCAGACTTGACGATAGCGTGTAACTTGGTTTCTCCTTTTGATGTTACATTCTCCATGGCACCAATGCCACTGGTTCTGAACTTGGCACTTGTGCGTGTGGCTTGCAAA
The DNA here is from genome assembly GCA_963969285.1 of Odontomyia ornata. Taxonomy (NCBI): domain Eukaryota; kingdom Metazoa; phylum Arthropoda; class Insecta; order Diptera; family Stratiomyidae; genus Odontomyia; species Odontomyia ornata. Next base: position 39,813,201 of record OZ017740.1, read on the forward strand.
AGTTGAACAGCTGCTTCGCTTATAAAAGACCGTTGTGCTCCAGAGTCCAGCAATGCTCGAAACGTTACATCTTCTCCATCTGGACGGCGTATTTTTATGTAGGCAGTGGCGAGCAATATGTACGTCTGCTTCGTGTATACACCGTGGCCTTGTATGGTTGGTGGAGCCGATGGTTTGCTTCGTAACGTGTCTTCTGTAGCAGGTATGTGCAGTAATGTGTTGTGTTTTTTACTGCAAACTTTGCATCCATGTGTGGACGTGCATTTATTAACCCTGTGTTATCCGAAACAGTTAAAACACAGATTAGCACTTTTAACAACGTTGCGTCTTACTGGGACATTGGCTTGTTTGAATGAGTTGCATTCAAACAGCTTTTGTGTGCTCTTGCACATTGGACAAGAACCCTTTGCGTTTATTTGTGTCGTATTCGCTTTCACTGTTTTTGCTTTCGCTTTTCCGGTGGATAAGGCTTCTAGCATCGAAAACCTCTGTTTTAAGAAGTCCAGAAACTGTTGCAATGATGGAATCTTATTTGAGTCTGAGATGGTTCGTTGCCACTCCTTTCTTAAGTCTTCATCAAGCTTCTGATTGAGCATGAAAATGGTTGATAGCGCGAAGGAATCATTACAAATTAAAAATATTCACTTAACACCCACACTGAAAATCCCAAATCCAAGTTAAAATCCCTAAAATCCAAATTAAAATTCACTTCCACTTACTGACTTCTTAAAAACTCTTCTTCACTCCGCCAAAGAATTTCTTCCACTTTGCAAACTCAAAACGGAATCCAAAATTCACGCCTAAAGCACTCCCTCTTATTTTCAAAGTCAAATACTGACTGCCCCAAATCCAAAAACCCAATCCAGGCTTTCCCACAATCCTTTCATTTTTCATTACCGCTGCCGCATCTGGGTAACGTAATCGAAGTTCATTACACCTCGATTCCGTTACCCACACATCTTTGTCGTACCGACGAACGCAATAATTTCCATTTTGCATATATGGCAATTTGCATAATCAAAGAAGCGTTTGATAAGATGCAAAGTGTCACATATATACGGAAACTATTGATTTTGCTGATACTCTAAAAAGAGTGCTTCCCTGCGCTCGGGGAACTTGAACCCAGGGTTCCAGCAGACCCCCGGTCGAGAATCCACGACGTTACCAACGGGGCCATATTCTAATGATTTCCCATTCATCAAATTAGCAGCTTCAACTCTTTCTTGATGGGCATGAAATTTAAATTTGTTATTAGGGAAACGTGAGTAAATTTTTTTGTTAGTATGAAAAATAAAATTTGTTAGTGGGAAATAATGAATAGACTTAGTTAGTATGAGGGAAGGAATTAGGTTTTGTTAGGAAAAATGTATAGAATGAAATTTTGTTAATGGGAATTAAGGTATGGAGTGTTGTTGGTGGGAAAATTAAAATTATTATATTACTAGTTTTTTGTAACTGAAAATAAGGGAAAAGGGTAGGATTGTGATGATGTGGAAATAACAAATTATAGGGAAATTGGTAAAATTTTAATAAAATTAAATAAATAAACAGGGGAAAAGGTATAAATGCACAAAAGAAGGTGGACATGTTACGGCGGCAATTTGAAGTTGCGAATGGGAGAATGTCGGTGCGCCGAAATCCACAACAGTCTTTATGCATCCAGGGGCATCAAATACCTCTACAAGCCAAAAATCCATAGACTTTGGATATAATATCTAATTTCGACACATAATATCACAACGATACCACGATAATTACGTGACAATCGAATTATCAATATCAAAGCTACTGTAAAATTCCCAAATACAACAAAAGTAGCACGCAATTCTTAGCTCACTGAGAAGATACACTTTCCCGTCTATTTTGAAATTTCTTCTGGTTCGCTGGACACTTTTAGAAATGGTGTGTGACGTAAGGAAATGCAGTAGTGACTAGCCTTGAAGGGTTTCTATTGGTTTTTAATTTAATTAAAGATTTTGCCTATTACCGTGATTTTCATCAGTTTATCAATTGCTTTTCTTTCTTCATTGATCAGTAGTAGCCCAGAAATGATCCATATTCCTTACCGATGTGATATGGTACGAAGTTGTGGAAGCAGAGCCTAAGGTAGGGCATCCACAAAGATGCTCATAATTGCCTCGCTCGATTAGTAAAGTTTATTGATGGCCTAGTCGCCATTAAAAAACTTCTCATTTTTCTTCTGAGTTTGGAACAATGAATATTTAAAAAATAGAATTCTATTAAAATTGAATAATGTAGTCCAACAAATAGTTTATTCAAATTGCATGGTGTACGTTCATGAGGTCCTCATAAATCATATGCTTACGAATATTCTACGTTTTTATTATTTCCTTTCTCTAAAGAACAATCGTAAATATAAAATTAAAATAAAGATCAAAATATGTTAATATGTAAACTATCCAAAAAATACTCCATTTGTAGAATCAAACATGATTTTATTAAACAAAATCTACTTTCTACAGGCTGCCCGATTAATTTCATGAATCCTATCGCGTTTGCAACTCACGTTGCCGAATACACTGACGTTGATCTCGGTGGGGATATATACAAATGCTACTATTGTTCGAAAAAGCATACAAAATCCATAATAGAGTTTGCTCGCCACATTGTCGAACACCGGCCAGTACGAAAGGCCGATTCATATAGATGTTATAAATGCTTTAAAGAGCAATCCCAGCACATACCTTTGCCAAATAAAAATAGCATCAAAGCATATCAATGTGTGCATTGTGCGTATTCTATAGACGATGAAGCTCAAATAGGTCTCCATATGGCACAAGTCCATGCATCGAATTTATTATTTTGCGGTTTGAGAATAAGATCTAATAACTCAAGTCCTGGAAAGGTAAGTGAAAGCTTTTAATTATTAACTGACGGATTGTTTTCCTATTTTTAATGTTTATACAGCTGGAAGACGCCAATAATCGGCTAGATAATGGAGCCGCATTTGTGCTACTTAAAAAGCGAATTGATGAAAAACTTCTCTATCGATGCCCATACACTCCAACTCAACTGAATTACTTGGACACAAAAATTGAAGTAATGCAGAAAGCTAAAGAGGAAGAGCCTGCCGATGTAGAAATGGATGAAGGCCCATCTGCTAGTCCAGTTATTACTCAGAATCCAATCGGCCTAAAAATAGCTCAGGTCCAATCGATTACAAACACTGAATTTGCCTCATTTATAACCATCGATGATGATGATGATTAAACTTTAACTCACACTTTGATAACGAAATCATAAGAATTGTGTATAGTAATGATAACTAATATTCAAAAAAAAAATTAAACTCATGTGAGAGGCACTTTGAATAACAATTTTTACCAATCTTGTAAAATATTGAATTTATACTATCAAGAAACGATTAATTATGTTTATTGCATTATTAATATATGCAACAAAAAACGGTAATGGTGTGATCGAAAAGTGTATAACTGCCATTGGAAATATATATCTCGGGCATTTGATTTACGATAAGACTAAATGAAAGAAAATTTTAATGATAATTTAGTATTAATACATTGATTGATTATAAATTAGATTTATGAAATTTCTCACAAATGAAAAATCTACTTTGATCGGAACTCACGAAGCTTAATATTACACTAGGCTTAAAATATGCCTTTTTTCATTCTATCGCTTAGAAAATAAGATGAATGTTTTATTGTATAGGACTCTTCATTTAACCATTATTTTGAACATATAAAAAAATTTATTCTATCTTCGTTCATATGCAAAATTGTGTTAGAATTGTACAATAAAATTTTAAGAAAATAATCTATTTTCAAATTATTATAGTTTAATTGTTCACTTCTGGGAGGTATTTTACTATTCCAGTTTATATTCGTGAGCTGCATTTTAAAACCATGATGCAACACACTTCGTAATCCCACCTATCCACACCATCGGATTACCGATTTTAACGGCAACACTTAGATCAATAAATCACGTTATTAAGGATACTTTACTGAATTAGTTTAAAGTAACCTACTGCGGTCAACACATTACTTAGGATAGATTCGATATAAACAGTGCACGGGGCAGTAAATACATATTATAAATAAAATAGGCCATCAAAAGAGAGTTCCCTAGCGTGGGCAGGATCAAAGCTAGGGTGACGCCAGGAAACTATAGGGGACAACGCATGGCCATCATTGACTTGACCGAAAAGAACGCCGAACAATTTCTGAATAAAGGCAAACTAGGAATAGGGATACGGCGCCTCTTCAATGTTTCAAATGCCTTGGCGATGGTCACACCACACAAGTATGCTAAGGATCGAATAAGAGTTCGTTATGTTACAAATGTGGTGAAATGGGACATAAAAGAAAAGAGGGTACAAAGGAGGCACACTGTATTCTTTGCAAGGATGCTGATCCAAGATCTGATCTTGGGTACGTCTTGGGATCAGAGAAATGCCGGGTCTTCCAGGAAGCCCTAGCCAAAGCAAAATCAGAACTTCGATGACCCGCATCCTGCAGCTAAACCTAGATCGCAGTTCAACCGCCCAAAATCTGCTTGAGGAGTTTGCGAGTGACATGAAAGCCGACTTTATGCTGCTGAGGGAGCAACACCATGATAAAAGTTCTGTTCTGGTACTGCCGCCATCTGGGTTCGGAATGGTGATTTCCAGGCGGAGAATAGTGGACGGGGGGACGGTTTCGTATGGGTTCGGTGCTCAGGGACCACCTTCTTTAGTGTACACCTAACGCCGAACGAATCGATATAATCTCTCCAAGCCAAGCTTAATGCTTTGGAGGACGCTGTCTCAACCGCAGAATACAACGTGCTCGTTGGAGGAGACTTCAAAGCTATAAGCAATCGAATAGGGCATGCCTCAAACAGATCCGCGGGGAAAACGAATCCTAGATATGGCGGCCAGGATAGCGCTCGTCGTACTAAACAGCGGAAATACGCCGACTTCCCGCCGTATTGGCTATGAAGGAACCATACCGGACGTGACATTCGCCTCGGAGTCTTTAGTACGGAGGATACACAATTTTGGAGTGTTAAATTACTACTTAGCCAGTGATCATCAGTGCATTCTGCTCGAGATCAGTTATGTTGCCTCCCGACGTCCGTGCTCTCGACCTTCTACAATTGGGTGGAACATCGGAATGATGGGCGTTCATCGAGGTGCTCCGCTGCAGGGAGATCCGCAGGCGACGAAAGAACTGGCATCTCAAGACGTGGTGAACTCTACTATGAGCATCATCACGACTGCTTGCAACGCTCCTATGCCCCGTCGGAAACGCCGGCACTACAAGGCCGCAGTATTCTGGTGGTCGACTGAAAAGCGAAGGGAGTGACACAAGCTTCGGCGCGAGGCTCAGCCGGCACGGAACCGTGATGAGGCATGCAACCGGGTAGCAGCATATAATTCGGCCGGGAAATGCCTTCGCAATTTGATTAACAACAGCAAGGGCCGCTGCTGGCAAGATCTAGTGGACAATTTGAACGAGGATCCGTGGGGCCTTGGCTACAAGCTATCTATGCGGAAGCTTGGTGCTCTACGGAAGCCTCGCATACATGATGCGGGAAAAATAGACGAGATAGTACGGGCACCCTTTCCCGCCCATCCCGTCCGTGTTGACGCTGGCCATGGTGAAATAGCAATCGAGTGCCCACTCTTCACACAGCCGGAACTGGAAGACGCAGCTCTTTCACTGAAAGCGAGGATGGCTCCAGGTCCAGATAGTGTTCCAGCTGAGGTGTTGCAACTTGTCTATCACCATTATATTGACTTGCTGCTCAGCACATTCAACGCTTGCCTATGGGACGGGGTTCTCTTGTCCGATGGAAGGTGGCGAGGCTCGTGCTGATCAGCAAGGGGAAGGGAAATCCCGGATCGCCGTGTGCATACCGCCCGTTATGCATGCTAGACACTGCTGGGAAAGCGTTACAGAAACTCATCAAGGGAAGACTCACTGACGCGATTCGTGTTGCTGGGGACCTATCTCCTCGGTAGAACGGCTTTAGAGCAGGACGCTCCACCATTGATGCAATTGCAGAGGTGGTGAGCGTGGTCCAAAAGTCAGAAGCATGTAACCGCACCGAGCGACGGATCGTCTGTTGGTAACACTCGACGTTAGGAGCGCCTTCAACTCCGCTAGATGGTTGGATATTTTGGATACACTGGAAACCCCTTTTCAAGTTCCAGAATATCTACCATTTAGGATCCTCCTCACGGCACATAATTGCAGCTTTGAGAGTACAGTGGCAGTTATTGATCATACCATTAAATGCAGGATGGTAAAGCGATGCCCTACTTCTTTCACATCCTATGTAAGCCGTCAATGATTAAATTAGTGCCGACTCGAATTGCGTGCCCTCGTTCGTCGCGATTGTACGTGGCACTCCAAAATGAGTTACCCAATTATTGAAAAACGCTTCAGCTACCGATTTCACCGTGTGGATCAGCCACCTTGAGAAACGGTCAACCATCGTAAGGCAATATCTATGTCACTTCCAAGGAATTAATGGGCCAACGAGATTGAGATGCCCGTGCTGGAATCGTTCTTCTGGCACCGTGAAAGGTTGAAATGGATTCCTTTGATGTTGGCTTACTTTTGAGCTCTAGCACAGGGTGCAGCTGCGGGCCCAAAGGCGGACATCCTTCTTCAAGTTGATCCATACATATTTATTAGTGATGGATCTTATGGTGATACGGGCACATGGGTGCGAAGGCTGTTGAGAAATGACGAATATTTGTCTCCGGAGGCACGAGGGTACAAGGATACGAGCTTGAAGCCCAGAGATGTCCACGCTTACGTTGATGTCGTCCATTACGATCTGGCTTAGCTTGAGTAACTTAGTATTCACTAGCAGGAATTGTTGAATTTTGGGTCGTCTTGTTGCTTCCTCGCTAAATCTTCGATATCAATTGTCAATGGGATAGATAACGTTTCCAACGGTGAAATTGCGCCAGCTGCTCAGTTGCTGGGTCTCGGAATGTAGCGCAGATCCATGCATAACTCCGATGTGAAACTAAAGGAACGCAGTTGGCGAGGCGATGCTTTTGCGGCTAGCTGCATAAACGTAAAGGTAAGTTGCTTATGATCCGTTAGCATATGAAACTTTGTGCCTTCTAAGTAGTGCAAGAAATGACGGACGCTGTCAACAACAGTGAGCAGGTCATGATCATACACAATACCTAGTCTCCGCAGAGGACAGTTTGTTGTTTTGTTTCTGTTTCAGAGCGGATGCCATTAATTTCCAATTTCCAACCGGAGCTCTGGCACTTGCTCCAAGACGTTGTCGTTGACACTGTTGTCTCGATGCGGATAGGTGTCTGTATTTTGTTAACTGCCTACGATGCTATCCGTTGCACTGGAACTCAAAATGTGGCCCGCAGCAGCGGCCATTTTTTCCAGGTTCTCAGATTCCACCATGACAAGTATTGAGCGAATATTTATAGGGAGTCGTTACATCCACAAGGCGTTGACTACTTATTCATATCCACGCTCTTGATGGACTGCATTTTACGTAGAAGCTGCGACGGGTGTTGATCCTCCAAGTCGATATGGTGCAGGAGTTGCTTTAAACGTTCGTGGTCCCGCAGACCATAGACCGCGAAAGGGCGGGTTGGCATCTGATTTGTGCTGAATGTTGACGCCGCTGTCTACATCCTGGAATTCATCATCTGACATTTTAAAAGGGGAAAGGATCACTATTAACGGAGTCAGCATTTCAGTGCGTTGCTTGAATTGAGTCCCAGCTAAGTGAAAAGGCGATACGCGATTAATGCTTTAATAACCAAGTTTATTTAAAATTCAAAAGCAACAATTACTTGCGATACAAAAGATAACCAAAAGATGATGAAATTCTAGATGACGTGTGTGTGTTGATTGTTGGGCTGGATGGGAGTGACGTTAGTTGAATGTCTTTGACCTGTGCCCCTGGTAAAATGTCGTTCAAAAGATAGAGCTTATGGCACTACAAATGTTTCCAGTTTTACCTGCACAAGATCGATAAGTCACGGTCTCCGGACTGCGTGTTTTGGAGAGAAGTAGTGGATGATGCCTACCACACGTTTTTCATCTGCAAAAGATGGGCAAAGCTGCACGATGATCTAAGCGACGAAATCGGGGAATTTTCTCCGGAAATTGTGGGCGGAAAGATACTTACATCAGTAGATAAATGGAACACGAAGAAGTTTATTGGCTAAAGATCTACATTTAGCAGATAAATTAGCGATGAAATACACTAATGCAGCTCAACACACGTCTGTATCGTTTGGTGTTTTATTTAAGAAGAACGAAAAGTCATACAAACTTTAAATCAGTTTGAATGTACATATACATGTATGACATAAGTGTCAAATAGTGTTGACTCACTGAGTACTTTAATTTCAATAGAACATTACGCTTGGCCAGTGCTGACGGTTAAAAAAGGCTTACTGGACCGTCTGAAGGCGTCGAGAGAGGAAGGGTGCATTTTCTAGTAATCTTTGCCGCTCTCCTCTTTCCAGCTAGAAAAGTGATCGATTCAACTTGAAGGCGTAAGAAAACGATGCCTAGCCCGAAATAATGTGTGAAACGGTTCCAGGGTTGGTTCTCGGATGACAGGGGAGTTGTTTAGTGGATAGTCGAGATGTATTGTGAGCTTATGAGTTCCACATTCAGTGCGTAAATAGCATCCCTTTCTTTTTCAAGGGAAACAAAACATGTTTTGCGGTCTTCACGTGCACGTTATGAAAATTATGAATTAGTTTGAACTACAGAGGAATGTTGACAGTTTAACATAGGATCCAAAAAAAACCAAGAATGAATAAAAAATATGAAATGCTAAATTAAATTATAAAAGAAAATCTAGTAAGGAAAACCACTTATAGTAATTTTTGTGGAAAGCAAAATACATGAATTTTTAAAAGCTGCAAATTTGTCTTGTCCTTTCTGTTATAGGACAGGAACGAGTATGAAATCGCAACGATGGCCGGTTATGTTCGCCAGCCATCTGTGGGCTGTGGTTTTTTCGTTGTTGAAGGGAGTCTTGTCAGAATAGAGAGTCCTTGCATGCGGACTTATGCTATCGGGACCCTAGGCCCGGCTGGGAGGGATGCAAGAGTACACCAATCCTACCAGGATGCCCCATGTCTTTTCGTGGGTCACAATTTTCCTCATCACAGGCTAGGTCGTACGACTGATACCATACGGGTGAGTGGAAAGGTAGGTCGGGAGGACAGTATTAGCCTTTGGTGCAGGCCTAGTTGTGCTTTCATAGACACTCACAAATTCGTGTATGCGAATTTAATTTTAGTGAGACTTGGCACAAGAGGAAAGAGTCCGCACCAGGACACTGAAGACGCTAGCCTGCCGGTGCATATGCGTGCCCCTAGACCAGGTTGTTTTCAGTGAGCACAAATACTTGGCTCGCTGAGGCAGTATGCCACTGCTGCAATTCAATTCACTACATTACACATTACGAACTGCCACAGGTAATCGCCTAAATTCAACCGCTTATTTCTCGTGAACTTCCCGCTGTCTGTCTGTTCATCTGTGCGTCTATCTGCAAGTCCGTTGTTCGTCCGTCTAAAGGTTCATTACAGAACGGTATCTACGATGCTGGTCAAGGCATAGAGAGACAGAAGAGTTTTGTTCTTCAGCGCCAAAGTTTCGAGTATTGCCGTATTGGAGAGATGGTCGTTTTATTTTTAGGCCCTTTATCTTTCAATGTAAATCCCTATCTTCTTCGAAAGTGTACTAATACCACCCGCTAATCAGTCCTAGCCAAAACTGACGCAATTCCTAGCAGTGTATTTGAAAATCTCAGGCATCATCATTTTGAAATTAGTGAAAGTAATATCTAAAGGGGTTTCATTAAGGGGTGTTATTTTGTAGATGTCACTTTTGAAGCGATCATTCTTTAACATTTGACAAGTAGAAACTACGCCATTAATAAAAATGGGACGATACACGCTTCAACAACGCACTGAAATTATTAAAATTCACTATAAAAATGGTGAAAATTCGGCAGAGATGGTTCGTAAAACTCGAACATTTTTGTGTCGCCGTAAAGCACCTTGTCGGACCGCAATACAGAAATTGGTGGAAAAATTCGAGCTGTTGGGACAACTTTGTGGTATGAAGAATATAACCCGTGGACGTCACTCAAGAACAGCCGGGAATATTGCTGCTGTAGCCGAAAGTGTTGAAGAAAACCCAGGTTTCTCCATTCCTCTCGTTCTTTGGAATTAGGCATTCCACAAACGTCATTACACCGTATTTTGCATAAAGATTTGGGTCTTAAGGCTTATAAAGTTCAGTTTACACAAGAACTCAAGCCGGTTGATCATCAACAACGTCGTGTCTTTGCCGATTGGGTCCTTGAAATGCATGAAAATGATCCGGAATCCCATCGAAAAATCATCTTGAGCGATCACGTCCATTTCCACCCCGGTGGCTTCGTCAACAAGCAGAATTGTCGCATCTGGGGCACGGAAAACCTAAGAGCAATTGTTGAAAAACCTCTCTATCCTCAACGTGTGACTGTTTGGTGCGGGTTATGGTCCGGCGGAATTATTGGACCTTACTTTTCCGTAAATGAGGCTGGAGCAACAGTTACGGTGAAGAGATGATTAATGATTTTTTATGGCCAGAATTGGATGGTATTGATCTAGACACCGTTCACTTCCAACAAGACGGCGCTACGTAGTCATTGATCTTTTACGGGAAAAGTTTCCGGACCGTGTTATCTCTCGAGGAGGTGATCACAATTGGCCACCGAGATCTTGTGATTTCACACCTTGCGACTTCTTCCTTTGGGGCCACGTGAAAGAGAAGGTCAACAGCCCAGCGTCGATTCAACAGCCCAGCGTCGATTCAAGACCTCCAAGATGGAATTCGTGAGGCTATCGAGGACATAGGGCAGCCACTTTGCGATTTGGTTATGGAAAATTTCATGAAAAGGATATGGTCCTGTAAGCGTGGTAGTGGCGGTCATTTGCCTGATGTTATTTTTCACTATTAACGGCGGCATACCTTCCTCTTTATAATGAAATAAACATCCGATCGTTTATATTAAAAAATGGCATTTTTCTTTTAATATCAAAATAACACCTCTTATTGGAAAATCCTATACTAGACGTCCAAATACTATGTCGAATTGGAAAAATTGCTTGAGTCCGTAAGGTAATGGCAAAATTCTTCATACCAAAGCGTTCTTCTGCTGTTCAATTAATAAAGAGTATTTTTGCAAGATGCATACGTATCTGTACTGTTGTATCATGCAGTTGTCACTTTTTTGTCCTAATGATTGGAATTTGCTAGTGGAAGTACCAAGTTAGCAAATGTATAAAATTCATACAATAAATTATATAAAATATTTATCTTTATTAATTTCACTATTAAATTACATTCTATGACACAATATCTACGATCTACCTTCAAAATCATTGAAAACTAAACTATATTTATAAAATGTCACTTCGTTTAACTAATTGTAAGTAAGTCATACTAAATATCATTCGATCCACATACTATGTATGTGCATATTAATTTTATTACAAAATACTTTCCTTATCAAAAATATTCGAGATTTTCATAATTTAATTAATTTTTATCTCTTAAATACTTAGAATACTTGTGCACACAAAAATGTTGCACCTTTCAAACGTAATAAAGTACACGATTTGCATTGTAAAGAGATTGATGATACTTATCTTTTGAAAAATGTAATATAGTAGAAAAATTTATGTACGAGTTATTATTTATAATTTCTTTATCAAAATGGAGACTCATGTTTTAAATTGTGACTGAATATATAGACAGAGCTACCTGAGTTTGAGAAACGTTATATTTTTCCCAGTATTGTAATACTACTTATTGATCATTCAGTGTAATTTCGATTAATTTTTTTTACTTTGAAATGCGTTTTTTAAGGTGGCAGATAAATTTGGAAAAGCATCGAATACTTCTCTTTGGTGAGAAGTTTTGAGCTGAATTAAGATTAACAGAGGAGAAAATTAAAAAGTATATTTAATTTTGAAAAAAAAATGTCAGATAAGTATAGAACACTTTTTACGTCTCTTAATTAAAAATAAATAAAGGATTTAAGAATCAATGAAAAGATTAGAAAAAGAAATGCCATTCGGTTTCTACTCCCTCAACAGCCTCTCGCTTATTCCTTACATCATCAGTTCATTCATTTGTGTCTTTCTCCTAAATTTTCCTAGTTTAATTTGTTCATATTTTCTTTTTACGCTGTAAATGATTTCCAGTTTGTAAAACGTTGTAAAGCTTCTATTCCAATTTTTCATATTTAATTCACTATTTACAAAATAAAATACTAAATATTCTCAAAATATTCTCTAAATCGAATATGTATGGAAAGTCCTACGAGTATGTTTCACAAAAAAATATGAAAGAATTGAATACTTTTGTGTATTTGCAGGAAAGAAAAATCAGAAATGAATAGGAAACCTTTTTTTCGTCAGTTTGTGATGATTGAATTCAGTGATTAATCCTAACTAAAATCTATGACAAGATCGTTTTATTTTTCAGCGGAGTTCCTTCCTCAGTATCAATATCACCGTTGCGTAGAGTTTTCTCTGGAGGATTATTCCACTTTTGCAATTCGCCCGAACCGAGACTAACATAGACTAGAGATCCGAAGATGTATGTAGCTGCCAAGATCCAGAAAACTATTTGCCATTGTTGGTATGTTTGCTGTTAAAAAAAAAATAAAAAAAAAGTTTAAACCTTTTTTAATGCTTCTTAAGAAAATCAAAGTATACTTACGTTTTGATAGGTCAAAGCTCCCACCATGTAGGCTGACAAAAAGCCACCGAATGACGAAAGCGTATTGGCAAGACCGAAAATAGTTCCACTAAAGTTGGGAGCGATATCTAAGCCGTTACTTAAGTAACCAGCCGTCACAGCACCGTTAAGAGTTAGAGCCATTGTAAATATGGCTACCGACCATGCTTCTTCGTGGCCAAAGTATACTTGGGCAATCATCATGAAACCTGGCGTGCAAACAGCTGAAAATGGTAATGAAATGGTATTAGCAGATTGAAGAAATGACAGCACGTTAAATAAGAGAATGATGGGAATGATTAAAGTTCTAACTTTTTCAAAATCATTAAGTCAATTTATTCTATTTGTACGATATTTTCCATGTGAAGCTGGTTTTATTGATTTATTTAATGTTCGGTAGAATATAAAAAACAGACTCACCAAAACCGGTAAATATTTTCCTAGTAGCAGTTGTAGTAAGTTTTCCGGTTGATCTTAAATGATCAGCTAAATACGAAGACGCCACAGCCATTATATATTTTCCTAAATAAGGTAGTGATGACAAAAGTCCATTCTGAAAAAAATAAAATAGAAAAACCATTACTATGCTGTTCTTTTAACAGCGGGCAATTTTTTTTTGAGCTTTTAACTTTTCTGGAGTCAATAAACAAAAATTAGTTTGAGAAAAATGGATTGAGATTTTTTTCCAACACATGATGTTTGTTGTCATATTTCAGGCAACCCTAATTAGATTCTATCATATTTCGTAGCAATATAGCCCTTCTCGGTTCTTTGCTTTCTGCAACAAGCGCCTCCAACTTTCTCGGTCCATTGACCACGTCCTCCAATTTCAAAATTCGAGCATCGATGAACTGTGTAGCGTATCCTCGGTTTCCCCACGCGTTACGACAACATTCATTAACATATGTGAATACTAATTGCTGGGAATCCTATAACAGTTGATCACGCTCCCCATGCCTCGCTTACGACACGTTACGACAACATTTATTAACATATGTGAATACCAATTGCTCGGAATCGTATAACAGTTGATCACGCTCTCTATGCCTCGCTCGCCGCACGTAGCGTTTTTCTGCGAACCAACAAGCAATGTATGCTTCACCGCCCGTATTTAGGGAACGGCGACACCCTACACAGAATACATAATCGCAATTTATTGTATATAAGAACCTTAAATCTTACGTTTCGTTGGTCAAGTCACTGAATTGGCTCCTCGGCGAATTCCACACGCATACATGGTAGTCCATACAATTGCCATATTGAAAGCACATGGGGAACACGAACACAATTGGATGTGTGTAACATGCGCAATTCGCTCAACTGAGTATCAATGCACCACGCACGCGCTATTGCGACAAACAACTCAGAAATCGTATGAGGAAGAGTTGTCGAATATTCAGATATATGAATACTGAAGACGAAAAGAGCGAAAACATAAGATTGGATCTGGCGTTCCTTTTCATGCAACAAGATTGTTCCTGAGGAACGAGAGAGGAATGACTTAGTAAAGCAAATTAAGTGGAACTAGCACAACAAGCTCAGCGTTTTGCAGTTAACTGGAGCGAATGTCTACGACTGCCACTAGCAATTCACTTGTATTTAAGCTACTGGCGGATTTGACAAGACAAGTCAGCATAACCACAATTCTTGAGGAGAGTCTGTCGGAGACAACTTCTGTCAACGTTTATATCGAGTAATTTCAAGTTATCGAGGAATTCAAGTATGCTAAAGGGAAAATAATTTCGTTTCCATTAACAGTACGTGAGTATTAGGAGATATTTACAGGAGTTGAAATGGAGTTTCTTTAGGCCTAACCCGGTGAAACTCTATTTTTAGCTTTCATCCACGTAACAAAAATCACCAGAGAAATAAGTCATGGTACGAGGGTCGTGAGCCCGGGTTAATTGTAGGGCGTATCAAGACCAGCTGAACCACTTTACGTTTTGTCTAATTACAGGCCGCACTTGCCGGTATCGACGGCTCAGTTGAGGAGCTTGGCAGCAACAGTAGGCCCCAAAAATCCAGGTACACCAAGCCCAGCCTGGAAGAGGCACTCCGTGCTGATCCGTTAGCGGGTCCTTGACCGGTGACAAGTTTCCCAGGGAAAAGGGAGCCTGTTCGAAAGCAGTGGACAACTCCGGAGCCCACTCCCCAGGATCTCACTCGAGGAACACGACAACCCCTCACTCGAGAAACGTACCTAGCCCACTTAGCAGTCCCGGATGTCACAGTCAGGGAGTCCCCGGAGGAACCGAAGCGTGGTGGCAGGCGCGTGAGGCTTTGGCAAGAGCTGGGCAGCCTACGACGTCTCGCACGAGATGCGAAGTCCAACGAGGAGCGAGAGTTCTTCGCAGCCCGGGCCAGGTCACTCAAGAAACAAATTGAGGAGGAGCGAGGGAGTAGGCTAGCGGTGGCAGCTAGGATTCGGGTGCTACAGGCCAAACGAGTTCCAGACGCTAAAATTATTGTGAAAAAGCAAATTGTCAAACAAAATTCTTAGTGAATAAAGATCTTTTGTATTTCGATTGAAAAGAAAAAGGTTCTTCTTATTTCTAAGGGACAGCCCCCTTCCCCTCTAGGTATCATAGATTGGGGTAGTGTGTGGTGAGGTGCAATCATCACGCCGGCACAGGCAGGGTGGTTACTTACACGTAGCATCCCAACGAATACCTTTTTGGGTATCCGTTGTTCGTCCATACTATTCACGTGGCCAGTCCATTGCAGCTTCGCAGTCTTGCAATCGTTGAAACCTCCGGCTCATCAAAAAGTTCATACAACTGATAGTTGCATCGAATTTACCATCGATCCCCGTCTAGCTTCGCTCTGATCATTTAGATTGTATCATATTGATATGCATTTGAAAGATGATTTTTCAAGATACAATTTTCTTATAGCAGTTGTGGATTTTGTCAATCGCGTCGAAAGATACGAGAGTGAATCGAATATAAACGGTAATTCAGCTATTCTGCTTTGCACGCACCTCCGAACTATAGTATGGTGCTTAGTTTGCGGCTATGCTTGGTTCTGTCCTCAGTACAGCCATGACTGAGCAAGAGGTATATCAGTCTGTCACGCAATGCGACATCATAAAGTTTTAAAC
This sequence comes from Odontomyia ornata, assembly GCA_963969285.1. Classification (NCBI taxonomy): domain Eukaryota; kingdom Metazoa; phylum Arthropoda; class Insecta; order Diptera; family Stratiomyidae; genus Odontomyia; species Odontomyia ornata. The sequence goes on from OZ017740.1 coordinate 39,829,077, forward strand.
CAATGAAAGCGATATACTGCCAGAAATTTTTAACTAGTTTAAAGGCACAGTTTGAGGATACTACATTATTGCAGAATCGTTTGTAAAGATGGGCTAGGGAATTTAAGGGTGGGCGAGAATTGGTTGGAAACGAAAGTTATCATCGACGTCCAAGGATAAGTCTTATAGATGACACCATCCGTGCCGTTTTATTCATTGATTTTCTTCAAAACCAACAAACAGTGAATGCGGCCTACTATTGCCAAGTATACAAATCTGTGATAAGACCTGTGCTATGCTATCAGTGTGAAACATGGACCCTAATTCAAGCATCCGAAAATATATTGAACGTCTTCGAAAGACGAGTCCTGATCCGGAAAATTGGAGCGAAGCTACACGGGGACCGATAGTGAATTCAACCATGAGCTGCATAACATTTTTAACGAGCCGAAGGTCTCAACGATTGTAAAACTGCGGAAGCTGCAATGGCCTGACAACGTGAATCGTATGGACGAACAACGGATACCCAAAAAGATACTCGTTGGGAGAACCGATGGGTGGAGATCAGTTGGGAAACCGAGAGACGCTGGTTTGACTCGGTGTGTAATATTATTCAATAAATGTACAATAAATAATTACCTTTTTTCTTGAAAAGATGTCGGGCCTTGCTATTTTTTGAGTGAGTAGACAGTGAAGATGACTCAAAGACGTCAAAATGTGTCTGCTCACTCAAAAAAGCAAGACCCGGCGGCTTGTCAAGAAAAAAGAGAATTGGCCTGCGGATAACCTTCATACCCAAGAAAAAACGTGTGGCATTTGCAAAAGTATGTAGATGGTTTGCTTGCTTCCGTTCTGGAAATTCCGAAGTGAAGGATGCACTTCGTTACGGTCAGCTTATTGTGGACAATGTTGAATTATATTAAAAAAAACTAACGTAAAAGTACTGGTAATATTGCTAAAGAACTAACCATTGACCACAAGATAGCTGTGAGCCATTTGCAGAAGGTTGGTTACACAAAGAATCTCAATGTTTGTGTTCTGTACTAATTGAGCGCAATAAATCTGATGGACCAAATTAGCATATATGAAATGCAATTGTAGCAAAACAAAACCGATTCATTTCTTAAGCTATAAAAAATGAGTAAAATTCGAGAATATTATTCGAAAAAGATCATTGAAAAAGGCGGGTATACCGACACAGCTGACAACTTCGAAAATAGAAGTGATGCTTCATGTTGTGTCGTGTGTATGGTGGGATTGGAAGGGGATCGTACCTAAAGAGTCACTAAAACCGGGCCAAACGGTTGATTCTCCATTCTACTGTCACAAATTACTCAGATTGCAAAAAGCATTTAAAAAACTTTCCGAAATGAATCAACAGAAAAGACGTCATCTTTCGTCCTGACAACGCCAGATTACCCACATCTTTAATAATACACCCAAAATTGAATAATTTATAAATATTTTTTCAAGAGCACAATTAGTTTTTATTCGGCAGATATCGATATTCCGGGGACAAATTATATCCATCAGTGGCGGTATTCTGAAGCTTCATTCTCTTTAGATCGGTCTTTATCACAATTGTTTTTTCCTTAGGGTAATTCAAGAGATGGTCTCAAGCCCGTTTGAGAAAGGAGAAGGGAACCCCTTGTTTCCCAAACCCACAGCATCCATGATTCCTCATCCTAAACTCCCCGATTAAATGGTAGTAAATATTCTCGGGGTCGCACATTGGGTTTACTGGGTCCCCAGTAATGGGATATTAAATGCCAAGAAATGCCAATAACTATAAATACATCTACAGCTTTGCTTCTAAATCCTACTTACACCCCTTTGTTGGGACGTAAGATAGTGACGGCGAGTCTTCCGCGTCTGATAACGGAATCGAAGTAATAACTATGCCACCAGAAAAAAGGTTGGGCGACGAGCTAACTCCCCGTCGCTGGAAAATCTTACAATGTTTCGAAACCTGCAAAAGGGCCTCGAAATGGACTGACCTCATGGAAACGGCCCCGCAATCGGTAAAAGGACTATGACATTGGATCCTGGAATGTCAGATCACTCAATTGCCCTGGCACTGTTAAGGACCTTTTACAACAAGCCAGTCAATATAAATTTAAAATACTGGCAATCTAGGAAACGAACTGGACTAGAAGTGATATTCAAGACATGAGATCGCACACGATATTCAAAATTGGTAAGCTTACTGGAAAACAAGAATTCGAAGTGGCCTTTATTGTGGATAAAGAGATCAAATCATACGTTTTTGATATTAAGACTGTTAATGAATGAAATTCTTCAAAATCTGGCTAATAAACGTACACGCCCCGACCGAAGAAAAAGACAAAAATGAAGGAAACGTTCTGCAATCACCTGGAAAGACTAGTCAATTCATTACCTACAAACGACACAAAAATTTACTTTGCAAGTAGCAGAAATCTAGTCATACGCTCGACTTGCTTCCCTCATCGATGCATATATAAAATGACCAGTAAATCATCGGATGACAACATACAAAACCAGATTGACCATGTTCTGATCCAACAACGGTGGGCCTCGAGCATACTTGATGTTCGTACATACCGAGGAGCCAATTGTAACTCAGATCATTACTTGATCAAATTTACATATCGATGTCATATGTCAAAGGCGTATCCGGTAAAGACAAGCCCGCTACAAAAGTTTCACATCGAAAGGCTCCAAACGGCGTCTGTGGCAAAAAATTTCACGGAGACCCTCGAAAACCACCTGTTCCCATTTTATCAGGCACATAGCTGAAAACAAGCAACGAGCTCTAGATTGAAGTAAAAACGACTATTAAGACCGTGGCAGAACAGACAATCGGACATCAAGCCCGGCGTAAAAATGATGATCGGTTCGATTATGAGTGCCAGAATACGTTAGACAATAAGAATCAGGCGTACAAAGAATACTTAGGTAGAAAAACTAGGACAAAGAGAGAGGTGTTATTTTGATATTAAAAGAAAAATGTTTTTTTTTTTAACATAAATGATCGGATGTTTATTTCATTATAAAGAAAAAGACATGCCGTTAATAGTAGAAAATAACATCAGGTAAATGACTACCACGACCATGCTTACAGGACCATATCCTTTTCATGAAATTTTCCATAACCAAATCGCAAAGTGGCTGCCCTATGTCCTCGATAGCCTCACGAATTCCATCTGTGAGGTCTTGAATCGATGCTGGGCTGGGCCTTCTCTTTCACGTGGCCCCAAAGGAAGAAGTCGCAAGGTGTTAAATCACAAGATCTCGGTGGCCAATTGTGATCACCCCTTCGAGAGATAACACGGTCCGGAAACTTTTCGCGTAAAAGATGAATGGTTTCGTTGCTTTTGTGGCACGTAGCACCGTCTCGTTGAAAAAAAACGTTGTCCAGACCAATACCATCCGATTCCGACCATAAAAAATCATTAATCATCTCTCGATAGCGCAATCCATTCACCGTAACTGTTTCTCCAGCCTCATTTTCGAAAAAGTAAGGTCCAATGACTCCGACGGACCATAAACCGCACCAAACAGTCACACGTTGAGGATAGAGAGGCTTTTCAACAATAACTCTTGGGTTTCCCGAGCCCCAGATGCGACAATTTTGCTTGTTAACGACGCCACCGAGGTAGAAATGGGCCTCATCACTCAAGATGATTTTTGATAGAATTCCGGATCACTTTCATGTACTTTAATGCCCCAATCAGCAAAGACACGACGTTGTTGATGATCGACCAGCTTGAGTTCTTGTGTTAACTGAACTTTATAAGCATTAAGACCCAAATTTTTATGCAAAATACGGTGTAATGAAGTTTGTGGAATACCTAATTCCAAAGAACGACGAGGAATGGACAAACCTGAATTTTTTTCAACACGTTTGGCTACAGCCGCAATATTCTCGGCTATTCTTGAGTGACGTGCACAGGTTTTATTTTCACATCACTAAGTTGTCCCAACAGCTCGAATTTTTCCACCAATTTTCGTACTGCGGTCCAACAAGGTGCTTCATGACGACCCAAAAATGTTCGAGTTTTACGAACCGTCTCGTCCAAATTTTCACCATTTTTATAGTGAATTTTAATAATTTCAGTGCGTTGTTGAAGCGTGTATTGTTCCATTTTTATTAATGGCGTAGTTTCTGCTTGTCAAATCTCAAAAAATAACAGCTTCAAAAGTGACATCTACCGAAATAGCGGGCTATTCAAAATAACACCTCTTATTGGAAAACGCTTTATGAACATTTTAGAAGAGTACTCGTAGCGAATGAGATCATTAGAATTAAGAAAAGAAAATACTATAACGAACAAGATTCGATAACGAAGAAGTATCGATGTAAGTCGATATCGTTGAGGAGGCTGATACATACTACAAGTCAAATATATGACAATTACATTATTCATGCAATAAGGTAATGGTCATAAATTTGACTTGATTCTTTCAAACTCTCTCTATCACAGATAACTAACACAATCGATTTTGTTTGCACCTGTGATAAGATAAGAACAATTCCATCAACCAAAACAATAACAAATACTGGGGAAACAGGCATCAGATAGGAGGAAACAGAACACAACAAATCATTACCAAACATCATGAACTGTCTTCACGCAGGTTGTAGTAATCTAGGAGCTATGGCTCTAAAAGCAGCGCTGACACAGGCACACAGCACCAACTCAATTTAACAAGGAGTAACCATTTAGTCACCTTCCTCATCGCAACACTCGTTTTTTTTCGCATGAAAAATAAGTAAAAAAAAAAATTTCTTTTGTACTTAACACCCGGGAAACAAAATTCTAAAACTGTTTTAATGTGTAGTGATTTTATTTCAATATCTTTTGAATATAATTTAACTAATTGCGGTGTAACGCGGTATGCAAATGCTTAGAACGAAACGGTTAACCCCTTAAATTATAGGAACGATAAAATCATTGTATCATTTAAACCCCACAAAATTTGTCAAATTTTACCCATTCCAACCATAATATTAATTAAAAATTGTTTTGTTTGTCGGTAATTAACGCGTGCCTGTCCTATTCTTTCGATTTATTTCCCCCCTTAATTACGCCTAATAATTATAAACCTAAATTGCTTTCAATTGAAAACTTAATCGAATCTACACAAAAAAAACGATTTAGAATTTTAAAAATAACCGAAATGAGTGTGCATTATCACCACCGCATGTTCACACATAGATGGCACTTCTATTTCCACATGGTACGAGCGAGGTTATTGCGTGTGCCTCGAACATGTTTTCAGTGAACAGTTTCCGATAAACCGCTCCGTGCACAAGGCGGATACGAGTAAGTGCCAGTGAAGTGAGGTGATAAGTGATTTGAATGGTTGGCGAGGGAGTCTTATTAAGAAATCGTTTGTGGCAGAGACAACTTCTACCATCCTGTGGATGCACAGCGAAAGAAAAGAAGAAAAAAAAAAGGAAAAACTTCACATATTGCTACTTTTTCTACGACAGTGCCTGTAAAAAAATGATAGCAGCTGCCAATATCGCCATGAGCTATCAGCATTAGGTCCCGAAGTGTTGTGCAACAGGTGGTTGGAAGGCCGAGGTGAAGATCTTCATTGTACGGAGCGGCACATGTTGATTGGGAAACGGCGGGACCGTACTCCTTGTTTCTGGGAAAGCACACCGTTTGGATGCAAAAAGGCGCATGGTGTATTCAAACATAGTTCAACAAAGAGTGATAAATCAACTGAAAAGTTAGATCCAGGAGAATTAGTCAAATCACTCAATCCATATATTGACCAACGGATTGCATATAAAGAAATATTAAACATTAAAAGCCGTAGAATAAGTAGCAGCAAGCATTACCACGTTCAAAGACCATACGTTTGTGATATTCAAAAAAAAAAAAGTTTACATGTATTTACACTTGGATAGCTGAATTTTTATATGATTGTATACACACTTAGGATATATTTTATGCCTTCCTACTCGTGTACTAATAGTTGTTATACGAATGCGAATCTACACTACCAAAAGAAAGAAGTCGTGACTCATAAGTTACAACCGGTACAATAATACGCTTTAAAAAAAATGAATTACAGGACTTGCTTACCTACAATTCGTCAACGAGCGCTCGTCGTCGAGGGAAAGGTATTGTAAGTACCATTTTTAATTTAATTTTTTTATTATATATTTAATTATTTACCTATTTATTGCAATGTTACACAAAAGGAAATTCTATCATCGTCATCTATGGCTTAACATCCCAAGTCGTGCCTTGGCCTCCAAGATTAATCTACTCCAATCATCACAGTTCTGCGTCCTTGTCCGCCAGTTGTTCACTCAACAAGGATCTGCTGTCAGCTTCTATCGTGTCTTTCTATCAAGTCATCGGTCTTCCCACTGGAAGGTAGATTTGTGCTCTAGCCTTTAATGTTCCTTTGGGTAGCCGGTTTTCTTCCATTCTATCTACATGGCTTGTCCGTTGGGATTCACGTAACTTTCCGCAAGAGGAAGTAGGCGGATCGTCATATAGTTCATACATTTCATCATTGTAACGTAGCCTCTAGTCTGTTCCTTGCTCCACTGGGCCGTCGATTGTTCGGAGCATTTTGCGTTTAAATGTATCCACTACCTTTTAGGATTTAATCGTTAAGGACTATGTTTCACTTCCGTATATGCGGAGCATATTTTGCCTGTGCACCACTCTGGACCTTAGAATGGGAAGTGCGGAGTAGCATGCTTTATTTGCGGTGTTGATGCGGCGTTCAATCTTATCCATTTTGATGCCTCTTCTATTCAAGCTGACTCCAAGGCATATAAATTTATCCACACTTTCAAGGTTGCTGTCGCCTACGGTCAGGTTTTGTCGAACTGAAATTTTCTTCCTCGTTTGAGTCATGAATTTGGTTTTAGTTTAACTCGTAGGCCAATTCGGTTTGCTTCAGGTTTATAGTAATTGAGCAGTCGCCTAGACAAACTGCTCGAAAACCAACATAATGCTGATCCAATTTTAATTGTAAACTTAAAAAAATTAATATTTCAATTTACAGAGATGCCTTTTCTTTGTAACGCAGCTTACCAACGAATTGCATTGTCCCGCAGTGCAAACGCCAGATGAAAGAATCACGAAAGGGAGGGCTCCGACCCGGAGAGGTAAATTTTTTGCTTTAACGTGGAAAACGGTGGCAAAAATGAGTAAAGTGGCATTTGAGTTTGTCTACCCCTTGAAAAAGTGATTTCTCGAAAATCTTTCGTGCAAGTGCTGAGTGAAGAAAATTTGTTTACAAATATAGGTGAAAATTTGGCTCAATTGCAGTTTATTATTAATATCATTATTCCCTCAGTGCTTAAAGGTTACTCTAAGTAAAGTATGGGATCATAACAATCTCATCCTCAAGCAGGTATACATCCATCAATTTCTAATCAATCACAAAGTGCAAATACAGCACCATTACAGCGTGGCCATACAATAGCTTCATCAACTGTAAGCAAGTCATCTTACGACGATACCTCTTCCCAAAGCAATGACTCAAGGCCTGTTTCACCTCCGATAATTGCTTGTTCCGAGTTAGATTTGCCATATGCATATAACCTACATGAATAGACCAATAGGAGATTAACCCAAAAATACGCAGTAAAAGTTAATCTGATGCACGTTATGTTAGAACAAATACACTATCATCAACGTCTTCGTGCAGACCTGTGAAATTAAAACAACGATCAGTGTCGACTGCCCACAATATTGTTACAGTTAAAGCAGCAGTGAAAGATCCTGAAAGAGATGCAGATCTTGCGAGACTTCAGAACATTCCAATATTTTTATCTGTGATGCGTGGCATTTTGTCTGGTTCATCAAGTCATGATCCTGAAATTTTAGAGAGCATTCAACTAATTCATTTTTATAATATTTGTACCAGTATGGTTACTCATTACAATACATGTGCAACTCAAGTAGCTTCAGAACAGCATTTAATTGTATATTGTTCAAGCCAACATATTTGAAATAATTAAATCACCACTACATCCAACATTGAATGGATTTAAAATCGAATTGCGTAAATTGTCAATAATGAAATTGAGTACAGCAACCAGCAAATAGCGCATCTTCATAGTGATTTTTCGTGTACGCCATTAAATACATTTGTATGTTTGTATGCGCCAGAGTGGAGTCGAGATAACCAACAGGAATCGCCAGATATTGAAGAGCTGGTCAATGCAAAGTTGGCGTTTCGTTTGGGTTGTTTAATTGGGTAATATAGACTGCGAAATTATCATTAAATTTTTCGTGACAAAGTTGTGAAACTGGATGGCACATCGTTTTACCAATTGTTGAGTGTTATGTAAATAAAAGTTCAGTGCAACAGCCGGGAAATCAGAAGGCGTGTGAGACTCCTCAATTAGCCATCGAGCACCTTTCCCCAGGCATAAGTGAAGGAAACTCGGGGCAATTTGTGTGCGGTGCACGATTCGCCCCCGCTTGCACAGTGGCAGTTTTCTGCCGATTGACTTATTGAATTGTCGCGTTTCGTATATTTCTGTAGGAATTTACTGCGAGATTTTTTATGACTTTTGACGGAATCAGCGAAACACCCGTACTCCAAAGAGCTCATTTGTCTCCACTGATTATAAGGAAACAGTCAAACCAACAAATTGTCTGTATGCAATTAAAAACCGCTCATACTTTTTCTGAATATATAAATAATGAAAATACTTAAATATAAAGTTCAATGGAAGTATAATTTAGATTTTTGTAAAAAAACGATAAGTCCAACCTCTTGGAACAAGAGATTTTCGGATTAATTATATGTATATAACTATTTCTTATGTAAAGTCAGAGTTAACTTTATATATTCAGTGTGTATATAATTATTCGAATTTTTACAAGAGCATTAACGACTCATTGGGATTATTATCAATCGCCCATACTGTTCGACGCGTAAAAGAAAAGTGACAACGTAATTGGTAGAAATTTGTGTTTTCAGAAAAAATAGGCTGTACCCGCCCCATCTACGAGCAACCGGCGAGGAGGATGGGTAAGTCCTTTTTTACTTGGGAATGTCATTGTTCATAAATTAAATAACATCTTTTTTCTTTGCAATGAAAAAAAAAACCGCATAAAATCAAACTGAAACCATAGTTTATTCTTCAATAATTAAAATTTTCTTATGATACAAAAATTCCAAATTTCGTACCAAAAAAAAATTTTTGTTGCGGCATTTCGTTTAGATATTTACTTATTTTGCTTTAGGTAATCCAAATTCAAAATAATACGTTTTATTGCACTTGGAAGAAGTACTATTTACGGAAGAAATTCCTTTTTTTTTTAAAACATTATGAACGTCCAGTTGAAATAGTACTTTGTTTAAACCTGACCGGGTATGGCACCCGCCACGTTGGCTGGCCCCTCCACTCATTAGCTAGCCATCGCGTGAGCTCGCTTGCGTGCTCATTTCTGTTATAGTATTATGTGATTCCATTACATAAGACTATAACAAAAATTTGCACCGTTGATGGTTTTCATTTGAGGGAAAGTTAACGCGAACTATGTTTACATTAATTTTTAATCAAATGAAAAACATTTGGCTATGCCTACGATGGATGTTGTTCCGGATGGGTGGGTGCGGGGGGGGGGGGGCACCGCTTCCACCTGGATGCCCCACTCTTATTTGGGGGCCATAAGTATCGTCAGTAAAGACGAAGTTCTCCCAAGTCCCGTGTGATTTCGCCAGGCCCAGTTTGCCATTTCCTTAAGCAATTCGCCCCTTGGTATGTTACGTCGGCCTCGACACCTGTCGATCCGAATTTTATCTATTAATTCATGAATGCGTAATTTTTTTTTGTAGTGGGTTCTTGTGCTGGGGAAAAGAACCCGCCCCACGACATCGCAATACTAGCCTGCGGGCGCATTCACGCATCGTCAGACAAGGCCAATCTCGGCGAACATCATCATTCTCTCTCGCCGAGGCAGCAGACCATCTCTGCAGTCCTTTACAGACAGTTATATACACCCATATCACTACAGATTCCAGGCTCAGAAATGCTCTTTTGGCATCTGAGATTGAACGTGCAATAATATAGACGTCATCAGCATATGCTACCAATTATGTGGACTTGAACATTGGTGTGCTCGAGGTTCCAGCTAATGAGTGAGACAGCGCTCACTCAACGATTGGCAGCAGTCTTGGGTGAACTGCGCGATGGGAGGTGGACTCCGCGCCTTACCCCGAATATGAGGCCGTGGCTGAATCGAAGGCATGGTGAGACTGACTTCTATCTGACCCAGCTTTTGAGCGGGCATGGATGTTTTCAGTCTTACCTGCACAAGATTGGTAAGTCACGATCCCCCGCTTGTCGGTATTGCCCAGAAGAGGAAGACAATGCCTGCCATACATTTTACGCGTGCAGAAAATGGGACAGGCTACGAAGGGCCCTCTACATGGAGACGGGAGAGCTCACCCCAGATAATATAGTCGCGGTGATGCTCGAAGCGGTTGACAAATGAAACCAGGTGGCACATTATGCCCGGGCGGTCCTAAAAGATAAAAGGGAGTCACAGCAGCCGGGGGTGTTGGAGCTGGGGGATCGCTTTTCTGGCAATTCCTCTTCCCCTCTCCCCTCCCGCTATAAGAGGGATCCCCCAGCTTGAAGGCGCCTCACGGCGTAACAAAACGATACCTGGCCCGAAGTAATGTGTCAAATGGTTCCAGCCTAGGTTCTCAGATTGACAGGGGAGGTGTTTAATGGGTAGTCCAGTCGCCTTCTTGCGAGCATGGGATTCCCACACTCTGCGCGTAAATGGGCATTGACCTTCCTACCACAAAAAAATGTCTTCCTGGTGAGGTGTTCCAACGCAATATTGAAGAGCATTGGTGCAGGCCCATCCCCCTGTTTTAAGCTTGATTAAAGTGTAAAGCTACCCGTTAGTTCACCGTTTATCTTGACTTGGGGCTCAGTGTTCAGCATCGTGTCCTTGACCATGTCTACAAAGAGTTGGTGCGCATCGATGGTATATTTCCAGCACTTAACATCTGTATACTTTGCAAATGCGCATACTACTAAAAGCACTAATGGGAACAATCTACTTTCTTCCATTCCTCCCTAGCTCACGAGTAATTATTATTTGCAACATATTATTCAATCACTAATAGACCACATCGTTTAGCATTATTAAAACAGGAAAAATAAACTCAATGCAAAATAAACAAATTACTTAGTCTAATGCCTCAAATTCCTAAAGTTACTAATCAATTAATAAGTCGTAAATAAATGTCTCAAGAGTTCTCTATTAAGAGCTCGAGTTTTTGTATTGTTTCATCATCTTATACAACTACTTAATAATTAGTCAAACATTTAGCGTTTTCCCATTTTTTTGTATAAACCAGTCATAATTGATATGAATTACAAACGTGTCGTTCTAAATAAATGAAACAAGTTAAGATGCTTGCTTTAATCTCATGAAATATGCAAGGCCAAAGAAAGATCACTAATTTGTTGTAATAATGTGAACATTCATTAATCGAGCGATAGGCACACGGACGAACTTGAATACTATTAGAATAATTAGCAATGATCTTGAAATCAATTTTCAATGGTAGTAATGCATGAATATGCAAATGAGAATTTTATTGACTTATCAATGAATGCATCTTCCTTATGAATGCCAAATGAATTTTTTTTTGTAATTTTATTAATCAATTCTGGAATATATAGGTGTATGATTCAAATTTAGGAAAATATCAGGGCCAAACAGAAAAACACATATAAGCATATCCTATCCTATTTTCATAAATACTATATACATTCATAGTAGCCCCAAGCGGAAGCTAAAACAGGTATAAAAATAATGAATGGAAGAATTAAAAATTAAAAGAAAAACATAAACAAATGAAATGATTGACGTAGCAAATAAGAAAAAGTAATTGGTATTTAATTTTGGCATATATGGTCCAAACGGCACGAATGGTACATTAATCTCATCAAATACATGTCAATGTGTGACTTCCTTATTATTTTCGATCAAAGATCAAGAGCAGTTTATGCTGTGTGGAAAGTTGTTTGTTGCAAGAATTTTTTAAATGATTCATTGAGATTGCAACTTTTTCTATATGAAAATTTCGTGAATGTTTGCTTCCACTATTTTATAAATAATGAGATAATTATGTGGGTAAGTGTGAGGTGAACGTTTAATATGTTGAGACCAAATGAAATATACTGGCTTTGTGAATGGACTAAAATAATAAAAAAAAAAAATGTTGGCATTGTTAGCGTCATGTTGCATTTTGTCAGATTTGCGTAATTTTAGTCAACATATTCCTTCGGAGTAGCGGACCATCATGGCGTCCATCTCAACATAACCCTTAGATCACACATACCAGTTTCTACTGGCCCACCCTACTACAGACCGTTTAATTCCATAGACTGGCCAAACTTCAGAAAACCTGAAAGACCTCCTTCCGAATCTCCTGCCGGAAAATATCATTCTCTCGAACGCAGAAATAGACTCTCATATATCGGCACTCACATCTGCCGTTAAAGTGTCTAGACTACACATGAAACATAGCCCACTTTATAGATGTCTAACTCAGGAGACTCTTCAATTAACAGAAACTTGGAAGCATATGCTCCAACGAATTAAGCATATTTATCATCGAAGCCTTAACAGATTAAATGAGGAGTATTTGGAACTTAAAACGCAAATAACAAGTATTTCCCGTGAAATCCAAAAAAGCATCTTATCCGAAGTCAACAGCTTCTACAAGTATAAACGCAGACTGATATCACTGCGAACATCTTCAGATGTGTTTAAAACTATAGATCAACTCACAGGCCGTAAGAGTTCTAAATTCGATATTGAGAAAGACCCTATAAAGCGAGGGAATGAAATCTTCACTGCACAATCTGACAAGATCGTTGCATTTGAGGGATACTTCAAACAACTATATCGTTGCCGTGCGCCGTCCAACACAGCTTCGAATAGCAAAGCTAAACCAGAGATTCTACTAACGAAAGAGGGATACGAGGGTTCTTATTTAACTGTATTTTCCAGTTATAATAAAGCATCCTCTCCACAACATCCAGTCTTCGCTGGATTTCGAAAATAGAAGTAGAAGATCTACTAAATACCTTAAATAGCAACCTTTCTCACGGCCTTGACGGCATCCCAAACAGAATTTTCAAGAAGTGCAGGAAGACTTTCTCCTCCTTCTTGACGATATTATACAACAATTGTATTAATAATGGATATTTTTTCCAAAACCTTGTAAAGTCAGTAAACTAATCTCAATACCAAAACCAGGCTGCGAAGGTAACGTTAATAACTTTTGGCCAATTTTCGTTTTGCCTAACATGGGTAAACCCCCTTGAAAAGATTATTCTGCAATACTTTAACAATTTTACTAATCCCATGATTACCGATTTTCAGTTTGGATTTGAAAGCGAACGATCTATGGAGCAAGCAAAAATGCTATTGCACAATAGAGTCACCCACAATCTTCGGCAGAAAGAGTGCACAGTGGCCTGTGCTCTAGACCTGAAAAAAGCGTTCGACTCAGTCTGGATCAATTGTCTCAAGTACAAATTGAAATTGTCATCGTGTCCGGTCGCAATCTTCGGAATTCTATATAGCTTCCTGTCAGATAGAACATCCCAAATTAAACTGGGGAGTCTCATTTCAAATCCTATCCCTATAAACTCGGGAGTCCCATAAGGCTCTATCCTCAGTCCCTATTCGACTTTTTCCTTCACGATATCCCACGCCTGAACTGCTCGACTATCGATATAGCAATGTAGGCAGACGATATCCTCCTCACTGACACCCATAGCCCCCCAGCGATAGTCCAAATAAAGCTTCAGCACTCTGTCCATAACATCGTTCAATATCTAAAGGATTGGGGGCTCGAAATAAATGCCAGCAAATCGGAGCTGATCTGCTTTAGAAATGGCAGCGGGTGAGAGCACCGCCTTGCTGTACCTTAAAGTAGAAATGTGCAAGCACATATTCCTGGTGAAATCATTCCTCTCAAGGAAAATATCAAATACCTTGGAATCCATTTTAACAATCGATTCAAGGTGAATAGACATGCCAGGAGAACCCTCAATAAAGCAAAAGCAGTGTCCGCAATTGTTTCGGCCCCCTTTTCCTCGAAATCAGTCTGGCAAAAAGTTAAGGTCTAAATGTACAAAACTACTAATAGGCCAATCATTACCTACACGTTTCCAGCATGGCTAACAATCTCGCCTACTGCTGCCGAAGAAATCCGAATCTTCGAGAGGAAGATCCTTAGGAAATGCCTGTCCAAAGACAGACGTCCTCATAAGAAGGAACTCCATCCTTCACAGAGATACGGAGGTGGAACCGATTCTCCAGTACATGTTAGCAACCACTAAAAAACGCCTAAGGAAGTGGCGGGAGCACACTCTTCGAAGTATTCGCGCTCTTTTCGAACCTACCACTGCAAATAATCCTTACTACCTATGCCCCTTTAAAATCCTTGAACAATACCACCACGATCCCAATAATACCGTACCTACAAATAAACCGCCATTTTACGTTTCATGTGAACCAATCACATACCGTGGTTAAACAAAATATGTGTAAATTTGGTTAGTTCATAAGTGTCATAAAAAAATTTACTCAAGAATAAATATAAGTACCAGATCAAGTGCTGTACTAAACAGCCTTTAGTTTTAGGTTGGATGTAGCAATAGATTCAATTGAAGTTCGGATTAGATTTGGTTTAAGTTTTAACGTATTTAATTGCCAAACTGTTCAAGTCGTAATCCATAAGAGCAAATGGCAAAGATGTTTGGTGAGGGTCCATGTTTCACACCTATAGCATAACAGAGGTCTGATCACAGATTTGTATACTTGGAGCTTTGTTTTCCTGTGTATGCAGCTGGTCTTCAAGATCATCAAAACTGAAAAAAATATTTTATTTGTGATCTGTATGAGTATTCAGCGGTGTATTTCGTCTCTTTCATCAGCGGTTCCCATTATTTTGGCGCGTAAATACACCAATTCACTCACATACTGTATTCGCAAGTGTTATATTTTGTGTATTTGAGGTATTTTTCTTCAACTGTGTCATGAACTTTGTTTTATTTTTATTGATTTGTAGCCTAACTAGTTTTGCTTCGCTGTCGAGCTTCAGGAAGAGTTATTTGGCAGTTGTTAACGACCGTGACAAAATGTTGATGTCGTCCACATAGGCTAGGCTTGGCTCGACTTGTATAGTAATGTAACTTGTGTATCGACAGGTAGCTCCCGTATGACACATTCCAGAGCCAAATTCAGTAGCAATGGGGCCAGCCCTGCTTTAGTCCGATATTTGTGTGAAAGGCATCGGTAAGTCGGTTATTGATGCGGACTTGGGAGGTCGTCGGCGTTGTAATTTTGGTAAGACGGACTAATTTGGTTGGGGTGCCAAAGCAAAGCATTATTTGGTACAGTACGTTACGATCAATACTGTCGTATGCTTGCCTAAAGTCAAAGAAAATTTGAGGCACGTCTATGTTGAACTCCCAGCATTTTTCAAGTACCTGCTTGACTGTGAACAATTGGTCTTTCGTCGGTCTACCTGCTCTAAAACTATTTTGATACTCCCCAATAATACTGTTGGTGTATGTATATTGTGTATGCCATACAAAGTAGTGATATGCCGCTGTAGTTTTTGCATTGTAGCTAGTTACCTTTTTTGTGGATAGGGAATATGATTAATTGGTTCCACACTTTCCGCATATGTTCTTGTTAATGAGCTGGATGACTTTTTAAAGAGCTTTATGAACACTGCTGCCACCATATTTGATGAGATCCACTGGAATCTCATCGATGCCCGGCGCCAAATTATTCTTTTGGGCTTTGATGGTGAAACAAACTTCATCTAGAGTTGGTAGAGCCAATGGTCGCTCTCCGAAGACATCTATAGGCTCCGATGTTCTGGAGTGGTGCGGAGGATTAAGGAAGTTCTTGAAATATGAACTCATCTTTCCTTAATTTTGGTTTCATCAGCGATGATATTGCCGACGTCATCATGACAGAGCGTCGTTTTGGGCTGATAACCACGTTTCAGGGTTTTCACTGCTTTGTATGCTTGCCTTGTGTTATTGCTTGCTAGACTTACATCTATATTTCTCAATTGGTCGACATATACTTTTCTTTCTAATTCTAATTATCTTATTCGTTACTCTTCTGAGATTGTCATAGTGTTCTCTCTTCGTCCTAGTTTTCTTACCTTGGTAATCTTTGTACGCGTGATTCGTTTTGTCTAACGCATTCTGGCACTCATCATCGAACCGATCATTCCTCTTGCGCCGGGCTTGATATCCAGTTGTCTGTTCTACCACGGTCTTAATAAGTGCTTTCACTTTCACCCAGAGCTCGTTGCCTGTTTTCAGCGATATGTCTGGTTGCCGAAGGTCTCCGTGAAATTTTTGGCCACAGACGCCGTTCGGAGCCTTTCGATGTCAAATTTTAGTAGTGGACTGGTCTTCGCCGAATATGCCTTTGACATAGGTTAATTTGATCAAGTAATGATCTGAGTTACAATGGGCTCCTCGGTATGTACGGACGTCAAGGATGCTTGGGGCCCAACGTTGTTGATGAGAACATGGCCGATTTGGCTTTGTGTGTTGCCATCCGGTGATACCCAAATCGTAAGAATGTCAAGGTTTCTGCTATATGCAAAGTCAACCAGACGCTGGCCGTTGACATTTATTTCATCATAGAGGCTCCAGTCGTTCCCCGATGAGATAGCTCATTGTAAACCTTAGCATTGAAATCACCCAGCATGCTTTTTGTGCCGTTTGTAGGTAGTGAGTCGACTAGTCTTTCCAGGTGATTGTAGAACGTTTCTTTCGTTTCTTCGTCCTTTTCTTTGGTCGGGCCGTGAACGTTTATCAGCCAGATTTTGAAAAATTTCGCTTTTATACGGTTTACACAGAACTATTCATTTACTGCTTAAAATCAGTAACATGCGATTTGAACTCTCTATCCACAAAGAAGGCGACTCCGAATTCTCGTTTTCCAGTAGGCTTCCCAGTTTTGAATATTATGTGCGATCTCATGTCTTGAATATCATTTCCAGTCCAGTTCGTTTCCTGGATTGCCAGTATTTTTAATTTATATTAACTGGCCTGTTTAAAAGATCCTTAACAGCGCCAGGGTAATTGAGTGATCTGTCATTCCAAGATCCAATGCCATAGTCCTTTTTGCGTTTGCGAGGTCGTTGCCGTGAGTCCAATCCATTCCGAGGCGCTTCTAAAGATTTCGAAACATATTAAGGCTTTACAGTGACGGAAAGTTAGCCCGTCGCCCAACTTCCATTCCAGGGGCATGGTTATTGCTTCGAAATGTACATAGGATTCAGTAGCAGAGCTGTAGATGTATTTACAGTTGTTAGCAGTTCTCGGAACCAGTAAACCCAATGTGTGACCCCGAGAACATTTACGACCACTTAATCGTGGGGCTTAGGATGGGGAATCACGGAAACTGTAGATTGGGGAAATAAGGGGTTCCTTCCTTCTTTCTCAAATGGTCTTGAGACCGTCTACGGCGGAGTTACCGTGATGATTGGGGGAGTTTAATCCTGGAAGTCAAGGACTAGCTTGGGCTGTTACACCGTAGATGATGATGATGACTCTAACAGAGGACTTATCTTGTCGTGTAGGAACAAGGAATCATTTTGGGATGTTCCCACATGGTATTTTTTAAGATTATCCGCGTAAAACCAATGTGGGATATCTGATACCACTTCAGAAAGGCCCGACGTAAAATGTTGAAGAAAAAGATCCAAGATGACTGCCTTGAGGTACACTGGAATAAATATAAATTTCTTTGAAAACATGTCCATGAAATTTGACAGTTTGAATTCGATTTTTAATGAACAAGTCTAGCCATTGATGCAAGGAGTTAGTGATACTGAATTTACGTAGTTTATGAGACAAAAGTTGTATGATTGGCGTGATCAAAGGCCTCACTAAACTCGGTGTAAATCGCGTCGAGTTGATAGCCGTTTGCCATTACACAAAGGATGTTAGAGACCATAACTGTTAGTTTTGTAGTGTTGGGTCGAGTATTTCTGAAGCGGTGCTGTTGTTCATTGAGGGATTGCTTTACAATGGGAGTTATTTGGGAACAGATAATTTTTTCAAATAATTTTGGGGTAGCAGATAGTATGGCAGTTACTCTATAGTTTTGATAAGCCCCTCCGCTTTTGATTTTATGGATTAGAATTATGTGGGAAGAATTCCAGCATGCTGGAAACACACCCCTTGAAAATAACTTCTTAAAAATAATATGGAGACTTAAAGCTGATTGTTCTCTGCGCTGAAATAAAAATAATGGGGAAGTAAATCAGGGCCAAGTTCATGGTTCTAATCAAAACTTCAAGATATCATATTCTGAAACTGTAATTCCTTGGAGTGTAGGCAGAGATTCTGAGTCAAGTGATAAGATATAAGGAGTTTACTGAAACATGCGCTGATTAAAAGTGGTCTGCAAAATAGTTACAGATTTCTTCAGGAAGAGAAGAACTGCAGTCTCTGTAAGTCATTTGTTTAGGATAGCCTTGAGTCTTTGGTTTGATGTTCACAAATTCAAAAAATTTCTTGGGATTTTTTAGAGTGCTTTCACCTACACTATTAACATAGGCTTCATAGGATTCACGTGACTTTAATTGAAATCCTTGCGAAAGTTCGTTATACATTCTTTTAATATCATCGCGCACATTAGACCTTTTTTGCATATTTTTATAAAGCTTATTCCTTCTGTTTCTTATATATGGAAGATTACTATCTAGCTAAGGTTCCGATAATTGGTCTTTTTTTTAATTTCAGGTACATGTCTTCCAACGGCGTCAAGGATGTGCTGATAGAATAAATTTACTGTATCATTTGTTTGTATCTAACGTTGACAGCGTAGCAGCTCAGTCTATACTAAACATACGATTCTTAATGTTCTCGTAGTTAACATTGGGAAAATCAAATATTTACAAGCAAGTTATTGGGCTCTTTCACACGGGAATGGTAAAAACCCATATCCAAACAGGTTTCGCGCTTACGCCCTTATGTTTACACGTTGCATAGTTCAGCCAACCAATTTTTGTGTACGATACACGTCTTGCGAGTGTGTGTGTCAAAAGGATCATTTGATCGTTAAACGTCGTGCGGACAACATGAAAGCGAAGACAGAGAGATAAGCGATTGAGAATTGATGTTTTTGCCTTGTATTGTGCATGAGTTAACAAAAACTGGAATGAAAAATGTATTTTATGATTGTTAAAGTTTGTCGATTCAAACTTCTTTTGGATTTATTAGAACCTCCGTGTTTTTCCGCTTTCTGAAAAATATATTCCAAATTTGAATATCCTTTTAAGTCGCATATTTTTCTTGTTGTGTTGTCAACTGGCATATTATAATGCGATTCTATAAAGATTATGCGTACTGTTAATTTTCTATGGATTTACAATAGGCAATTTAACTTTATTGAAATCGAGATATTCGTCGTGTTGTTTCCTGAAATTGAACATGGCCTCCGCTTTTATAAATTTATTGAATAACGCGTAGCTTCTCGCGTCCACGCATCCATTTTTGCATGCAAATTAAAGAAAGGCAATCGCTTCATGACGACTACCTTCTTCACCGAATGTTCAATTCGGAATGATTACCGGCGTTTGTATAAATTTCCCCCAACAAATGATCAACAAAATGCGTTTGTGTATGTGCGTTACGCTCGTTCACCCTACAAAATGTTGGCTTGTTTTTACCATCAGGTCCCCTCAATGCCTCTCACTCTTCTTGCCCATATAACCTGTTTAACGCTCACTTTTAACGCTGCGTCTGAAAAAGCCCATTGTATGGAAGATTGTTTATAGCTTCAGCAGTGGAAAATTGAACTGGAAGTGCAGTATGGTGGAGGGTATTTGAGAAAAGATTTTCCAGCTCACTAGTTGGGTTAATTACCATTGTAATTGAGTGTCGGGACAATTTACTGTAAATCATTGCCATAAAACATGGAAACAAGATTGAAATTACTGTCGTCTACAAGATTGACAGGAAGAAGACGGTTGTCAAGTTCACCGACATAGAACGTTAAATTGGGTCTATGAAAATCTCCAAATATTATAATTTTATCTTCTTCTTTAGAGAGTTCAACTAGTGCAGAAATAACTCCACATGCATCATTGTACTCTACTCGTATCTCACTGGACTTCGGAGGAATATAGAATACACCTATGTGCTAGTAGAATTAGTTAGTTTTGGTAGTTCGTGCCCGACAATATGTTGTCAACTACTTGTATGAGGATCCATGTCTCAGAAACCTAGTCTACAAGCAATTACTAGTAAGCTTTAAGCTTTACTTTCCATGTTGAATATTATTCTTAGTAATATAAAATGAGATTAAATTTAGAAAACGCTAAGGCCTTATTTTCAACAACCTGCTATCTTCTTCAGAAAATTCCAGAGCCAAATTCTAGACTTCCTAATTTTGTTTTATGATTTCTTTCAATTCAGTTTTGGTATTCGATAAGATTCAAATTTCGGTCTATGTTTTGGTTGTTATTTACTTACGAAAATTTCAACGCCTTTATCATTTTTAGAGTGAATGAAAGAAATAAATGTTTCAATCCACAATAGTCCCTGTTTTGTGAATTAATTTTCACAAAATATCTAAGGCCATTTTGGATCTGAACACAGCCGAAGTCTGATGTTTTCAGCATAAAGTCCAGACGAAAAGATAAAGAGCTCAGGGATATGAGAAGTCCAATAGCTAAAGTTTTGCTGATAATAAGCTCAATATTCAAGATGACTATGTCTAAAATATGATGATTTTTGATCGTTTATTTGATATCATTAGGGATTATTATCTGCGGTGGAACTTTCTCATTTTTAATATTTTATAAATTTAATATAAATTTTAATTAATCTAGTTTAGTTTTGTTGAATTTAAAAACAGCATGAATTCAGTTGAATATTTTTTATTGCAAAAAGGAGTAACCTTAGGAAATATTTTTCTTTACATTCAAATTTTTTATAAAATAAAAATTTAGTAAGAAATGAAATGCATTAGTAGATAGAATTCAAAACTGTGTACAATTAATTAAGATTTGTCATATAAGACTTTATTCTTGTTAACTTAAAATAAATAATTATTAAAAAAACAAGAGAATAACATATTTTCTTATTTGTAGTAATAAGAAGAAATACCAGAGATGAACATATAAGAACATATATGTGGTGAAAATACTCGCCACATATCAATACAAACCAGTTAAATGTTGGGTTGCTCTCAACACAGAACCGACATATCCACTAAGCTGTTTGCGAAACCGCCTTTGGCAGTCGAAACTATAATCAGCTGTCGGGTCGCTCGACCAAATATACACGAAGGTCGCTGTATCTCGTCGCAGGACGGGCCGACAAGTTCTATCTCGCTTCCCGACCGTGCATCGAAGCACTCAGATTAAGATAAGCACATTAAAATTGTTTCAATTTGTACTTAGCTAGTAATCGAGTGTGTAGTTATTGATACCACGTTAGTGACATTCAACTCGTTCTACCGCGATGCCTGGGCGTCGTAAAGTAGCCCCCTTTTTGGCAAAACCAACCAAACTTATGGTTCGCGCGTGTGGAGGCACAATTTCCCGCCAGCAAAGTAAAAGATGACACGAATCGTTTCGATAAAGTAAAGTTGCAAACATTATCGAGTCACGGCCTGACAGCCGCAAGTACGAAGCGATAAAAAGCCGCTTGCTGTCATCATATAGCTTGTCAGAGAAACAGAAAACGCGCGAGCTGTAACATGGATGTGAACTGGGCGATCAGCGCCCGTCGCAGTTGCTTCGACGTTTACGAAGTGTGGCCGGGAAAAACCGATGCCTCTTCGTTAGACAATTTGGCAGAAGAGGCCGACCGAATCGTTGACAGCTCGGGTACAGAAACAATTGCAGCGGTTAGCAAAAGTGACCGTGTCGAAATGCATTGCATTGGAATGCAAAATGAAGACACTTTGAAAGAAGAGATTGCAGAGCTCCGCCAAACCTTGCAGCGGATGCACCTTCAGCCCACAACCAGCGCTCGTTGCGACAGCTGCACCTATCAATCTCCACAAATAATGCCCTTGCCTACCATTTCAAATTCCCAAAGCCAACCGCGGAATGCCGCATATATATGTTATTTTCATCGCCGTTTTGGTACAGCGGTAAGGCAATGTCAAGCACCATGCTCCTTTCGCACCCGATCGGGAAACGAAAGCTGCCACTGATTTGCCAGGTGGGTATCAGTGACGTGAAATCAAACCGCTTGTTAATACTGGATGAGAAGACTAAGTTAAAATTCCTAATCTACTCGGGTTCGGATGCATCTGTAATTCGGAAATCACAGGCATCCGAGCGCAGAAGTGTAGCCACTTATAAACTGTTCGCGGCAAACGGCAGCACCATAAATACGTATGGGAGCAAACGCTTGACACTGTCACTAGGTTTGCAGCAACCACTAACCTGGAATTTCCAAGTTGCAGCCGTATCACGACCAATATTAGGCGCCGACTTCCTCAAGCACTTTGGCCTAGTCGTGAACCTCAGAAATAGAAGAATCGTAAACTCCGCCACTGGTTTTGCATCAAATGGCTGGGTTAGACAATCACGCTTTGCTTCCTTTTTCACAGTCAATGGAAACGTATTTCATATGCTGTTAAAAGGATTCCCGAAAATCACAAACCCTGCTAAAAACCAAAAATCGACTACCCATAACGCACAGCACTACATTATTACCACTGGCCCCCCATGGCCGATCATCCCCGCAGACTTACGCCGGAAATTCTGAAAGTTGAGAAATCAGAGTTTAATTATCTGCTGGAGAGAGGCCTATGCTGAGCTTCCAGCAGCCTTTGGGCAAGCCCGCTCCATTTAGTGCCTAAGAAGGATGGCAAATGGCGCCCATGCGGCGACTATCATCCCCTAGAAGCTGTTACCCAGCTCGATAGGTACCCGATGCGAAACCGAAAATTGCAGCAGTCAAACTGATATTTTCAAAAACAGCCTTGCTAAAAGCGTTCCACCAGGTCCCAATCGCCAAGGAGGACGTGCCTAAAACCACCGTGACAGCCCCGTTTAGGTTATATGAGATTACGGCAATGACGTTCGGCCTCAGGAACGCAGCCCAGTCCTTGCAGCGTTTGATGGACGAAGTGCTTAGGGACCCCGACTTTTGCGCATGCTATTTGGACGACATTCTTGTTGTTTCGGACTCACAAGAACAACACCTGCATCACCTTCGACTGAGCAAGCATGACATCGTTATCAATTCGGCAAAGTGCGTTTTAAGAGCGAAGAATGTCGAGTACTTGGGGCATGTGCTCATTAAAAGCGGAATCTCACCACTCGCTTCGCGCATCGCAGCAATTCGTAGGAATGCAAAACCGACCAACGTTCTTCAACTTCGAAGGTTTCTAGTAACTTTGAATTTTTATCGCCGATTTGTTTCCAGGGCAGCACAGTTGCAAGCTACGTTGCACAAATTTCTTGCGGGTTCCAAAAAGAACGATAGAAGACTCAAACAGTGGACTCCGGAGTCCGAAAAAGCATTCAACGATTGCAGGAACTGCCTGGTAGACAGTACATTACTGGTGCATTTTCAACAAAGAAAACCTACCAGACTGGTCTCAAACGCATGGGACACTACAATCGGTGCCGTACTGAAACAGTATCAAAACAGCCAATGGCTTACGCTAGCGTTTTTCCAGAAGAAACTCTCCGATCCAGAGACCAGATGTAGCGCATACGACCACGATCTGCTGGCCATTTATAGCTGTATTCGCTATTTTCGCCACACTTTAGAAGGTACCGTCTTCGCAGTGTACACAGATCACAAGCCCCTCATCTACACCTTTGCACAGAGACCAAACAAAGCTTCGCCACACCAGCTTCAACATCTAAGTTTCATGTCTCAATTCACGACGGACATTAAGCATATACCGGGTAGAAGAAATCAAGTTGCCGATGCGCTCGCACGTGTCGAAGCCATCTCGCTGCACAGTGTAGTCAATGCAGAAGAATTTATCGAGCAACATCATTCAGACACAGACCTGCAATTACTGCTGAAGAGCAACACATCATCGCTGCAGCTATCCCTCATTGCAATAAATGGTAAAGGCGAACTCGTCTGCGACACATCGACCAATAAAGCTCGTCCTTTTGTACCCGCTTCATTGACTAAAGGCGTCTTCAATCAGTTCCATCACGCAACACACCCCAGCGGCCGCGCTACGTGCAGGACTATCTTCCAAAAGTTTGTATGGCCTAATATGCGTAGGGGTATCCACAAGTGGGCACATAGTTGCATCCCATGCCAACGTGCAAAAGTCGGCGGTTACCTGAGAAACACCCGTCAGTATTTCGGCGTCCCGGATGATCGATTTCAACACGTCCATTTGGACATTATAGGACCACTAGCACTGTGTCAGGGATTCAAATATTGCCTCACCCTGATGGACCGTTTTTCCAGGTGGCTAGAAGCGATTCCTCTCAGCGATAAAACCGCCGAATCAGTTGCCAAAGCGTTCTTCAGCAATTGGGTTGCACGATTCGGCGCACCACGTACAATAACAGCCGATCAAGGCACGCCATTTGAGTCATCATTGCTTAAGGCACTCGCTAAACTCATCGGTTGCACACGAATTCAAAGATCGCCATATCACCCAGCATTGAACGGCAGTATTGAGCGCTGGCACCGATCCTTGAAAGCAGCAACTATGTGCCATGAGCTAAATTCCTTTTGGGCAAACGTACTCCTGACAGTGCTGTTTGGCCTTCGAAACTCCGCAAAGGAGGATTTAGGTATATCGTGCGCAGAGATGCTTTATGGAACGACACCTTCACTTCCAGAAGAATTTATAGACCCTAACAACAAGACGAGCGATCATCATCTGTTCCTGGACAATCTATGCTAAGTGATGCGAGAACTTCGACCTGTGCCTACATCGGATCACAGCAAAGCGTCGATATTCCAGCACAAGAATTTAAACAGCTGCTCGCACGTTTTTCTTCGCGTCGATGCTGTCTGAAAAGCTCTCGTCCAGCCATTTACCGGACCTCATAAAATAATTGAGCGGCTATCCGAAGTGTTGTTTACGATTGACGTTAATGGGCGCACAGTAAATGTATCAACCGAGCGCCTCAAACCCGCTTTACTTGAAGTAACTCGAGATACGCCCGGCAGATCAGCCCTGCATATGATACTCCATCGGTATCAGTACAAACGACACAACATCGTCGACCCATTGTTCACCCTGACAATCTACAAAAGTCGCGGATCCGCTGGACACTAATTAATCCACCGCCGCCAAACATCACAAAAATCATACCCACCAGCCAATCGTTATTTTGCGGACGACATAGCTCAGAAGGAAGTACTGTGGGGTTGTTCTCCACACAGAAGGAAACCGCCTCTGCATAGCACCTGCAATCGAGGAACTGTCAAAATGACAAGAGAGGCAAATAAACGTGTAAAAGGTGGATTAAAGTTTACCATGTGTTGGTTCAATTGCTTGCAAATTCAAGTTTTTGTTTACCATACATTTGCACTTTTAGTCTTATTCTCTCTACTCTATAAGTACCGTAAGAAATAAAATTTATTCTAATTGCAGCTGCTATTTAGTAGATATGCTCTGGTCAAAAGTATAATAGCTGCCGGGACGCTCCGCTCGCTGCATCTCGTCGCATGACGGGCCGACAAGTTCTCTCTCGCTTTCCGACCGTGCATCGAAGCAGTCAGATTAAGATAAGAACTTTAACATTGTTTCAAGTTGTACTTAGCTAGTAATCGAGGAATAAATATAATCGAATATAATCGGGTGTGTAGTTATTGGTACCACACATATTAATTAGTATAAAACAAAAATGCATAAACTCTTTCCGAAAAAAGTTCGGATGGTTACTAATTGAATTTGAATAGTAATAAAATGATTTTCACTTACCTTCTTAATATTAAAATGTAAAATATATTTCATATAAGTTGGCAATTGATTGACAACGGTGAAGTAACAAAACACGGAACAACCATGTGTAACGACAATCGCCCAAACTGGTCCAGCCGTTAAAAGTTGACGCCATGGCACATAGCTTGGTCGTTTCTTGGAAGTCGACGTTCCAATAGCCTCTTCAATTTCGCGCCTCTCTTCAGGTGAGATTCTTGGATGCGTGGCTGGTGATTCATAGATGAATGTGAACCATGCAAGTGACCATATAATGCCGATACCACCTGAAATTCGGTGAGAAAAGAATCGTTGATAAAAACAAGATGACATGACAGAAATGTATGTGCGCCGCTTTTAATTCTGTAATTATTTTTATGCGAAATAACAAAAGATGAAGCACGTTTTCGTAGCGTTTTTTTTTCATTATGGAGACTAACGTAAGTCATGGTTTAATCATCTAATTAAAAAAGGCTCTCGGTATCCTCTTCGGTTGACTGCCAGCAATATTAATTTGCAGAATATTCTTTCCTGCTCTTCATACCGTCACAATTAAGATGGCGAAACAATAAACAAGTCATACTCCCATCGTACAAAACCTCAAATCATGTATTCCTGAACGGAGACGCCACATTAAAAGTCTCGTGATCATATTCACATAATTGTAAAAACGTGCATGAATTACAACCATGTGACTTGAAACGTGTAACCACAAGACGCCTTGAAATAAAACGGAAAAAATAGCAAAACAACGAAAGTATCTATGTCTGTAGGTAGACGGATAAAAGCAATTAAATTTGGAGTGGATACTTCATCGGTACTTATTTGTATGCCTCTTGAAACGCTAATAGTACTCGTATGTACATAATAATAATATTAACTGGTTTTTCTTATTAAAGATATTCATCTTTAGAATATGATTCATTCAGCAACGGACAAATATTTACGCGCCAAAAAAATAAAACGTCCATTACTGTCTGTCTATGATGCAAATGAGATTAATTACAATTATTAACGTAAATTAGAAATTGTAATTCTAGAAATTATATCATAGGAAGATGTAACTGCGAATGGGAAATTGAATACGATTTGTTAATTGAATAAATTGAAATTACAATGGCATTTCCTGTTACGAGAATAAAGAAAGTGGCGTCTGGTGTGTCAGATTTAGCCTCGTCCAAAATGATCAAATTGGCGCCTACGTTTAAGAAGAACGATTAGACCATGCAGTGCATTCATTTCTTTGTAAATGTGTGTAACGCGGATAATGAATTTTGATGACATTAAATTTCTTATTGAAGATTGCATCCGTTAGACACTCTGAAGTAAAATATCGTTGCCATCTTACTCAGGCTCATAAGGAAATCAATTAACGTACCTGACGTCACTTCCCGTACCGGAAACAGCCGATCAGTTGCTCTAAATTTCGATAAACAACTACTTTTGAGATTGTCAAATATGACATTTCTCAGATGAAATTTAGCCGAAATGATACAAACGGGATCGAAATACATATATTTGCGCGCTAATGTCTTCGACGTCTCATATTTAAAATAAATCGTTGACGTAGTACTGATAAAATTTCAAACTACAGTAATATGTACTGTCAAAAATCTTTAAAAAATTTGTTTGATGTAAACAGCACTAGATGGCGCTGATTAGGTTGCTCGAAGAGGTTAGTTCGCGACGTGACGCGGTGTTTCCGTTTTCGGGCCTGAGTAAGAAGGCAACGAAAATATACATTTCTTATTCTAATTGTTATAGGAACTTACCTGTAAAGTAGAATACGCTAGCCCATCCGCAATACGAAATCAGAAAGCCACAAATTGGCATTGTGATTGCAGCACCAAGTGATGAAGCTAAAGTAAAAAGGGAGAGGGAGTAAAACGTATTGTTAAAAGTAGTAATTTAAAACTGCATCAATCAGAGTGAAAGCTATTCGCATACAGAATAAATTGTGTTTATACGTAACTCACCCATCATGTTGGCAATGAATTTCGACCGTTCCATTGGAGGAATCCATACAGCCGTCATTGGATGGATTGCAGGCCATGATGCTCCTGTAAAATGTTTATAAAGTGAGAATTTATTTATTAGTTAAATCAAACCATTTTACAGAATTATAATTGCAATTATAAGGTAGTGAAGAAAATACAATCATATATATGTGGAAACGATTTAGTTCATTCAATTTTAAGTTTTGAAATGTGGAAACTATTCACTTTTGAATTTATGTAATATATACATATAATGTATGGAGAGAGAGGGAGAGAGAGAGGGACAAATGATGTGTACAATATGTAGTAATCGCGCAGCCCGCCTAGGCAAACTGCTCGAGGGACCTTTACGAAAAAATGCTATTTCATAATAATAACAACGCAATAAGTGCGGAACAATTTGATACGCAACTTATTAACATTATTATTACTAACCCGAAATAAACTCCGCGACTACAACCACTACCATTATCGATAAAAAAGTTTATCCGGAAAAAAGCATATCAATAATGCAACACCATTGCGACACAATTTAGCAAAGCAATTGCTAAATTGTCGCCACCGGAATCTACCGTTACCGCTATGAAGAGGCTCGTCGAAAGAGGCGGTAAAGACAGATAACGAACGAGACGACCGGTTGACGACGGTAAAGGGTTGGTTGGGCGACGGTTTAAGATATGTGTCAAGCGAGATTGAATCGTTAGCGGTTGACCAACGCGATCAGATGTGTGCCATTGCAACAAGGTGTGCAATGGACTTCGGAAAATGTGAAATTAGTTTCTTTGTTTTGTCGACGCGTCTCGCGCAATTTTTTTCAATTCATTTTGTAATTGGTTTTTCACTATCAAATTTTTTTGTATGTTTTCGCTTTGAGTCGTAGAATAGATTGGATGTTGGTGAAAATCTTTATTTTGAATTTCCTGTCCATGTTTTGGCTGTGGCGGATTTACTCAGGCGTTATTGAACTTGAGATTCATCCGAGGAGTCTTGTGTGGTGATCAAATCGTTACAGTCAGTTTTTGCATAGGACTGGTTGCTGAGAAGTGCAGTGTAACTTTCGGGGCGGAAATTACATTTAGACGTTCTAAATAAAATCTCACAGGGGACGGAGGAGTTTTAAACTTTCGAAAATTGTGCAATCGCGACGTATTCAGATTCGCTGACGACAGGTGCCAGCGTGGGCGAAAATCCGTTGTCATTTGGTGGATTGACGTTTCGTGTTCGGTTGACAACAACTCTCGGCGAACTTATTGGCGATTTATATTTACGTTTTGGTCGGGAAAATCTTTCGATTCGCATTTGAAAAGAGCTGCGGCAAGTACAAAATTCTATGTCTAGCACTCGTTGCGTCTTGCCGTTTTTTAATCGCTCCGGTTATTAGTTTTAAAATGTAATGAATTTTTCACAAAAGTCAATTTGAAAAAACTAAATTTAAATTTTATAAGTCAGTCAAAAGCAAATTTTGATTTTATTGGAAAAAGCATTTATCGTCGATAGAATCGACCCACGGGATCATATCGAATATTATCTGACTTCGATAAATCAACAAAAGCAAATAAGCCGAAGGCTAACTCGGGACTGCTGTATGGAGGAGTCTGACGGCTTCCCTCCGTTGGGGGGCCCCGAGGAGAGTAGCAATACGAAATTGGCGGCAATCGTCAACAAAAGAAGACACGCGAGTAGCCAGGACTCCACAGATGCTGGACATAAGACTGAATAAGTCAAAGAAAAACCAGAAGTGATTCGACTTCCAGCCGAAAATCAGGAATTGAAACTAAGACTCAAAACGTTCGAAGATATGTACAAGAGAGGGAAGAAAACTCAAGATGCAGAGCCGATAAAGCAAATAAATACGTAAACTAAGGCGAAGAAAGCTGCCAAGCAAGTCATCCTAGAAGAAATACTAAGTGCTGGAGGCGCTAACGACAGCCAAAACTACTATACAGCGCTGGACGGACTCCAACAAGAAAAACATGTTGACGAAAGTATTGAAGGTAATGTTAATCAAGATAACAATGATAATTTTATCCTTTACTTAAAAAATAAAAATAAGCAGAAGAAACCAGCTCGAAGTTCTACTGGTCCTTCTCAAAAAGTTGCCAAAAATACAGAGAAAGTTTCACCAATTAATGTGTTCGGCCAAAGTGGAAAGGATATGATTCGGCTATTCGCAGCCGAAAATAAATTAACTCATTTCGAGATTAAAAGAATCAATGCCGAAAAATTAACAATCAGAACGAAATCACCGGTTGATTTCAAATCAGCAAAACATGCTTTAAATTCTGGGGAGGTTCCACACTTCACTTATACCCCGAAAAGTGAGAAGAACCAACCCTTTTTGTTGAAGGGCTTGGACTGCGGAGAAGATGCCGTCGATCTTCTTCAGGTGCTTAAGGAACCAGCACCTGAAATTGAATTTATTTCCGTTAAAACCTTCGCGACAAGAAGATCGACCGTAAAAAAAAATTATTTACCACTTTATTTGGTGCAGATTTCAAATACGAGCAGTCCAAGTGCTCTTCAACAAATAAGATACTTGAACTTCCGAGTGGTGAGGTGGGACGCCTCCAGAAAGGAGAAGTGAATCAGCGTTATCGGTGTCAAAGATTTGGACATTTGGCTGCCAACTGCGCCATGCATTATCGATGCCTCAAATCCAAGTACGTTCATGCTCCCGGTGAGTGCAAATTGGCTCAGACGGAGCCAAAAGAGAAATTATACTGAGTTAACCGCGGTGTTTGTGGTCACCCGGTATCATATCGAGGATGCTCCCGATATCAAGATGCGAGAGTAAAATTTGCCCCAAAGCAAACACAAATACACCACCGTGTCTTCGCTCCAAACTTCGTCAAGCCCGGAGTCTCATTTGCACTCGCCGCTAGAGGACCAGCAGAAAATGCGTTAAATAATGTAAATAATATAAGTGGCAATTATGACATAATCCTCAAAATTTACCAGCAACTAAATACTTTATCGGAGAGAATCGATAAACAAGTTACGAAAATTAATCTTGTCTTTCAGCGTTTAGGGCTTTCAAATGCCTCAAAATAATTTGTCATCCAGTCACATTCCCATGGATAGGATTCGTCTCATCTCGATCAACGTCAACTCCATTGTTACTATACATCGACGTGATTATCTCCTTGAATTCTTTGGTAAGCAAAAGCCTGATATCATGCTTCTTACTGAAACCCACCTCATTTCATGCCACTCCATGACATTCAAGGATTTTGCATTCGTAAAAAGTGATAGGGTAAACGGTGATGGGGGGAGGTGGCACCGGGATATTGGTTAGAACACCGTATTGTTTCCGAAATATTGAAAAAGTCGAATTCAAAAACTTTGAATCTTTTGAAGTGTCCGTTATCGAAATCTTACTGCCAGGTGGGGATGACCTCTTCATATGCGACTGGTCGAAATGTTCTCAAGTTCAAGGAGGAGTTCGATTCCTTGTTTGAAATACTCGAATTGAACAGGCTGCATGATTATTATATTCTCGCCGGTGACTTGAACGCCAAGCATACATCATGGCTGAACGCCCTCAATAATTCCAGAGGTGTATTCCTGAAATCGTGGATAACAGAGAGCCATATTGAATACAGGTGCAATCTATATGGGTCGGAGTTCCCAACATACCCTAGGTCAAATTCATATTTGGACCTCTGCATTGCTGACGCAATACTTGAATTCAGCTTTAATAGTCCTCAACTGAAACTGCAGGTGCTTCCTTACGATAGCGACCATCTTCTTCTTCTTCTTCTTAGCACTACAGCCTATTTCGGGGCTTCGTCCATTGACCGTGTCCTCCAATTTCGGAATCAGAGTAGCAATGAACTGTTTTCGTCAACCGAGTCAGACCAGCATTTCCTCGGTTTCCCCACTGGTCTCCGGCCTTCAGTTCTCCCAACGAATGCCTTTTTGGGTACCCGTTGTTCGTCCATACGATTTATGGAGCTAGCCCATTGCAGCCTCCGCAGTCTAACAATCGTTGAGACTTCCGGTTCTTCAAAAATTTCATACAGCTCATGATTGTATTGAAGTAGCCATTGGTCCTAGTGGAGCTTCGCTCCGATTATTCGCTTCAGGAACCGTCGCTCAAAGGCTTTCAATATATTTGCAGATGCTTGGGTTAGGGTTCATGTTTCATACCTCTTAGCATAACACAAGTCTTATCACAGATTTGTATACTTGGAGCTTTGTTTTCCTGTGTATTCAACTGGTCTTCAAGATCGTCAATATTGAATAAAATATTTTATTTGCGAGCTGTATTCTTCGGCGTATTTCGTCTCTTTCATTACCCTTTTTCGTTATTTTGGCGCCTAAATACACAAATTCGCTAACATTCTCGATGCTGTATTCGCCAAGTGTGATATTTTGTGTATTTGAGGTATTTTTTCTCGACTACGTCTTGAGTTTTGTTTTATTTTCATTGATTTGTAGCCCTAGTAGTTTTGCTTCGCTGTCGAGTTTTAGGAAAAGTTCTTTGGTAGTTGTTAATGACCGCGACAGAATGTTGATGTCGTCCGCATAGGCTACTAATTGGTTCGACTCGTATAGTAATGTACCTCGCGTATCGACAGGTAGCTTCCGTATGACGTACTCCAGAGCCAAATTGAATAGCAATGGGGCCAGCCCATCTTCCTGCTTTAGTCCGATATTTGTGTCAAAGGGATCGGTGAGTTGATTATTGAGGCGGACTTGGGAGGTCGTCGACGTCATTGTCATTTTGGTAAGACGGACTAATTTGACTGGGATGCCAAAGCAAAGCATTATTTGGTACAGTACGTTACGATCAATACTATGCAGAACTCAGTGTTCTGAAAATGCATGCAAATAGGCAAAAACATCTTGAGGCCATGAAAAGATTACCAGCTACTAGTAAAGAGATGTCAGCGTTAGCATCATTTGTGACAAAAAAGACCCACCATACGTTCAAAACGCTAAAGTCAAATTGACCTGTTTTTTAATCGAACATAATTGGCATTCAAAGTTACAGACAACTTGACAGAATTACTGAAGACTCTGATTCAAATATAGCGCAACAAATATCTTTAAAAAGAACCAAAGCAACTGCTATTGCTACAGCGGTCATAGAAGAGACTGAAAAAGAAACCTTAGCGGCAAAATTAAAACTAACTAAGTTCAGTGTAATAAGTGACGAGTCCACTGATATAAGCACCCAAAAGTCGTCTTGTATCGTTGCGGGATTTTATGACGAAAACTCTAAAGAAATTGAAAGTAGATTTTGGTAGCTGTCAAAAATATTTAACTCTTCAAATCCAGGCTTAGCTAAAGAAGGAGCCACCGGTTAAAACCTGCTTGATGCTCTTATAAGATCGTTCAAAAAAGAAGACATTCCAATGACTAACTTAATCGGATTTGCGGCTGATGGGTGCAGTGTGATGATGGGAGGGAATAATTCAGTTTCCAGTCGCCTTTAAGAGCATTTTCCTGGTATAGTAGTGATGAAGTGTGTTTGTCACTCAGCACATCTGTGTACTTTTCATGCTTGTAAAAAGCTGCCAAGGAGATGCGAGAATTTAACTCGAGAAATATACGCTAGTTCCAAGAGATAGTGTCAGTTTGCAGAGTTCCAAGAATTTTTTAAATTGAAACCACACAAAATGCTCCATCTATCTCAGACTTATTGGCTTTCTCTTGTCGCGGTAGTAGAGAGAATACTCGTGCAGTGGGTTGCATTGAAATTTTTCCTTACGAAAACATTTTATATAAATTTTATTTAAAAACCTTAATGATCCGTTCATCAAACTTTATTTCAAGTTTCTAGTCTGGGTTTTATCTAAATGCACGGATTTCAATAAGTGCTTTCAATCCAAGAGTGTTTTGATAACTTCACATAATGACAAAGTTCGCTAAATACTCGTATACCAAGAAATACTAGTCTGTTTTCTAAACAGAGAATACGTTATGAGACATGAACTTGGAGTAATTAATATAGAAAATCGAGAAAAGTGGCTGAGAAACGACCAGCTATGCCTAGGCGTTAGGGTCGTGAGTGATCTCAAAAATCCAGAGCTTTTAAAAATAAGTCTGAATTTGACAAATTTTTTAACGTTTGTCGCAATTTTCTTGCAACGAGCGCTAAAAAAATTAAAAAACGTTATCACATGAATGACCCTCTGCTCTCAAAACTTTCTATGTTACGTGCTCCGAGTGCTGCGTCGTCAAAATTTAGAGAAACTGCTCCCTCTATATTCCCACTGATTCAGTTACAACCTAGGCTAGTGCCGGATGATAACACCAACTTAATACAAAAATCGATAATCAATGGAGGAACCTTCCAGCAAAATTTAGTGAACTAGACCTGACTTTATCGGTAGACAAATTTTGGAGTACGCTATATTTATGTGAAGATTACAATGAACTTTCGTAGTTCACTCTGGACACTTTGTATTTCCCATTCTAATGAGCAATGCGAATCAATATTCAGTAGTATTAATTTAATGAAAAAAAAGGTTCGCAATAAACTGATGACAGACACAATGAATGAGATATTGTTGGCTGCAGAGCATATTAAAGAAGCAGAATCATGCATCAATTTCCAGCCGCCATCTATTGGATTGAGGACCACGGCACAAGCAAACGCCGCACCCCTCACCATTTTATCGTACAATGAATAGCAATTCTAACTCTTCTAACTACTCGAACGTTGTTGATATAACTCGTAAATGGGTAGCAACACGCTCCCTACTGGACTCGAACAAGAGTGCTCGCCATAACTTTAAATACCGTTCTCAGCCTAAATTCTCATAAAAGGTGCTGACTATCCGAACACGTGCGCTCTCGTTCCACAAAAGCTTTTCCTCCCCGCTTCATCTCGCTTGCTCGGATTGTGAATATGCGAAACTGGGGAAATTGAGCGAAAGTGTGCTTTTCGCTTAAACTTTCGGCTTTGAAAGAGTGCTTTCCGCTTAAGCTTTCAGCTTTCCCACGATCATTTGAGGAGAATTAGCGAAACTGAGGACATTGAACAAGAGAGCGTTTACGCCGGAACTTTCGGTTTTCCTTTCAGCTTAACTCTCTTCGAAGCACACCCAAAGCTTGTCGTTCATGATGTGATAATCGTGTGAAGCGTATTGCGGGTTAATCTTTTTATTTACTTATCCGCTTGCTTATTTTTCCCTCCATTAAAAAGTGACAAACTATGGAGGCACATCACTACTTTGTGCGGCGTACAAAACACTTTCAAAGATCTTAAAACATAAAATCAGATCATACGCCAACAGTATTATTGGGGAGTATCAAGGTAGTTTCAGAGCAGGTGGACCAACGATCGACCAATTGTTTACATTCAGGCAGTGCTTGCAGTTCAAGATAGATGTACACCGAATTTCCGTTGACCTTAAGCAAGAATAAGACAGTATTGATCGTAACGTACTGTATCAAATAATGCTATGCTTTGGTATCCTAGCCAAATTAGTCCATCTTACCAAAATCACAATAACCAACTGACCGATGCCTTTGACACAAATATCAGACTAAAGCAGGGGATGGTCTAGTCCCATTGCTATTCAATTTGGCTGCCTGTCGATACAAGAGGAGCGTTACGATACAAGTTACGGTCGTTAACAACCGCGAAAGAACTTTTCCTGAAATTTCTCAGCGAAGCAAAACTAGTAGGGCTATAAATCAATGAGAATAAAACAAAACTCATAACGGGGTCAGGATAAAATACCTCAGATATCCAAAATATCCCACGTTGTGAATGCAGTATTAAAAATGTGGGCGAATTCGTGTATTTAGGCAATAAAAAGGACGAAAACTTGTATTTGATAAAGCTCTTTTAAACTTCGAATATTACGAATAAATTTTCCAAAATAAAAAACATTGATACTCACTAAGAATTAAAACTGATGCACAAAATTAATGCAAATTAAGATTTCGTCTATGCAACCATATTCTAACAAGTCTAACATAGGTCCTCAGATGCCCTGATTCTAAAAGAAGTCTGGCTTTCCCATTGTAAATCATCTTAATTTAGAGTATGTCCTTAATTGAAATCTAATACTGCTTTAACATTAGTCTGAAACAAGCCAATAAAGTTATGTATGCCCGATGAATTTGATATGAAATCTGAGCTTTAATATTACACAAGTGCAAACAGTATCTATACCGCAGATGTCGCACTCGTATGTCAGTCTGCACACGTATGTATTGTCTTAACAGCTTTAATTAATAGAAGAAACTTCTCGATTTCAAGAAAGCCAATTATTCACTTTTAATGCTTAATTGATCGCATAGCAATTAAGCGTTCATTTGGACTGTGTATTCGCGTTTCGGTCATTATCCGAATAATTCTCCACGATTATTCACTTTTACAAATGCAAATGTTAACGGTACGTTGTGCTTAAGGAATGCGTAAAAAGCTGCAATGCATACTGAATTCTTAGTTCAAGTTAATCACGTGGTTGCATTTTTAGACAATTGTTCAACGTTATTGGAATTTTCTAAAAATTTAACCTGCAATAGCATATCCAATGTCAACCTTTTTTGATCGGAAAAGATGCTCCGTCTTTCGTGGAACTTTCAAGTGAAAAGAAAAGAACTTCCCTTTAATTCCATTACAATTTTTATTAGTTTCCCTATACGGAAGTTATTTTCTTCTCAGCTTTTTTTAAATTTGAGTGATAAGCTTAAATTTTTCGTATATTTTTCGAATTTTATCTGAAAACTTAAAAGAAAAATCAAAAATTTATCTACTTACCCAACATGAATCCCAGCAAAACTCGAACAATAATCAATGCAACATAGTTGAGCATTGCCGCAAACGGCGTGATCATAGTGAGGATACTGGCCCATAGCATGGAATGTCCAAAAACTCTTCTTCCTCCAATCAACTCAGCCAAACGTCCGCCAGGCAACTCAGTGAGGATATAACCCCAGAAGAAGCTGCCCAATATAAAGTTCTGCTGATATTCATCCCAAACAAATCGTCCTGATACTTCTTCGGATGTACTTGGCGGGGGAATTGTACTATTACCGTCGGTTAATCCTAATTTTGTGACATTTGTTTGCACCATAGCCACTATGGCTATTGTCAGATTCACACGCAGGGCGTAGTTCAGCATAAAGCCGAGAATAACCATAAGATTGAGCACTTGACGACATGATAGAAAACCTGAAATAAAAAAAAATTATTCAATTAGTAATGATTCGAGTACGTAAGCTAATATATTTTTTATAATATGTTAAAACAAAAAAGTTTTGAGATTATGATTTACTGTATATTCAGAATTTCCAGCGGTTTTGATGATGTAACTTTGTACGTCGCATTTTTATGATAGGTCGTGGACAATAGTTATAAATTATTAAAATAAATGAATTTTCAAATTGTTGCCAAAATCAGTATTGCCATCACAAGAAAAAAAACTATATTTAACTTTATATTAAATATTTAAGAGGCGCTAAACCTGATTGAATCAAAGATGAGGTTCTCTGAGTAAACCAGAGTAAGGCAACGGCAGATAAAGTCGCGGTGGAGATAGTTGCACTAAGTCGACTTATGGCTCATTTCGAGGGCTTCTATCTAGAAAAGACGTCTCCTCATGAGTGCAGATCAGTCTGTATTGCTGACGGCTTCGAGATATGAGCGGAAGCCTAAACTATGGCGGTGTACTATAATCAACTTGCGCGAGTGCAAAGACTGGAACTTTGGGCAATGCATTGGCATACCGCACAGTTTCCGAATCAGCGACGTTGGTAATCGGGCGGTCAGAAGTTTCCGGGTCTTCAAATGTATACACCAGACTGTTTTGAACGTCTACACGGGTTAGCTTGAAATACAAGATAATTCTGGCTGAGGAAATTCCTTTCAGACCAAGGGCCCACATTTGGTTACCAGGCACGAAGGTGAAAACTGGAAAGCTGATTGAGTATCATCAACTCAAATATACTCATGGATGACTAGGAGTTTTCAAGCACCCCAAAGCATTGAGCTCCACGTTTCCTATGTATGTGGTATGGCGTGAGGTATGTCAAACTCAAAATCTTCTCATTCTTAAATCTTTAAGGTCAGGGTAGGATCGAAGCGACAAGCGGGCTACTACAGGGTAAGAGAATGAGCGAATATCTACTCAATAACGTAAGAAGTCGTGCAAATAAGCTTGCAGAACGCCAAAAGCACTCTGGACAACCTTGAAGTCTTTCACAGAGAAAAAGATATAGATGTTACTTCAGTACACATGTTCTGGCTTAGACACTCATCTTAAAAAGGACTTCTTGGCGAAAATGAAAACAGTTTTTAAAGCTCGGACACTCTGATCAGCATCCATCCGGGTTAAGAAGCACATAAAATCTTTTTAAGGAGTTCGTGCTTTCTTGCACAACTCAATAAAAATCGCGACGCTCTGTCCGACAGTCCATCGTCGGTTTGTCTGGATGTCACAGCAGTTAACCTTCAAAACTGTAGCAGCTATGAACATCAAACTTGGTCAGTGGATGAAATGTGATGATCTATTGAAGGATTTAGTACCAAAAAATGTTCTAAGTTTCTAAAGAAATATCCATACAGGAGGAGGACCCTTAAACATTTTTTTCCCAAGGGAAGCATGTGAGGTATCAAATGAAAGGTCTTGATGGAACTTTTCAGAACAATTCTCAAAAATATGTTATTTATATCAAACGATGCAGGAGGAGGGAAAATGTACGAAAAATGGGTGTCATTTGCCGAACGAGCTTATTGTGATGAACTGGTACAAACCAACATTAGAGCAAAGATTAATATAAAAAATCCTGATCCAATCTATACGAAGTCGTATCCCTATCCTGTCACCCTAAGGCAGGAAGTTGAGGCCCAAATCATAAAGCTGCTTCGAGATGGTAACATACGTCCCTCGAAAAGCCCGTACAATTTACCTATTTGGGTTGTGCCAAAAAAAGCCCAATTCAGCGGCGGG
This sequence comes from Odontomyia ornata, assembly GCA_963969285.1. Taxonomy (NCBI): domain Eukaryota; kingdom Metazoa; phylum Arthropoda; class Insecta; order Diptera; family Stratiomyidae; genus Odontomyia; species Odontomyia ornata. The sequence continues at coordinate 39,867,909 of OZ017740.1, forward strand.
AAAACAGTATAGGCTGGTGGTAAACTTTAAAAGATTAAACGCCATCACGATACCAGATATCTACCCGATCCCCGATATAACTAATACCATAGCAAGCTTTGGCTAGTCAAAATTCTTCACGACTATAGACTTAACGTCGTGATTTCACCAAATCCGAATGAAAGAAAGCCACATTCAAAAGACTGCCTTTTCAACCGCAAATGGCAAATACGAGCTCGTCAGACTACACTTCGAATTAAGGAACGCTCCGACGGTGTTTCGAAAAATGATAGGCGATGTGGTGAGGCCACACATAGGGAAAATTTGTTACGTCTACGTTGACGATATCATTATCCTGGAAGGCACGATATCATTATCCTGGAAGGCATTTATTAAACCTAGAAACCATGCTGCCTGCTTTGGCTGCTTCCAACCTCAAAATTATTATAGGAAAGTCAGCCTTCATGAAAACTCAACTCGAAGACTCAAGTCCTTGGTTATGTAATCTCTGGGGACGGAATACTACCCAATCTCAGGAAAATAGAGGCAATTAGAAACATGAGATTTCCTATAAACCTCAAAGAGCTAAAAGCATTTCTTGGGTTAGCATCTTATTATAGAAGATTTGTCAAGGACTGCGCAAAAATTTCGAAGCCACTAACAAACATTACACGTGGCGAGAACGCCCAGGTAAGGGCCAATCAATCTAAAAAACAGGAAATCGTCTTGAGCGAACTCGAGATGGAGGTCTTTAATAATCTGAAAACTATGCTTTTCTCCTCGGAAATCTTAACATTTCCCGACTTTGAGAAACCCTTCTTACGGACGACGGACGCATCTCCAATCACGCAATCGGCACTGTCCTGACACAAAGTGGAATCGGGCTGGATAGACCTATTGCTTACATATCCAGATCTCTCAAAAAAACCGAGGAGCGCTATGCACCCGGAGAAAAAGAGATACTTGCCATTGTTTGGGCCTCGGACAAATTTCGGACGCATCTCTATGGTACAAAAAAGATAAAAATACTAACCGACCACCAGCCATTAACCTTTACTTTGAGCAACAGGAACTTCAACTCTAAACTGAAAAAGTGGAAAGCGCGTATTGAGGAATACAATTATGAGCTTGTCTACAAAGCGGGGAAAACTAACGTAGTTGCCGATGTCCTCTCTCGTTTACCACCATCAATAGCGAAGACAAACACACTGAATACGGCAGCTACTATCCACAGTCCGAACGAGGATAGCAGTGATCTCATTCCCTACTATAAGGCACCAATCAATGTCTTTCGGCAACAACTTATAATCTCTGAAACTGGGCAAGGTCCAGCAATCTTAATGATTCACGAGTTGCCTCACCTAACCTACAATAGGCAGTAAATTCAGCTACGCAAAATCAATCGAGAAACTTTGACATAGGTTTTTAAACAAAATTTAGTTCCAAACCTTTTAAATGGAATAAAAGTGGGCGAAAAATATATTCAGTTGCTACAGGAGGTATATAAGCAAGCCTTGTCAAAATTCAAGGTATGAATAACGCAACGTATGGTAGAGGATATAGTAGATGAGAACATGAAATTTGAAATTATACAAAGGGAACACAACAGAGCGCACAGGAACAGCAGGGAGCACAAAGAACAAATAATGGAAAAATACTACTTTCCCGAAATGAATAGGCTTATCAGAAAATACACCTCAAGTTGCACAACATGTAACACGTGTAAGTACGATCGCAGCCCACACAAACCCTCACTACAGAGCACTCCAATGCCCAATATCCCACCCAAATAATTCATATGGACATAGTAACACTCAAAAATGAAAAATTTCGGTCATGCATGGATAAATTTCAGTATATTTGCAAAATATTTTCCCATCAAAAATAAATCCGCTTTGCACCTGCGTGAAAAAATTATCAAGCTATTACATTATTTCACGGTTCCAGATGTTATAGTGTCCGATAATGAGGAAGGCTTTATTAGCCCTATCGTTGCGAACTACCTTCAATCTCTTGGTATCACCATTTATTTGACACCACCTCAGAAAAGCGAAATGAATGGCTCAATTGAACGCGTTCATTCAATTGTTCTAGAGATTGTTAGATGCCTTTCATAAGAATATCCAGTTCTCTCTCCCAAAGAAGTTGTAAATGTGCTCGTATCCGTGGATAGACACAACAACAGATTTCATTCAGTCATTAATGCAAAACCTTCTGACGTCTTCATCTGAAGGGAACAGCGAATCAATTATCAAAAATTAACGAATTTCAGAGGCAAATTACATGAAAACATCAGTGCTGAAATAACGCGCAAACAACAAAACCAAAATAGTGCACACAATGCGAAACGCAATAAACGTAAACATTTCCAGCCAGGGGACGTAGTTCATAAGAGAAAAAAAATAAAGCCAAGGACAAGCCTCAATTCGAAAAAGAAATTGTAGCAAAAGACAATCGCGTGACTATTCTCACAACCTCAGGCAAAAGAATACACAAATCACATCTCACAAATATAACATCTGTTTCAGGTTGATCAGTCTGGGAGCAGAAGCCTCACTGAGTATTTACAAATACGACAAACCACTTATGACTATGCAATACGGATCATCAAAGGGAACTTCAAAATCGTTCATAAAATCAACCTGGCGCATTATGAAGATATTTTATCCAATATTGACACAACAATACAACACCAAGTCAACAAGTCCAGTATACTCAGTCCGCAGCTGTGCCATCAAGTATCTCAAATTCAGGAACTTTTGACCCAGCTTCGCCCAATTAGGCCAAAACGATCCATCAATTGGATTGGCTACGCTTGGAAGTGGATTGCGGGCAATTCAGATGCCACTGATTGGGACAATTCATAAACAGCCAAAACAATATCCTGCACAATAACAATGATCAATTTAAAATCAACGAACACCTTTCAAATGTAACAGGAGGACTCATTTACAATTATAACAAAATCGTGGCAGGCTTTAATATCTTTAATAATGACAAATTCGAGCAAGCCCTCTTTAACAAACTGTCACTCCTTAGGGAGAAGATTCAAAAAATTGCACGAGTTATTCAACTAGCTAAACGTGCTGTTGTGAATTCAATCCTTTTACGTAATGCGGAAATTCGCGATGTTTTATTCCAAATAAAAACTCTTCCTTTGGATAACGAGATCTAAGCAATAGAATACGCCGAGCCTGCAATGTTGGTAAAGGGTTCATTACTTTTATACGTCGTGTGTCTCCCCAAAACGGGGGAGACAACCTTCAGTCATATCCCAATCCGACCCACAATAAACAACAATAAAATGATTCTTGTGAAGTATTCCACATTATTCATCACAAAGCAAGTGAAGTACGACGTCCTGGGGAACTGCACTACCATACAAAAAACACAATATGCCGAAGGGACCAACTCAAGCTGTTAAGAACAGACGACTGCGTCCAGGCCCGTACTGGCCCGCCGGGCTAGCGGGCGATCGCCCGGTGCGCCCCTGCTCATTTTCTTAAAGCACCCATTGACATCATAAGGCGACGGAAAAGCGCCCTTTTGGTTCGAAAATGTTTTTTTCCAACGCCCCGAGAGATACGTTTTTCAAATCAGAAACCGAATTTTTGTGGTGCGCCTGTTCACGCGACCGAGAAAGAAATCGAGTCATCGTTGAACTAGTCAGTAGTCACTTTCCTTCGTCAGCATTATCGAATCAGTAGTTCTGTGACGTGTACGATCTGCGCTCGGTTTTACGCAACACGTGAAAATTTACGCGTTTCTTGTACAGAATTTCTTGTACAAGTCGAGTGATCGAGCCTAGTTTCTGTTGGAACCGATTTCAGAAACAAGTTTGAGGTTATTTGCTCTCAAAAATTTGCTACATATTCGCGTTACTCGATATTTTGCATCAAAAATGGTGAACCCAAAGAAATCTGGAAACGAAAACAGGAAAGCAAAGGGGAAGTGGGAATTAGACGAAGCAGCAGCGTTATGCAAAAAATTGACAACAATGTTTTCTCGAGATAAGAAAAATTTTGTTCACTCGCGTATCAATATAAAATATTCTCACTTCTATTGTAATCTTGAGACTGCATAACCTCTTACTTTGTTTAGTTTACGTTTAGTTTAAATACACCAAGCATGCTACTTGTAAAATTCTATTCGTTTACTCTTCATTATAAATGAAGTAAATATGATGAATCGAACAGACTTATCGAAAATATGAAAATAATCCAGGCCTTACTGTTGTGATATCGAATTCTGAAAACAGCGCGAACAGTAATGATGAGGAGAAAGAGACAGATTATGAGAAAACAATAAATTCGACGAGTAATCGGAGTAATAATGAAAAGAGTAAGTTAAAAATGTATTATCAGACCGTTTTCTACATGGAATACAAAAGCGCATTATTTCACACTTCAATATTTCTCAACTTATCTTTTTATTAATCTATGCATGTTATTTCGAGTATTATTATTTCGAGAGCGTATTTTTCATAGTAGAAATGGAAAATACGCTTATCACGACTTTTTATGACAAAAATAAATAAAATATGAGGAATTTAGGCCTTAGGGTAATTTTTTATTTATTTAGCTACGGATTATTATTTTCCATAAGTTCAATATAATACTGTTTTGAACTCTTCCGCGCCATATAAAGCTACTAAACATATCAACAACTTGATATACCATGAGATTCACTGAAAATTTATTATTGTATTTATTCTTTCAGGTTGCGAAAATGTGATTGACGGTTGTGAGGAGATATCTACAAACAATAATATCTCCTTGACAGGTAAAATTATACAGAAAATTGCTAATAACATATGTAAATGCACACGCATTCACATATTCATTCATAAAAAAATTACCGTTGAATGATCATCCGATGAATAACATGTCCGGAAGAGCAATCTTCTATTATTTGAATAAGTTTAATATTCAATAATCTGCTTACGTAAATTTTTAATTTTTTAATTTTTTATTTTAATTTTCAGAAACAAGGGAAACTCATCAGGATATGTATGATAGCAGTCATTTGACGGATGAAGATAAAATGCCTCTGAATTTCAGAAGTGACCTCCCTGGAAGAAACTTCTGAATGTCAGTATTTTTTGAAACCAGAAGCAAACATTTTGAATCGTTTTCTGATGTTCCACCCTGTACAGCCAGAGGGTATGTCGGAGAAAAAGTTACCATTCGAAGAGAAAGTTTTTTTTCAAAAATAACGATAAAAAAAAAGCCAAACGTGAATGGCTATCTTTTGATGCTGCTCTTCAAAAACTCTTTTGTTATATTTGTCTGGCATTCTTCAAAGGTATCTCAAGTTTTTGTTCAGGCTTAGTCGATTTTTCTCCAAAGCACTTGTACAATCGTATATATGAACATGAAAGTTCCAAAGGACATGAAAATGCTGTGCAGGCCTTCATTCAGTACAATCAAATACAAGTTGGGTAGACAGACCTATGCTCATGTCAGAAGGGTTTTGTACTCAACTTACAAAATGCAGTAACCAGCAACGAATAAAATCAAGGAACATGTCAAAGACGATTTTATTGGAGAAAATGTGAAATTCGAGGATCATACTATTATTAACAAAGTTGAAAGAGTTTTGACTTCTGAGGTATTTGTTATAGTTATACCCATAAATATCTCCCTTGATCATTTCTTCAGATTTTTTAGATCACGGGTGTCCATTCGCGAGGGAGGAAACACATTTTTCATGTATTCCCCCCCCCCCCCCTGCCCCCACTGAAGCATAAACGGTCAGCTTAAGAACTGTTTTGAAAAGCTCTCATAGAGAACTTTCAGTTGATACTCATATCGGCTACCTTTCATGAAATTTTTTTCCAGGGGTCACTTCTCTGTACTGTAATCATCGATTCATGGCCTATTTTTTCGAATCCTAGAATGGTTACAAAGCCCTTTTGCTAGGAGCTCTCTCCTGCCTCTTCGACTTGTTTCAATTATATGTACTCATCTTCATGATACCTATCATTCCTGCAATTTTCATGCAAATCCTAGCAAAGCTGTAGTGTCTAAGTCGGTAAAAAGCGCATATGGCTCCATAGCCATATGTTTCCATAGTAATATAGGGCATATTGTTCCATAGTAATACAGGAAAATTCAAATCGCTATAACTTCATCAAATACTATTCGATCTTTATGAAACTTTCAGAAAAGATCAATCCTTAAAAAAGTCATCTGTTTGCAAAATTTTATTGAATTTAAGGGTACCGTTTAGATTTTATTCAAGAAAACATAAAATCGATAAATCATACTATTACTAACAAAGTTGAGTGAATTTCGACTTCTCATGTATTTGTTGTTGTTGTACTCATTAAGGCCTATATTCATGATTTTTTTCAGATTTTTCGGATGGAAGGTGTCCAATCGCGAGGGGGGGTACGCGAAAAGTTCGTACATTTCCCCTTCCCCTGCCCCCCTCGGTACTTATAGGGCAATTTTAAGACTTGTTTTGAAAAGATCTTATTAAGACCTTTCCAATGACAGACACTCTACTCGACTACCAATGATGAAAATTTTTTTTTGAGGGGTCACCTCCCTATATGGGGAGACCCCCCTTAAACCCCTTTAAAAAATTTTTTTACCCTTGAACTTTGAAGAGGTCACCACTTTTGACCTTTCCACAAAGTTTCATGGCTGTAGCCTCTATAGTTTCGGAGAAAAAGTGCTGTGACATACAGACGGACGGACGGACGGACGGACAGACGGACAGACGGACACAGGTCGTGATTGCAATAGGGTTTTGTATTTTAGTACAAAACCCTAAAAAAAGATGTACAAAGCTTATTAGCAATGAACAATTGATCAAACGGAAAACTGAAGTGGCAGAAAGACGAGAAATTTTAAATAAGATTTTAGATGTGATTAAATTTTTGGGAAAACAAGGACTGCCATACAGGGGGGATCATGAAGTAGCACATTCTCTGAATAATCAGGAATTAAATCATGGAAATCTTGAAAACTCACGTAGAAAAAGCTATCCAATCTAGCACAGAAAAGCGGGATTCACGTATAAAAAATGACGAATTGGCAAAAAACTCCGGTCGAGGTTCATTAGTCACTATTTTGAGTCCAACGATTGTTACAAAATTGATTCAATTCATAGGGCATGATATGCTCAGACTTATAAGTCAAGAAATTAAACAGGCAGGCATTTTTCCGTTATGATGGGCACTACCATGGACATTTCTTCATTTGATCAATGCGTCATTGTTGCTCGGTACGTGTTAGAAACTACTGTTAATGAACGAGTCATAGGTTTCAAACACGTCAAGTCAACTATGGCTCAAAATTTATTCAATACATTCGATGAAACTGTTGAAGAACTTGAATTATCTTTGGAAAATTGCGTAGCTGATGCATTTGATGGTGCTGCTAATGTTAGTGGAGAATACAATAGCGTTTCAGCTAAACTGAAAGAAGTTTCTCCGAATCACATCCACACATGGTGCTACGCTCATGTTTTGAATTTAGTTTTGACAGACGCGACCCAATGTTTGACCGAATCTGTTTCTTTTTTTGGTTTGATTCAGAGTGTTTATGTGTTTTTCAAAGAATCATATAAAAGGTTACAAGTTTTTCTTGATGGAAATCCTGTCTTTCGTTTATCATCTATTGGAGCAACGAGATGGCGGAGTAAAAGTGACGCTACAGTTAAAATATTTGGCCGGATAGACTTTTGGACAGATGAAAATTTCAATGATAAGGAACGGAAATATGTTTTTTTCGATGTAACACTTTCTATGACAGCCGAATCCAAGGAATTCTGCTGTAAAATTTGAAATGACGCCTCAGCTCTTATAAATAATTTGAGAAAATTTGAAACCATATTGATGGCTATGACTTTTCTACGTATATTCCAAACAACTACGCCATTATCTGATTACTTACAAACGAAAAATCTTGATTTCGCACAAGCATGGGGCCAAATGTTTGCAACATCAGAATCTTTGAAAAAAACTGAGAGACTCTTTTCCCGATGTTTTCAAAGCTGCACAAAGACTCTTTTCCCGATATTTTCTGAATCAGATATCGACTTTCGATTCGAACCACAGTTGCCTCTCAAAAGACAGCGAAAAGTAAAAAAAATTCACGACGAAAAATCTTCCGACGAATTCGTTAATAACAACTCTGAAGAACAATTCCGAACCAAAGTATTCAATTTCATAGTAGATACTGTTATCAATAGTTTTGAAAATAGATTGATTGTTCACAAAAAATTGTACTTGGATATTTCATGCGTCGATCCTCGGCGCTTTGAAGAAATGGCAAAAATGGTTTACCTTCAAATGCTTTCGGAAACATTTGTGAATCGATCGTTCGAATAGATAAATCAAAATTGAGAGAACAATATCTTTCTTTCATCCAAAGTTGGAGTAAAATAACTGAACCTTTGAAGAAGTCTTATGAAAATATTGAAAATGAAATGAATATAGACGATCACGATGTCAGAAAAAATTGCAAATCTTGTTTTACGTGCGTTTTGAAGGTATGAGTCAAGTATAATATGTACTGCGTATCTTACGACGAACTGTACAAGGTTTACAAATATTTATTGACATTACCACTCACACAAGTGACTTGTGAACGCAGCTTATCGAAACTGAAAATTTTGAAAACGCGATTGAGATCGAACTGGACTCAAAGTAATTTAGAAAGCCTGTTTTTGATGCAGTGCGAAAGAGAGATTCTGAACAAAGTCGACATTGAGCGAATCATAGATCGTTTGTGTGAGAGTAGTAAAGAAATGCGGAGGCTGTTATTCACGTGATACACGAGTTATGACAATTGTAATATTTACTTCGTTCTATGTAAAATTTTTATGCTGTCAACCGCGTTATAAGGTCGTATGAGAAAAATTCTACTTCTTGACTGATTTCGTTGTAACTTAAAGTGCATTGAACCCGACATTTTATAATAAACCAATTTCTAAAAAAAAATGTTGGCGCCCTTTTTTCCAAATCGCCCGCGCCCCTTGACACACGCCTGACTGCGTCTCTCTTGTTCTCGAGGGATGCGATGCACCCTGTGAATGCCAGGACCATGAAAAACCTTTCGTAGAAAGTCTGACTGCATGTCTCTTGTTCTTGAGGGATGCGATACACCCTGTGAATGCCAGGACCATGAAAAACCTTTCGTAGAAAGTCTGAATGAGAACACTATATTTCTAAGTAACTTCAATGCGAATATTACCCACGAAAACGGTGCTCAAACTCTTAGTGGAAGTCAATTTGTATTAACGGCATTGAGTATACTAGTGGAGAAATCTAAACATTCCATGCTTTACTAGCTATCCTTATGGGAAATCTTTCTGTGAAAGAGTTCAAACTTTACCTTGAGTACTTACATAAACTCTATACAGACAATGTAAAAAGATTGGCGTACTTCTCTGCACATAGCATCCCATCAATCACAACGGATGTAGCGACTTTTGTCAGCATTGTTGTCCTACTTTATCTATTTTTCGGTCACGATGCACTGTTGTCATAAAAGTTGTTTTATCATAAACTTACCCAGACCCTATAAAATTTTCCTTCTAAATGTTTATTCTTAATTTGTGGGACATCGGTTCTTAAGGAGGGAGAAGTGAACACCACATCCAGCCCACTTCACACTTAACACCACATCCTGCCCACCTAATCATTTTTCCTCATTTCATCTTTTCTTACCATTCCAAGAATTTTCCATACTTTGCACATTTCATAATTCCCAGCCATAATAATGTTTAACTGTACATAAATTGAAGGAATATTACACCTGAGATTGAATCGATTCTGCTGACGTAGAAGCACTTTTTGAAACTTTGGTCATTGCTTGATGATAACTTAGTTAGCATTGCTTATAATTACTTAGTGTGCATTTGTCGAGATAGTTTATAAAAAGAGGTGAACGCAATATAACTTTGTCCAGTTATGTTTCGAATTGCGAGAGTAAATATTATAACGTTTGCATTGAAATAGTGTCTTTTATTAACATAAACAAGTTGGGTAAACAGACCTACGCTCATGTCAGAAGGGTTTTGTATTCAATTTACAATCATCGAATCAAGAAACATGTCAAAGACGATTTTTTTGGAGAAAATATGAAATACGAAGATCATACTATTATTAACAAAGTTGAACGAATTTCGACTTCTGAGGTTTTTGGTATTGTTATACTCATAAATATCTCCCTTGATAATTATTTTAGATGTCCATTCGTGAGGGAGGAAACATATTTTTCATGTATTTCCCCCCTGTGCCCCCACTGAAGCAAAAACTGACAGTTTAAGAACTGTTTTGAAAAGCTCCCATGAAAACATTTATTTCATGCTCATATCGGCTACGTTTGATCAATTTTTTTTCAGGGGCCGCTCTCCTGTACTGTTATCATCGATTCATGGCCAATTTTTTCGAATCCTAGAATGGTTACATAACCCTTTTGCTAGGAGTTCTCTCCCACCTCCTTGACTTGTTTCACTTATGAGCATTAATTGTAGATACTCATCTTCAGTCACTCATTAAATTGAATCAAGTGTTCAAAGCATGCACCTTTAACTTTGAAGTTGGGAAAAAATAACTCAAAATTAATCAATCTTCGCATTTAAAACAGCCACTATTTTGTTTTACGATTACTGATACCACTAGCTGAACCGATTCTCAAAGATATACATGACACCTATCATTCCTGAAATTTTCATGCAAATCCTCGCAAAACTGTAGTGTCTGAGTCGGTAAAAAGCGCATGTTGTTTCATAGCCATATGTTGCCATAGTAATAAATGCAGCGCATATTGTTCGATAGTAATACAGGAAAACTCAAACCGCTATAACTGCGCTAAATATGATTCAATCTTTATGAAACTTTCATGATAGATCGATCTTATAAATAGATATCTACGTATTGAATTTCATTGAATTTAAGGGTACCGTTAAGATTTTATTCAAGAAAACATAAAATCGATAAATCATACTATTACTAACAAAGTTGAGTGAATTGCGACTTCTCACGTATTTGTTGTTGTTGTACTCGTCAACACCTACATTTCTGATTTTTTTCAGATTTTTCGCATCACAGGTGTCCAATCGCGACGGGGGGACACACATTTTTCGTGTATTTCTCCTCCCTGTGTGCCCCTCGAAGCAAACTTTGCCAAACTAAGACCTGTTTTGAAAAGTTCTCATTAAGACCTTTCATTCGATACCCATATCGGCTACCTTCAATGAAATATTTTTTTCGGGGGGTCACTCCCCTATATGGGGAGACCCCCCTTAACTACCTTATAAAATTTTTTTACAGTTGAATTTTAAAGAGAACACCACACCTACATACAAAATTTGATGTTTCTAGCTTAAGTAGTTTCCGAGAAAAACTGCTGTGACACACGGACGGACGGACAGACAGACGGACGGACAGACAGACAGACGGACAGACAGGACGCGATTTTAGTAGGGTTTTGTAAAATTATTTTACAAAACCCTAAAAAAGGTCATCTTCACCTAAATACTGAATGAAAAAGTGTTTTACATTAGCTTATATTCCTCCATCACTTGCACTCAGAAAGCTCTTAACAAGATCTCACACGGCTACCTTCAGGGAAAAGAATATTAAGGCTCCCTTTCTGATAAGGGGCAGCCCTTTAAGAATCGTAGAAAAATTTATTAATACTCAAAGTTCCAAGGAGTCACCAATTGTGATTTACTGCTAAGTTTGGGGTATGTAGCCACTATACTTTCAGAGAAAAACTGCTGTTTGAAAAGTATTCAAACTTACAAAGTTGCGAATAAATTTATTTATGATATGCATAAATAGTAAATTCAGCAGATTTAAATAGCCGCAATCGGAATGTCCTAATTGAAGTCAATCGGACAAACGACGTTCAATGTCAACGCTAATCGATCAATAATCAATTCCTTGTGTAAACGTAATTTCCTCCCTCTAAACAATCAACATTGATGCGAATAAACTTGTGTATTACATCAGTTTGAATTTTTCTTTAGAATTGTTATTTCGATGCGAAATTGACGCATACTTTTCATTGTCCTTCATAGCCCAGCATGCTCAGTTCAGTTGGTGTACTAATGTTACACATCACAACATTTTAACCCACTCAACTAATTCATTTTGAATGTTTCATTTGCATATTTCGCGGATCATGCAAATTATCTAACGATAACAAAAAAAAATCGTTATTATGTATCTTTTTAATAGGTTGTACGTTGTAGATACATTTGACAGATACTATGAGATAAAATTCCAATGAATTCATTAAGGTAATTCAGTTGATATGCATACGAAGGTGCAGGAAATTAATTTGATTTTATTTGAGAATTGAAGACTAACGATAGACATACAAATTTTGCGAACTCAAAATGAATGTTGATTTTTAAATTTATTTTTTCTTTCGCCGTTGCATGAAACCGACATTTGTATTGATGGTTAGTGAAAGTGTGGCGCCTTGGAATACAAATTCACTATTGATGTCTCATTTACTTTTAAATTTTCCTGGGGTTTTTGTGGTTGAAAAAATGATGTAAAGCTTAAACTCGCTGATGAGAGGAATGAACTCATTTGCATTCTTGAGGATTAATTCGAAGAATTCTTTTTATCTGATTCACTGACTTTGGAATTTCTCAAAGAATGTGAAAAAGAAGCGCGTTAAATTTTAAGAATCGACTACTACTAACGCCTGCTTACTCAGGCCCGAAATGAAGGTAATTAACGAACATGACGTCAGTGTGGCAACTGTCAAAAACTGTTCTATTGGTCTAAAAGAACACGTCAATTGGTCTAAAATCCTGGTGCGCATTGTGACGTCATGCATCCGCTATCGGGCCTGTGTGAGGGGGCATTGCTATTACTGAACTATTGATAAATTGTTTCATAATGAATTTCTGAACTACACAATTTCCATAATATGTGGACGTTACAACGCTACAATCGCATTTCCTGTCGGCCGTTACTCATTCGACATGTTAATTCCCATCAATCATTCTGATCAATTATTTTCATGTAAAACGAGAGATTTATTGTTATTCATGTTAACTAGTCTACAATGCATTTTTGTAATCCATGTTTACACAAATAAATTGTTATTGAATGCAATTTTATTGCAAATATAAAACAGAATTCAATCAGCGGTTACAGTAAGTCATTCTTGATGATGATTTGCATATTGGATTGTATTAAATATATTCGACATATACATATGCAATTGGATGTGTTGAACGACTTAAATAGAAAGCAATTCAAGAATGGAAGACTACCAGTATATGTGGTACGTAAATTATATTCGAAAACCATATAAAAATAAATAAAATAATGATAAGAGCAGTGAGCGCGTGCATTATCGTAATGGAAAAGTTACGCGGAGAATGTAGGTTAAAGGGGCCTGTCTTGATAGAGAATTCTTATCTTTTTAGGGGCTTCCTTTGGCACTTGATGATGGGAACATCACACTTGTGTCCAAAGATTAGTTAAAGTAGAAAACAGTGATGTATTATGAGGTAGAAATTTAAATTCTTCATAATTAAATTCAGTGTTAAAGTAAAAAGGCAAAAGACATAGAAAGAAAACAATAGCATCAAGAAAAATCCAGGAAGAAAGCACAAAAAAATGGAAAAGATTGTTGAAAAGTTCTCAAAATCTTGGGGTAAACCTTTTGAAAACTTCTCCTCGTCTTATCTTGTGGGTGATCTTTCAGCGATGAAAAATTGTTGTGAAATCTATGTACTATATACTCGTATTGTACAATAGTATATTAAAAAGAATATTGAAAACTATATAGAAACATGAATGATGAACGAATCTCTCTTAAAGAAAGCATAAATTCATTTGGCTCATGCAACTAAGTAAGCCAAAGTTCTTACTATACTAAATGGGTGCTCACAGAAACTAGAATCACACATGTGACTGACGGCTAAGTCGCATCGCTATCATGGAATAATGTTCCAACATGTGATGCAGGCAAAAAGCATTGAGCATAGCTGGGAATATTCCATTAAAATTTCAATTACAATTGTACTCTTTTAGAATAGAAGATTGCCATCTCCTGGCTACCTTTTAAAAATTTTGCTTCGTTTCGTCCAGCCAACCATATACTACACGCTTCACGTGCTGTCACAGTAGCATTTGGTCGGCTGGGAGTAGCATGACCTTGAGGTGTGGGATTACGTGGAGCTAGTGAGATTAAGCACTTTTGGTCCATTTCTATCTGTGGGTATCTTTGTACCCAACCGGCCTATAGTAAACAGTACAACTAGATTCTGTCAGTCCTATAGCACAACTAAGAGAAAGAGAGAAGAGGAGTTAGTCTATCCGTGTAAAACCTTATATGTGAATTGCGATATTTTGCTTTTAGAGGTGGTTTTGCGAGGAAAGGGGAAATCATTCCAAACTTCAAAATTTTGTTTGCGTCTTCGCGTAGTCATTGTGGTCAATGAGCGGAAAGTTTCATTTTCTCGCGATTTTCTTGAAAATGTCTGTGAATATTTAAGTGGTGAACGTAATACATACTGTTTCGGTTAGTCTCACACGATATATAGTGAAATCTTTTTAAACCAGGTGACTTTAAACATTAGAAAACGACAATGCGCTGTTCGGTACCGTGTTGCCCAAATTTCAACAGTGGCTCGAGCGGAAAGTCCGGCTTTAGGTAAAAATTGATAGTTTCATAGATTTAAAATCATAAGAAAGTTTAGTTTAAATAGTTTCAAGTTCTGAATCACAAGAAAACTGCTCAAAAATATTTGCAAAATTTTGTTTTGATTGCTTCATATTTTGCCACAAATACAGTGGCTTAAAGCAGAAGCGGCACAAAATTGTGGCATTTTCTAAGGGGGTTATAATTCATTGTAACTTTTTAGAGATTTGTAAAATAATTTTACAAAACCCTACTAGTTTCGAGACCTATCTGTCCGTCTGTCCGTCCGTCCGTCCGTGTGTCACAGCACTTTTTCTCGCAAACTACTTAAGCTAGAATCATTAAATTTTGTATGCAGGTGTAAAGTGGTGCTCTCTTCAAAGTTCACCACAAAAAATTTTATAAGGTTTTTAAGGGGGGTCTCCCCATATAGGGGAAATGCCCCCGAAAAAAAATTTCATCAAAGGTAGCCAATATGGGTATCAAATGAAAGGTCTTGATGAGAATTTAGGAAGGGAAATACACGAAAAATTCGTGTCCCCCCCCCCCCCCCTCGCGATTGGACACCTGTGATCTGAAAATTCTGAAAAATTATGGTGGTAGGTGTTTATGAGTACAACAACAACAAATACCTTAGAAGTTGAAATTCGCTCAACTTTGTTAATAATAGTATGATATTCGAATTTCACATTTTTCCCAATAAAATCGCATTGGTACCCTTAAACTGAACGAAATTCAACATTTACGTAGTCCTACTAAGGTTTCTTAAACTTTGTAAGTTTGATGAAAATCGAATGATATACACGGAAGTTATAGCCGTTTGAAATTTCTCCAATTACAACAACAATAACACATGATTTTGGTATTTTATGGACTTTCCATCGAATCAGTCACTGCAGTTTTGACTTGATCTTCTTGAAATTTTCCAATAAGGTCAATAACATTAATATTTTTGAGAATTCATGATTTGAGTGATTTTTGTCGGTTTGCAGCAACATGGCGACCGTTGAAAATAGAAAAACCAAGGATTTTCCTTTGAACGTGCACATCACTTTGACATATTTCTTGACGTTATTCATTGCTGTTGACTGCATTGCTGAGAAGTTGTATACAAAACCCTTCTGACATGAGCGTAGGTCTGTTTACCCAACTTTTTATCATTTTAGAATTCCGAATAATACTAACAAAAATGGAATGACGCCAAAACTTGGATTAAAACTGGAAATTAAACGTTTGCAAATTTGCGGAGATCATATCAAGAATGGCGACGTTACACGATGCAAAGCCGCAGCATTCTTTTGCAACATGTTACAATTGCGAAAAAGTTAAAAGTGTAAGATATCTATTCTTAAATTAATATTTGCACAAAATCCAAGTATCCCATATTTTTAGACGACTTGAAATCGAAGATATTTACACCTTTACATCTACTTTTGGACATAAGTATAAGTGTATTTGATAATTGATTAAAATTTTTTTTTTATTTTAGAATGTAACTACGAACAGGACAAATTTTTGTTCAAATTCCGAATTTAATTCAGGATGTGTAAGTTTGCATGTCTTTGCCACTTTCGTTGCTAAACATCTGATTTTAGTGCGGTTATTAAATAATTTTTTCGGTTTCGGGGAATAAGTCAATTGTCCTGGAGAGTGTAAATGTAATTTAGCTTACTCAATTTCAGGACTCTTAGATCAAAAACAACAATATTGCGAACATTAGTCATCCGAATAATTTAGTGGGCTCTAAATCGGATTTGGAGGCGTACCAATTTCTTTCAGTAAATTTTAATGCAAATTTTAGTCCTCTCTATTTTAGAACATGCTCTTACCGAAGTCCATGGTAGATGAAATTATTTTCGAGGAGGTACCTTTTTATTTTTTGTATAATGTCATTATTAATTCTACAATTATAGATTAATGTTGAGTCAAGCCCTTCAGCTACAGCGATGTGTATGAGAAGTCTGCAGAGAGTAATTTTTAATATACTATACAGTATGCAGCATCAATTATAACATTTTTTGTTCAGGTTTCAAATCGACCAAATCAACGAGAGATAATTCATACAGCTTTCAGTTTTGATCTGATGCCAGATTCAGGGGATGTATGTATTGACTACATGGAAATTTTGCTCAGTTCAAGATTTGTATACAGTAAAAACCGTTCACGCAGCCATTGATGACTCGTCAAATTGTATGGATTTAAGGCGAAATTCGAAATGTAGGTGTATTTTATATACAAGGTGCTGTCCAGAATAAACGAGACCTTTGTCATAAAATTTTTTGGGGGCGCAATCTGTGAATGAGACAGTGCGTTAGAAAGTTGCATCCCTTCCTGACTTCCAGTAAAAGTTTGGTGACATTCGGTTCAGTGGAAGCGAAGTTATTGCGTCTAAAGTGTTCACTGGAAGTCAGGGAGGGATGTAACTTTCCAATATTCTCATTCACCGATGACAACACCCAAAAAATTTATGACACAAGTCTCGTTTATTTTGGAACACCCCTTGTATTATTTTGACAACTATAAACATCGTGGTTTTTAGGACATGTTCGAGGTGGACTTAGCGACTGAAAAATAGAAGCAACGTCTGAATCCAAGGTGGAAAATGTAAGATTTGAGTTTGAATTGAAGACTTAATTATATTTGAGACTTTTTGCAGTACAACGCCACTAAAAGTTGACAACGGCTCCATTGGTTGCGGACAGTTTTGAGAGCGTAAATTTTCATTATATTTCATGCTTCGTTGATTTTTGCATTTATTGTTTTAGGATTTAGCTTTATTGAATGCTGCCCCCAATATGATGATGGCCGTAAAGCCCAATTTAGCGAGTGTAAATATTTCCTGCATTATATTTGAATACAATTTAATCATTTTCGTTCTAGATTTGCATTGAAACTGACTGAGTAATCGTAATTTTCGGCATGATAAGGTAATTTTTTAGACTTAATTTCAAAGTGCTGTCGTAGTTTTATGTTAGTATTAACATTGATGTGTAGTCTGAGGTAAATGTTTGGACGTCAATAGATTTGTTCTCAAATCGTATTGAGAACAAATCTATTTTCTGCCAAATCTCTTCCTTCAAATATTATCTCAACTTAAATTAGAACATTATAAATAAAAATAAAGAAGTAGGATTTTCTCTTTCATTCTTTTAATGCTACCATATGCAATACAATATGAGTAATTGAATCAAAACATCAAAGATGAATTTCATCGGATATAATTATTAGGATTCACTTTCCAGTTTAGACAAACGAAAGAAAACTGTCACAGGATTTAAATTTATGTATAAGAAAAATCCGTATACTTTTGGAATGTTCTTCTTTTGGGGTAAAGCAATTCGTAATGGAACATAGCTATGCTAATTATCCAAGAAAATTAACCGATTACATTAGGTTTTTTCGTCTTCAAAATAGAAAAAAAACCTAAAATGCATGGAGTGTTTAGCTTCCATCGATTTTTGGAACGGTCACTTATGGCCTACAAAACCAAAGGCTACATGAAATCACCTTCAGAAAGTTTAAAACAAGTTTGCCAAAAGACGGAAAGCGTCCTTCAACGAAATATCAAACTAACGACAAATGATGAAAATAAATTGGTAAGAAAATAATATTTTAAAATGATGAGAGGTCCAAATGTATTTTTTAGAATAAGAGCTATTCAGTGACTACAAACAACATATGATCGGAAGTGGCCACTATTGCTCCCTTTTAAGTTTGGTTATCAAAAAGTTGCTCAACACCAGGTATTATTTTATATCTCAAAAAAGTCTGAAGGATCTTCTTTTCGCAAAAAACTGAATAAAATAATCAACAGTTCAATATGTAAGGAAAAAATATTGCCATGTATATTACTACATCGAAAAAATATCGCTATAAATTAAACTGTCTTTCAGACCTGGAAACGAAATGCGATACACACAACTTTATTTTTTGATTTGATTTATATGTTTCAATATTTGATTCACGTTGTTTGTCTTTAAATCTCCTAACTCCAATATTTCTCAGAAAATTTAACAGTAGCTCTTCATTTTCTTATTAGATTTTATCAGGAATCTCTAAAAATACATGTTCATTGATTGTATGTAATCAAAAGATAAGTTAACTATCAAATTTGCCTTAGACACCTTAAATGAGAAACTAAAAAACTATGTAAAATCATTTTGAGTTAAATATTTTTATCATGGTGTTATCAATTCGAATTTTCCCGCCATTTGATTAAATTTGCCCCTACTTTGCTGAGACTACCCTTGGGTGAAGCCACTACCAATGCAACAGAAGAAACCTTACAAATACATAGCCGATATTCGAAATTTTTTTTGGGCTATCTCTTACTCCTTTTCTTCCCTCCCTAAGTATCACAATGTTATTGACCTGAGGCTAGGGTACGTTAGCCTCTGCTCATTATTGGTTGGTCTAAGAGGCTTCAGGGTACTATTAGGGTGTTCATCTATCCTGTTAAAGAGTTTAGGCCGCGGTCTGGTATATGTTTGTCAATAGTGTCTAGTTTGAGGTCTGTATGAATGCCAATGTTACTAATGTACCAGGGGAATCTAAAGGTTCTCCTAAGGGCCTTGTTTTGCAGGAATCGAAGCAGTTTTTTGTTGAATTTTGAGGTCTGATAGAAGGCTATGCAGCCATAGAGAAGAGAGGGTCTTATAACAAACTCCTCATCCACAAACGGATGAGGAGTTTGTTTTTCACGTTCAGTTTTCCCGATCTTAAGATGGGGTGCGAAAAGGATAAGATACCTAAACAGTGTTGTGCCTTGTCACGTCTGTAGTCAGCAATGTAAGTCTATTGTCAAATTTTAGTCCCAAATATTTTGTTGTATTCCAAGGTACTGAGTTTGAGTCGATTTGTAGTTCAGGAGGTTGTTGTGGTCGTCTTCTTGTGATGAAGATGGCTTGTCAGCACTAATTTTTATCTTCCACCTTTGAAAGTATCCCAGAAGAATTCCGGTGGATCGTTGCAGACTTGAAGATATGGCTTCTGCTTGTCGCGAGGTGTAATATATGCAAGTGTGGTCGGCATATAGGGAAATTTAAACGCTGTTAGGCAGACGTGGAAAGTCCGCCATGTATAGGGTGTATAGTAATGAGCAGAGTTGTGATCCTTGTGGAAATTCTGCTTGAATCGGTCGCATTTTGGATAGTATGTTATCATTTTTTACTCGAAAAGATCGGCCCTGCAGGAAAGAGTTGATAATTTTTATCAAAGGTAATGGAATGGAATATTAATGCATTTTAAAGATTAACCCTGCATGCCAAATTTCTAGTATGTTGGACCACCCTTGTTAGCACGGTAGTGCCGAGGCGACACTCGTGCGTGAACAGCTCCAATTCAACTCTCATACCGTCTCCGTCCCGGTTAAGACCTTGGCAGGCCTCGGAGTACGTTCCAAGTTTGCACCATTGGGTTGGTGGTGTAGGTCGGTTGAGACGGACTCCTAATTAGCGCTGGTCTGGCTTTGAGCACTTGTCCCCATAAAGGCTTGTGCCAACCCTCGCATGGCCTCCCTCTGCTCTACAAAGATAACCATGGGACCAAAAAGGCGACTACACACACGAACGGAGAAAGTGGCTCCGAGGGAGGATCCAACAAAACTGGAGCAACCAAAAACCAAAAAAAAAAACGATTTTAAAAAACCCCAAAAAATAACAACAACGACGACGTAATCAGCGTCTGCAGCCAAGATGTTAACAGCACATCGGGAGCGGTACTAACGACGACAAAAACGACGATTAATACAATGACAGGAAAGACGGAGGAAAAACAGAGATTAACAGACAGTCTTGTCCAGACTGAAATTCCTGCGCCGTTCGGGCGTAGCAAAAAATTAAGCGAACAGCAGAGCGTCCTATAAAGGAAAAGCGGGAAATTCTACATGACGCGTCAGATGTTCGAGCGGTCGAGGAAAATGAAAGGAGCATCGAGAATTTGATGGTCACTGCTGCGATCGCTACCGAAGCGACTGAAGCAAGGGTCGTAAATCTCGATAAATGACGAACCATCCTGAAGTCCCCGAAGAGATTACGGCAGGAAAGGACAGGATTGACCTAACAGATAAGGCGACGTTGTTTGATTTCATCGCCAACGTCGAAAATATGGGGGAAGTACTATATTCGGAAACGGAAGCCGATAATCTCTCCCAAGAACGATGGTCTCAAAGTACAATTGCCGCCCAGCGACATGAAGAAGAAAGGCTATTCCGAAAAGTGGTAGATGTTCTGAAAAGAATACAATCTTCAACAAAACAGTAAAGATTGGGCTCCTTGAACTAGAGGAGCTCTTAGACCACATAGGGCATTATCCGAGGAGCTGCTTAAAGGCCAAAGAGGATTAGAAGACCGAAGAAAAGCAGAAGACTAAAGAAACGCTGGGGGCTAAATCTAAAGAGCACGTACAGATAGCTCCGTCATCAAAAATCAATAAAAGAATGGCAACTAGCCCAATCGAAGGAGATCGGGATAAAAGAAGGAAGGAAGAGGCACCTGATGGGCGTGGAACGCCTGATCAAGAGTTTCAGATAGTGCTGGCAAAAGGAGCGAAGAAAGCCGGAAAGAAACTCCTTCAAAAAGTGCCAGAAAACAAAGTTCGCAGTTTTTTATGCTGCTGAGTGAGCAGCACCATGATAAAAGCTCTGTATCATGGTATTCTGATGAAACTGGTACTGCCACCATCTGGGTTCGAAATTGTGATTTCCAAGTGGAGAACTGTGGACGGGGGATGGTTTCGTGTGGGTTCGGTGTTCACGGGCCACCTTCTTTAGTGTATACCTAACGCCGAATGAATCGATATCATATTGCCAACCCAAGCTTAATGCCTTGGAGGGCGCTGTCTCGAACGCAGACGGGAACGTGCTCGTTGGGGAAAGCTAAAGCAACCGAATGGGGCATGCTTCAAACAGATGGCCAAGACAGCGCTCATCGTACTAAACACCGGAAATACGCCGACTTTCTGCCGTATCGGCTGCGAAGGAACCATATTGGACATGACATTCACCTCGGAGTCCTTAGTACGGAGGATACGCAATTGGAGAGTATTAGAGGACTACTCAGCCAGTGATCATCAGTGCATTATGCTTGAGATAAGCGATGTTGTCTCCTGGCGTCCATGCTCTCAGCTTTCTACAATTGTATAGAACATCGGAAGGGTGGACGTCACGAGGTGCCCCGCTGCAGGGAGGTTCGCAGGAGACGGAAGAACTGGCAGCTCAAGACATGGTGAACTCAACTATAAGCATCATCACGACTGCTTGTGACGCTTCTTTGCCCCGTTGCCCAGCATGGCAAGCCCCGCAGTGTACTGGTGGTCAACTGAAATCGCTGTAAAACAAAGGGAGTATCACCAGCTTCGTCATGAGACTCAACGGGCACAAAACCGTGACGAGGCATGCAACCGGTTGGCAGCATATAAGTCGGCCAGGAAATGCCTTCGGAAACTGATTAACGACAGCAAGGCTCGCTGCTGGCAAGATCTAGTGGACAATGTGAACAAGGATCCGTGGGGCATTTGCTACAAGCTAGTTGTGCGAAAGCTTGTTGCTCTACGGAAATCTTGCATACATGATGCGGAAAAGACGGATGAGATAGTGCGGGCCCTCGTCCCCGCCCATTCCGTCCATGTTGACGCTGTCCATGATGAAACAGTAGTCGAGTGTCCACTCTTCACACAGCCGGAACTGGAAGAGGCAGTCCTTTCACTGAAAGCGAGGAAGGCTCCAGGTCCAGATAGCGTTCCAGCTGAGGTGTTGCACCGTATCTATCACCATTGGCCTGATCGCCGTCTGCATACCATCTGTTATGCATGCTAGACGCTGCTGGGAAAGTGCTAGAGAAACACATCAAGGGAAGACCCACTGACGCGATTCGTGCTGCTGGGGACCTATCTCCAGCAGGATGCTCCACCATTGATGCGATTGCAGAGGTAGTCAGCGCGGTCCAAGAGGCAGAGGCATATAATCGCGCCAAGCGGCGGACCATCCTTTTGGTGACACTCGACGTCAGGAACGTCTTCAGCTCCGATAGATGGGTGGACATTCTGGATACGCTGGAAAACCCTTTTTAATTCCCAAAATATCTAATACGGCTTTTGAGGGACTACCTGAAGGACCGTAGCCTACTTTACGACACGACATAAAGCCAACGAAGAATGGTTGTCACATCGGGTGTTGCCCAGGAATCTATCCTTGGTCAGGACCTATGGAATGTGTCTTACGACGGGCTACTAACACTGAAGATGCCAGATGAGCCGCGCTTGATCGGCTATGTGGATGATGTTGCGCTCTGGTCACTGGACCTACCGTTAAACAAGCGCAACTTAGGCTAATGCGGCGAGTGAGGAACTGGAGAAAACCGAAGTGGTCATCTCGACAATAAAGAGAATCTCTAGAGTAAGGATGATCAGTATTGGAGACATATTAATCGAATCGAAGCCAGCGGTGAAATACCTGGGGCTACTGATCGACAAGAAGATGAGTTTCTCTGAGTAAATCAGGACAACGGCTGAGAAAGCTGCTTCGGGAGTATCGGTTCTGAGTCGACTTATGGCCGATGTAGGGGGGACCCAGCCCATCAAGAAGACGCCTCTTGATGACTGCTTTAGGCTCAGTGCTACTGTATGGAGCAGAAATATGGGAGACGCTCTCAGTAAGGAGGTATACCGAAAACGCTTGGCACAGGTACAGAGAAGAGGAGCACTGAGGATTCCATCTTTGTATCCGACAGTCTCTGATTCGGAGGTGAGAGTTGTTGCAGGCATGATACCTGTTGCCCTCCTTGCAAGAGAGTGCCACGCTATTTACCTGCATCGAAACGAGGACGAGAGGGAGATGGTTGTCCGCGAGGAGAGACAGCGCTCACTCAACGATTGGCAACAGTCTTGGGTGAATTGCACGAAGGGAAGGTGGACTGCGCGTCTACTCCTAGATGTGAGACCGTGGATAAATCGAAATCATCGTGAGACTGATTTCTATCGGGCTCAGCTTTTGAGCGGGCATAGGTGTTTTACACCAGATTGGTAAGTCACGGTCCCCCGATTGTCGGTTTTGCCTAGGAGAGGAAGACAATACCTGCCACACATTTTTCGCGTGCAAAAAATAGGATATGTTGCGAATGGGCCTCTACAGGCGGATGGGAGAGCTCATCTCGGATAATACAGTCGCGGTGATGCTCGAATCGGTTGATAAATGGAACCAGGTGGCACATTATGTTCGGGCAGTACTAAAAGATAAATGGGATTCAAAGCTGCCAGGGGTGCTGGGGCTGGGGAATCGCTTGTCTGGCAATTCCTCTTCTCCTCTCCCCTCCCACTAGAAGAGGGATCCCCCAGCTTGAAGGCGCCTCATGGCGTAAAAAAACGAGACCAGGCCCGAAGTAATGTGTCAAACGGTCCCAGGCTAGGTTCTCAGGTTGACAGGTGAGGTGTTTAGTGGGTAATCCAGTCGCCTTCTTGCGAGCATGGGAGTGCCACACTCTGTGCGTAAATGGGCATTCACTTCCCAATCACACAAAAAAACACCTTCTCGTCGATAGCCTGTGTAAGTTTTTTGTAACATTTTAGTTTTGGCAGCTATCAGTTCCTGGGTTTTGTACAAAAAAACTGACCGAAAAAAAAAACAGTAGAAAAACTTTTATTCTTGCCTTGGCAAGAGAGTTAGTTGACCAAGACGTAAGTACTTATGGGCCGCTGACAGTACCGACCCCACAACAACCTAACGATATACCTCCAAAATTTGAGATAGAAAAAAGCAGAAAGAGACGACAGTGCTTTGTGCCAAAGTGAAGAAACAAAACAATTAAACACTGTAACACGTGTAAAATACCTTAATGCGGTTCTTGCAAAGTCAATAAAATATTCAGATGGCAACATTGTGCTTGAAATTATGCTGTTTGGTACTAAAACTAAATGAGTAAAAGTTGTTTTTGCATTAAATATTAGAATTATTTATTCTTCTCATATGCTACTTCAATTTACCAAAAATGAAACACTTTTTTTTTGATAATATGTCATTTGACCGCTCTTGGTCTTTCTAGGTAGGAATTTTCGGTGTTCTCAGTGTTGATCAGTAAATCCAAATCACGTTCGAAATAATATTAAATCATACTTTAGTACTGCTCCAAAAAATTAATTGATTTGAATTGTTTTAACTTTCATGAATGAACTACTTGAGCATGCACTCTAATGCAAGTTGTCCTTGTTTATATATTCAAAATGCTCCGATTCTGTCCGACTTCCTCAATGCCAGTAATAAATCACACTATTATATCAGCTGCCCCAATATTTGGCATTTATCCATGGGCGAAAACCACATTGCCGTCAAATTGTACAAAAATAAATTCTTTTTTCTCTGCACGTACATATGTGTGCATTTCTTTTGCAAATGTCTAGCAAGCTGACAAGTTTTAACACATGTGGTTAGGGTATCGCTTTCTTCTGTGCGCACATACATGCATACTTGTATTTATAACGATATTCAAAACCGGAAAGGATTCAATTGAAATCATCAAATAACATATAATTTGAATATTCAGTAAAATTATTGTTTATGCATTATTAACAATATGTAATTTGCATTTTCATGTTTTTAAGTGTTGATAAAACAGTACGCGACTCATTCAGTTAATGTGTATTTACGCTTTGCATATTTGAAGATTTTCTCGTTTAGGATGCATTGACGTAAATACATACTACAGAGGTGGGTGGTGTTTTGTTCAATGACTCGGAACAAAACAGAACAGGATAAAGTCAAGAAAAAAGTCAACCATGCAAATGAACGAGACTGAAGAACTTTCTGCCAGAATAAAGCCATTCATACTGTTATGCTCAAGTATTTCCCAAATACATTAAAGATACAATTGAGATGTTATAAATAGATACAAAATATCGATTTGTTGATCGCTAGGATGTGTGACTTTAAGTCTTTTTCAGTTATTTCGCCGTATCTGTTTAAAAAACATTAAAAAAGATTGCAATAAAATGCTCGTATAAATAATTCAAAAAAAATTTTAAATGGGGCTAAACTGAAGAACGAATAAATAAGTATATTTCAAAAATAATTGGTATTCAGGATATTCGTATGCATTCCAAAACAATCTTTACGAAAAGTTATTGTTTGGAAAAAAATTATTTTTTCCATTCCATTTAAAATTGAAATCGAATTAAAAGTTATTTCTGATACATTTGCATATGTACATGTTATTCTAACGAATGTTTTATCATTAATTTGATTTCTGCGATCACCGAAAACCTTGACAAAGAAACCGAAGAGCTCATAAGTCTTTACCAAATTTAGGAATCCATGACTCAATTTTTCAGATTCAATTATAATGAAACCCGTAAAATTTTAATTTCTTCATTGCCAAACCCGAAAGAATTCTTCACAATCTGCAGAACGCGATCACCATATAGGGAGCAACGTATGCAAATTTTATGAGCTAACATGTGATCGCTATTTACATATATGCTCCTACATGTACACATAAGTATATATTTTAGGTTCAAATTAAGCTTCAGAATTTCAAGAAGAAATGCTCCGAAAAACGTTTATGTAAATTTTTTAGAGGTCTAGGTTTGAATTACATTAGCGAAACACGAGATCTTCGTAGAAGTCACGAGTCGCGGTTTCTTGAGTATTTTGCAGATGATTTTTATCTTCATTTTTTAATAGGAAATGTTTTGTATGCGAGGAGCTTTTTCGTTGGAAACAAATGCTAACAACGGAAAAAGAAGAGTTGATTGGCGACAACTTGACCTTGCTCAATCTGGATCAAATTGCGTTTGATGAATACGAGTATGTGAGATGATGTAATTTTTTTATGATTTGATTTTTTTAGAAATGACAATGACACAATATTTGTTGATTTCCAGGTAGATGATACATATCTAATTATGGGAAATTATTTCAACTTTGGGGTTATTCAAGTGAAAAGTCAAAAAGCAAGCACTCTCTGAAACAATGCATGCCAATGAAACCCATAAAACGTGGTAATAAGGTCTGGATGATGTGTGCCCAATCAGATTACTGCCTAGATTCTGATTTTTATACAGGAAAGCAAGGTACTAAAGCTGAAACTGATCTAAGTGGTAAAGCCGTGTCGAAATTTGAAAGTAAAGTATATTTTGACAACTACTTCAACAGTTTTCCGTTGCAAGTAGATTAACAAAAACACGAAATTTTAGCCTGTGGAAGCGTTAATTCAACCAGAAAGTTTTTACCGACATTAAAAGACTACAAGCAATTACAAAGGGGAGAAAGTGACTTCCGGATTAGCGACACAAAAATAAATATGCTGAAATTGAAGGACAAGCGATCAGTATGTAGTAATCGAGCAGTCTCACAAGCAAACTGCTCGATAACCTTCCTATCTCCTATCCAAAATTTTAATGGCAAATTTAGAAAAATATTTAATTACTTCCATTCATAATCGTTATTTGTAAAAAAGTTTTCTTTCTTATTATTATTATTAAATATAATTTTATATCAATTTTCCTTTATATTAAATTTAAACGTTTCCCTTTAATTATATTCTTCATGAGATTTAACTTTTATTACTATTTAGAATCTTTTTCGTTTTACTTTACTTCAGTTAATTTACATTGAAAATATTTTAAATCTGCCAATTCAGATTTTGAACATGGGAGCACTGATTTAGTGCACCCCAACGGTGTTTTGCATTACCAAAGGCAACCGCACGCGGCTGAATGAGCAGCTGATGCGATTTACCGTATACACGGGATGAGAAAGAGGAAAGACAAGTTTTGAGGACGGATCGGGGAGTTTGAATTGGACCGCGCCACGGGGAAGACGCCAAAAACGATTGCTAGATTTTCTTGGCCGCGTTTGCGAAATTAGATTCTATTAGATTCCAAAAATCGTTTTAAAGTTTATAAAACGTTCATGTGTGTTGAGTTTTTTATTTACTGCGCGAAGTGTTTAGGAGCACTCCATTGAAAGCGGAAGTTTGCGGCTCCATTTGTCTTCCGTTCCGCATATAGGATCTCAACACATCACTCGTAAAATCCATTCGAAGTTGGATTCGTGGTTGCCTCCGAATTCGTTGTGATAATCCATTATAACGAGTGAAAGTGATATTGTTAGAAAACAAATGCGGTGCAATTCTAACCGGCGAACATATCACACCACAATGCTTAATTCCCCGTAGTCGTGGATTGTTGTGATAAGATTTCTACCACTTCCGTGATGGTGTTCTCTTGAAAGATTCAATTTTCCCCAAATTACCTACCCATTAACAAAATTCCAACAAAATGTATTCCTTTGCTTCCCATTAAAATTTCAAGAAAAGCAATCCCAAAAAAACCCAACCCGACAAACAAAACCGGTCCAAAAAATACCCGACCCGATAAAGAAAACCGATCCCAAAAATACCCGATCCGACAAAGATAACCGGTCCCAAAAAGACACGTGACCCGCCATTGAATATAGTTGGGGATGTTTCATTGGAGAAACAATGTAAACAGATGGAGGGAAAAATAACGGCTCGAATATCCGTGGAATGTTGCTAGGAAATTGAGTTTGTAACTAATATTTCTAAACGATTGAAATAAAGTGGGGGCGAGATTCATTGCAAATATTTTATTTTTGTGTGGAAGACTCGTCTTAGAAGACGTGTCAAAATTAAACAGTGAGATTGAAGAAGTATTCAAATTGCAATTAATATAAGTACATGCGCTCTGAGTGAAATGGCTATATTTTACCAAATTGACAATATTAAGCAATTCGAAATTGCAATAACACCTAAAGAGCTGTGACATGGCATTTTCAAGGATTTGAAGTTTTGTCCCGACGAGAACAGCTTGAAATCAAAGTATTTGTTCCGAATCAATGGGAAGTGTCGAAATCGTCAATTTGGAAGCCGAACTGCATTTTATTAATATCAACGTAATCGAATTAGCGCGCTTGACTAAGGAAATAAATCAATATCAACGTTTCGTGGATTTTTCACGTACAAAGCCCAAATTCGCTTCACTTTCTTGCATTGCGATGAATGGTTCGTATCGAAGTTTTGGCTGAGGATAGGGTCTTCTTAAAATCAAGCAGGGCCCAGCAACGCAATTAGTGAGGAGGAGGTAGTTTATATCTTTTGCATATTTATTTTTTTACTTTATTCATGTAAGATAGACCAATGTTATGTATGCTTAGAATAAAATTAAGTTAGCGCACATTGAGTTAAATTGAAAATTTGATTGCCAATAAGAAGGCAGCTTTTTCCTGAAAATCATATACATACAAGCTAATAAGTAATGCATGCATGAATTATATACTCTGCCAAGTTTATGACTGACGAAGGTCTGTTGAATGGACTTCATCTCCATGTAAATCTTTGTGGACTGTGTTTACTCGTATCGTAATTATTTTCGACACCTGTGATAAATCATCTGGAAGTCTTTCGCACTTACTGCATGGACAATTAATTTCTGCGATAGGAACTAACAAATTGGTCTCTGTAGTCTGCATGTTTAATTTAGATTTGATTTTATTATTTTTGTACTTGCATGCGAAGCAGTTGAAATTTACTTGGAAGTCGTTCATGAAAATCAATAATGCTAAATTAAACAAAATTAAATTTGTAGAAGGATTTTCCAAACAAGCAGCTGCAAGACTATTTTAACGATTTAAATGCAGATGCAGAATTAGTTGTGTGGAAAAGTCAAATAAATCCAGTTCTTATTGTTGTGCCTTATAATGCATGGTGAGAACGTGTGGATATGCCCTATTTATAGTTTGATAAATGAAAATATCGTATTAAAAATAGCTGCACTGAAATTAAAAGTTTTTTTTAACATGATGGTGCCGATGGACTGTTTTATGTCCAAAAGTAAAAATTAATTCACCTAAAAACTTTCATATAGTATTTTGTGTTTATTTGAATAAAATGAACTGTTAAGCCCTATACCTTTCGGTCTTTCCATTTCGATTTACCTGACCGGGTATAGGACCCGCAACGATGGCAGGCTCCTCCTATAACATGGGCTAGCCATCGGACCCGCTCCTCCGTTTCTTTGTGGAACAGGGGCTCTTGCCAGGTAGAGTAGCCTTCCGCTCGCATGCCCTTTTATGACATAGGGCTATGCGATTTCATTGCATAATGCTATGGCATAAATCGGTTACGTTTTTATTACTCATTTTAGGGTAAAAGTCATGCAAGTTATGGTTGTATGAGTTTTTCACTAAAATCGGAAACACATGGCCACGTCCACGTTTGGATCTTGATCCGATTGGGAGGGTGCGAGGAGGCACCACCTCCATCTGGATGCCCCACTCTTATTTGTGGGCCATAAGAATCGTCGGTAACGAAAAAAGTCCTCTTAAGTCCATCTGTCTTCCCCTGTTCCAGTTTGTCCTTTGCCTCAGCAATTTTCGACCCTTAGTTGGTTACCTCCTTTTCGACTTCGGTCGACATTTCTTTGACCCCGTAATTCGTGAATGCGAAATTCTTTTTGTAGTGGGTCCTTATGCTAGGGGGAAAGAACCCGCCCCACGACACCGCAATGCTAGCCTGCCAGCGCATTCACGCGTCCCCAAAAAAGGCATCCTCTTCCGCTGAGGTAGCAGACCATCACTGCAGTCCTTCACGGACATTATATATACTATATCCCTTTTGCTACAAAATGGCGCTCAACGTGGGGCCCCAGTTTATAGTGAAGTAAGGTATAGAGAATGTTCGTAAAGGACTGCAGTGATGGTCTGCTACCTCAGCGGAAGAGGATTTTGGGATCCGCTGAGATTGGCCTTGTCTGGGGACGCGTGAATGCGCTGGCAGGCTAGTGTTACGATGAGTTATGAGGAAAATATTTTGCCGAAGAACTTACTGTATACAAAGAAGATGAATGTATAGACAACGACAATCAACATCTTTTTCACGCTCTAAAGGGATGCGCTCTACCAATTTTCGTAATTTGTTGCTAACATATTCCAATCTGAAGCTCCCTTAGCTATTCTACAATATTCATATCAAAATGGTGGAACTCATCGACTTGCAGCGAACTCTTAATATCTTCTAATTATGCCATGGCGATTGATATATGATTCGGAATGGCTTCCTGGGCGCATTTTTTGTTCACTTTGATGCAAGTGGTGCCAACGTTTTTTTCCCTTCTTCATT
Source organism: Odontomyia ornata (assembly GCA_963969285.1). Classification (NCBI taxonomy): domain Eukaryota; kingdom Metazoa; phylum Arthropoda; class Insecta; order Diptera; family Stratiomyidae; genus Odontomyia; species Odontomyia ornata. The sequence continues at coordinate 39,898,645 of OZ017740.1, forward strand.
ATGAAGGTAATGTTTATCGTTTGATTTTTCCATATAGATTTGCGAATTCCTGTTTTCGCCGATATTTCTGTCAATCTGGAATTCGGAAGGGATACCGTTAAGTATCTTCGACTCTCATAGGTCAAAAATTAATACTTATCTCTTCAATGCTGGTTAAATGTTTTTCGTGATTCACATATAGAAAGGAATCCGCGATATTGTACAACTTCAGTCATGAAGAATACAAACCTTCTGTCCCAATTACCGATCTGATTGATTATTTAACTTTCTTTTTTTTCGAGAAAATTTTTTTGTTAACGTTTTCTACCCTCATGCTGAAATGCTTTGAAATTTCTTCCAAAGTACGAGCACTATCGCGTAAATACTTCTTTTTGTACTCCTTCCTTTTGCAATTCCGAAGTTGTTCGGCAATTTTATATGTTTCTACAAAATTTATAGTTTGTCTTCACTCATTTTTTTTTAAGTCGCGCCATTTTTTTATTATCCCTGGTACACGACAACTAGCGAAAAGTATAGTAGAACGTCTGTTCACTTTTCCGTGCTAGTCGCACTAGCGCGAAAAAACGTACCAGTAACATTCGCATAGGTGTTTACTTTGTGCGATTGGTATGCTAGTACGCAATACCAGTCAACAAGCACTAGTCAACTCGGATAGTGTCAACGCGGCTTTAGTTCGTCAGCCTTATCAGCTGTTCTCCCGACTTGCTCAGAAATCGTTTTATCTTTTAATACTGAAAGTGAGTAGTGGACTTAAGAGGAAAATATCTTCGCAAGAAAGCGATGATCATGATAGTGCAGTTCGCGCAAAACTTGCACTAAACACTGAAAATTATAGCCTCGTGAAGCAAAAATCCGATGCAATGATGGCACACTCAAGCAATAAGTTTGAGCCCCTTGCAGACATTGATTGTGGTGACGAGTGCGCCCCAGAACCTAGTGAACAAATTCTCAAAAAAACTAAAATAACACCCATCGTGTTAGTGAATCAAACCAGAAAGTTTTTAGACGACTTACTTAATCGTCTCTTATAGCATAAAGTATGTGTCGATAGGAATCAAACTCTTTCTTGACAGTGAAATTGACAAAAGCAAGGTAACGGAATTGCTTAAACAAGAAAAATGCGAGTTCTCACTCATCCATCACGGTCTGAACTTTAATTAAAGTTTCTATTGAAAGGATTATCCCAAGTAGATATTATAGAGCTATACGATGAATTAAAATCGAATGGTATAATGTGCGAAGATATAAAAATTATATATCATCTGCATCCTCGATTTGATAAGCTGACAACATATGTCTTATATTTTCAGCGAGGATCGATCAAACTGCAAGATCTTCGAAAAGTAAAAGCACTGTTCCATACAGTTGTTACGTTCGAGCACTGTAAAAAAAGACCGAACAAACCCACCTAATGTAACAGATGCCAGATGTTTGGACATGGACAATCGTACTGCAATAGAAAGTACAAATGCAAACATGCGCGAGATCACGAGACATTAAACTGTTCGACCGTAAAGACTAAATGCTGTAACTGCAAAAGGAATCACACAGCTTCAGACATAAATTGCGTGAAGCGCGACTGGCAGAAAAACTACATCGACACAAGACAACAACAAAAAGTACTTCGCTAGCAGAACCAGAATTCAACGAGCGTAATTTTCCTGCACTAGCACGTAAAAATGCAATAACTGCTAGAATCAATGAACAGGCTAGATCTTCGATGGCGATTGACGCGCAAAACTCTACTGCACTGCCACTTGGACAGACGAACCTTTTTACGGCAAGCGAATTAATAATCAACCTCAAAAATTGTAGATCACGCAATGTAATTGCTTAATGTAATTGCTTCTTTAGCAATTCAATTTATTTACAACTAAGCTGGCGCCTCAAGTTTTAATATGAAAATGGATTGCAGGTAGCGTTAGAAATAAGATTACAGAAACTATTAACTTCATTATAGAAAATAATATAGATGTGAAAATGATTACGGAAACTTGGCTTAAGCCCGAAAATACGTATTATTGCCAGAATATATAACCTATCGATTTGATAGTAACTGCAGGTGATTTTAATTTCAGACATACCTTGTGGGAATGTCAAAGGCAAAACATATGGGGACGAACGCTTCTTTCCTTATAAATAACAAGAAATTTTGCAGTCTTTTACTCAAAAACTCCAACCATCTATCCAACAAATGAGCATATGTCACCTTCAACAATTGATCTAATATTAACCAATAAAAATTCGCTAGTCACACAGATAGAAACGTATGATTCTCTTAACGGAAACCATACTCCGGTACGGCTTGTAATTGCACAGTGCAATCACGAGAGACTGCTGTATTTAACTATGTATAACCTGGTGAATTGGGGACTTTTCCGTAAATTCATGAAAAGTAAAGTGAATCTCAAAGTGGAAAAACTATGCTCAAGTGAACGCATAGATAGCCACCTAATCCACTTTATTTCCAATATCAAAGCAGCTATTAACATGTCAGTTCCTGTAATGAATAAAAATTACAAAAACGAGCAGTTTCCACCGAAATTAGCAAATTTAATTAATCGCCAAAATGATGCAAGAGGGCAATTGCAATGATGTAAGGCTGAGGCGAACCTCATAATCTATAACGCTTTATGTGCAAAAACTAAATTCCAAATAAAGCATTTTAGAAATATCAGCTTGAACCTCAAAATCCGTTCTTTGACAAAATCTTCAAACTCTTTCTGGAACCTTAGCACAACGTTACAAAAACAATTCCAGGTAACTCCTCCGTTGAAGGGAAATGACGACACTATTACTCATCCCAAAGAAATAGCGGATCTACTGGCTAACACATTTGCAAAATTTCACCAAATCTCACCTAACAGGCTACACAGTGAACTCGAAGAAGCCGTAGAAACAACTTTTCAAACCATAAATGCTTTCACTTTGCCTTACAAACGTTACAAATATAATCGAAAATCTGAAATCCAATTAATCACCAGGTATTGATGGCATTAAGCCGGTCGCAATTAAAAATCTGTCTCGCAAACGTTCATACTTTCCTGTTGCTTGGAAAGTTGCCAAAGTTACACTTGTGCTAAAACCCAACAAAGACACATCCAAAACGGAATAATAAGTCTACCAAACTGCTAGACCAAAACTTAAGCATAAGGAGTTAATGCGTTTCACTTTCGATACAAATATTATTCCTCATTTTCAGTTTGGTTTTCGCCCAGGGCATAATACGACCCAACAGCTAAAGAGGATCAACAATAGCGTCAAAAACGATTTCTCAAACAAAAAATCAACGGGCGCAATTATGCTGGATATCGGAAAGGCTTTCGATACCAGCTGGCATGATGGCTTACTACACAAAATGTACAAATACATATAATTACCCTATGGTAACAATTCAAATTATGTATACAAAGCTTCTTATCAAACGGGGCCCCCATTGTAACGAGTAATAAGGAATTCTCGTCGCAATACTCTTCGATAGCAGGTGAACCATAAGCCCAACACTATGTAATACAGGGTTTTCCAATAGAGGTGTTATTTTGATATTAAAAGAAAAATTCCATTTTTTAATGTAAATGATCGGATGTTTATTTCATTATAAAGAGGAAGGTATGTCGTTAATAGTGAAAAATAACATCAGGCAAATGACCACCACGACCACGCTTACAGGACCATATCCTTTTCAGGAAAATTTTCCATAACCAAATCGCAAAGTGGCTACCCTATGTCCTTGATAGCCTCATGAATTCCATCTTTGAGGTCTTGAATCGACGCTGGGCTGTTGACGTAGACCTTCTCTTTTATGTGGCCCCAAAGGAAGAAGTCACAAGGTGTTAAATCACAAGATCTCGGTGGCCAATTGTGATCACCTCTTCGAGAGATAACACGGTCCGGAAACCTTTCCCCCAAAAAGATCAATGTTTTCATTGCTTGTGTGGGACGTAGCGCCGTCTTGTTGTAAGTAAACGTTGTCTAGATCAATACCATCCAATTCTGGTCATAAAAAATTATTTAACCATCGCTCGATAGCGCAATCCATTCACCGTAACTGTTTCTCCAGCCTGATTTTCGAAAAAGTAAAGTCTAATGATTCCGCCGGACCATAAACCGCACCAAACAGTCACACGTTCAGGATAGAGAGGCTTTTCAACAATAACTCTTGGGTTGTCCGAGCCCCAGGTGCGACAATTTCGCTTGTTGCCGAAGCCACCGAGGTGGAAATGGGCCTCATCACTCAAGATGATTTTTCGATGGAATTCCAGATCATTTTCATGCATTTCAAGGACCCAATCAGCAAAGACACGTCGTTGTTGATGATCAACTGGCTTGAGTTCTTGTGTTAACTGAACTTTATGAGCCTTAAGACCCAAATTTTTATGCAAAATACGGTGTAATGACGTTTGTGGAATGGATAAACCTGGGTTTTCTTCAACACTTTCGGCTACAGCAGCAATATTCTCGGCTGTTCTTGAGTGACGTGCACGGGTTTTATTCTTCACATCACTAAGTTGTCCCAACAGCTCAAATTTTTCCACCAATTTCTGTATTGCGGTCCGACAAGGTGCTTCACGACGACCCAAAAATGTTCGAGTTTTACGAACCGTCTCTGCCAAATATTCACTATTTTTATAGTAAATTTTAATAATTTCAATGCGTTTTTGAAGCGTGTAGCGTTTCATTTTTATTAATGGCGTAGTTTCTACTTGTCAAATGTTATAAAATGCCAGCTTCAAAAGTGACACCTACCGAAATAGCGGGCTATTCAAAATAACGCCTCTTATTGGAAAACCCTTTATTTCCACTAACGATATTCCCAGTGTCCCACAGTGTGAGCTTGCTCTTAATGCTGATGACACAATACTTCATACCTCACATGAAGATCTTAAAATGATCACAGAAAGTTTGGAAAAAGGCCTAAAGAAGCTGGATGAAGATTATTCCTCGTGGAAAATAAAAGTGAATAGCAGTATAGCACAGGCAATATTCTTCACGAAGCGAAGTGCCTCGAAATATCTTCCTGACAGACCTATTAGGTACCACGGTGAAAGTATTAACTGGAACGATACTTGATAGGAAAGTCACCTTAAAAGCACATATTCTAGACCGCTCACGAAAGATTAGTTTATTGATTATATTCTATACCCATTTATCAATAGAAATTCGCATTTAATAGTAGAAACAAATTACTTCTGTAAAAAACAATATTTCAACCAATGTTGACGTACGGCACCCCACTATATATTACCGCTGCAAAATTCAACCTGCCAAAAATACAGACCTCACAGAACAAAATACTTAAACTCATTCATAAAATATCCGGGATGGATACAATTAATGACAGATGCGACAAATTGGTTGTCAATTTCAAAGTTTCATGCACCATGCTAAATAACCCTCTCGTCAATACCTTATATAATTCGTCATCAGACGGAAGATAAAATTTTTCAGTGAGTTTCCATGTTAAATTAAAATAAGTTAGTTTATGCATAGATATATGTTTTCAAATATGTAACTAGATTTTTCCACAAAAATGAAGTATCGACATCCTAAGCTGTATATCATAGGATGGTACATTTAAAAATAGAGATGAAAAGACTAACTTAAGCCTGATCACTCAATAACTTTCATATTCTCAAATAAGTATTGAGAAAATAAATTAATTTAATTGAAAAAAATGAGTTCTTGAATTACCTCTCTAAGTACACATTAAGTTTAACGTTGATTGATTGCAACATGCATTGGCTAGGCGAAATACACTTTGTTTTCCAAAATCTTTTTTAAACTCGCAAAAGACTGACGCATTTATATTACTCGCTTCAATTTCATCACAATATTTTTCAGGACATTGTAAAAAAATAAACTGAAATCCCAAGCCATTCAAAACAAATATTTTTAAAAATATTCATTTACTTCTCAAAATCACCTCTAAAGTGTTGTTTGAATTTTGAAAAAACAAATCTTCACTAAAAACACTCCTTTATTTCTTTACGACAATTCTGACGACATTGACTTCATTAGCGAGGTCTTAAAAGTTGCAGAAATATTTTTTCTGAATTTTCGCGCAATACTTCGTATTTATAATCCACATGTGGTTTCATTAAATTTTTCAAGATTTTTATTTCATATATATTTTGGCACAATGACAAATTACTGTGGCCAACTAAATATAGTCGCAAAAACAAAACACAAGAACATCGCAAAATGTTTTCTGCCATATGAACACAAATATTTATCCGACCAAAAAATCTCGTGATTGGATGAGACACACCTCTTTTAATATTCACACATAATCTCAGTTAACAAATAAAATATATATAAAACTTTGTAGGTGTTAATTTGTTTTTTCGCAAATCTAAAATTGCTAATTCAAACGTGAGGCATTAGTTTTTGTTTCAAATCTAACTCTAACGTATTTTTCAAAATACATATGTAGATACTAATGCCATTGACAATTAGCGCGTGAACGGTTCATGTGAGTTCTAAGTTTACTTTTTACCTAAATACTTTTAAATATTATTTTAATTCATGAAAAATTGCGAGAATATTGCGGCTATGAAACTCGTTAAATCTGGTAGTAATAAAACTAGTCGGGAAATTACAAATAAAACAAGTTTGTCGGTAGACACGAATTATTTATAAACACTTACTTGCTAATTTGTAGATTCCACTTTTTATCGCATTCGCCATTAGAGTAAGTATTGGTGTCTATAAAAATTTGTTTGTCTCTGCAAAAAGCAAAATGAAAAATAAATAGAATTAGTCTTATTTTATTGCAAAAGTTTTCTTAATTCTAAACAATAGTGCATTAATAAAATATATAAAGGTCTTAATCATTGGCTTAATTCTTTGACGCTACAAACTATTTATTGCGTTGCTATTGTGAATTTATATACGTGCCCACAGTATTCACACAACCTTGAAAATACCGCGCAGTCGTTAATTATAAATTTGTAACACAATCAATGAATTCTACATAAATTCTTGTGAAATTAAAAAAAAAACTTGAATAGGAAATTGCCTTTCCTAATCCAAAATGCACTTTACCCAATTTTTCTAGTTACATTTGATTAAATCAAATCACAATAATTCAAGAAAATTTCATATTGATTCAAACCACATGTTAGTGATTATTCTGCAATAGTTCATCATTGCCCACCAACGCCTACCGAATTCGCAAACTATGTGCCCTCCCCCGGCTCCGCTATAACTTCGCCTTACAATACACACAATCAAGTATTGCTTCCTGTAGGTTAATTTAATATTTGCTACAAGTAAAGTTCATTTCTGAGCGTTAAAAGTATTTTATTACCAGAAAAAGTTTTCTTTTTACATTCTATGAGTTCATCGCTGCGTCGTCGTCATTCATTTTAATTGTTTGTAGTCTGAGGTCGGTCTGGTTTTGTAAACACATAGCAATTGTTGACGCCTGGAGTTCAATTAGTTCACCGCACACTCATAATTTAATTAAAGGACAAAAGGAATTAAAGGCAAAAATGAAGGCATGAATGATTTCATTTGGGCTAAATCTAGAATTACTGTGAGTCAATGAAATTTACTATATGGGGGCGAAATTGAATTAGTAGGTAGACGAATTATATTTTATCCGTGCCCCTATGAAATTAGTTATATTTCTATCATTATTCAAACAGGATCATTCCATATTAAATCGATCAAAAAAAGTAAATTTTGTGACCTCGCCATCGTCGAATTCAATTAAATTTTGCTAATTCGTAGCAATCGTCGAAAATAAAAAACATGTCGAATATTTTTTTTATAATTATTATTTTTTTGTTATTTATGTACTCATCGATTGTTTTGTAGGAAATACCGTTAATACCACATGATTTCTTGTTGTTTATCCTGCCGAATATGAGACACAAGTCTTCATAGCTAACAAAATAATCCAGAAGATATCTGCTCGGAATGAGGTTGGAGGTCAGGCTATGTCTAGCATTCATTGCGAACAGACGTGTTTTTAAAAGCTCCTGCCAATTTTTGAAAAAAAAATTTTAAAACGTCACCTTAAACTAAACAAGCTGGGTAGACAGACCTATGCTCATGTCAGAAGGGTTTTGTACTTAACTTACAAAATGCAGTAACCAGCAACGGATAAAATCATGAAACATGTCAAAGACGATTTTATTGGAGAAAATGTGAAATTCGAGGATCATACTATTATTAACAAAGTTGAACGAATTTTGACTTCTGAGGTATTTGTTATAGTTATACCCATAAATATCTCCTTTGATAATTTTTTCAGATTTTTTTGGTCACGGGTGTCCATTCCCGAGGGAGAAAACACATTTTTCATGTATTTCCCCCCCTGTGCCCCCATTGAAGCAAAAACTGTCAGTTTAAGAACTGTTTTGAAAAGCTCTCATAGAGAACTTTCAATTGATACTCATATCGGCTACCTTTCATGAAATTTTTTTTCAGGGGCCAATCTTCTGTACTGTAATCATCGATTCATGGCCTATTTTTTCGAATCCTAGAATGGTTACAAAGCCCTTTAGCTAGGAGCTCTCTCCTGCCTCTTCGACTTGTTTCAATTGTATGTACTCGTCTTCATGATGTCTATCACTCCTGAAATTTTCATGCAAATTCTAGCAAAGCTGTAGTGTCTTAGTCGGTAAAAAGCGCATATGGCTCCATAGCCATATGTTTCCATAGCAATACAGGGCATATTGCTCCATAGTAATACAGGAAAATTCAAATCGCTATAACTTCGGTAAATACCATTCGATCTTTATGAAACTTTCAGAAACGGTCAATCTGATAAATAATCATCTCTTTGCTAAATTTTATTGAGTTTAAAGGTACCGTTTAGATTTTATTCAAGAAAACACAAAATCGATAAATCATACTATTACTAACAAAGTTGAGTGAATTTTGACTTCTCATGTATTTGTTGTTGTTGTACTCATGAAGGCCTACATTCATGATTTTTTTCAGATTTTTCGGATGGAAGGTGTCCAATCGCGAGGGGGGGTACGCGAAAAGTTCGTACATTTCCCCTTCCCCTGCCCCCCTCGGTACTTATAAGGCAATTTTAAAACTTGTTTGGAAAAGATCTCATTTAGACCTTTCCAACGACACCCTACTCGACTACCAATGGTGAAATTTTTTTTTTGAGGGGTCACCTCCCTATATGGGGAGACCCCCCTTAAACGCCTTTGAAAAATTTTTCCACCCTTGAACTTTCAAGAGGTCACCACTTCTGACCTTTCTACAAAGTTTCATGGCTGTAGCCTCTATAGTTACGGAGAAAAAGTGCTGTGACATACAGACGGACGGACACAGGTCGTGATTGCAATAGGGTTTTGTATTTTAGTACAAAACCCCTAAAAATAAAAAAAGAATAAAGCCTTCCTTTTAATTTTTCGTGTTTAATTTTATTTTCGTAATCGGTTTTCGACCGTTATCGTTCGATCTTCTTCAGCGATTGTTTCACTTAACCTAAAGATCCTACTTATATACTAAGTCCTTAATTACATTGAGGGATGTTTCCTAAAGAGAATTCAGAATTATTTTGCGAAAATGAAATCAGATACGAACATTGAAGTGGCGACCAGGCATCAACTTGTAGTGTGTAAAGTGTAAGAAAACGTTAGCTAGGATTAGAGCAGATATTAACTTCTTAAAAACATGTCTTGAGTGAAGAGTTACCCCGAAGAGTCACATTGTAAAGTTGAATTGCGGCCTCAAACATGCGACGGCACAAGCGAAAATTGCGGGAAAGAATCTTATGAAGATGAGTATCAAACAATTGTATAGCAAGCTGAATGAAGTAACGTTTAAAGCTTATAAAAGTCACCAGGAGTTAATGATGCAATCAGAGTATTGCGGCAAAGGTCACATGGAAGATTTATTGGAGAAGACTGATGGAGCGTAGCAATGTGAGAAAGAAAAGAAAAGAGCAACACATTTGCAAAAATTGAGTAAATTAGAAGAAGAGATTCCTGGACTAGTATTCAACAAATCTACCGTGGAATTCAAGAAAGATGAAATGTGGCTACTGAACATGGGTCTCAACTATGCGATAAGGCCAACAAAGGTCCCAAAGGAAGACATAATCGTGGAGATGGAATCAGCTATTACCAGCTATTACCAAACGTCAGCAAGGAAGGAGATAGCAAAAGCAATAGCGGGAGCCCAAAGGTCAACGACGAACCCAGAAGCAGCTGTCGCCCTCGAATTGAAGAAAAAACCGGTCTATTACATCAAAGCGGACAAAGGAAACACAGTTATCATCATGGATAAAGCCAAATACGAGGAACCGGTTACCATAAAACTAAACAGTGGCAACTTTTTCGAACTTTTTTGATACAAACGAGTTGAGAGGACGACCAAAAGCAGCGAGTCACTAATCGGTGAACTGATGAAAGTGAGAGTAACGAACCCAACTCTACCAACGATCAAATGCTTGCCCAAGATTCACAAGGAAGGAGATGAGATGCGAGAAATAATATCAGCTGTGAACGCTCCAACGCAACAACTAGCAAGATGGCTAGTGGAGGAATTCAAAAATACGCAACCGGTTGAGAGTAACTCCGTCAAAAACACAAAGGAATTCACGGAAAAGGTGTTAACATATAGCCCGCCAACAGAAGGCGATGTGATGACATCGTTTGATGTGAAAGCTCTCTTTCCCAGTATGCCAGTGATGGAAACACTTGGCTACATCGAGGAGTGGTTACTAAAACAGGAATTCTATGGCATGGAAGACGAAAACGGGACAGTATTTCCAGTTATCGAAGCCATGTATGAAGGAGAACTTCTTTACGTTCCAGGGTAAATTCTACAAAACTAAAGGAGGAGCAGCTATGGGAAATCCACTATCACCGTTTTTTAGTGAAATGTTTATGACGCGACTGGAGGATGGACTCAAAATGAAGAACCAATTACCAAGATGCTGGATCAGGTATATGATGATGTTTTCGCTTACGTTAAGAAAGGAGACCTGCAACAAATATTGATGGAACTGAACAATGCGCACAAAAATATTAATTTCACGGTAGAGGAAGAAAAGGATGGAAAATTGGCTTTCTTGGACATATTGGTATCAAGAACGAATGGAGACATCAGTTTCGAAATCTACAGGAAGGCAGCGCATACACAACGGACGATTCCGAATACATCTAACCAAACGCAACAAGTGAACATTTCACCTAATCGAGCCATGATTCACAGGTTGTATGATCTACCACTCAATACGGCAGCCAGGAAAAAGGAAATGCAGTATATTCTCGACACTGCGAAGTTGAATGGATTCAAGCCCTCAACGATCAAGAGAATTGCGGACAAAATCAGAAAAACTCGGCAAAAGAAAGAAGGGTCAATACTCCTCACCCCGGATTCTGAAAAGGTGTACTGGAAAGCAGGTAGCTACTAAGAAGGCGTCACCGATCAATTAAAAAGGAGGCTAAAATAACATGAGTCCATACGAATAATCGAATCAAGTAGCGAAAATTAGCTGAAAAACATCTTTGGGTCAACTAAGGATAAACGGCAACCACACGAGAAATCAGGCATCTAGCGGCTCGAATGCCTCGACTGTCACGAAGTTTACATTGGACAAACAAGAAGATTAATCAAAACCAGGGTGCGAGAACATATAAGCGAAGCAAGTGCAGCGAGGAAAAAAGGAAAGAAGAATAAATTTAGATCAGCGGTAGCAGAGCATATTATAACTCAAGGACACGAAATCACAGTGGATGATGCAACACCAGTAAGAGAAGCAAGAGATGCGAGAAAACTTGATGCAATGGAAAGTCTCGCCATATCAAGAGAAAAAGCCGTGCTAATGAACAACGACGCAGTTAATTGTAAATCCTGGCTCTTCAAGCTAAGTAATTTTCAAATGTAACAAAAGGAATTTGAATAAAGTGAATTTTTATTACCCTCTTTAGAAAACATCCCTCAATGTAAATAAGGACTTAGTATATAAGTAGGATTAAGTGAAACAATCGCTGAAGAAGATCAAACGATAACGGTCGAAAATCGATTACGAAAATAAAACTAAACACGCAAAATTAAAAGGAAGGTTTTATTCTTTTTTTATTTTCCAGAATTACTTTGCGAAAATGAAATCAATTACGAACACTTTACACTAATTTTTTTTAAATTTACAACATCGTTGAAATATTCGAACGGAGAACTTCTCCGCGAGTAAAATCCAGATATTCAAGAAGTTTGAAAAAGAAGAAACATTTTTTCATGGTGACATGAAGGAACCCGACGGCTTCCCACCGCTGGGGGGACCTAGGACCAAGCATGTCAAATGCAAGTAACGAAAATATAATGAAAATACAAAACGAACAAGAATGTTTTGAACATGGGGAGCGTATTACGCTATCAAGTGAAGAATTGGAAAGTGTTACCAGAGAAAGTGACGAATTAAAACTCCGAACTCAAAATTTGGAGGAAATGATTCAGAAATTATCAAAGGTGAATAAAACAAATACGGTGAAGCCACAAAGAAGGCCTGGAGAACAAGAATCCATGACAAATAAGACGAGCGAAGACAAAGTAGCCACGCAAAAGACTCAACAAGCAAAGAAACCAACAATGCAGAAGTCGAAAAAGACAAAAATTCATGATGCCTATATCATACTAAGCGCGGGAGCAGAAAACGACAGTGCAAGCTAATATAGATGCTTGCCGCGATGGATAACGATATGGATACCGTAATGAATTGCCAATAAAATAAAGCTGATATTAATGATGCTGGTTGTCGAAAACTTGTTAATGAATTCAATGAATTTCGAATTAATTATAGTTTGAAAATGATGATGGCATCTTGAGACAAAACGTCACTCCACTCTTTATTAGTTATAAGCCAAAAGTATACGAGTATGTGTATTAGTCGATAATTAGTCGTTCAACTATGCAGACGTCGTCATCCTAAATAAAGTTTTGCAGAACAAAGGAACTATATTTTATTTTCTACGGTCTGTTCCTTTTCACCACTTTGAACTACGGCCTTTTTCATCTGTTTATCACACTGGTGAAAACTTTATCGAATATTCAAAATCTAAAAATAACAAGAAGGAGAAGAAGCCAACCTATAGTCTATTGACTATTGGAAAAGTTCCACCTATTAATATCATTGGGCAGCGCGGAGGGGATATGGTTCGGCTATTGAGAGCCGAACATAAGATAAATATATTTCGAAGCTAAGAGAGTGACCGCGCACATACTCACAATAAAAACAAAAACACTGGCTGATTTCAAGCTAGAAAAATTTGTTCTAAATAGTTTGAAAACTCCACACTTTACATACACACCAAAGACGGAGAAAAATCAGCCCTTCCTGATAAACGAGCTGAACTATGGGGAGAATACAGTTGACCTCCTTGAAATATTACAAGAAGTAGCACCAGCTTTCAAATTCATAAGTGTGAAAAATTTTGCTACTAGAAGATCCACTCCTCATCATCCATGGCCTCAAGGAATAATTTCCTACAATCATCACGGAGTGTTCACTTTAATTTAAATTTAAATACACCTTTTCAAAATTAGCTGCTTTACTTCTGCCTTAGTACTAGCGAATTTTAAATTAAGTTGTAAAACAACTTTCTGACTAAATAAAATGATAATATTTAATCATCAATAACTTTCAATAGCTGATCAAAACTAAGTTACATTAAGAAATCAAATAACGTAGTAACAAGGTGTGATTTCAGCATCTAGAAACTCGTAAAAACGGTGTCTCTCAAACTAAAACCTATACTAACCAAGGCTCTGTTCTACTATTAAAAAGTGAAACTGACTTCACTTGTTGCCAATCGCTTCTATAATTACCCACATTGCTGAAATTAATGCAAACGCAGATACGAGTATATTTAAATATAATTACGTAATAGTACTCAGAAGCGAAAAAATTAAATTATGATCCAAAAGCTACGCAAAGCATGTAAATTACAGGTTGCCTCATTGTAAATGATATAGGAGGACTAGTTACGGAATTCACGTTTTACAGCAAGCCTAAATTAACTTTCCAAGGTCGAATTATAATACTTGTACATACACCAATATGTTTTGCAAGCACCGTTAACAAGGATATCAATAAAGTAGTTAGTTTATATGATTTGGTCGTTGGAAATAAGGAAAATATTGAGAATTTAGTTCAAACTGCTTATTCCAACTACTCTTTACAAATTGGCTTCTTCTTATTTAAATTGTGACTCTGAAGCATCAAATGGACCTACTTTCAAAATTGACATTTTACCGATTCAGATTGCAACCACAGAATAAAGAACTAACTCACTTTATTCAATTTCTTAGCCAAATTGCAAAACTAGCTTTTCTTCCATATATTTTATTTCTTGAGAGAAATTCACCTTTTGAGGAGTAAGGATAAATAAACTCAGTTACAAAGTGTCGCCTTTTATTTATGCGTCTCATTAAGAAGACAGTTAACAAACGAGTGGCAAATGAATTATGTATGATGAATTGTTAATCAGCTGTGTATACGACGATGTGTGTATGAGTATGTGCGCGTGAGAGTATTATCATTCAACACTCTCCCTTTATACGAACAGGTACACGAGGACGCCTAAATTTTCTAGTCACATTCGAATACATGGTGCGTTCCAAAATAAACGAGACTTTTGTCATAAAAATTTTTAGTGGCACCATCTGTGAATAAGGTAGTGCGTTAGAAAGTTGCATTCCTCCCTGACATTCAGTGAAAGTTTGGTGATTTTCGGTTCAGTGGAAGCGAAGTTATTGCGTCTAAAGTGACAGTATGTTTGTGTCATCGGTACAAAAATGAGTTTCGAACAAAGAGCTAATATCAAATTTTGTTTTGAAATCGGTAAAATGTTTACCGAAGCATTTGAATTGATGAAATTTCTATCGCTTACCAGGGTTCATGAGTGGTTTACACGTTTCAGAGATTGTCGTGAGGATATAAATGACGAAGAACATACGGGCCGCCCAAAATCAGTGATCACCGAAAAATCCATCAAAATTGTGCGTGAATTTATAAAATATGAGCCGAAATCATCGTTGAAATTCATAGAATCGGAGTTCAATATCTCCAAAACATCGATTTATCGCATTTTAACCGATCATTTGAGCTTACGAAAAGTCTGTGCATGTTATGTTTCGCACAAGTTAACTGATGACCAAAAATTGCTCGAAATTCGAAAGAGAAAAGACGAGAGCTTCCTTTACAACATTGTAACTGGTGATAAAACGTGGTGTTTCCAATATGAAACCAAGCGTCAAAGTGCCGAATGGAAGGCCCCTGACGAGTCACCACCTAAAAAATCGCGTTTGGGGTAGTCAAAAATGAAGTCGACGCTCACTTGTTTTTACGATTCTAAGGGAATTGTCCACAAGGAGTTCGTGCCAATGGGCCAAACCGCCAATGCAATTTTTTATCTTGGCGTTTTGAAGCATTTGTTGATCGCATTCGTCGAATTCGGCCCGATTACCGCGAAGGCGCTTGATGTATGATAATGAACCATCTCATCGATCCACTCTTGTGGCTGATTTTTTTGACTAGAAATCGCATTTTAACCATCAATCGCTCACCGTATTCACCTGATATGGCTCCCTGTGACTTCTACCTATTCGGAAAATTGCATTTGGCCATGAAAGGAAAACGCTTTGCGTCCCTAGAGGGCATCCAAAAGGCTTGTATCGACATCCTGAAGGACATTCCGGTTAATGATCTGAAAATATCTTTCAAAAAGCTTTGGATCGCACAAAACAGTGCATCGAAGCCGGAGGAGACTATTTTGAATAAATAAACTCGAATTTATCAGAACATAGCTCCTGTCGTTTCTATTTTAGTTCAGTCTCGTTTATTTTGGAACGCACCTTGTAGGACAAGAGAATCGACAACCTTGGCATACGATCTACTCGACAATGATTTCGTCTGGACGTCGGTTAGAATTTCGACTGATGGAATGTGCAATATGGTTATTGCACCATTCTTTATGGCGTTGTGAACGAAGTTGACCTATATCCTAACGTGTTTTATCCAATCGTGGTACTTGGTCACCGTTACTAGCTGGACCGCACCTTGATTATCGCAGTATAGCAATCCACCTGACAGTTAAAGGATGCCCAACTTGTGTAAGAGACTTCATAGGTACATCGAATCTTTCGCCGGTAAGCGCTTTATATTCGGCTTTGGTCGTTGACAACGAAACAGTCTTTCTCTTGTGTGATTTCCAGCTTATGGAAGCTCCTGCCAGGATAAACGCATATCCCGTATATGATCTAAAGCCTTCTGCACAGTTTTTCTAATCTGCGTCAGCGTATCGATGATTTTCTCAACAGGATTATTATAAATCAGCGAAAGTTCTGCGGTGCCTTTCAGATATTTCAGCAAGCGTTTCGCCGCACCCCAGTGCTAGCCACTGGGATTCTTGTTGAATTGAATTACTCTCGTATCTTGTATTCCTTGTATCTTTTTCAGTTTTAATACTTCATCATACTTCCTTTGCAATTGCACGGTTCCACAGATCGTTTCCTGGAGCTGGACATCTGCGGTGAAAGCTAACTCTTTGGCGAAGTTAGCCTCAATGGACTCCTTTGCGTCTAGAGTTTTGAAGTCTTCTGCTGATGTTTTCTTTCATCCGCACCTATCAGGCGTTCATCCGCATCTCCATCAGTGTGCACTTGTTTGTCCACTCGCAGTATTGAAATTTTCAGTAATTCGGACAAGCTGCTGCCTGCGTGTCTGAATACATCATCCCATATCTTCTCTGTGCGTTCCTCAAAAACCTTTTCGTCTTCTTCTTCTGCTTAGCTCTACAGCCCCACCAACTGTCTCGGTACATTGACCGCATCCTCCAATTTCGAAGTGATGAACTGTCTTCATCGACCGAGTCAGATCAGCGTTTCCTCGGTTTCCCCACTGGTCTCCGGCCTTCAGTTCTCCCAACGAATACCTTTTTGGGTATCCGTTGTTCGTTCATACGATTCATGTGGCCAGCCCATTGCAACTTCCGGAGTCTTATAATCATTAAAACCTCCGGTTTGTTAAAAATTTCGCACAGCTCATGGTTGCATCTAGCTTCGCTCCAGTTATTCGCCTCAGGACCCGTCGCTCAAAGGCGTTCAAAATATTTGCGGATGATTGGGTTAGGGTCCATGTTTCACACCCATGGCAAAACACAGGTCTTATCACAGCTTTGTATACTTGGAGCTTTGTTTTTCTGTGTATCCAGCTAGTCTTTAAGATCGTCAAAGCTGAATAAAATACTTTATTTGCGAACTGTATTCTTCGGCGTATTTCGTCTCTTTTATTGCCCGTTTTCGTTATTTTGGCGCCTAAGTACACAAATTCGCTAACATTTTCGATAATGTATTCGCCAAGTGAGGTATTTTGTGAATTTGAGGTATTTTCCCTCGACTGCGTCATGAGCTTTGTTTTATTTTCATTAATTTGTAGCCCTACTAGTTTTGCTTCGCTGTCGCGTTTCAGGAAAAGTTCTTTGGCAGTTGTTAATGACCGTGAGAAAGTGTTCATGTCATCTGCATAGGCTACTACTTGGCTAGTAATGTACCTCGCGTATCGACAGGTAGCTTCCTTATGAGGTACTCCAGAGCCAAATTGAATAGCAATGGGGTCAGCCATCCCGCTGCTTTAGTCCGATATTTGTGTCAAAGGCATCGGTGAGTTGGTTATTGATGCGGACTTGTTAGGTCGTCGACGTCATTGTCATTTTGGTAAGACGGACTAATTTGGCTGGGATGCCAAAGCAAAGCATTAATGCTTCGCTTTGGCATCCCAGCCAAATTAGTTTGTCCCTCTCAGCTGCAGTGATGGTTGTCAAATTAGCTAAACATTGAGTTGGTTATTGATGCGGACTTGTTAGGTCGTCGACGTCATTGTCATTTTGGTAAGACGGACTAATTTGGCTGGGATGCCAAAGCAAAGCATTAATGCTTCGCTTTGGCATCCCAGCCAAATTAGTTCGTCCCTCTCAGCTGCAGTGATGGTTGTCAAATTAGCTAAACATTGCCAGGAAGTCCTTCATTTGAATGACTTTCCTATCCACTTCTGGACGAACTCAACAATAGCTCTAACTTGGATCAACAATAACCTTTCACGATGGAAGGACTTCGTCCATAATAGAGTGTGCTACATCAGAGAAACCATATTTAGAGCACAATGGCATCATATCGCAGGAAAAATAAATCCAGCAGATTGTGCCACTCGAGGACTATCTGCTGAAGAAATCAAATCGTTTCCACTGTGGTGGAACGGACCACAATGGCTTCAGTGCCCTCCAGATGACTACTTTACTGTTTATGAAGGCTTTAATCACTGTTGATGAAGACCTAGAAGAACGAACAATTTATCAGACAGTAATAAATCATCCGTGGGATCTGCTCACTCGATACTCTTCATGGGATAAATTAGTTAGAGTTACAGCAATGTGTCAACGAATAGTAACTTTTCTCAGGAAACGATCATCACCTCCGTTAAGGTCTCCTCTTACGCCATCGGAATTCTCCTCTTCATCATCAAATATATACACCAGAGATACTTCTCTAAGGAAATTTAAGACTTGAAAACGACAAAGGTAATAGAAAAAAAACAGCCACTTGATTAAGCTTAATCCATTCCTCTGCCCTCTCAGATTATTACGCGTTAGTGGGCGTTTAGAAAACTCCAACCTCAGCTACTCTAATAAACACCCATGCATTTTACTACGAAGCTCACATGTCTCCACGCTGGTAATCAGAGCAGCTCACTTTAAATCATTACACGGATCAACTCAGAAAACATTAGCAGTCCTCGGGCAACATATTTTGGTCATCGGTGGTCGAACTCCAGTCAAATCCTTCATCCTAATGTGTGACTTGCACTCGATATAGGAAACAGCATGCCCAATACCTAATGGGTCAGTTACCACCTTCATGAGTCACCTGGAAGGGAAATGCGTGACTTTATAAAGCATGGATAGCAGTCTTTGTCTACTTCTCAACATTAGCTATCCATCTTAAAATTGCAACCGATTATTCTACGGAAGCACCTCAAGACGAGGCATTTGTGCTACCTTGACAAGTGATTGCGGGACTAATTTTAAGGGAAGCGATGCAGAATCAAAGAATCTCACAGGAGTCGGAGATGCTAGGCGGATTCGCATCTCTGGTAGCATCTGATGGAACGACATGGAAGTCCAACCCTCCATCAGCACCTCATTTTGGAGGAAATTTCGAAGCAGCCATGAAATCTATGAAGTATCATCTTCAAAGGATAGTAGGAGAGACAAAACTCATTTACGAACAACTCAGCACCATCCTGACTCAAATTGAACTTATCCTTAACTCTCGATACTTTGCGCGCTTACTGACGACCCTGATGATCTCGGATTTCTCACTCCAGGTCATTTTCTAATTGGCCAGCCCTTATCACTGATTCCAGAAACAAACCTGGAGTCAATCAAAACACCAAGACTTTATCAATGGCAGTACCTCAACCAAATCATTCAGAGCTTTTGGAACCAGTGGTCAAAGGAATACTTCAAGCAATGTACAAATGGAATAAGACCGTCCAATCACTCAAAAAAGGAGACATGGTGCTGATCATCGATTAGCGGTTCCCGCCAGCTAAATGGCCATTATGTAGAATAACAGACGTTCATCCCAGCGCTGATAGCATAGTTCGTGTCGCAACAATAAAAACTACCATCTCAACGTACACGCGACCAGTTATCAAATTGATTCCACTCCATATTTCGTCAGCAACAGAAGTTTGTCGCTTGGAGCAACGAAGGCGGATGGAAAATGTTAGAAAATCAAAGCACTTTTGTGCATGTGAAAAAAAAAAACAAAAAAAATAGACCATAAGCAAACATGTACAAATTTTATAGCTTGAATCTCCCAATCCTCGCGCATCCTAAAGTATCGCAGCGCACTGCCAAATGATAGAATCCTTTTGAAAATAAGGCGTGCACATGACACATACTCCTGAGTTTGTTTTGAACCTTGTTTTATTACTCTTCCTTTTTTTCATATCGCTCCCTTCCACAACTCTATAAACAAATCGGAATTGTTGATAAACTAAAACCACACCTTTTTCCGGCCAACATACTGGCATCTCGTCTGGCTAGTTTGAGTCTTCTTTGAACCCTCATAAAGTGAGGACGATTCCGCAAAAACATCCTTTGATCGTATTTAGTTTGAGTCTTCTTTGAACCCTCATAAAGTGAGGATCGTTTCCGCGAAACATCCTTGTATCGTTCATAGTTTGAGTCCGCTCTGAACTGCCATATAATGAATATCTTTTCCGCAAAACATCCTTGTATCCTGTTTTAGTTTGATGCTGATCTGAGCTCTAATAAGTCTTCTTTGAACCCTCAAAAAGTGAGGATGGTTTCCACGAAACATCCTTGTATCGTGTTTAGTTTGAAGCTGCTCTGAACTATAATAAATCTTCTCTGAGCCCTCATAAACGAGTGAGTGCATTCCTCAGAACAGCTTTTCATCGTTCCATCAGTGACTTTATTCAGACCTAGCTCTAGAGGTCCGTTTCATTAGGCTTGCTGGGAACAAAAACCAGGTTAATCCGATCAATCTAGACCAGCAAGTGATCACCTTAATTTCATCAGGCTTGCTGGGACCAAAGACCAGATAATTCCGATCAATCTAGACCAGCAAGTGATCACCTTGATTTTTATTAGGCTTGCTGGGACCAAATTTGTGGCGATTTAGACCAATCTAGACCAGCAGGTTCTCACCTTAATTTCAGTTAGTCTGATCACTTAATCTTTTTTGATGAACTGCAATGTCAAAATGTTAGCTGAAGACAATATTTTCATCGTGGTAAAGTTCATGAACCAGCAACGTTTGGAAGATATTAAAAATTACTACCGAAATGCTGTGTCGGTGGTCGCAACTTTAAGAGCGCTTACTCCAATTTTCGGCCATAATAATCGTCCCACCCAACAGGCTGTGCGTGCTATAATGGACAAGTTCGAGACCGAATTTTCACTATTGGGCGTTCCGGTGCCAAAAAGACGTCGTACCGCTCGAAGCGAAGGAAATATTGCAGCCGTAATTGCATTGATTCAAAATTAGCCAAACCAGTAGATTCCACGTCGTTCTCAAGAATCGGGTATCGCTCAAACGACACTTGCACATCAACGATATATGGTTTCAAAGCTGAGTGATCAAAGCTAGTTTTGCAAGTTAGTAGAGGAATTGAATTCGGACGATAGACACATGAAAAAATTTGAGTATGATATTTTCGATTATGTTGGTGAAATTATCAAAATAATAATTAATTGGCAATTAAACCGTGGTACTGACCATATCATCGTCTCGAGTGCCGATAGATTCTATGAAGATAATGAGATCTCCCAGCAAAAGTTTGAAAGGGGTTGTAGTGCTAAAAGCAAAGAATAAGCAATTAAATATCTAATCAAAATTTTTAGCAAACTCCATTTTTATAAAGCCACTATCGGGGGCAAGTTCGCATTGGCTCAATTAAAATTAAAACTCTACAATATCCATACAATACTTTATTATAAGTGCTAATCTTTAATACACTACTTTAGTCATAGTCGTTAATTAATTTTTTATATATTCAGTCGTTTTGAAAGAAATTGACAATGATCCATTCATTAATTGACACTTTTGCTTTATTGTAAAAAATATTTTTCTTTAAAATTCGACAGAGGTAGGTATTAACAAATAAAAAGTGTTAAGTACTGGAATGTCACATTTTCACACATTTATGTTAATAAATAGCTTAAAAATGATCTAGATAAGTGGGACAGTGTTAATATAATTTAAGTTGTAAAAGATACAACGCTACATATCCATCATGCGTGGAAATGTCCTCGGGGAAAAAATGAAGACTTGTGCGAAACAAGTGCAAAAATGTGTGAATAATGCAAGTAACGAGTTTTTTTTATAGAAAGACATAATATTCACTTTAGTATCATTGGCTATTAAATCATTTTAAATATAAAATTCGATTTTTAATTGCTCAATTTTCACCTGTATTTTATTACCAGCATTCTATAGAAGAGGTTAAAAGTTTGAAATAACTTATTTTGCACCTTAAAGGTTATAAGTGGGATAATTAATCATCAACCGGAATATCCGAAAACCAAAATTCGCAAATGATTTTTCTTAAGAAATTTAACTCTCGTGACTGCATACTTTCAACCTATTTACGTAAAGTTAACACCTCTTAACTGGAATTCATGCAGTAATGAAGATAACCAGTTTACTATTTGAATTATGGAAGGTGCTTTTGTGTGTTTAATATAAAAGCTTGTTTATCTTGCTTTCCATTGTATCTTTTCTCAAGAACTTTCCTTCACTTGAATAGTTTTAATACGCACATGTAAGATAGTTCACGTGAATTGAAGGTATAAATATGTTAATTTGATTTGTTTGGAAATAAGTTGGAATGGGGAGATGAAATTTGACAAATTTTGTAAGAGAAATACGCTTTGAGGAAATATGGAACTCTTTCATTTGATTTTCATAACTTTGAGAAGCCCAAAATATTGAACTTCAATTAGAATCATCGACTTTAACTTGTATGAGCTTGAAATTTTTTAGTACTTATTTATTGAAATGCAATTGAAACAACACAACAACAACTGAAATTTATCAGTCATAACTCTGTAACATTCTAGGTGCATAAAGAAAGAATGAGTGTAGTTTAGTAGTATTTTGATGCACAACTATCAGTAAAAAGATATTTTTTCTTGAAAAGCCGTCGGGCCTTGCTTTTTGAGTAGACAAAAGATACTTCAAGAGTATCGTTTATAGTAAGGTTTAGTAATTGGATCATAGATCATGAAAGTCATCAGTATCAGCAACACCCTCCACATCAGCAATAGACGCATCAATTTTGGAACGTTGATTATAATCTGATCCCAAAGTTTCGGGCAGAGCGGAAAAAAACGATTACATGTTCAAATGACAGCGCAGCTTCTCTGGTCACGATTGATGTATCACTTCACTTTAGCACTACAGCCCCTTTCGAGCCTTCGCTTAGAGATAGAGTATCTCGTTATCTTGGTTGTATGTATCGGCACTCGAAAAGGTGATATGATCAGTACCATGCTTTGGCCGTTGACCCGTCCACCCCGCTACGATATGTTCTGATTTTAAACCAGTACGTATCATAATTGACCGGGCTTAAAGTCCGTCCGAAGAATCACTTGAAACAAACCTCGATGTCACCAGTGAAATTCGAACCAAGGACCTTCGGCTTTCACAACAAGCACTCTAACCACTACACTATTGTTGTATACTGAATTTTATCATTGCATGTGAATAATTAAAAATTGTGCAGGCAATATTATTAAATAAATTATCTTCGCTCTCTGAAAATTATTTCTTTTACAATATAGTGAAAAGGTTGAGTTTTGGTAGATTGAAATGAATGATGCAGCACCCTTGGTCAGACACAGCCCTTATAATAACATAGGTCTGTACCGCTTGCTTTGATCAAAATCAAAATGTCTACTATATGTTTGCCGAAAACCTGCACTGAAGGAAATTTCATTTCATTTGTTGCAACGAGAACAAATTTCTTATTAGTATTAAATGGTTATCAGAGTTCGTATATTCACAGTGAAGAATTTGATTTTGAAAATGAGCGTGGCAAGATTTAAATCAAACCCTAGCTTCATTATAAATAGTGCTTGCGCTCGCTTCGCTGGATGGTTGGGAGAAACTTGACGGTGTTGGTCGCTTAGCGTACGATGAAAGCAGTGCCTTGTGAAAAAATGTAATCCTTCGTGAACAAATTGACTAGAAGTCAAACACGATGGTTAAAACACATTGAACTGGCGAATTCAAGGAACTGTAATTTATTATATAGGGGAGAGTGAGGGAACGGAAGCTAACGGATAATGGAAGCCACTAAAATTGTAGCAAACGCTGCCGCTTTTGGCTTCCACTTCAGTAGACTTTGAACAGAAAGCAGCGAAGATACATGTAAACGGAGCGGATGACAGGAAATATCATCAAGGAGACCGCATGGCTGTCAGGCGGACGGTCCCTTCCCGAGGTGTATCTTGTTGGAGCTTGACATAGGGCACAAGTAAGACTGTTTATTTGATCTTCGTTAAGCTAGGTGCGTACACGAAATTAACACGATAATTGAAAAATATAAATGGGATGATGGAGAATTTGCAAATCGAATTTAATCCCTCTCATTGGCATTTATTCATTGACGCTTCTAAAAGTAGCTTAAATGTAGTTTTACTGCATAATGGAAATGTATTTCCTTCTGTACCTCTGGCCCATGCTGCTAATATGAAAGAAACCTATGAAAACATGAAGTTATTACTGGTAAAAATCAAATATAGTAAATATTCTGTCAAAATCTGTGATGATTTCAATGTTATTGTCCTATTACTCGGACTTTAGGACAAAAGAAACCATTATCATAAAAAAGTATGGCCTATGCGAACATCTTTGAACGCTGGACAAAAAAATGTGACATATTTATCTCTTGTAGAGCCATCTAAAGTTCTTTTTCCACCATTGCACATTAAATTACGCCTTATTAAAAATTTTGTTGAGGCGATGGATCGCAATGGGAGCGAATTTTTGTATATAAAAGAAAAATTCCCAAAAAAAAGTGACGCAAAGATAAAAGATTGT
Organism: Odontomyia ornata; assembly: GCA_963969285.1. Lineage (NCBI taxonomy): Eukaryota > Metazoa > Arthropoda > Insecta > Diptera > Stratiomyidae > Odontomyia > Odontomyia ornata. The sequence continues at coordinate 39,923,254 of OZ017740.1, forward strand.
ATTTTCGTTGGACGTCGAATCAGGGAGTTACAAAAGATCCAGTATTTGAAGATATAGAAAAACGAGCATGGATATCTTTTGAAAACGTTGTTGCAAATTTTCTAGATAACTATAAGAGTGAGAAGTACAAAGAGTTTGTTAGCGAGTTGTTGTTGTTTTATCAAGCATTCGATTGCAACATGTCACTCAAGACTTATTTCCTACGGTCACATCTGGGTTTTTTCCTGAGAGCTCGGGAGCTGTGAGCGATCAGTATGGGGAGAGGTTCTATCAGGCCACTTCACAGATGGAAAAGTGCTATCAGGGCAAATAGAATCCAAGAATGTTGGCCGATTACTGTTGGACCATCCAGGAGCTAAATTTGCCAGAAAATTCTAAATCGTAAATTCATAATATAACTTTTCTACTTTTTTTGTATCGGACGGTCATTATTTGTTGATATATTTAAATAACATTAATCAATAAAATTGCTGGCCAATAATCTTTTTTTAAGTTACTTATTTTTACTAACAATCATCGATCAAAGTAAAAAATATAAACGAATTTCATGTGGCACGACAAAGTTTAAATTTTGTTGTCCAGTCTTATTTATTAAACATTAAAGGAAACTCAGGCATTCACTTTTGTATGTGAATTTGACTTTAATCAAAAAATAAAATGTTCGTGTAATACCTTTATGAGTATTTTGGGCACAAAAACGCAGATAAAACATTACGAAAATCGCTTAATTCGATTTTGCGGTATTCATCTAAGGTTTGAGCCTAATATTAAGAAAGCTAAGTCTAGCAGTCGTTGCGTATAGTCGTATTTTTAGAAGCTCCTGTTAAGAATTTTTAAAAATTAAAATAATTTGTAAAACGTCAATTAGAAAGTAATTATTAAAACAAAACTTATTGCATCGTCGAGCTATTCGAACAATTTATCGAGTATCTGGATTTTATTTGCGAATAAGTTTCAAAAAACTCAAAAAAAAGAAAGGATTTTTTTCGGGTGTATGGATGAGCCCAATGGCTTCCCTCCGTTTGGGGACCCCAAGGAAGCAAGCAATATGAAATTGGCGGCAATCGCCAATACTTGTAAAAGGAGACTCACGAGTAACGAGGAAAGCTCCGCAGATGGCGGGCGTAAAACTCAAATAGTGGAAAACAACCAAGAAGTGATTCGACTTCTAGCTGAAAATCAGGAATTGAGACTACGACTAAAAAACTTCGAGGATATGTACAAGAGAGGGAAGAAAACTCAAGATGCAGAGCCGGTAAAGCAAATAAATACGGAAACTAAGGCGAACAAAGCTGTCAAACTAGTCATCTCTGAAGAAATATAAAGTGCTAGAGATGCCAACGACAGCCAAAACTATTATGCAGCGCTGGACGGACTCCAACAAGAAATGGACGTTGAAGAAAGTATTGAAGGTAATGTTAGTCAAGATGACAATGATAATTTTATCCTTTACTTAAAAATAAAAATAAGGAGAAGAAACCAGCTCGCAGTTCTGCTGGTCCTTCTCAAAAAGTTGCCCAAAATACAGAGAGAGTTCCGCCAATTAAGGTGTTCGTTCAAAGAGGAAAGGGTATGGTTCGGCTATCGGCAGCCGAAAATAAATTAACCAATTTCGAGATTAAAAGTGTTAATGCCGAAAAACGAACGAAATCACTAGTTGAATTCAAATCGGCTAAAAATGCACTGAATTCTGGGGAGGTTCCACACTTCACCTAAACTCCAACAAGGTGAGAAGAACCAGACCTTTTTGTTGAAGGGCTTGGGCTGCGGAGAAGATGCCGCCGATCTTCTTCAGGTGCTCAAGGAAGCAGCACCTGAAATTGAATTTATTTCCATTAAAACCTTCGCGACAAAAAGATCGACGGTAGAAAAAAATTACCACTTTATTTGGTGCAGATTTCAAATAAGAGCAGTCCAAGTGCTCTTCAACAAATAAGATACTCGAAGTTCCGACTGGTGAGGTGGGAATAGCTCCAGAAAAGAGAAGTCAACCAGTGTTATAGGTGTCATAGATTTAGACATTCGGCTGCCAACTGCACCCTGCATTATCAATTAGTCAAATGCAAGGCCGTTTATGCTCCCGGTGAGGGCAAATTGGCTCACAAGGAGCCAAAAGAGAAATTATACTGAGTTAACTGCGGTGTTTTTGGTCACCCTGCATTATATCGACGATGCTCTCGATATCAAGATGCGAGAGTAAAATTTGTCCCAAAGCGAACACAACTACACCGCAGTGTCTTCGCTCCGAACATCGTTAAACCCGGAGTATCATCTGCACTCGCCGCTAGAGGACCAGCAGAAAATGCTGCAAATAATGTAAGCAGCGATAACAAGCTGCTTCTCAAAATTCATCAGCAACTGAATTCTTTATCGGAAAGAATTCATGGCACCCCATGACATTCAAGGATTTTGAACTCGTAGAAAACGATAGCGTAAACGGTGATGGGGGAGGTGGCACCGGGATATTAGTTCGAAGACCCTATTTTTTTTCAAAATATTGAAAAAGTTAAATTCGAAAGCTTCGAATCTCTTGAAGTGTCCGTCATCAAAATCTCACTGCCAGGTGGGGATAATTTCTTTGTTATCTCTGCTTATGCAACTCTTCGAAATGTTCTCAAGTTCAAGGAGGAACTCAATACCTTGTTTGAAATACTCGAATTGAACAGGCTGTATAGTTATTATATTCTTACTGGTGATCTGAACGCCAAGTATACATCATGGCTGAACGCCACCAATAATCCAAGAGGTATATTCCAGAGAACCAAATTGAATACAGATGCAATCTATATGGGTCGGAGTTCCCAATATATCCTAGGACAAATTCATATTTGGACCTCTACATTGCTGACGCAAGACTTGAATTCAGTTTTAATAGTCCTCAACGAAAACTGCAGGTGCTTCCTTATAATAGCGCCCATAACGCAATCGTAATGGAAATCAATCATCAAAGTGATGATCTTTTCCTCCTTCCAGTTCAACATGAAAATCATCGGCTGAATTCGAAAAAAATAGACTGGGGAAAGTTTCAAAAGAAATTTAATCGGGAGTACCAGAAGCAATGTCCTCCTTCTGATGATGGCAACGCTTGCTCAATGGTTCCTAATGACAGGAATCTAACTAACGATGAAATAGATCTCTATTTGTTGAAGTTAGAGAAGCTGACGTTGGAAACGATTGAGAAAGTAGTTCCCAAAATTAAACATCGAAACAATATGGAAGGATATGAAACGCCAACCATTGTAAGGTTGAAGAGATTGAAAAGCCTTCATCTCATACGCGTCAACAATATTTATCGGCGATTTTTGGATTACAACCATCCCTTGTTGGCTTTGTTGAAACTACACATGAAGAATGTCCGGAACTTAATCCGTTCAGACTTCAGGACTGAGGGGTCAGCAATCAATGGGCGGAAAAATTGAGGGGTATTAGCCCACAGGATCCAGATGGCGTTTTCGCGAAAGTGAATAGCATATTCCTTAAGAAGTCTCGAGTGAAGCTTTTGAATCTTGAAGTCTCGATAGGGCTGATATCGAAATTGATCGTACGATTCCGGGTAGAAATGGAAACAGGATTATATGTGAAGGATGGAGCAACAATTCTAAATAACTTCTTCTCAACTATTGGTGAAAAAATAACGAGCGAACTCGGTGCTCCTCCAACAAGTATAAGGAATGATACAAATACCTCGCCTAGATCCACATTTCACATCCATCCAACCAACAAAGACGAGGTGCATAAAACCATCGAGGCAATGAAGAAGAACACTGCTCCAGGCAGTGATAACATAACAATGGATGAAATTATGCTCATCAGAGACGAAATAGCAGGTCTCCTTGCTGACTTTTACAATGAGCACATCAAAAACGGGGCGTTTCCTGAGGAGGGGAAGCTAGCGAAAATAATTCCTATATTTAAGGGAGGTGATCGTTCGGACCCGAATAACTATCGCCCGATTGCGCTTCTTACAGGATTCAGTAAAATTTTTGAAAAAATAATTAACACCCGTTTAACATCGTTCATTGTGGATAATTCTATCCTAAATTCCCATCAATATGGTTTTCAAAAAACCAAAGGAACACTTGATGCTTTGATCTCAGTAACCCATTTCATCAATGAAAGGCTTGACAATGGAGACTATGCTGTTGCCATTTTTGTGGATCTGAAGAAAGCGTTTGATACGGTCGACCATGACCTTCTGCTTCGTAAATTAGAATCATATGGTGTACAAGGCAAAGCGAATCAGTTATTTCACAGTTATCTAAAAGGTAGATTGCAGATAACAGAAGTCAATAATTTTTTGAGTGACCCAGCACCAATGAAATCAGGAGTTCCACAAGGTTCCATACTAGGCCCCACTTTGTTCCTATTATGCACGAATAATTTGATTACATGTAGACTAAATGGGCATTACACATTATATGCTGATGATACAGTACTCCTGTACTCGGGATGTAACAAGAATGCCATTGAAGACTCCATCAATGAGGATCTGAAAACATATAGTTTGTGGTTAAACGAAAATAAACTAGCGCTGAATGTAACAAAGACTAAGTTTGTTATTTTTAAACAAAAGAACAAGGAAGACATTGATATTGATATAAAAATTAACGGCGAAAATCTGCAAAGGGTATTTGAATTTAAATATCTTGGCCTAATCATTGACCACCGTTTAACTTGGTTCCCACATATAAACAGCTTAAGAAGGCAATTAGCCCCCATAATCGGCTTATTACGTAGGTACGAGGGATTCCCGAGGAACATCAAACAACTGGTTCTAAATGCATTCGTATTGTCGAAATTACATTACGGAGTGGTAATCTGGAGTCAGTCATCAAAGATAAACATTAATATCATCTCCAGGATGTTAACTTAGGCATATAAAAATATGCATAATCTCCCAAGGCTCACGTCAACAAAATTAGTGTACCAATCGTGTAACACATTAACTTTTAGCCAAATCATTATAATGGAGAAAGCTAAGTTTATCTTCAAATGCTTAAACCTCAACTTGTCCCCACAAGTGCCATTTGTTAGGGTATCACAAAAGAATCAATACAATGCTAGGAACGCAGACCAATTTGTTATACCATTTGCAAGAACAGATCGTCTAAAGAACGATCCTACAAATGATGCCCTTCGTATATACAATGATCTTCCGGAATCAGTAAAAGAATCGAATTCACTTATGATCTTCAAGAAAAGACTCAGGAACTATTTAATGAATAGCGATTGAATCTCAGCGCAGAAACTTTCAACATAGCATCTTAGGGCAATTTTTTTTATCCTATCATCGAGATGCCTCAAGACACAGCTAGCCTTATGATTTATTATTATCTGTCCAGTAACTTCAAAATAGCATCTTAGGGCATTGTTGACCCTATCGTCGAGATACTTGAAGAAACAGCCATTCTTTTAACTCAGAGTTTTTTTACTGCGTCGAATTAATATTTTTTTTAACCTCTGAGAGCTGTTAACGAATCGGACATGAAAAGATTAACAGGATGACTTCACATATTTTTTTGTGTGCCCCCTTATACCGATGTTTTAAACATTGTCTGGCTGGCACACCTGTAGAAACGACGAAATGTGAAGTGCAGATCGCACGAGCGTTGTGCGACGAAGAAAGTGTGATGGAGAGAGTGGAAGGGAAGGAGGTATTTAAAAAAAAAAAAAGGATTGCATAAACACATTTTGAATTGGTTCGTCGACCAAACTCTGAGAAAGGGAATGAAATATTTTCAGAGGTCGTTGAAGCAAAAGTTTCCGACGTCAAATCAAGCCTGAACGGTGAATTAATTCTTCATTTCAATGAAACATTAACATTTGATTTCATACCGAACTTGAATCTCCTTGATTATTTTGTCAGCTATGAAGAGTTGTGTTTCATATTTCGCAGGATAAACAACAAGAAATTATGTGGTACAGACGGTATTCCAAATGTAACTCTCCGACATTTGCCTGAGGTTGCTATTAGAAATTATTGCATATAACAAGATGTTGAGCAATGCATATTTGCCATATGAGTGGAAAAAGGCTAAGGTATTTCCGATCTTGAAGAAAGGAAAAGAATCTTCATGCCCTAAAAGCTATCGCCCAATCAGCTTGCTGCCTAAAATCAGCAAGGTGTTTGAAGTGATACTCAACAAAGCATCAAACGCCAACATTGAGAAATTTGAGTTGATGGCGAATTGCCAATTTGGTTTTCGTGCCAGGCATTCGACCATACATACAATAACGAAAGTAACCTCAGACATCTGTTGGAAACTAAAGAACAGAGAATGTGTTGGAAACTAAACAACAGAGAATGTGTTGGAGCATGTCTCATTGATATGGAGAAAGCCTTTGATACGGTGTAGTTAGATGGACTGGTTTTTAAACTCCTTCAGGATATGTTCCCCAGACACCTTGTCGCCATGATGTGCAAAAACGGAAAATCATTTGTTGTAACTGATGGAAATCTGATATTAATGCGCGAATTCAAGGTCTTGAATGGTCTACAGCAGGGAACAGTTACCGCGCCTCGCTCTTCTCAATCTTCATTCGCAAGCTATTGAACGGCTTTGATTTAAACGTCTCACCAATGCGATCATTGGTAGCGTTTGCTGATGATCTGACAAACCATACAGCAGACCGAAAAGCTACAATAGTTCAGAGAAATCTTCAAAAAATGTTTAATAATGTACTGCTGTACATTGACAATTGACGTCTCAAAATCAATGCGCAGAAGTGCAAAACAATTTTGTTTCGAACAACGATGCAGTACCTGAAACGTAATTGGAAGGATTTCTACATCATGGCTGGTGAGGGTAGTTCAGAACGAGTTCCACATAAATCCTGTATTCGATACCTAGGTGTTCATTTCGATCAGTATCTGTACTATACTGAACATGTCAAAATCATGCTCAGTAAGGCACTAAAAGTATTCATGGCCCTACGAAGACTCTTTCATTCCAGATACATTGATCAAAAGGTCAAACTTATCTGTTACAAGACCCTGGTTAGACCAGTTTTGACATATCGATGTCCGATCTGGTACAACCAGAGTGCTAGTACTGTGGAAAGATTAAGAGTTTTCGAAAGGAAATGTCTTCGTGCAGGTACTGGTTTGTACAGAAAGGCTGAGATAGATTGGAAGCATAATATATCGAATAGAAGAATTTATCAAACTGCTGAAGTGACGAGAGTCGATATCTTTATATTGAAACTTCTTCGGAATCATATCGCAAAATATGTAACTGTGAGTGAAAAACCTTGGATTTCACAGCCGTTCCACCCTACAGACGGATATATAGCGACTTGCTTCACTACTGGCTTCGTTCCTCCAGAAGCATTCGTGTATTTGGACATGAATCGATGTTTTTGATTCTGACAGCGTCTCAGCCATATATCAGATATATCGCACCGATAAGAAGTTAAAATATCCTGCGAATTTGAGTTCATGAGACCAACAATTCCAATGGAGATACTCATTTGCTAGATTTGTTGAAACTGATCGAGCTGAGCGGAGCAATCTAGGTATTGGTGGCTGAATGACAATGTCTAAATTATTTGTGTTTATTTTCAGTTTTTGTCTTTTCGTTATTTTGTTTTTGAGTTTAGCTACATTTAGTGTTGTTGTTTATTTGAGTTAAAAATTAGAGATAGGTTAGGTATGTTATGTTTATTTTATTAGGTTTAGAGATAAGGTAAAACGCGTGGGTTAGGAATATTGTCATAGAATTTTTCAGTATAAGATAAATTTTTTTTGATTGAATCTTTATTAAAATTAGGTTATAACATATTAGGTATAGGATCAAAGTTCACTGTTGTGTTAAAATGATAAATAATTTTAGGATAGTGTTGGTTGGTTTTTTCTCCTTTTTCCAATCAAATCATAATATATGTAATAATCTTAATTAATTTGAATTTGCTATAGTTTTTTTGATAATGTTTGTTTAACTGATAACGTATAAATTTAGAGAGCTATTTGGGTCATTAAGGTTTCATATTATTATTGTTTGGAATTTGCTTTAAATTCTTTTAAAATTTATAGCGATTAGTATTGAATAAAGCGCTTTTGACTTTGACTTTGAGCATAATATACACACTTTGACATAATATACACATTTTGACTTTGAACATAATACAATATACACATTTTACGTTTTCAAAAGGAAAAAAAATAGATTTTAAATTTTAATAAAATACAAATATTTTTTTAAAAATTGCAAATTGCACTTCTAAATACAAACTACCTTCAAGTGAATAGAATTTCATTTTGATAACAATAAATAAATACACATAACACATTCACTTCCTTTTAACTTAAAATTCTTCACGCATCTTTTCCTTCCTTTCACAAACCAAAAAATTAAATAAATTCACCACCAACACGTGAAATACATCAAGCGCCACTCACTCAAACCGTCACTCGAGAGTTCATACATGTTCTACTTTTTTATGGTAAGGTTAGTAGGTGCGACGCTAATTTGCAACGTTAATTTATCGCTAGCTAACTCACCTTTATTCAGCACGTACTTTTTACTGGGATTTTTTTTATTCTAATTCGTTGAATAATTTTTTCTCTAGTTTAGTTTTTTTAAGACACAACGTCTCAGCTTTAGACGAAATAAACTTGCAAATATATACGTCAGCCGCCGCACAGACGACAGCCAAGAAAGAATTTCAAATAGATGCACTGAATTCCCGCCACTAATGCTAGGTCCGTTTAATTCGTTTTATTTTTACTTTGTAACCGGCGACGCTGTTAAAGTTGCGATTAAATTAGCGGAAGTGCGGCTAAGACTTAAAAACTTTTTATGAAGTTTTTTCGTTAGTATTTTAAAGTGTCCACACTTGAACAAAATTTTTTTTGTATTTAAGTTCGAAAAATAATTTCAAATGTTGTTGAGTCAGTTTCACTTTTTGGCTAGACACACCGCCTTGGATATGTCGAACAAATGCAGCAGAAACTCTGCTGAGCTATTCACGGTATGCGGGACTCAGTTCACACGCGCACAGTCACGAGATATTTTGATACTAGATACAAACCGAAAATAGAGCTTGTTAAGTAGTCTCAAGGATTTTATTTTTATTTTCTAGCTCCTTGGATTTTGTTTTTAGCACTCTAGAGCGTCCCTTCACGCACTCACCAAGGAGCGGTTTTCTTTGGCTGTTGCAAGCACTTTCTATATATATTAATGCACTTTTTATAAGGTGCCTGAGATTAACTACACTGTTATAATTTGAATTTGAAAAACAGTTTGTGACTCGGAAGTGGTTTATCGAAAGCGGGAATTGAATGAAATTATTACAAGTCCAACGTCTTTAATTCAAGCACTCAACACTATCTTTAATTTAGCAAGTCTTGATTAAGAAATCCTGCGAATGTTTTCACGACTCTGGCTGCCAACGAACTAACCTCATGTGTACAACAGTTGGGTCTTTTTCACTGTTCACACTCCCATCGCCAGCGAATCGAATCACCACCGCTTCGATAGCGTCATCATCAGTGGAATATATTTATTAAAGCAACATACTAAAGCGCGACCGGCAACATTCTCCCATATGAATAGATACGACCGCGTAGATAGGGAAAAACACTCATCGAGATCCCAAGACTTTAATTATATACATCGTCTGAGCACATAAGCAGTACATAGAGTGTAGCGCCACATTACAGACATTCAACATAATATCAACAGGCTCAGGAGCATGGCCCAGTGCCAGATTAAATAAAAATAAATAAAATGATATCATTCATGCCAACTAAAATGAATAATTCACACTATGGTAGTGGTCGAGAATTTTCATGTAGAAGGATATGAACTCTTTGACCGGATGTAAGTTCAAGATCTTCTAGCACATTTCAAAAGGTCAGAAATAACCCCTTGAATCAAAGAAACAAATTTATTTGGCAACATTCCTTATCCAGGTAAGAGATACTCCTTAATAGTTTTGATACTTATATAAATTCGATCATATATAACCGCCGTAGACAACTGCGACTTACATTGTATACACGTCGACACATCTGTGATATCCATTTACTCCTCATCACAATCCTGAGACAAATCAAAATCTAAAACTGTACATAGAGTACCCCTTAATGAACAAAAATATCTTCTTGTATTGTCTACTAGCTCGCAACATTTCTAAGCCTTCGAGATACTTTGCATCAGCAACATTTTCTACTCATATGTGAATGCAGTTTACATATGCACGCCACGAAGCAGTTCAATGCGAAATTGATCGGACATACTATTTATATGCCAGAGAAAAGGGTGTGTATGGTATTTTGTCCACGTATGGATTGTGCAGCTGGAAATAGATCATCTGGCGCAATGCATCACAGAAAGGAAAGGACGAATTAATTTTAGGAAGTAGTGAGGCATGTGTGATCCTGACAATGTGGCCATCAAAAGTCGGAAGAATTGATTGATATGTGGATGAATTACTCTTACCCATAGACATTGGATGTTTGTACTTAACATTGAAGAGAATTATGCGAAGCATGTACAGTGATATTATCTTCTAATTATGGAAATTTCAATTGTTCAATTTGTAATTATAGAAGCCTTCGTTAGATAATTGTATAAATCTTTGATTATACATTAATGATTCGTAGGATTCAAAATATTTATGAATTAAAAGCTAACTCAAGAAATTATCCTTACTTCACCGGTATTTAATAATTTATTAAAATCTTTACTCAACAATTTGGGTCAACAGAAGTGTGCTCATGTCAGAAAGATTTTGTTTGTTTCTTGCGCAATTAATGGATGTAGTGAGGAAATTCTACATGTAGCATTCTTTACGGACAGAAGTGGTTTTTAATAGCTTCTGCCAGTAATTTAAAAACTAAAACATTTTTTGAACGTCAATTGACATTATTTTTATTGGCAAAAGTTTATTGTCTGTTTCTAGACCTGTTGATAATTGATTTGAGATGGTAACGCAGAGTTACGCTCGAGCCCACCACGAGCTGGCCCATCGTAAAAAAAATCAATGTTTTCATATGAGAGTATTAGTTGTAAGGTTATAAAAAGTACTGTTTGAAAGATGTTCGTTCTTTTTTGTAGCAGTGATAGAGCGAATAAGATATAACAAATCAACAGTTGCTCAGATTTCAAACCAGCGTTTTAAAGACAACATGTTAAATTCTGCCGAGCACATTTTATTCAATAACTCGAGTTACAAAAAAGCCATAAAATTTTATTCTATCTTAGAAATCACTTGAATGATTGAACAACAGACGCTGTCCTGGAACTGCGATTTTCTATTTACTTTGCCTAACAAGCTGCAAGTTGATGACCGATAAAGAGTCTTTGAGATAATTTAGTCAGAGAAGGAATAAGGGTAATCCGCCAGTGAGATTTATTGATTTCAGCAACATGCCAATTGAACGTTCCCCATCCAATATGCCTGCAGCAACTTGTCAAAAACCGCCAATGTCACCAAACAACGCAACCGCCTCTACTATGCCAGCCGTCATGTCTGAAAGCAGTGATATTAATTTAGATGCAATATCAAGGGAATACGATCGTAAGTTGCTTGACATGAAAAACGAGTTTGGCCGCCAAATGCATGCCATGCAAGCGATACTCATCTCAAATAACCAACAGCTACAATGAACTATAAGTAATCTTCGATAAGAAATGCGTCAATATATAATACCGACGCAGCAAATATCATAACAGGTGCAGCAACCATCACAGCTTACGCAGCAGCTGTCAAACATAATGAAGCAATCGACACAATTCGTTCCGCAGTCTTTTTTATGCCATCAGTTCAGATGCCATCCATGATACAGCCGCCTCAAGCAATAACGCCAGCAGCTCAGTTTGATCTAACTGTGCAACAATTGCAGCGCAATACTCCGTTATCCTTACCTGAAACAGGATACAGACAGAAAAAAGTGTACCCGCTGCCATCATTTTCAGGTTATCCTGAGGAATGGCAGACGTTTGCCGAAGCATTCGGTACGACTACTGCTGAGTTTGAATACTCGCAACTACATAATATTATGCGTTTACGTGAATCACTAAGAGGCCGCGCTAGAGATACTGTTGAATCATTACTCTGCAGCTCCAGTAATATCTCTGCAATTATGCAAATACTAAGGGAAACTTTTGGAAGGCCGGATCAACGAATTAAAAGCCAAATTGAGAAGATACGTGCTGTGCCTCTATTATTTGAAGGCAATCTGGACGCTTTGATTGAATTTGCAAACAGGATAGGTTATATGGCAGCATTTTTATAGAGTTCTCACGGTGAACATAACCTTGCCAATCCAACATTGTTAAGTGAGCTCATGGCATAACTGCCAATCTCGCCATAGGTGCAGTGGGCAGAAAAATGTATCTTGCTTGAGGGGCCACCAACGTTGCTTGAGTTTAGTCAGTGGCTTAAATGCTTGCGACGCCTGGCAAATATGGTGTCGGATGCGCAACCAACATAATTCTTGCTGACACAAGCGAGAAACCATCGTAAGCAGCCTACTAGCCCTTTAAAGCACTTTGCCGGAGTAAGCGTAGCGCAAACAAAATGTTGCGCCTGCGATGAGCAGTGCTCCACGTTAAATAATTGTAAATTTTTCTCGCAGCTAATTATGGATAATCGCTGGGCAAAAGTTAAAGAAAGTCAAGTTTGTTTTTTCTGCTTGAAGAAGGGCCACCAGATGAATAATTGCAGGCAGTGGCGCCGGATGTCAGAGGTTACACCACCGGCTGCTTCATGCTAAGCAAGAGAATTGAGATCCAACAGGTACCAGCAACACACACATCTCGCATAGTACCGCGAGTTCCAGGAGGTCGCAATTGCCATGCAGACGGTCACGAAAGAAGTGGGAAAATTTTGTTCCAAGTACTGCCAGTGAAGATACATGGACCCTTTGAACTCATCACCAAATGGTCTTGATAGTGCACCAGAATCTTGCCCGACGATTAAGGATCTGTGGACAACACAATATTTGAGACATGCATTGGCTTAATAATCAAACAACATCGCAACGAATTGAGATAGTGAACCTACGTATGAGCGTAGTGGACGAAGCCGCAAAAATTTTTAATGTGAAAAATGTTTATACGTCATTGGAGTTAGCATTGCCAGCGCAGACTTTTAAGTATAGTGAATTAAATGAAAAGAATTTTAGAAGAGATATTGTAAAATATTCAGATGGAAACAAAATTTTTGATTCAATATAAAGATTGAACCTTGGCATTATACGTGAAATACAACATCATTCAAATGTCCTCCGCGGGACCTCTTACAGGCCTCAATCCTTTTGAGGTCAATTTCAATGATTTTCGGCACATTTCCGGCAATATCTCGGCCATAACTTCACAAATATTGGTTTTCAATTGCTCAAGATTTTGAGGTTTGTTCACGTAAACACGATGTTTTGCATAGCCCAATAAAAAGAAATCCAAAGGTGTTAGGTCACAGGATCTTGCGGGCCAATTGACATCACTCAATCTCGAAATTACGCGTCCTGGAAATTTCTCTTGCAAAAGTGCTCGATTAGCCTGTGTTGTGTGGCTTGTGGCTCCATCCTGTTGAAACCACATATTCTCTAGATTATAATCTTCAATTTCTCTCCAAAAATAATCGGTTAACATCCGTCAGAATTGACTGTAATGGCTCTTCCTTGGTCGTTTTCAAAAAATACCGGCCAATAACACCACCAGACCATAATGCACACCAAACGGTCACTTTTTTCGGATGCAAAGGCCTCTCTGCGATCACCTGAGGATTTTGAGAGCCCCATATGCGGCAATTTTGTTCATTTACGTAACCACTCAGCGAAAAATGAGCCTTATCACTTAAGAAAATTTTGTTCGAAAAATCGTTATCAATGGCTTGTTGTTCAATCACCCAATTCGCATACATTCTGCGTTGTGTATGGCCTTGAGGCTTAAGTTCTTGAGTGAGTTGGATTTTTTACGGATGGAGATGCAAATCCAAATGCGAAATCCGCCACAATGAGCCGTTAGACAAGCCCAAATGTTGAGCACGTCGAGGAATCGACAAGTTCGGGTCTTCCTCCACACTGTGAGCAACGACAGCCATATTTTCAGCAGAACGAATGTTTCGATGATACACAGGCCTTGCAATATCAATAACCAATACAGTCTCTTCAAATTTTCACACTGTGTTCGAAATTGTTTGCTGTGTAGGTCAATTATTTCGACCGTAATCGGTTCGTAAAGCCCTAAATGTTGATACAGCAGAATCACCATTTTTATAATAAAATTTAATAATTTTAACGTATTTTCCGACTGTTAATCGATCCATATTTCTAAATGGCAAACCTTCAACTAAAAAAACATGCTTTGAATGACATTTAATTTTGACAAATGTCAAATGGCAGGGTTATACTTTCCTACCACGAAATGGATAACCCTGTACAATCACAAATAATTAAAAGTCTGGCTCACGCCTTTCTTAGTGTACCAGTTGAAGCACCACATACATCATTGTTCGCTGGACCGATAGGAGTGAAAACTCGATTAGGTTGGATGGTTTATGGACCGACAGAAATTAAAGAGCTCAAGTCAGATACAAGACGTGTCCTACATTATAGAAGAGCAGATGACATGTCAGGGGAGATGCACAAGCTTATGTCGGATTATTTTGATGCTGAATATAAAGAAAATTGGTTCAAAAGATGACGAAAGAGCGTTAAATATTTTGGAGTTATCAACGATGAGACTCGATGCTAGATATAAGGCTGATACTTATTCAATGGCCATGCGAAGATTAGAAGGCATTGAAAGAAAAATGCTCCGAGATACGCAATACTCCAATGATTATATAAGAAAAGGCTACGCCCGTAAACTAATTATCGCTAAAGCAGCTCAATGGTCAGAGAAAACCTTTTACTTGCCACTTTTTGGCATAAAAACGCAAACAAACAAGGACTACGCCTAGTTTTTGATGCTGCAGCTGATGCTCAAAATATTTCATTAAACAAGGCTCATCTTCCGGGTCCTGACATAAACCAGTCACTGATTAAAATTTTATTCAAATTAAGGCAGTCACCAGTGAGTGGCCACATGTTCGCCCACAATAGCGCAGTATATAAAAAATATCAATGCCAAAAATTTCGAAGAAGAATTTACCGGTGCAATTGAAGCAATCATAGAAAGACATTATGTTGATGACTATGAGGATTGTTTCCAGTCAGAAGTCATTGTCATAAATGTAACACAAGCCGTCATCAAAATACACCGAGCTGTTGGGTTTGAATTACGAAACATAGTTTCTAGCTCGGACAAAGTTACTATAAAGCTGCTGTTGGGAACGCCGTTGGTGACTTAAGAGAAATGGTCATCATAGAAGGTGAATTGAAGAAAATCCTAGGCATGTCACAGCCGGATGTTTTTATTTTCAAGTTGTATTTCCATAAAGTGCAAAAAGAAATATTGATCTTTAGTAGAAAGCCCACAAAATGTGAAGTGCTTTGTGTGAATGTGTCGGTTTTCGATCCATCCGGTTTTTTGGCTGATTTGATGGTGTCAGCAAAAGTGTTAATGTAAACAGTGTGGAAAGTAGGATTGTAGTGGGATGAAACTTTAACTGACGATTTATACTGTCGCTAGAAACTTTGGATGGAGAAGCTGCCAATAGTGAGCCAGTTCAGAGTACCACGATGTTACTTCCTAGATTTTGAAAAGATGCAGGTGGATCTACACGTCTTTGTCGACGCAAACAAGGAGGCAATGGCTGCGGTAGAGTATTGGAGGGGAATAAGTTTAAATGCACTGAAAGTAGCATTGGTCGCAGGAAAAACTTCGTGTGCACCCACCCGGTACCACACTATACCGTAGCTGGAACTACAAGCAGCAGTATTGGGCGTGAGGCTTAAGGAAACAATCGTGAAGTGCCACACAGTGAAAATAAACAAATTTGTTTTTTTGAACAGACTCAAATACAGTGATCTGGTGGATCCGATCAGACCACCGAAAATATAAACAATATGTTGCAAATAAGGTATTGGAAATTCTGGATGGTAGTGGAGTCGAGAACTGGTGATGGTTCCCGGGTTCTATCAACCTGGCTGATGAGGCAACAAGGGCAAAGTTTCCGAGAAACTACGCAGCAAATGGAATTTGGCTAAATGGGCCTGATTTTTTAAAAAATGAGGAAGAGCTGTGGCCACAAGAATTTTCGACAGGTTACATCAACGATAAAAGCGACGAAGAACTTAGAGCCAAACATTATCTTTTGGCAGCGTGGCAAATAAATTTGATTGTGCTAGGTATTAAAAGGTTTTCCAAATATAACAGATTTAAAAGAGTGGTGGCTTGGGTATCCCGGTATTTTGATAATCTGCGTAGGCAAAATACGATAAGCACCAAGGGTCAATGGAGAGCTGACATTTTTCGTATTTATGTCATTGAGCATAGATGCAATCTTTTGGAAGCGAACGTGTGCGAACCAATTTCTACGAGCAAGCGATTGTTCCAATTGAATCCGTGCATTGACAAGGATAATATCATTCGCGTAAATGGAAGAATTGGTCGGGCTCTAGTGTTACCAGAAGATACAAGGCAGCCGATCATCTTAGCTAAAAATCATGCGATGACTTTCCTGATTGTACAATATTTTCATACGAAACTCCATCACATCAACCATGCAACAGTAGTCAATGAGATTAGACGACGTTTTTGGGTTACTGTATTTAGGAGCTTGGTGAATACTGTACAAACGCAGTGTATATTTTGCGAAATTTGTAAGGCGAAACCTAACCAGC
Source organism: Odontomyia ornata (assembly GCA_963969285.1). Classification (NCBI taxonomy): domain Eukaryota; kingdom Metazoa; phylum Arthropoda; class Insecta; order Diptera; family Stratiomyidae; genus Odontomyia; species Odontomyia ornata. Next base: position 39,939,989 of record OZ017740.1, read on the forward strand.
CACAAATGGGTGAACTTCCTTTGGAGCGGCTGACCCCATACATTCGACCGTTTTCACATACGGGGCCAGATTTTTTTGGCCCTATAAATGTGGCGATTCGTCGAAGCCGAGAAAAAAGGTGAGCTGCACTATTGACCTTTCTAGCCATTCGTGCTATCCATTTAGAAATTGTGGCTGATCTCTCAAGCGATGCTTGTCTTTTTGTCTGCATTAGAAATTTTATGAATAGAAGAGGTGTTCCGGTTCAAATTCGCAGTGACAATGGAACTGACTTTGTCGATATAAGCAAAGAGTTGCAAGGTGTTCAGGGTTTTCTCGACGATGACCGTATTAAAGCCGAGCTTAGTCCATTCAAAATCGATTGGAAATTCAATACCCCCTCTAATCCGAGTGAAGGTGGGAAAGAATGGTTCAGTCAGTGAAAAAGGCGTTACCGGTAATGTTGGCTGAACAATCACCAGTCTGGAAACACTGCAAAGCTTCTTGATCGAGGCTGAAAACATAGCCAATGCTCGACCACTTACTCACCTGCCTGTAACGTCAGAAGAACCAAATCCCCTTACCCCGAACTATTTCTTGCTTGGCTGCATAAATTCTACACAAACGCCATCGAAGTTTGAACCAAAATTTATGAATTTGCGAAAGCAGTGGCGTCTTGACTAAAATCTGAAAAATGGAATATGGCATCGATGGATAAGGGAGTACTTGCCAGAATTGACCCCCCGAATGAAATGGTGCCAGCCATCCGAGCCTATACGAACCGGTTGTCTGGTATTTATATGTGATGTAGATCTTCCGCGTAATAAATGGAGGCGTGGCAGCGTGCAAGCTACGTTATGGAAAAGCTAAAGTGAGTTCGAGCTCAGAGATCCTAAAGAGACCACTGTCAAAGTTGGCAGTTCTAGATATCGAGACCTCAACAGAAGATTGTGAATCCTCCCCCTCCGGGTCAATTCACGGGGGTGGGGATGTTGATAATTAATTTGAGGTGGTAAAGCAGAGTTACGTTCGAGCCCACCACGAGATGGCCCATAGTAAAAAATACAATGTTGTCATATGAGAGTATTAGTTGTAAGGACATAAATAATACTGTTTGAAATATGTTCGTTCTTTTTGTAGCAGTGATAGAGCGAATAAGATATAACAAATCAACAGTTGCTCAAATTTCAAACCAGCGTTTTAAAGACAACAGGTTAAATTCTGGCGAGCACGTTTTATTCAATAACTCGAATTACAAAAAAGCCACAAGACCATTGAAATTGATCAATTCACCGGTGGAAATCATCAGCCTGAATATAGCGAAGAAAGCGAAGAAATCCAAAGAAACTGCAAGGCCAGCGGTTTAGAGGAGCTCGACAGCTCCCTGGCATTGAGGCAAGCATCAAATACTATTTTAAGTGAAAAACTCTTCTAAAGAAAAATGGAAAAAATGGTACCAGCGGCAAAAAAATAAAGTCCCAAATAGTGAAAAACAATGAAGATTTAGAGAGGTTAATAAAAGAAAGTGAAGAGCTAAAGCTGTGGATTCCTTCATTGGGGGAAATGCTGAAAAAGTTTTGCGGCTATACCAAGAAAACGAAGATATCCAAGCAGGGGAATAAAACTGATGTGGAAGATGCAACGTCGAAAATTAAAGAAGTGAAAAAACCTGCTTAAGACACCGATCAAATACTGAACGCTGGAGGTTCCAAGGATAATGCAAACTACTACACGGTCCTTGAAGCGATGACTGATGCAATGAACTATGAAGATCTGAACAGCAAGATACATTGCGAAGATTCAAACAACAAGGATGCAGATAACTTACCTGATAAAAATCAATTAAAAAATAGACAAAAAAATATGGAGAAACGAGAAACTGGTGGTTTTGCTGAACCTCAGAGACAAAATAAGAAAGGAAATTGCCATTAATTAATGTTTTCGGCCAGCACGGCGGCGATATGGTTCGGTTTTCGGCAGCTGAACAAAACATCAAAAATTTTCGAGTAGAACCAGTGAATTCTGTAAAATAGCAATCAAAACCGAATCACTGATTGATTTCAAGTCAACACGGGATGCCTTTAATAGTGTTCTGACCTTTACACACACACCAAAAAAGGAGCATAATCAGACCTTTCTGTTGAAGAGCCTGGACTGTGGAGAGAACACAGCTGATCTCCTTGAAATGTTACAGGAAGCAGCCTTAGTTATCAAATTTATTGTTGTTAACAAAATCGTGACAAGGAAATCAACCATTGAAGGCAAAATCTTACCATGATATTTAGTTCAAATAACAAACGATATCAGTCCAAGTGCCCTTCAATAGCTAAAGTACTTGAGCTTCAGAGTTGTAAGGTGGGAGCACCTTCAAAAACAACAAGCTGGGTAGGCAAAACTACGCTCATATCAGGAGGTTTTTGTATTCACCCTACGAAATGCAGACACCAATAATGAATGAGCTCCAGAGAAACGTTAACGATATATATAACAAATGTATAGTCGCTTGCCGTTTTGTTGCAACACTACTAACAACCATTGACTGAATGAAATCTTCAAATTGTTTTTATTACTCATTTTAACTGAAAATTCGGTGAAGATCCAATTAAAAGTATAGTGTTTGAATGGGAACAAAACCGTACATTGTTTTGGTTGTAATCGAAGAACTTACAAATAACCATTAATTCCGCTAATACGATTTGACTTCAATGAAACGTCCAAAGTGTAAAAACCTTTCTTTGGACAACTTAAGTTTAAAGGTAACAGTATAAATTAACTGGGAAAAATATTATATTTACATATTTACTATTATTAACAAAGTGAAGTGAATTTCAACTTCTAAAGTATTTGTTATTCATGTACTCATAAGAACCTACCACCATGATTGTGTCACCTTTAACATGTACGTTTTCATCAAAAGTTGATAGCTTATACTTTATATGCTGAAGTTGTGGAAAAATAACATAAATTTATTCAATATTTTTATTTAAAACGGCCGCCATTTTGTTTTACGATTACTGATATCACTAGTTTAACGGATTCTCAATGATCTGCATGATATACTACTGTGACCAACAAATAAGGTGACATTTGAATTTAAACTGCGCGCGTCGAAAGATTTGGAGAATTATATTTTTTAAGGTTGGTAGTACTGTCAGTGACATCTATGTCAAATTTATATGTCAAAATATTCATTAGTGTTTGAGATACGCGTCGTTCCGTCTTCGCTGCGGCTTAAATCTCCTCTATCGTATCAAACGGTGTCCCCGGAGCGGTCTTTGAGCTCGCTGAACAGCCAGAAATCACACGGCGCCAGATCAGGTGGATACGGTGGTTGCGGAACGATATGGGTTGAGTTTTTGGCGAAATGATCACGAATTACGAGTGCATTATGGGATGGTGCATCATCGTGGTGTAAAAACCAAGAATTGTCTTTCCACAATTCCGGCCTTTTTAGACGGATAGCGTTACACAAACGACACATAACGTTCAAATAATATTCCTTGTTGACTGTTTGGCCCGGCGGAAGGAAGTCATCATTCACAACACCACGATAATCGAAGAAGTTGATGGTCGCTAAGGACGCTCTTCGTCCTCGACACGTTCACGGCCATCTTTAAACTCACTATACCACTTGTAAACATTTTTTTTAAGACATAGCCTCATCACCAAAGGCTTTTTGCACCATCCTCAACGTATCCGCAGCAGAAAATTAATCCCGCAAACAAAATTTAAGGCAAATTCAACAAATTTCGACATCGCAAAAAACGAAAAACTCACTTTTACAGCTCACAAAACGACGCGTATGTCAAACACTAATGAATATTTTGACATGTAAATATGACATAATGTCACTGACATCCTTCGACGCGCGCAGTTTAAATTCAAATGTCACCTTATTTTTTGGACACAGAAGTATGTATGTCCTTTTTGAACTTTTCAGGCAAATTTCAACAAGCCCCTAGTGTCTTAGTCGATGGGAAGCGCATATTGCTCCATAGCCTTATATTGCCGTTATTGTAACATGTAGTGATAATGGGTAGATAATAATGTCTGGGAAGGACTGCAGCAATTGTCTGCTGCCTCAGCGAGAGAGGATGGTGGTGTCCGCCGAGATTGGCCTTGTCTGAGGACGCGTGAATGCGCTGGCAGGCTAGCATTGCGGTATTATGGGGCGGGTTCTTTTCTCCGGCACAAAGACCCACTGCAAAAAAATTTCGCATTCACGAATTAAGAGATACAAAGACGTATCAACCGGAGTCAAACCCGATGTAACCTAATAAGGCTTAAAAACGCTCAAGCAAATGGTAAACTTGGCCTGGCGAAAACAGACGGAACTTGAGGGTAATTCGTCGTTACCGACGATACTCATGGCAACCAAATAAGAGTGGAGCATCCAGGTGGAAGCGGAGACTTTGAATAACCCTGAAACTCCTCCTGTGTATTGCGTGCTATACTCCTCACTTGGTTATCCAGCGAACTTTTCTGGCAGCCCAGAAAGAGTAAAATTAAGATTAAAGTTGGGAGAAAAACGTGCTGCAAAAGCAAATCCAATGTCGTATATTATTCCACCTAATAGGATTCCAAGTACCTCTTTCACTTTTAAATAACGATTGCTTTATTCGAATGTTTTAAAATCAAATGATGAATCGAAAATCTGTCTTTCTAAATTAATTAATGATTTCTTCTCCACTTTGGCGTATCTCCTATGACCCTCATAAAAAAATCTAAAGAATTTTATATCCAAAAGAACAACCTGAAGCCTTTTTCTACTTTTTTATTAGCTGCGGGCAATAAATAACTTAAAAATTATAGCAATGAACATTAATTCCTTGCAAACTCATAATAAACGGATCGCTCTCCAAAATATTCTGCTGAGTTTGTACCTGGCATTGTTTTTTTTAATAAAACTTGGCTTCCAAATTACACAATGTTTCGCAATGATATTGGTAGGTGTACAGTCATCCTTCCTCATTCAAAACCTACCAATTTCCAAATTCGATGTGAATTCTCATCTTTTTCTTGTACTTTCGCTTGTTTACATATGCCTGATGCTGGTGGTTATATTCGTAAATTATTTTTAAATTCTTTGTATATTCCCTGTGATCTCGGTCAATTACTTTTCTCTGATTTTGATCAATTAATAAATTTCTCAAACGAATTTGATGATTTCACTTGGGGAAGCGACATTAATGCTAGACATCCTAGTTGGGGTGATAGTACTTTTAACATTAACGGTAGAGCTATTAACAATTGGTTAGGCAACATCACTTCCATATCCATTATAAATGCAGGCATTCCTACTTTTCCCAGAGGGTCTTCTTTCTTGGATAGTTTTCTGATTTCACCTTCACTTCTAAATAATCATTGTGTAACACATCACTGTTTCTCAATTTCAGCTGCTTCTGTTCATCATGCCCTTTTTCTTTCGCTTCCTCTTGCTAACTTATATCCAATTATTCCCCATCCTTCCTTATTTCGCTCGTTTAAGAATGTTGATTGGCCTTGTTTTGACGAACAGTTATCTGATCTCTTGGCAGACAAATTCCTAGATAAGCGTGTACTTAACAACTAACAAATCGATGAGTCAATCCATGTTCTCTTTTCTATTATTTCATTATGCATGGACTCTTTTGCACCTGCCAGAAAATTTAATATCTCAAAATATGACAATCTTTCGCCATCAATACTCCATTTAATTCATACTAGAAGTAAATGGCAGCAGAAACTAAAAAGAAAATTTCACCAAAGTTACAATAGAGTAAATCCACAGTATATTCTTATCGTTTACAAATTAATTGCCTAAGTAAAATTATAAGAGACAAGATGCATTTTAAACTGAATACGTCATATTGTATTCGATTTTTTTCTATGAAACCATCCTCACATGTTTTTAAAGAAATAAATAACTTGACTTGCCGGTTATCAAATGATTGGAATATTTCCAGGGATCCTATTAGTTTTAATGAACAATCATATGTTACAACAGATGAAAAATTGAACGTTTGCCCCTCCTTTTAAAATAATCTTTACGGTGAAGAACCTTCTGCTAACAATGCTTTAAAATAACTTGTAGAGAGTAAAGTCAATTCTTTTAGTTTGGGGTTTGAAGGATATTTCTTGATAATATTTTCTCCTAATAATCGCTCCTCACATCCCACTTGCTTAAATTTTCGTGATATTTTTACCAGCTTTGATGAAATCCAATCTATAATAGTAAATTTGAATAATAAAAAAACTTTTGGTCCAGATGGCATTCCGAACTTAGTAATCAGGAAATGTAGCAACTCAATTTCCAGACCTCTTGTCGTAATTGTAATAATGGGTACTTTCCATCTGCTTGGAAAGCAGCCACTTTTGTTCCTTAACCAAAATCAAGATCAAATGGTGATATTAAGAAATTCAGACCAATCTCTCTTCTTTCGAACTTAGGCAAAATACTTGAAAAAATTATTCTGCGATCTTTTAAAATATTTTCTAAGCCCATCATTCCTATTGAGCTATTCGGTTTCAAGGAAACTGAACATGCAATCTTATCCGTTCATGATAAAATTTCTTCTGGTTTGCGAAACATAGAAATTACATTGGCGTGTACAATTGATCTTGAAAAGGCTTTCGATTCGGTTTGGTTAAAAGGTTTAATTTACAAGCTTTTAAATTGTATCTGCCTATTCCTTAAGCTCGTATTTTTATAAATTTTCTTACTAACCGTAGTTTATCGATTAAAATAGGTAATTCCTACTTTTCTTTAATAAGTGTATATTCTGGTGTTCCTCATGGTTCTATTCTTGGTCCGTCTCTATTCAATTTTTATTTGGCTGATATTCCTTGTAGTCATCAAAATAATATTAATGACAATTTTAAAATGTTTCTTTACCCGGACGATATTATCGTTTTTGCAAGCGACACAAGTCCTTTAACAGGTTTAAATAAAATTAATTGTCATCTTCAAGTGCTCAAAAAATTATATGTTTGATTGGACCCTGAAAATTAACCCTGAAAAATGTGAGTTAATTTGCTACCGTAATGCTTATGGGAAAGGTCATAGAAATGCTTCAGCTGAAAGTAAATTAATCTCTTTATCAATTGATGGGCATAATATTCCTCTCTAAATTTCAATAAAATATTTAGGCATTCGCTTACATCATAGGCTAAAATTTAATTAAGATGTTCGGTCAATTCTGAGATAAGCAGTTGGTGCATTTGTAGCATTGTCACCTCTTCTTTCAAGCAAATCTGTGAGTTGCTGTACTTATCTTTCAATGTATATAACTCTTAATTGTCCAATTTTTACCTATTGTTTTCTTGTTTGACATTCTGTTTCTTCAACTGTGGCTGATTAAATTCAAATTTTTTAACGGGAAATCTTTAGAAAATGCTTATCAAAATACAGAAGGCTAAAAAAAGCATTTGAGAAACAGTATACTTTACGATTAGACCAAAATTAGACCAATTCTATTTTTCATGGTCGAGCAGAGTATGAACCGCTTAACCTCTTGGGGCTCTCACCCTGACCCAGTTGTAAGGGAATTATTTGATCGAAACGTATCTCTAGAGAATGTGTAGTGATTAGTAGGTATGAAATTGTCCGTGAAGGATTGTAGCGATGGTCTGCTGCCTCGGCGGAAGAAGATGTTAAGATTCGCCGAGAATGGCCTTGTCTGGGGACGCATGAATGCGCTGGCAGGCTAGCGTTGCGGTATCATGGGGCGGGTTCATTCCCCCAGCACAAGGACCCACTACAAAAGAATTTCGCATTCACGAATTCTCGGGTCTCAAAAGAAAGGTCGACCGAAGTCGAAAAATGTAGGTAACTAATGGAGGGGAAAATTGCTTGCTCAGAGGACAAGTTGAAACAGGTAAAAACAGACGGACTTGGGGAGACTTCGTCGTTATCCGACGATTCTCAAGGTCCACAAATAAGAGGGGGGCAACCAGATGGATGTACGAGTAGTGCCCCCTCGCTACCGCTCAACCGGATCAAGATCCAAATGTTGAAGTGGCCATATATTTCCCTTATGAGTGGAAAACTCATACAAACATACTTTGCATGAGCCTTCCCATCAACCGAGAAATATAAATGTGACCAATTTATGTCATAGAATTATGTGATCGGGTTACATAACCCTATGCCATAAAAAGGGTCCTTGAGCTGAAGGCCACTCAACCCGGCAAGAGCCCCTGAAACTATGACCAGGTGGAGCGCGCCCGATGGCAGCCCATTTTTACGAAAAACCCTTTCAACGTGGCGGGTCGCATACCCGGTCAGAGGGAACTAAATGGAAAGACCGAATGTTTAATTAAATTATCTATTCATTCTTTTCAATTTTACTTTTGTTATTTATAACAAATCTAACTGTGCTTTCATTACAACTAGACCAACAGACGCTTACTCTCTGCTCTGTTATAAATTATTCCATTTATTTGAACTTATAAAATTTTTATTATTTAATTATTATACCATTTATTTGAATCTTATTCTCTACTAATATTTACTGTTTACAGTAACAATTGAGACCACTCGTCCTCTTTTTTGGCCTTTGCGGTTGAAGTGTTATATTTGTTTTTATTTACACATTTTATTGCTATACAAATTCTCTGAATATTAACTTTTCAATAAACCAAAACGAAAAGTTAACAAGAAATTTTGTTAGTGAAATTGGCAATTTGATATTCATTGATTGTTTGATGCGTTCAAATCTTGGAAAAGTTTCCGGGCATCATAAAATTTGTCATTATAAATACTAGTAATATAATTAGTCATTGATTTTATTAAATATAAACATATATATATATATATATATATATATATATATATATATATTAAATATAAACAAATATAAACAAAAAGTTTTATCATTTATAATATAATAATAATTAGATTATTTGAATATAGGAACAAAAGAGTACTTACCCATCTTCCTCGACGAGCGCTCATAGATGGGGTGGGGTACATCTGCAACTATTTTCAAAAAACAATTTTTCGTTCCTTTCTTTAATTTTTATAATTTTACTTAACTTCTTTGCTTTTTCTTTCGAGTCTTTTGTATCTACTACATTAGTTATTATGTTCACTTTTTTCTTTTAGCTTTGTTTTGACTTCACACACTTTTTTTTAACTATAGTCAATCAAAAACGTTTATGGATATGAAAGTGGTTGAGTGTGGTGTTATTTCTTTAAGTTGGCTGCTATCGGTAAACAATTGAAACAATCTGTGAATGGTTTCCATAATTTTACATTATACCGTCGCTTGCATTCATCATAGAATCCATAAAATCTATCAATACTGGCGCATTCATGATTACCACGTAGTAAAAAAAATTTCCGGGTATTTGATTTTGTTGGCAAGCAACAAACAAATTGGTTCAAGCGGTTGTTCTCCTCTATCGATACAATCACCCAAAATTAAATAATTGGCTGCTGGTCCACCGTATTCGAATACTCGCAACAAATCTGCATACTGTTCATGTATATCACCGCATAGAATTAGCGGTGCTTCCAATTCAACCAGGATTGACTTCGAGTACCAAATACTCTTGAACAGCCAAGAACGCGACGGATATGCCCACCCGCTACTAAAACTGAAGACACACACTCATGGTTGGGAGGTGAATGGCGGCTCCTTAAATGTGCATGCCGTGTTGACTTCTGGGCCTCGATGGCAGTTTGCAACTAATTGGATGGGTTTGATTTTAGCGCTGCCGCGGAGTTTTGCGCGACTCTACACTTCTTTATCCGGCGTCGATTTTTCGATCGGATCACGTTCCACGGACTGTACACATATGGTTGGTAGTCGCAGATTTGCGTATTGGACGACTAGATTAACACCATCACAAAGAACACAATCGTGGGATGCCCTGCGCTGGCTTTTCACATTTTCCGAGCAGCGGAATGCTAACGAGCGATCATTGGGTGGTTTTCAATCTTGCACTGCGCGATCCTCCCGACGTGAATTCCATCACAAATCCGTCAATCTCGGGGTGATATCTATTTTTCACGCTGTTTACGAAAGACCAGCACTATCATCTGTGAACTAATGGCTCACAACCAAAACTGACAATAGATACAAGCCATATGGTAGCAATTTGCATATGTATTAGTCGGCCTACTATGGACAAGCTTCCCGTAGCTGTCACCTAACTGCGGCATTAGCAAATGCTTATATTTCGTCATATATACTATTTTCCGAATAAAAAACGTGCCGAACGCATTTCGTGCATGCTATAAATTCACCTTGTATAGCCCATTGTGCTCCTAAACTTTCCAAGACGAGCAAATGAAGCACACGTTTTGCACCTTCGACTGATAGCTCAGCGTTGAGATGTAAACAAACTCCTATAAATTCACTTTGGAAGGCGATAAAAACTAAACGGGTATAAGAACTGAAATAATTTTCACTTCACTAGGAGCGCTACTGTGTTCTCCGCGGATCATCTGGATTTCACTGTAGAAATCCGTTTCTAAACCGTACAAAACCTCGAATTTTTGTTGGCACCTCCACAATTCTTCATATAACGCCATGTAAGTTAGCCAGCAAAGTCGGCCTACTAATGGTCATGTGTGTGGTGGTAAGGGCTGCTGCCATATGGCTTGTATCTATCGTCAGTTTTGCTCACAACCCGTCCGCCGTGCTTGCGGTTTTTTCAGATTTTTCATCAAATCCTCTTTTCTCGCCGCGTCTCACGATCTCAAGCAGACTCCTCGATCCGTCCAAAGCTTGTCTTTCTTCTTTTCCCTCATGTCGCTACCGGTAAAATTCCATCAGCTGCCCACTCGGTTGAACTTTAAGGAATTTTTTATGTAATGCATCGTTGGCCTGCACTAAATCAGTGTTTCCACATCCTAAATTGTAATGGGCAGATTTAAATTTTTAAAAAACCAAAATTTAACTGCAGTAGGGAAATTTTAAATAAATTAAAGAAATTTGAATGAAGTAAGGTAATTTAAATGAAGCAAAGAAAATTTAAAAGAAGTGAAGAAATTTAACTGAAGTAAGGAAATGAAAATTAAGAAGAAATTTAACTGAAGTAAGGTACTAAAAATTAAATTTCATGGAAATTATAATTGAAGGAAACCATTTAAATTTTAATATAGAGGAAAATTTGATATAAAGTTACATTTTATATAAAAGCAAGAAGAAACCATATTCTACAAATTACAATTACAATGGAAATAATTACATTTTTTTTTAAATCTGCCATTACAATTTTGGATAGGAGAAAGGAGGGTTTTCGAGCAGTTTGCTTGTATGACTGCTCGATTACTACAAATGTTATTCTTTATATCTCACCCATCAAATCACTTTGTGTGGATAATTCCTTGTTAATTACTCCTTCCTCATTAGATCCACATAAGCCATTATTTTACTCACCGGGTCTCGAATATTACGCATTTGATGTTGGTTAATAATTTAATTTTTATATTTTACTTATTTCTTCCTCTTTTCCTCATTGTTTTACTATAAATACCATTTCTTAAACTTTTTACAGTATACGATTTCACTTGCTTCTGGTTTCATTTACTTAGTTCATTATATTACTTGTAATTAATTATTACTGTTAAATATCTTATCATATTTTGTAAGTTCAAAGTTTCATATTCATGTTAATTTCTTCCTTTTTGTTTTTTGCAAATAATTCTCATTTATATTCTTTAATTCATAAGCCATTGAGCACTCGTGTAATACTATTTTTATCAATCTTTCAATCACATTGTATTGGTTACGACCGAATCTTGAAATAATTGCTGTTTGACTATAGTGTCGTTGTCAAGCTATGTATCTTCTTATCATGTAAAAAATGTTTGTATGTAAAAAGACAATAAAATATATATCTAAAAAGAAATATGTCTAATAATAAACGGTATGTAGTTTTAGAAAAATGTACCTCTGAGTGTATATGAAACCCATACTCATATAAAAATTTGTTCTAATATTTCTACCATAACGGATTAGACACACCGAATCTTTCAATAGCAGCCAGCAATAACTTTCTTTTCCATTTAAAGAGTTCAAGTTTATGGTGGCGCCACGATATCAAAGTACGCGATAATGTCGTCTTTAATCGCTACATTAATATTTTGCACTGAAGAAAACATCCCATTAAAGCACATTTACCAATCTAACCAGTGATCATAATTCATTATAGAGATTGTTTCGATACGTATGATTTTTTATTGAGGGGTTGCTGCATTTAAGCAGGTACAAGTAGGAAATTCCCAAGTTTTCACTTAAATATATTGTATTGCCAGATGACTTCGACTAAAATGATATATGTTTTATTCAAATTATAATAGGAAAGAGCCTTAAAAAATTATGGTCCGCCTTGAGTCAACTTTCATTCTTCTGAACGAAATTCTCATGAAATAAGTTCTCCGATTTCATCCTTGGCCTTATGCCTAGAACAAAATGTAGACATAAATAATGGACACTCAATTAGCTTTTGCTCGGGGAAATTTTTAATTAAAGCTGAACTATTTAAAAACAGAACGATATATTGATATCAAGTTCAATGAGTTCTAACTTGATAACCCATCTGCCTTTAATGAATCAATTTGAACTTTCACTAGATCTTTGAAGGGGTAATACCAAATTATTGTGTCATTGCATTAAGAATTCCCATATGAGCGATGCTCCAATTCCCAATGAACAATAATTTTTTGTAAAATATGAATTTGTCAATTGCATCGAATTGCGGTTATCATATAAAAATTGACCTCTATATGAGTAAATTGGGAAAAAAATGTTATTAAGCTTGAAAAACCTATCTGAAATGCAGTTTTGAAATATTAACAACGGCTTTATTTGTATAGATGTCCGGTCATTTTTTAAAGGATATAACGATCGCGTATAATTTTAGTCGAAATCGACATTTGTGTGAAGAACTGTTTGACAGCTCACAATTGAAAAACATAAGTATAATATTCGTTGTATGTACGTTTTCGTCTCGCAATGAAGTTCATTTTGAGTTAAATGGCTTCATAAATTAACAAATTTGTCGTATTTGGAGAAAAGAAAACTCACATGTTGTGCTTGATACATGTCCATAAAAAAAATAATAAGTAATTTTACAAAAATGAATAAACTCCGTACCGAAAACGAAGAACTGAAGTTACAGATACAGTCCCTCAAAGAACTAGTTAAGAATGGGATGAAGATTCAAAAGCCGCAACAGCAAAAACGAGTCCAACCGAAAAAGAAAGTGAAAAAGAATGTGAAGTGAACGATCCCAGAAGAAATTCTAAGTACTGGCGGCACTAATGAAAGTCAAACCTATTTTCCCGCACTAGAAGGACTGGCAAAAGAAATGGAAATAGAAGATAAAGATACTAATGAAAATGTTATTCAATATTTAAGTAATAAGAACAAGGCGAAGAAACCAACTCATGTGTCTGCTGGTTCCTCATGGACATAGCGGAAGAGATATAATTGGGCTATTGACAGCTGGAAATAAATTAAGCAATTTAGAAATCAAAAGAATATACGCAGAAAATTAACTATTCAAGCAATATCACTGGTCAACTTCAAGTCAGCCAAAGATGCTCTGAATTCAAAGAAGGTTCCGCACTTCACCTATACCCCAAAAAGCAATCAGACATTTTTGTTGATGCGTCTGGACTGCCGACGGGATACGATCGATTCCCTTCAAGTGCTCAAAGAAGCTGCACCAGAAATCGAAGTTATTGCAGTCAAAACATTTGCAACAAGAAGATTGACAATCGAAAAGAAAAATTTACTACTTTATCTAGTAAAAATTTCTAATAAAAACAGACCAAGCGCCCTTCAACAAATAAGGTACTTGAATTTCAGAATGGTTAGTTGGAAACTTCTCCATAAAAGTGTATTGATTTTGGGGTGTTGATAGATGTCCGTTCAGGACTACAACGGTGTTTTGCTGCCTCAGTGATCTAAAGATCAGGCTCAGCTGGATTGGCCTTACCTAGGGATGCGACAAATAGGGAACAAGCTGACTCTCACTAAACAAAATCTTGATTTGATATGGATTTTCAACACAAATCTGTCACTTTTGATATTCGCACTTCTTTTGATAAAAAAGAACAGACTATCGAAGATACTGAAAGTTAGAAGCTTTTCATATATAAGAAGAATGTAAAACTTTAAATAAATTTTATAGGGGCTTACTAAATCGAATGAGTTCATGAAGAGGCTGATCAAAACTTTCAGGCACTCTTAATAATTTAACATAGAAATTTTATTTCGCATTGAATTTCGTAATGTTTTGCTGGGATTGAATGTCCGTAAAGGACTGCAGCAATAGTCTGCTACTTCAGCGACGGAAAATATGAGTGGTCGCCGGGATTGGACGCATGAATGCGCTTGCAGGCAAGCTTCGCAGTTTCGTGGGGCGGGCTCTTTTCTCCCAGCAAAATGGCCCACTATAAAAAAATTTTGCATTCACAAATTGTTCGATAAACGAGAAATGTACAACTGATAAAAGGTGTCGACGGCTGAAGCAATCTACCGAAGGTTTGAACTATTGAAATGGACGCCGATACTCGATTGACGCGCACGAAAAGAGAGACGATTTTGTCCTTACAATTGAATACTTATGACCTCCAATTAAGAGTGGGGCCTCCAGTTGGAAGCGGTTGCTTTTAATATCAAAATAACACCTCTTATTGGAAAACTCTGTAGAAGCCAGTACGCGCAATATATCGACACATCTTGGCCATTGATTCTTTTTTTGGATTGTCGGGATGATAGCGCATTTCATTTTGTTCAAGCTCATTACATGTAACATACAATGAATGGGCTATCAACTGATCAACGACTGGGATCATCTTCAAAAGTGTGATTCAGATCTCCCATTTGAGAAAAAAGATCATGCGAACTATATTTACATGAGTTTTTCATTCAAATGAAAACCATCTGGCCAGGTGTACGATGCAGAGCCGATGAGCCAACAAGCGAGTTCACATAGAACAAATTCCCGACCTAACGGTATTCAACCTTCAAAGATCGATGTGAGTATTTAAGCGTTCGCAAACGCTTTCGTGGGGAAACGTAAGAAAGAGATTGAATCAAAATATTGCCCTGCCTAGGTGCTTGAATGCATTGCGAGATGATGAGCTTTCATTTTGATTAGATAGGCAAAAGCATAGAGGAGACGGCGAAAGATCAAATTCATGAAACCACGAGCTTTTGTTTTTGCTATTGTCATAACTCGCATAGGGTCGAAGCTAATTTCGAAATTGGGGTCAAATATTGTTCATCATATGGTGGGGCTTATCATATTCTTGGCGTTAAACTTTATGAGAATGCAGCGTTTGCAAATTAATTGTTTTCTACAACTAGAAAACCAAAAAAATGTCATATGTACTGATATTATTATTCTGATGGAATTTTTTTGCAAACGTTTGAGAGGGCTCCAGTTTTGACCCACGTCGAAAATTTCCTCACTCTAGCTTGTGTGGGTTGCGAGAAAACTTGCTGTGATGCACGGATGGACGGACAGACGGACGAAACGACAGGTCGCGATTTTAATAAGGTATTGTAAAAATATTTTACAATCCCTTAAAATGGTCTGTTATGCAAATACTTACAAGTTACGCCACTAGAAACCTTGCCATGAAAAATATTCATTACATCAGTTGCTACTAAAATTAGCGAATTGCGCTTGTCTTCTGACCTTTGAGGGCCGCCATTTCGAATGCATGCATTTAACTTTGGTTTTTCAAAAATATTTCTATCTTAGAGTCTCATCAATCAATCTGCCAAATCTCATTTAAATCGTAGTTACCCTTTAGACAGGGCAAAAGTATTAATTTTTTTGTGAAAATGGCAACCTCTTTATTTTTCATCCGATTTTAATAATTTTTTGTTTAATATAAGAACTTAGTACATGTATCCATAATCTTAAGTTTCGAAATCCGTTGGAAAATGTGGCCACAAGAGGGCCACAAACATCTGAAAAAATCACATATTTGAATCGCCGCCATTTTGAAACTTGCGTATATTTGCTCACCAAAATAGTAAAGTATTTACATCTAATTATTTTCATCTTGAAAATAAATTTCGTTCCCATCGAATCAAAATTGAGTCCTTCAGAAGCCTTTGTAATTTCGAGCTTCAACTAGCCGCCATTTTTTTTTTTTTGAGACCTGACCTCTAGTTTCTTTACATAGTTCTTTAGATACTCATAGTTTTTACTAAAGTACCGAATTTCATTAACATCAGTTGAAAAGTTTGGTCACAACTACAACAACCAATGTTTTCACGTTTTTCGACGTTTGAGCGGCTGCCATTTTTTTCCCAACGATTCGACTAAATTTTTTATTGTGATATTTGTCGCACACTTCAATAAACCTCTGTACCGAATTTCATCTAAATCGGAGCTATGGTTTGGCCAGAACAGAAATCACGAATTTTCGTGTAAAACGGCCGCCATTTTGTTTTCCCTCCACCAATTTAGCTGGTTCAAGAAGATATTCACCCAATACACCTTTGGAGCAAAACTGTGACCTCTAGCACAGTCATGAATTTCGTTGTATCCTACGAAATGTGACAATTAAGTAACGAGACTGATTCCATGAAAACCCTATATTTAAAAATTATTCTACAACCCATTCCCTTCAAAGTAGTCCCCTTGGGCTGCTATACAACGATCCCAGCACGTTTTCCATGCTTCGTAAAATTTCTGGAACGCTTCGACTGGGATGTCCGCGAGTACCCTCGTCACGGCCGCCTGGATGTCCGTAATCGACTCAAAATGGGTTCCTTTGACCACCGATTTTGTTCTAGGGAACAAAAAAAGTCGCAGGGTGACATCTCGGGCGAATACAGTGGCTGCTGCAACACGGCGATCCCTTTAGAGGCCAAATACTGGGGCACGCTGAGGGCGGTGTGGCAAGGCGTGTTGTCGTGATGAAGGATCCAGTTACGAGCGATTTCTGGGCGCACCTTGTTGACTCGTTTTCGGAATCTTTAGAGTTCTTGGCGATAGTAGACTTGATTTACGGTTTGCCCCGATGGAATAAATTCTTTGTAGGTGATTCCATGGCTATCAATAAAGGCAATAATCATCGTTTTCGCCTTCGACTTGCTCATGCGAGCTTTTTTCGGGCGGGGGGCGTGCGGAGACAACCATTATGAGCTTTGGGCACGACTAAGAGCACTATCAACAGCTGCTGTTTCGCCCAATCTGGCGCAAAATTTTTTCGCGACACGTTGCTCTTGATTTCGTTTCTCCACTTTTGTGATGAGCATCACCAACACACGTCTACTCAACACGGCACAACAGGCGAACTAAGCAAGCTAGAGCGATGGTAAATATATCAATGGAAAGGGGAGGGATGCCGGGGAAGGGGAAGGGAATTTCAAGATCGCAGGTTTAGTACAAGCTTAACTGTCACACTTCGTATATATATATATGTATATATATATAAATATATATATATATATATATTGTATATATATATATATATATATATATATATATATATATATAAATATATATATAAAGTACTCTACGCAATATGTAAATTTTTCTTGGAAATTTACCTAAAATTAAAAAAGCAAACCGACTCCAAAGTAAAAAGGATGAATTAAATTTTATGAAAGCGGTGCTTTATTAGAGATATTACATGGTAATTGAGTACCAATTCCATAAAACTCATTTCATCCTTCGTAGGGCACTTTGAAGTCAATTTTCTTAGTTTTCCTTTAAATAAACAAAGATTTTCAAATTAAACCGTCACTTTTCGAAAATAAGATTTAGAGGCCCCCAGATCATGTTCCACTGTGTCGAGATAAAAACACTTTGGACTGCAGTATTTTTCAATTTTCTATATGAAATTTTATCGTTTCACCTTATCTGATACTTTCCACGACTTCAAAACAACCCGATATTAAATATTCATGAACGTAATTTAAAGATTTCGTAAGACTAATCCCGTAATATTCAAAAAATTCCGCGATGACTCTCGCTACAAACACTCCAAATCAAAATATTTACAAAAATAAATACACTCTGGATAAAACACAAACCCAAAACCATCAAAAAAAATTGATTCAGAGTTAATTTGATTTAAACACCCACGATTTAAGTCCTTAATCAAAATATTTTCACCAATTTATTCTGCATATGTCAATGTTGAAGGAAAGAGCATGAAACGTTTTTCACTCGCGTAAATCATCAAACCTATCGGCGGTGTTACTTTTTTCACACGGCACAAGTTCAAAATACAGTAAAGTTTCACTTTTCTGTAATAAAATATCGCGTGGTTCTGGGCCAATGTGAAATATCCACTTAAATTGATGAGGTTTCTCATAATTTTATGTTTGGTTACAGTTTACTCACCTGAGCAAAGAAAAATACTGCACGTCAGTTCATTTTTCCTGCAAAGAATGAAAAACTACACACTTCATTTTGTAATTCACTCGCGTTTACTTTCGTATGCTTTTCATTTAAAATTTTGAATTTTTTAATGTGAAATTCGTATTTTTTCGAAGGATATGGTAACTGACAGCTCCATGCCACCTGATACTTCCGCTTCAAAAAAAGTGGTATGCACACAATTTTTATGGATCAAATACTTTTGAAAATATGGCCCAAGCATGACTTTGTTGTCATTTGATGAAAAGGATGGAGGTTTGCGGATTGATGACGATACCATGTATATCAAATAAGAAGTAATAACTTACTATGGCATTTGAACGTGCTAATAAATGGCTTGAATTCGCATTTCAAAATTGATTTCGACAATTCAAAAATTTTATGCATCCCTTAAAACAGCATCAGCTGAAATTGCAAAAGCTATCGAAAATGAATGTGTACATATACGGTAGGTTTCATTGTATTAAGCGACTTCAACGCTTTCCATAGGAATTGTACCTCTATCTCCTGTATGTACCTCTTTGGGCAAAAGGTTCCCCTTTCATTAAGTGTACGTACATGCAAACACAACAGCAAATCGATTTTCCGCATGAAAGCTTAGTCCCAAGTAGATGGCCCTTTCGCGTTTTATCTCAAATGGAAACAAATGATGATAAACGCACTCTCAATCTTGTGCACGTTAAAAGCTTGATCGATTCAAACATTTTCCCTTTCTTTTAATTTGGCCGATCAGCTGGTGAACTTGTGTGTTAGTCTATATGCTCTGTACGATGGATCTTGATCCGGATGGGGTAGTGCGAGGGGGCACCGCTTCCACCTGGATGCCCCGCTCTTATTTGGGGGACATAAGCATCGTCGGTAATGACGAAATACTTCCAAGTCCGTCTGTTTTCGCCAAGCCTAGTTTGCTATTTGCTTTAGCAATTTCCACCCTTGGTAGGTTACCTCGAGCCGACACCTATCGGCCCGCATTGTATCTGTAAAATCGTGAATGCGAAATTTTTTTGTGGCGGGCACTTGTGCTGGGAAAAAGAACCTGCCCCACGACACCGCAATGCTAACCTGCCAGCGCATTCACGCGTCCTCAGACAAGCCCAATATCGGCGAGCACCACCATCCTCTCTCACCGAGGCAGCAGACCATCGCTGCAGTCCTACACGGACATCTCTATCAATCCATTTCACTACAGATTGTGGTTATGACGACTGTTTGTTGCATAATATTGCCGCCCAAAGACGCATACGCGTTGCGGATGCCGATGCATATGCGTTGGCTGATTTATCGAGTAGTTTGTGGGGGGTGAACTACTGGATTAATACAATTTTTTCAAGCAAAAAATATAGTTTACTTATTCCTTTCTAGTGTTAAATAATCAACTATTCAATCCATTTTGATATCTTATTTTTTTGCTATTTCAACTAGACGAATAAAGCTTTACTTGCAAGGCTTTTTCTTACGTCATGAAAGGACAAGGAAATAATTTCATGTGTTTATCAAATAGTCTAATTTGGAAAAATTCTCTACAAAAACACTTACCCAAAATACTCTTTATAACATAACATAAAACTAGTTTAACTTTTTCACAAGCAAAATAAAAACAAGATTTCAATTTGCTCATGATAAAAAAAAAGCCCCAAACATAATAATTTGCACGCACAAATTCAGTAGGTTTGACCTTGCTTAACATAATACATTGATTCATTAATCGATATTAAATCTTCAAGGCCTGAAATTCACGAATCATTAAAATTGGACCCAGGAAGGTTGAACTGCGTAGATTTTAATTGTAGGTTGATAAATAATTTGTCATCCCAACAAGTTTTACGTGATTGAAACCTCGTACAAATTGAGTATCTTTATAAACATTCCTAAGCATTAAAAGTCTGTACTTTACTAGTAAAAAATTGTTTCAGCCGTAGAATTTGTATACTACGCATTTAATGAGTTGTATTTAAAAAAAAAATTTCAAATTATTCTCCTTATAGTTAACAGAATTTCGCGCGTAATTCTTCACTAATCTTATCATAGAATAAAATGTCTCTTTCAAATGCTCTAAATTTAAACTGGATCGAGCAAGGCAATTAAAATATGTAAAAATAAATAAAAATCATAAAATCAACAATGGCTGTCTCATAAATTATTGTTTAAAAAGTAGCACATATTCGCAATAAAAACTGCAAAACATATTAACGATGAGAAGTTATTCCCATGTATTATATCAATTAGCTCCTTGGATAACCAACGGCTATTGTTAATTGTAAATTAATTAAAACGACCATGAGTACTAACGATCCCAGAAATTTAGTCTGAAAATCTAGTGAAAATGTCTCTTTAACAGAATTTTAATTATTCGTCGCTATTTAAGCTGGTTTCATTTGTTTTGCTTCATTTCATATTCATTCTAGCTGCTTGTAAATATGGAAAACCTGGGAATTCAGGTTTATCATGAATTTATCGAAATTATCAAAACGCGTAACAAGATTTTTAAGGCTCGAAACAGTTTCTAATTTTATGACTTAATAAGAAATGCTTCCATCTGAAAAGCTTTCCTGCTGATAACTTCGGGAACTTTGAGCATGGTCGACTCGGTTGCAGTAATAACGAAGACGATTCTGACTGCACTCAACCGCTAAATTCCAGATGTAACCGGTCAAATGCAACGTGCAACGAACAAGTTTTACAAAATAACCCTTAAATGAAAATCTGGAAAGAATGCACTTTCTTGCGCCAGCGCAGCCATTAGCCGCTGAATGGAAACTCAAGGTGATTAAATCGAAATGTATCTGCGAGATTTTTGCAGATACGAGCAAACAACTGAATCATAGTCTCGTTTTACGAGGCAAAAATGGTAGATTTATTGCATGACTATCATTATAAATGCTACGTACATGAAAATTGACATGCAACAAACACACTTAAGACACCCAGCCACCAACAAGTTCGTGGAAATGAAGGAGGCCAAAGCGAACGAGCCCCCAAACGTCACATGCCACGACAAGAAAAAGCTCTGAAATTCCAACAATCTTAAGACGCACATACATGGAATGGCTAGAATATCCAAGCCTATAAATAAGTATCTAGAGTTTTAAACTAACTTGTATGTACGAGTATTTGTCCACAGGTTGAACGAAGACAAAACTATAAGATAGTTTCACTTGTAGGAGCTTGAAGCTTTAGGTTGATCAGCGTTTGCAAACCTATTAGTGCGGGAGGTTGCGTTGCATTTCTGTTTTAGCCCAAAATCTTCAATTCAAAGGTCCATTCTGTAATTTTCTTATAAATTTGAAGAAACTATAAGTTAGTAATTAAACTGGAAAACTATTTGATAATATAACTTTAACTTGCTACTGTTTTTTATGGTTTGTTTATCCATAAGCTCGTGTAAGTTAAAATACTCTTTTCGGTTTCTACTAAAAAAATGGTCCACGAGCTTTATTCAATTATATTTACAATCCAAGTGAAACTTATTCTAGTATCGATTAATCTTTATATCCGATGTTTTTGCTGATGCAGCGTCTACTTTGTTGCTCATTGATTTAAATTGGTTAATGCATTTTTACCTGGCACGTGTTCTGCTGACTTTGCGGGAACGTGTTAGTAACTCTTCTCCCTCTAAGAACGATAGTCCACTATCGTTAGAAGTAAACAAGGTTATTAGAATATTTATGCACAGATTGTGGAGCTCCCATGCTCGAAAGAAGGCAACTGG
The DNA here is from genome assembly GCA_963969285.1 of Odontomyia ornata. Taxonomy (NCBI): domain Eukaryota; kingdom Metazoa; phylum Arthropoda; class Insecta; order Diptera; family Stratiomyidae; genus Odontomyia; species Odontomyia ornata. The sequence goes on from OZ017740.1 coordinate 39,962,028, forward strand.
ACTACCCACCAAACACCTCCCCTGTCAACCTGCGAACACAGCCTGGAACCCATTACTTCGGGCTATGTCTCGTTTTGTTACGCCGTGAGGCGCCTTCAAGCTGGGGGATCCCTTTCCTAGCGGGAGGGGAGAGGAGATGAGGAAGTGCCAGACAAGCGATCCCCCTGCCCCAACGCCCCCAGCTGCAGTGAGTCCCTTTTATCTTTTAGGACTGCCCGAGCATAATGTGGCACTTGGTTCCATTTGTCAACTGATTCGAGCATCACCGCCACTATATTATATGGGGTGAGCTCTCCCGTCTCCCTGTAGAGGCTACTTCGAAGTCTGACCCATTTTGTGCACGCAAAAAATGTGTGGCAGGCATTGCCCTCCTCTCCTGGGCAATACCGACAAGCGGGGGACCGTGACTTACCGATCTTGTGCAGGTAAGACTGAAAACACCCGTGCCCGGTCAAAAGCTGGGTCAGATAGAAGTCAGGCTCACCATGCCTTCGGTTTAGCCACGGCTTCACATCCGGGATGAGGCGTGCAGTCCATCTGCCCTTCGTGTAATTCACCCAAGATTGCTGCCAATCGTTGAGCGAGCGCTGTCTCTCCTCGCGGACAGCCGTCTCCCTCACATCCTCGTTTCGGCGCAGGTAAATAGAGCGGCGCTCTCTAGCAAGGAGAGCGACAGGTGTCACGCCTGCAATAACTCTCACCGCCGAATCAGAGACTGCCGGATACGAAGATGCAATTCTCAGTGCTCCTCTTCTCTGTAGCTGTGCCAAACGTTTTCGGTATACCTCATTGTTGAGAGCGTCGCCCCATACTTCTGCTCCGTACAGTACTTGTAGCACGGGCCCTACAGCACTCATCGAGAGGCGTCTTCTTGGTGGGCTAGGTCCCGATACATTGGCCATAAGTCAACTCAGAATCGATACTCGCGAAACAGCCTTTTCAGCAGTTCTCCTGACTTGCTCGGAGAAATTTATCTTCGGGTCTATCAGAAGCCCCAGGTACTTCACCGCTGGTTTTGATTTGATTCGTATGTCTCCAATACTGATCATCTTTACTTTGGGGATTCTCTTTTTTGTCAAGATGACCACTTCGGTTTTCTCCAGAGCTAAACTGAACCCACGAGCAGTCGTCTAGTCCCTCACTCAGCGCATTAGCATATCTAGCCTAAGTTGCGCTTGTTCAACGGTACGTCCAGCGACCAGAGCCGCAACATCTCCAGTCCAGTCTTCCAGTCTCCAGTCTTAGTAGCCCGTCGTAAGACACATGCTATAGGTCCGGTCCAAGGAAAGATCCCTGGGCTACACCCGTGTAATTTCCATCCTTCGTTGGCCCTGCTTCGTGTCGTAGAGCAAGCTTCGGTCCTTTAGGTAGTTCCTAAAAAGCCGCATTAGATATTCTGGAATTTGAAAAGGCTTTTCCAGCGTATCCAGAATATCCACCCATCTAGCGGAGTTGAAGGCGTTCCTAACGTCGAGTGTCACCAACAGGACGATCCGTCGCTTGGTGCGACTATATACCGCTGCCTTCTGGACCGCGCTCACCACCTCTGCAATCGCATCAATGGTAGAACGTCCTGCTCTAAAGCCGTACTGCCGAGGAGATAAGTCCCCAGCAGCACGTTCCTAACTTTAAAACAGTTTAACTTTTCTTATTTCAGTATTTTACAACAATAATTCTGCCCTTTTTTACATGATCGCGAAATCTGGTATATAGCTCACGACAATAAAAGGTACCTCTTATTCCCTTGCTTTCAGAACTAAAATTAAATTTATTTAAACGAAATAAATATCTTCTCTATGATATATTAAAAATCTTCAGTCTCCTATTAAAACTTATGCAGAATTTTCACTTCTTAAATATCCATACATTATTTTTTGGATTAAGATCAATACATAAGTTAGTTTGATAACAAAGGCACTTTTTGGCATTTGATTTGAAGGTATGCCTTTTTGTTTTGGTGAAATGATTTCAAAAGTATCCCCAGCATTCAAAAAAATTTAATTAATTATGCAATTTAGCTTTTTAACCCTACATTAAAAAATTACAAGTGTGCCAATTATCTGCACCACTTGATTAATATAGTGTGTAAATTTTCTGGCCTTGCCAGCTCACTGAGCTGTCTTTGCTTTCTTTGGAGCTGGTTCTCCCTTTTCAGTCCACTGCTTTGACTGCTCCTTGGTCTCTGGTGTAAAATGATGGACCCATGTTTCGTCCATGGTTATGAATTGACGCAAAAATGCGGCTTTATTGCTGCGAAATATTGTCAAACACTCGATGGAAACATCCTCACGTTGCTGTTTTCTCCATTGTGAGCAAACGCGGCACCCATCTTGCGCACAGGTTTCTCATGTCCAAATTTTCTGTCAAAATGCGATGCACAGCTTTTTTTGAAATGCCTACCATGTCTGCTATCTCGCGCACTTTTAGTCGACGGTCATCCAATACCAATTTGTGGATTTTCTTCACATTTTCTGACGTAGTGACCTCACTTGGTCGACCACTGCGGTGTTCATCTTGGCAGCTCGTACGACTTCGCTTAAACTCAGCTACCCAATATTTGACCCTTGTAAACGAAGGATCAGACTTCCCCAGAGTAGAATCCAACTCGGCTTTGGTATAAGTTGGACTTAGACCTTTCAAATGAAAGTATTGTATCGCGATTTTTTCCATTTTTACAAATTCACTGAGAGCGTTCACTTTGGATGTCTGTAAAAAAAATAATAATAAACGTACCGCTATGAATTTTTCACATTAAGTTGTTGAAAGCTGGTATTGTCAATCGCAGTAATTGTTTTTTTTTTAAACTACCAGTATTCATAAGTCAGGTCGGGTACTTTTGGGACTATCCTCGTAATAAGGATTGAGGGTTACAACTTATAGAGTTGGTTCGTTACTTTCCAGTTATATTATATGCACATAAATCTAAAATTAGTGATTTCCATACTAAAGACCGTGAAAATCGCAATCTAAAAAAAGATATTTTGCCTACTATAACTGATCATAACTTTAAAAATGAACTGAAACTTAAACTTTCATAAAAAGGCAATGGGTATCGAAAGCGATGGGTATCGAATAAACGTGAACGGTTAAGAAGGGTCTTTTTAAGTAAATTTATTGAGATTGATTGCGGAGTTAACTTTATGTTTACATATATAAATACATTTGTCTAGATATGTAGATTTATATATACGTACATACATACATACATACATACATACATACATATATATATATATATATATATATATATATATATATATATGTATATATATATATATATATATATATATATATATATATATATATATATATATATATATATATGTATATATATATATATATACATATATATATATATACATATATATATATATATATATATATATGTATATGTATATATATGTATATATATACATATATTGTAACATATATATATATATATATATATATATATATATATATATATATATATATATATACATTGTCGTGTGTTATAGTTCGCGGTCGATAATTTTAATATTCCGAGAAAGTGAAAATGCACTGTTTTTAAAATTAAGTTAAAAGAGTTTATTAACTAAGAATGCACAATCATTAATTTCACTATTTTACAAGAATTAATTAAAATGTTATTTTTCACTTGTCTATAAATTTATATTTCAACTGTCTTCACCATCAATCAATATCGCTTTTAATTCGCACTCCACACTATCGCAGTTTCTACTATCACGGTTTTACTATCTGCCCCATTCATTCAGCTCGGCTTTTTATAGGGTCTCTAGTCATTCAATCCATTTCTCGTTTTGACGAGAGCTACCTGGAATATTCGAGCAATTCTGAATACCCCAGCAGTGACGTCACTTTCAGATGTTGATCATGGATCTACTTGGTCCATTCTTGTGCTTTCCAGTACATTCGCTTATTGATCATGATGTTATTAATTGTTGCGACAACAATTGCAACAGTAGCTCGCAGAATTATTTGGACATGTAACACTGCCCCCACCTCAGTTCTTTTCGCCCCAAAAAGATGTGTCGCCAGGGGTAGTTAAGTCTCCCTGGATGTAATATGGGGCAAGACGATCCAGGTGCACGATTTTCATTTTGGCTCTCGGCTTACGGTGTTCCTGTATGCGATATACGACGTCGATGATTCGCTTGGTAAATCGTTTACGGTCCCTCCCAATCATGCTGCAACTTCGGAGACCTACCCTTCCGCCATTGTGGGTTGTATAGCCACACCAAGTCATCTTGCTGGAAGCCAGTAGAATTTGCCTTTAGGTCATACCTGGTCTTCATGCGGTCAGTGGCCGATTCAAGGTGTTTTTGTACTGTCCGATGTATCTGGTTCAACCTTGCTTTAGCTCACTTGCGTACTCCGAGATCGTTTGGGGGTTCTCAGGGGGTGTTCCGAACTTTATATTAGCCGGCAGATGAATAGTCTTTCCAAAAATTACTTTGGCTGGGGCTTCGCCCGTCGATGCATGTTCGGCAGTTCTATACGCCATCATGAATAATGGGATGTGCCGGTCCCAGTTCCTTTGGTTCTCGTCAACCATTTTGGCCAGGTGTTTATTGGGTGTGCCATTGAAACGTTCGACCATTCCATCGGATTGGGGATGCAGCGGTGTTGTCCTCGTTTTCCGTATTTCCAGCAGCTCGCACATTTTGCCAAAAACTAGTGACTCAAAGTTTCGGCCTTGATCCGAATGTAGTTCACAAGGTACGCCGTACCTACTGACCCAATTTAACACTAGCTGTTCGGCTACGGTAGTTGCTTCCTGGTTGGGAATGGGGTAGACCTTGGGCCACTTGCTGAAATAATCGGCTACAACCCGTGTGGATCAATTTCCCCATTTGGATTCAGGAAAGAGTCCTGCGATGTCAACAGCAATCCTTTCAAACGGTACCCCCACGGTATAGATTTACAGTTGTCCTCTTAGTCGTCGCTTTGGACCTTGGACGGAAGCGCAAATTCTGCATCTACGGCGCCAATCCTCTACGTTTTCTCGAGCGTAGAGCCAGTAGACCCTTTCCCGCAATTTCGCTAAGGTCTTGTTAACACCAAGGTGGCCTCCCGAGAATCCCTCGTGTATTTCATTAACCACATCACGGATTCAGCTTTTAGGAAGTAAAGTTTGCATGCTAAAGGAGCTGCCATCCGCCGTTTCCCATTTCCGCTTGGGTACGCCACCCTCTACCTGAATTAGCTCTACGCTTAAATGCTTAACTTCTTCAAGATTGTTTTTGTCTGACGGCAAAATTGAAGCTATCAAGTCGAACATGCAAAACGTGTGATCTTTATCATGCTTCCGTCAAGTCACTAAATCGTCACATTGAGAAGATCCATGAAAAAGTAACCAGGCACACTGATATGAAAGTTAGGCCTATAAGAGTCGCTATTCGTCATACTAATGAACTGATGTGCATTATTCAAAATTTAGAGCACTACGATGTTGAATGGCTCGATGAGAACGACGTAAACATTCTAAAATCGGATGAAAGTGAGCAGACATACAACATTGATCAGCAAACATCCAATATCATCGAAAACTTAGATTCATGGATTCGGGTGTCATGGGCTGAAGACTGTTTATTGGAATTAATATTTATACCAAAAAATTTAAAAGAAGTTTGTTTTGTTCGTAATGTCACTTATGATTATAATATTGGTACCTCACTCTATGTTGATTGCCATGTCAATAAAGTTTGTTTAAATGAATATTAAGTACATTAAAGTTCTCTATCCTAAATCTATTTTTTCAGTTCTATTATTATAACTGCTGCTCTTGAATAAATAAAAAAAAGGATATATTTAAAGAAAAATGCATATAACAATGTTTACATAAGCATAGGGGGGGGGGTAAGAGGTTTGCTTATTTTTGCTGACAAAGTGATGGGGGGTAAATAATTGTAATAAATCTGCTTGCGTAATACTTGAACGACCCCACGGATAAAAAAATGGTTGTAGACTTTTACATTTTCACGGCTAAAAAGTTATAATAAAGCTTCTTTTCATTGCCCTGAAGCGTGAACAAAGTTAGAATATGTTTTCAGGCTCTCCTGAAAAGTTAACCAGTTGTGACTTGCGATACTATGGATCTGGGGTACAGATTTTAGATTTCTGGGCATATAATGTATAATATTAACAAGAAAGTAACGAATCAATTTTGAAATGGCGACTGTAATTTGTAATCATTCAATCCATATTATTTCTAAGGGGAGTTTTATAAATCCTATATGTAACGTTTACGTCTAAGGATTTTAGAAGGATCTTTTAATATGTTCATCAGTTGGCGAAGCATTAATGCTTCCTTCAATTTTCCCCAATGAAATTGCTCTAAATCATGTTGAATTGTATTTATGCTGGATTTAGAAATAATTTATTGGTTTGTCCGGTAGACGTGATTGACTGAAGTGTACCGTTTATGCAGAAAATTAAGGATACTGATCATTTTTATTATCCGTCACCAAAAGATTCGGTATCTCCATCAAACACATGAAGAGTGCAAAATAATTGGCACTTTTCGTATGAATGATCATTAAAATTCGATTTCTCGACATTAATGTGTCATATTGAACTGTTAATATCGACAGAGTCCTTGAAAGGATCACAATCCTGTGCCGATACATTTTAAGCCTCATTTACACGATGACCGTATCGGTCATGACAATATTATCATGGCAGTTGACTTCCATGACATTGTGACAGTACACCGTTTACCTGGTGCCGCGACAGTAGTGTTTTTCAATGTGCAATTATACGGTGAAATTGAAATTAAAGTGTTTTTACGGTTCAATCATAGAGTGCTAAACAAGAATACCCGGACAAACGGTGAAATTGAAAGTGAAAGTAGCAGTAAAAATGATGTAAATTTAATTTTACGACGAAAAACGTGTTGATGGTCTGTGCATACGATTTATGCGTTTCTTTGGAAAGGTAATTTATATTTAGTTGAAATTGATTCAAAAGTGTTGTAACAGGATACTTTTATAGAATGGCTTTCCTTCGTCCGATTGTGCTCAAGGACACGCCGGTGAGAACAGTTTTCGTAATATCTTACATGTGTAAACACGATTTGGGTATATTGTATGCTTCATTTGTGTGTTGAAAAATTGCAACAAAAGCTTTGAAAATAGTCAGTAGAAGTGTGGATGGTAGCGAAATTTTCCAATGCACCCCACTATAATGCAAGCCTCTGCTGAATAGTTTTGATGTTTTCACTGAAGGATGTGATTTCTTAACACAAACATAAAACATAGAAGGATGACGAACTGAGAAATTGCGTTAATACATGTAAAATATTAGGAAAATATTTTTAACCATTCAATTTTTTCATGGCTTATCTTGCTAATGATGAAACCTATGATGAAACACCAGTTTTTAGCTCAATCGGTTAATTCACTAAATTCGTAGAAACATAAAACTAATTTCGAACGTCGAATTATAAAAAAAATAATGGGCATAAAAAGCACTTTGAATTTAACAACTATTTAGCTTGTAATAGGTATATATATATATTTTTTTTGCAGGTACTAAGCTGTGAAGAAGAATGGAAAGAAATAGAAAGAGGGATTCAAAATGCATCAAATTTTCCAAAGTGTGTCGGGTGTATCGACGGTAAACACGTCATGATTCAGTGTCCACCTAACTCGAACGCGCTTTACTTCAACTACAAGGGTACCTTTAGCATTGTACTGTTGGGAAGTTATGGGAGTATTGCGGATGATGGTATATTTACAAAATCAAGCCATCGTCATTCAATCCAAGGGAAGAAACTAAATTTGCCTGAAAACGTTGTCACATTGGGAGATGAAGCATTTCCACTGAGACCATATCTGATAAAACCATATCCAAGGAGTAACATGTTATCATACAAGGAAAAAATAATTAATTATAGAATATGCCGTGTGCGACGTATTGTGGAAAATGCTTTCGGAATACTGGCATCCCGTTTTCGTATGTTCAGAACAAAAATGTTATTACATCCCTCGAAAGTGGTAAAGATCATTCAAGCTGCATGTGCTTTGCACAATTGGATGAGGAAAACAAATAAAAAAGAGAATTATACGGTGTATGTTGAAGACCATTTCACAGGGAACATCATACCCGGCTCATGGCGAGAAAGCTGCAACAAACAACAAACACCGACAGGCCTACTGGACACTGCAGTATCACAACATCGAAAAAACCTATTAGAGGCTAGAGAAAAATGGGACAACTTTGCCTCTTTCTTCATTACGGAAAGAGCAGTCACTTGGCTGGGTAGAATGATAGAATATCAGTTTTTAGTAATAGTAGAATCACATATAATAAAAATTTTATTTTGAAAGCATAGAGGAAAAAACTTGTAATTCTATAAACATACAATAACATGATATGAAATTTTATAATTCCTGTTAGTTTTTAGGAAACTACAGACTAGGGGCCACTTCGTAGGAATCGCCGAAAACTTGATAAAAATCACCAATATTGATAAGTTTTGACTTTTTAATTACAAATCATGTTGGGAATCTAAAGAAAACAATAAAATCCGAACATAAATTTCCTTCTATTCCACGATTTGCAATGAATAACTAATAACCAATCGATTTCGTATATTTCTATCAGCTCCACGCGGTTCTTACAAAGTGCGCCCTATTTTGCAGTTTAACCGTGATTTTTTTTAACAGCACTACTTTTATATAACTTTATGAAATTATAATAAATTGAAAAAGTAACACTTACCAAGTTTGATTGTGTTTCGTTGGCTTCGTTCTGCCTTAAAAAACGATCAGCGAGGTTATACCAGAATAATCGTGGCTTGTATACATCGCTTGTTCCACTCCCTGTTACGTTTTATGCCCTGACCTTTGCTCGTTTTTGGTTATAGGTACCTCTTATGCTTCTAATTTTCTGCCTTAGTTTTTTCACAGATACAACACCTGAGGCTTCAAGCAGAGCAGCTTTGCAGCATCCCGTTTTACTCGATTCTTAAAAAACTAGCTACTTTATAGATACAAACATTCATGTTTCTGGTATTCTTCCACAAACTCGTAATTGTTCATGTTTGAAAGTCTTTCCGTCTCTATCAACTTTTCTTTTTTAATCTCTTTTTTCAAACACTATAATAAAATCATCTGTAAAATTTTCCATACATCTAATATACTGCCACGACAGTGCGTTTACAGGCGACAGTTGTTCTCGACAGCACAGTAACTCCCACGACGGCACTGCCACAAAATCAAGACGAGGCTGATATGCGACAGTACTGTCATGATCGTAATCGTCGTTTACACAGTGACAGTAATCATGACAGCCGGTGTCTTGACAGCAACTGTCGCAATTACTGTCACCGTGTAAACGAGGCTTTAGTTCAATATGTTGTCCTTCATTTGAAACCTCTATAATCAAAATCCTCGCACGCGTCGATCAGTTATACTGGAAAATCGGGGTGAAGGTCGAAAATTTTTATTTTTAATGGTAAAAGTCCTTTACGGTTAATTGTATTTCTTATTCTTTAAATGGAACCTAACCGAAAGAAAAACGTATCATTTGCCGAAAACAGGACTCTTCTATCAATCTCCGTTATAAAGTTATGCGTGAACATAAATAAAAAAAGATACAACAACAAAATATACATAAAAAATTGATAACTGTCTTTCCTTTGAAAGTCGGTTAATTAGAAGAAAAGTTTTTCTTTTCACTAAGGAAAAGGTTTTTTTCAAAATACCATGTAGTACTGACAAGTAGAGGACGCAAAAATTTTCGACGAATAAATAAAATATAGTGGACACTAAGGGAAATCGCTTTCATTTGGCTTTAAACAAAGTTAAACAAGAATTATTTGACTGAAAGCAAAGTGACTTCAATTTTTAGGAATTTTTTTTTTGTTTTTTTCCTTCTACCTAATCTACGTTACACAAGCCACCATTTTATGTTAATGGAGTCATTTATCTTTTTGTTAGAGTCGTCCCATTCCAGAAATGAGTCGACCTCTTCGCTTTCGATTGTGGCCAGTTTAGCTGCTTTGTCAACCAATTCGAAGCTGTGAAATTTTTCCACTTTCGGTATCCAGTATAATAGTAGTAGTGAGCTTTGTCTATTGTTGATTGTTTTTCTGATTTTTTCTGTGATGAGTTTGTGGTTTGTGTTGTTTATGATCTCGTTTATTGTATTTTTGGAGTCGGTGAAAATGGCTATGGTGTTGGTGGGTTCAGCATCCGCGTTGTTTATAGCTTCCTGGACTGCTTTTAGTTCTGCATTTGCTGCTGTAGAGTCTGTGTTCGGGCAGTATTTTAGTGTCTTTTTGGAGTTATAGCAGTGAATGGCGAAACCAGTGCCTAGTCTGTTTTTTGCCGCATCCGTGAAATATATTGTCGCGTGTTATTGGTTCGCGGCCTATAATTTTAACGTTCCGGGAAAGTGAAAACGCAATGTCTTTTAATTTAAGTTAAAGGAGTTTATTTAATTCAAGAGAATGCACAATAATCAGTTTAACACTTTCACTAATTTTAATTTTCACTATACAAAAATCTAACACTTGTCCATAAATTTCTTATCGCAATTGTCTTCTAAATCACTTCACTATTACGAAAGACACTTCCCACACACTTTCGCAGTTCTTATCGCGGTCGAAATGAATGATTCCCCCCATTCATTCAGCTCGCCTTTATATAGGGTCTCTACCTATTCACCCATTTCTCGCACATTGGCGAACGTTCTACCGAGAGGTACCTGGTAGGTTCGAGCAAGTTCATGAATGGAGTGACGTCACTTGCAGATGTTGATTATGCTTGTTGAATTTACTCGTGGGTTCGAGTAAGTTCATTCGTTGACGTTCTTAATGATGATGAAAACAATTGCGACAGTAGCTCGCAGAATTATTTGTACATGTAATTATTTGTACATGTAACACTGCCCCCACCTCAGTTCTTTTCGCCCCGAAAAGATGTGTCGCTATTTGTAGTCAATTCTCCCTGGGTGTAATATGGGGCAAGACGGTCCAGATGCACGATTTTCATTTTAGCTCTCGGCTTACGATGTTCCTGTATTCGGTATACGACGTCGTTGATTCGCTTTGTAACGCGGTATGGTCCCTCCCAATTATGTTGCAACTTTGGAGACCTACCCTTTCGCCGTTGCGGGTTATAAAGCCACACCAAGTCATCTTGCTGGAAGCCAGTAGAATTAGCCTTTAGATCATACCTGGTCTTCATGCGGTCAGTAGCCGATTCGAGGTGTTTTCGCACTGTCCGATGTATCTGGTTCAACCGTTGTCTTAGATCACTTGCGTACTCCGAGACCATTTGGGGTTTCTCAGGGGTTGTTCCGAACTTTATATCGGCTGGCAAACGAATAGTCTTTCCAAAAATGACTTTGGCTGGGGCTTGGCCCGTCGATGCATGTTCAGCGGCTCTATACGCCATTAAAAATAGTGGGATATGTCGGTCCCAGTCCCTTTGGTTCTCGTCAACCATTTTGGCCAAGTGTTTATTGAGCGTGCCGTTGAAACGTTCGACCATTCCATCGGATTGGGGATGCAGCGGTGTTGTCCTCGTTTTCCGTATTCCCAGCTGCTCGCACATTTCGCTAAAAACTAGTGACTCAAAGTTTCGGCCTTGATCCGAATGTAGTTCACAAGGCACGCCGTACCTGCTGACCCAATTTAACACTAGCTGTTCGGCTACAGTAGTTGCTTCCTGGTTGGGAATGGGGTAGACCTCGGGCCACTTGCTGAAATAATCAGCTACAACCAGCGTGTATCGATTTCCCCATTCAGATTCAGGAAAGGGTCCAGCGATGTCAACAGCAATCCTTTCGAATGGCACGCCTACGTTATAGGTTTGCATTTGTCCTCTCAGTCGTCGCTTTGGGCCTTTGACGGAAGCGCAAATTGTGCATCTGCGGCACCAGTCCTCTACGTCTTCTCGAGCGTGGAGCCAGTAGAATCTTTCCCGCAATTTCGCTAAGGTTTTGTTAACACCAAGATGGCCTCCCGAGGATCCTTCATGCATTTCCTTTACCACATCGTGGATTCGGCTTTTGGGTAGTATAGTTTGCATCCTATAGGAGCTGCCATCCGCCGTTTCCCATTTCCGCTTGAGTACGCCACCCTCCACCTGTAGGGAGTTCCATTGTGCCCAATAGCTTTTCAGGGTTGCGCCATGCATCGAAACGTCCTTCCACTCCGGTCGCCCAGTCGTCTCCTTCCATACGAGCAATGGTCCGATGTCTTCATCGGCTAGCTGGGCATTTCGAATCTCCTCCAATGACCAACCTTCATCGAATTCGGCCGTTATCAGTCGCAGATCAACGGGCGGTTCCTTTTCCTCAATCCGTCGGCAATGCTTGCAGTTGGCTGGACATGGGCGACGAGATAGGGCGTCAGCATTTCCATGAACTCCGCCCTTTCGATGAACAATTTCGTAGTCGTATGACTGCAATCTTTCGATCCATCTCGCAACTTGTCCCTCGGGGTTTTTGAAGTTAAGTAGCCATCTCAATGATGCATGGTCCGTTCGAAGAACAAATTTCTGGCCATATAGGTACTTGTGGAACTGCTTGGTGGCCTCTATTATAGCCAATAGCTCCTTCCTGGTCACACAGTAGTTCCTCTCACTTTTTGAAAGAACTCGACTGTAATACGAGAGGACTCTTTCTTCGCCATTGATCTGCTGGGAGAGTACAGCTCCAATACCGCCGTTGCTTGCATCGGTGTCAACCACAAACATTTTTCCGGGTTTCGGATACGCCAGTACGGGTGATTCACACAGCTTTTCCTTCAGGGTCTCAAAGGCTGTCTGGCATTGTTCATTCCAGACATACGGACGATTTTTCTCGGTTAGCTGATGAAGACACTTAGCTATTTTGGCAAGGTCTTTGACGAATCTTCGATAGTAGGTTGCCAGGCCCAGGAAACTTCGTAGTTGGCGCTTGTTGTTTGGTGTTGGCCAGCTTTTCACGGCTTCAATTTTCTCAGGGTCTGTTTTGACCCCTTCTGCTGATACGACATGTCCCAGGTATTTTACTTCAGCTGCGAAAAGGGTACACTTGTCGGGACTAAGTTTCAAATTTGCCAGTCGCAGTCGGGAGAAAACCTCTTCTAAGTTCCGCACATGCTCTTCGAACGTTCTCCCGATGACGATGATGTCATCTAGGTACACCAAGCAGGTTTTCCAGGTTAGACCACGTAGCACGTACTCCATCAAGCGTTCGAAAGTGGCTGGGGCATTGCAAAGCCCAAACGGCATCACCACAAATTGCCACAATCCGGTCCCAACTGAAAATGCGGTCTTCTCTCGGTCCTTCTTGTCAATTTCTACCTGCCAGTAGCCACTCTTGAGATCGAGTGTAGAAAACCATTTTGCGTCGGCTAAAGTGTCCATGATGTCATCGATGCGTGGGAGTGGGTAACTATCTTTCTTAGTGACGTCGTTAAGCTGCCTATAGTCGACACAAAAGCGAGTGCTACCATCCTTTTTCTTTACTAGAACTACAGGCGCGGCCCATGGACTTACAGAAGGTTCAATAATGCCTTGTTTTTCCATGTCCGAGATCAGCGCGCTCACTTCTCCTTGTTTGGCTATAGGGAGCCGTCTTGGTGCTTGTCGAATCGGCTTGGCTTCCTGTGTGTCTATGACGTGAGTTACCATACTCGTTCGGCCTTGGTCATCCGGGCTTGTTGAGAAGATGTCACTGTACTTGGTGACCAGATCAGAGGCTCGTTTGAATAGCTGCACCGGCAATTTGACTTGCTTCAATATTGCAGACGTGGATTCCCTGGCTTTTTCTGTGTCTTGCCTCCTTTTCCAATGATGGTTGTGAGTAGCTTCCAAAGAGGTGATGGTGGAAACAGGCTGGCAGCTGCCGATGACTTCTCCCGCTTTGATGCTCGTGGTTGAATCTGCGGTGTTAAGGACTCTAACCGGCACATATCCGTTCCTTAAAGATCTTACAAGGCTTCGTCCTACAATCAAACTGCGCAATGCGGACGTCTTCGTTGGCTCTATCAGGTAAGATCGGTGGTCTCCAGAATCACCATCAAGCTTGGCCCATACAATGCTTTCGGAAGAATTCGGTACATCAGTGTCAGTACATACCACTACATTCATCTTGGGGATTTGGACGCTGGGATCCTCCATCAGTACTTCGACATTCTGCCATTTCAAGACACGTTTTCCCAAGTCCAACGTGATTCCATGTGGTCGCAGAAAATCCATTCCGAGAATGCAGTCATCCATAATGTTCGCGACCAGAAAATTATGTCGGAACACAAGGTCTCCGAACTGTATCTGGAGGTTGACCTCTCCATGAACAGGTGCAGTTTCTCCCGTAGCTGTCCGTAGTGAGAAAATTCTGCCCTTGTGAAGTTGTTGCTGTCTAACTAGGTCTGGTTGGATAATCGATCGGGTTACACCAGTGTCGATTGTTATGGTGCAGTGTTCTCCGTCAATTTGACCCGGAAGGCATAAGTCTGCTTCTCCACGATGTAGTCTTGACACGGTGATGGTGGTGCTGGGGACGTCGATCCTCCTAGCCAACCTCTGCCCCACGAAGTTGGCTCTTACATGTTTCCCGACCCCTCTGTTTGAAGGGCTTCCATTCTGGGCTCCTGACTCGGTCTGGATCTCCTCCTAGCTGCACACCCTGGACAATAGCTCGGTTTTCTTCGCTTCTTGCAGTCTCTTTGCAAGTGCCCCTTCTCTCCGCAATTCCAGCATCTAGGCGCACCATTTACATGCGGGTCTCGCTCAATTTCCACGCGTTCACACCTGCACTCGTCTGTCGCTACTTCACGAACCCGGGCAGTGGTACGAGTCACATTTTTCGCTGCCTCAAAGTTCAGACTGTAAGCCAATGCGTCCTTAATCGTTTGCTTTTGAGCTAAACGCACGGCTTGTTGCAATTCCGGGTCCTTTAGGGCGCTGATGAATGCCTCTGTCGCTGCATCATCTCGATGTTCTGGGTCGTAGGCTGGGTAAGCCAAAAGTGCTAGTCGCTCAATGTCTTGGGCTAACTGCTGTAGGGTTTCACCAGACTTCTGCACCCGATGCCTTAGCTGTGACCGATAAATCTGCTTTAGATGATCGTCTCCATAACGCATGTCGAGCGCATTCATTATAGCATTCGGGTTTGAGTGCAATGCATCGGGGATGGTCTGCAAAAGCTCGGCAGCTGGGCCTCTTAGAGCAAGAATCAATGCAGTTGCTCGTTCCTGGTCATTCCAGCGATTCGCCCTTGCGGCAGCTTCAAACTGGGTCTTGTAAATACTCCAGACCGTTTGCCCATCGAATATTGGTGCTTGGACATTTCTGGATGTGCTTTGCGCTGCGGTTATAAGCGAGGCTGGTGAAGAGGTTACTACTGCCTTTGCTGCTTCCAATTCCTTTTTCATGTTTCCCATCTCATGGTTGATTCTCTCCTCTACCTGGCTGATATCATGGTTTATCCTCCCCTCGACTTGGCTGATCTCATGGTTAATTCTCTCCTCGACCTGGTAAACCTTTTCCTCGACCTGGTCAACCTTTTCCTCGACGCCTTTAATTTGTTTGTTCAGATGACCGAGCTCCGCTTTTATTTCGGTTGACTGTTTCTCCAGCTTCTGTGTGATGTCTGCCTTGATTTCGATCGCTTGTTGGTCCAGCTTCGCTGATTGTTCGTTTAGCTTCGTTGATTGTTCATTTAACTTCGCTGTTAAATTCGATGACTGTTCATTGAGCTTCGCAGTTAAATTGGATGACATTTGTCGCTGCTCTTGCTGCATCAGCATCAACATTTGCATCAGTGCATTTTCTGGGTCCTTTGGTTTTAGTGTTTCTGCTTCTCCACCTTCTGCACCATTTTCGGCATCTGAGAGCTCACCCGAATCCAGATTCACGCCTTCCGATTCGATCGCGTCGCGCAAGCGTGCAATCAATGTGGCCTTTGTACCTTGCGTAGCCAGATTTCGCTGTTCTAACTCTTCCTTGAGCTCCGACATGGTCAATTCATTGATTCTTAGATGCAAGTTTCGTGGCATTTTTATTGTATTAGCTTTTTGTTTTTTTTTTTTTTTTTTTTTTCAACAGTTTTTACGTTAGATTTCACAACTGTGCAGTTTAAAAATGTTTAAATGTTTTCACTTTTCGAAATTTTCTATCTCACTTCTCGACACCACTGTCGCGTGTTATTGGTTCGCGGCCTATAATTTTAACGTTCCGGGAAAGTGAAAACGCAATGTCTTTTAATTTAAGTTAAAGGAGTTTATTTAATTCAAGAGAATGCACAATAATCAGTTTAACACTTTCACTAATTTTAATTTTCACTATACAAAAATCTAACACTTGTCCATAAATTTCTTATCGCAATTGTCTTCTAAATCACTTCACTATTACGAAAGACACTTCCCACACACTTTCGCAGTTCTTATCGCGGTCGAAATGAATGATTCCCCCCATTCATTCAGCTCGCCTTTATATAGGGTCTCTACCTATTCACCCATTTCTCGCACATTGGCGAACGTTCTACCGAGAGGTACCTGGTAGGTTCGAGCAAGTTCATGAATGGAGTGACGTCACTTGCAGATGTTGATTATGCTTGTTGAATTTACTCGTGGGTTCGAGTAAGTTCATTCGTTGACGTTCTTAATGGGCTCTTTCACACGGGAATGGTAAAAACCCATATCCAAACAGGTTTCGCGCTTACGCCCTTATGTTTACACGTTGCATAGTTCAGCCAACCTATTTTTGTATACGATACACGTCTTGCGAGTGTATGTGTCAAAAGGGTCATTTGATCGTTAAACATCGTGCGGACATCATGAGAGCGAAGACAGAGAGATAAGCGATTGAGAATTTATGTTTTAGCCTTGAATTGTGCACGAGGTAATAAAAACTGGAATGAAAAATGTATTTTGATCAAAACTGACGATCGTCAGTTTTGATTTTGATTGTTAAAGTTTGTCGATTCAAACTTCTATTGGATTTATTTGAATCCTCCGTGTTTTTCCGCTTTCTGAAAAATATATTCCAAATATGAATATCTTTTTCAGTCGCATATTTTTCTTGATGTGTTGTAAACTTGCTTATTATAATGTGATTCTATGAAGATAATGCGTACTGTTAATTTTCTAAGGATTTACAATAGGCAATTTAACTTTATAGAAATCGCGATATTCGTCGTGTTGTTTCCTGAACTTGAACATGGCCTCACTTTTATAAATTTATTAAATAACACGTAGCTTCTCGCGTCCACGCATCCATTTTTGCATGCAAATTAAAGAAAGGCAATCGTTTCATGACGACTACCTACTTCACCGAATGTTCAATTTGGAATGATTACCGGCGTTTGCATAAAATTTCCCCCACCAAATGATCAACAAAATGCATTTGTGTATGTGCGTTACGCTCGTTCACCCTAAAAAATTTTGGCTTGTTTTTACCATCTGGTTCCCTCAATGCCTCCCACTCCTCTTGCCCTTATAACCTGTTTAACGCTCACTTTTAACGCTGCGTCTGAAAAAGCCCAATGATGATGAAAACAATTGCGACAGTAGCTCGCAGAATTATTTGTACATGTAATTATTTGTACATGTAACAATATCTTAGCTTGGTTACCCGTGAGATTTTGTAGTACTGCTTCAATCGACTTGTTGAAGTTTTCGTAGTTTATTTTCTTGAAGTTGTTGGGGATGTTGTGCATGGAACTATTATTTTGAAATTTTATGTTGTGTGGGTTTGGTAGTGCAGAACCTAAACAGGTGTTGTTGTAGATGTCGACATGTTTTTTGTAAACTGTGGCATAGTTCGAGTTTTTTGGTTCTCCGATATCATTTCTTTGAAGTCTTGACGGTATACGTTTTTTCCTATTTCTTTGGCGAGGAGTTGCTCAGCTCTTAGTCTGGCTGGTAATTCTTTAGCTAGAGCAAGCGCTAGTATATTAGGCGAGGTTGTAGGTACCCCGAGACATCGTTTTATGGCATTGGCTTTCAGACTGTCTATTTTGTTTAGAAAAAAATTTGGAGCATGAACAATGTTTGTTAGATTGCTTTCTATTACCGGTCTTATTAGAGACTTAAAGGTGTTTAATGCCTTTTTGGGGGTAGGGCCATGTTTGGGGGAGCTGATCTTGAAAGCTATGTTGATTGTTTTGTTTGCTTTACTTAGAGACTTGTTGTAGAATTCATTGAAGTGATTTTGGTTATTAAAGTTTCTGCCTAGGAAGGTGAAATTTTTTACCCAATCTAGTTGGTTGTTTCCATATTTTATTTTGTTGGGGTGGGTTTTGTTTGTGTAGAATTCTATGGCTTGCGATTTTTCCAAGTTCAATGGGAGGTTTAGCCTGTTACATAGTTCTGTGAACTTGTTGAATTTTGTTTGTAGATTATTGAGATTGTTGGGTCTGTTTTTTCCTTTGCTTATGATTAGAAAGTCATCCGCAAATTGAATGAGTGTAGTTTGACTGTCAGTGATTTTATGGAGCCTAGATGTGTAGAGATTAAAGAGGAGCGGACTTAGTACGTCCCCTTGCGGAAGTCTGTTGTTAATTTCGGTCGAATCCTTGCCTAGATGTAATTTCCTGTACATCAGGAAGCTTAAGATCCACAAGATATAATCATTCTTGGCGTTGAAGTTGGACATGATTTTGAAGAGTTCCGGAATATTTACTCTCTCATACGCACTAGAAATATCACAGTTGATAATCATGATGTTTTTTGCTTTCTTGTCTTTGTTGAGGAGGTGTAATACCGTGTTTATGCATGAGATTTCCGACTTTCCTTTTCTATAAGCAAAACAGAAAGTACTCAAGATGTTTTGGTATTCAATGTCACTAGCAATCCTATTTTTTATTAGGCAGTTAATTATTTTCAGCGGGATGCTTATGAGAGAGATAGGTCTATAACTTTCTATTATGTGCAATGGTTCGTTTTTCTTGGGGATAGGTACGATTTTGATGTCTCTTAGTTCATTATGTATGTTGTTATTTTTGAAGCTGTCGTTTAAAGAGTTAAGTAGTGCTGATTTATTGTAATGGTTTAGGGAGTTTATAATATTGTAATCAATTGCATCCAGTCCCAGAGATGATCTTCTTTTTCATTTATCTAGTACTATGAGCAGTTCGTGCATTTCAAAGGGTTCAGCTGGTTCTATGTTGTTGGGTATATAAGGAGTCCAGTTGGTATTTAGCGCTCGATGTTATTTTTTTTTTAATTATTTGGAGGAAGTCTTTATTGTTTTCGGTGTCCCATTGCGATCTCGGGTTTTTGTTGTTGTTGTTCTTGATTGCATTGACCAAATTCCAAAACTGTTTTATATCTCCACTTTGGTTTATTTCATTGATTTTTTGATCCCTCAGTTCTCTTTTTGCCTTAGTTACAGTTTCTCTCCATTTATTTTGTATCTCTAGAAACTTTGCTTCGTTTTCGTTACTTTTCGGAAATTTGTCCAGGCTTTCGTTTTTTCCCTCCATAGGATGTTTATCTCTTACGACCACCATGGTTTCGGACTGTGTATGAATTTCTTCGCGCTTATCTGGTTGCTTTTGATTAGCTCATTGATTTCCTTCATATTTTCTTCAAGATCGTTAGTGAAATTGATCGTTTTGATGTCCTCCTTGATTTTATTTCATTGGTATTCGTCTTTTCTATTTGTTCCAATTTTCAACTTGCAGTGTGAAATCAATGGGGACGTGCTCACTCTTGCCTATTTTGTATTTTTTTGTGTTCCATTCATTCCAGTATTTTAAATTGTTTGTTAGGGTGATGTCTGAGGCTGACATTTGTGTGGTCTGTTGATTGGTTTTCCTAAAGAAGGTGAAAGTGCCTGTGTTGAGGGGTGCTAATTTATATTTATTTAACACGGATTTAAGGATGTTTCCTTTTGCATTGTTTATTTTGTCTCCCCAGTCTTTGTGCCTTGCATTGAAGTCTCCTCGAATTATGCAGAGATTTTTGTCGTTAACCACTTTTATAATTTGATGGATTTGTTCTTTGAAAGCTGTGCTGCTTATGTCAGGGGGAAAATAGCACGCGCAAATTCGTTTTGTTTTTGATTTCTTGTGGTGATTATTATTGCTTCAATGTCACTGTTGCTTAGAGGGATTTCTTTAAATTTTATTTTGTAATTAATTACTATGGAGACTCCCCCTCCTTCTTTTTCTGTTCTTATTTTGTTAATAAGTTGGTGGTTTTTGATTTTTACGATACGTGATTTTTTTGTTAGAAGTGTTTTCTGTAGAAGTGCAATGTCTATATTGTTTTTGTACATAATGTACTCTAGTGTATCTTTATTTTTGGAAATGCTTTTGATGTTATATTGGAGAAATTTAATATTTTTGATATCTTTCATGTTGTTAAGTGTTGTTATTTGTCAGCCAGTCTGTGCATTGTAAGTTGTTTGTATTAGGTCTTTTCTGACAGTGGTTTGTAAGTGTTTGTATTGCTTCCTTGATTAAATTTGATTCTATTTGTAAGTATTTGGTGTTGGTTTGGTTTTTACAATTGTTGCTTAGTAGATTTATTAATTTTTCTATTGGTGTGACTTGGTTTGCTGTTTTGAAGATGTTTTCTGCAAGGGTGTTTTTCTCCATAAGCGTATTGTTAGACTGTAGTAGTAGATGACTACTCATTGGAAAGTTTGTTGTGTAATTGGTTGTTCTTGTGTTTCGTGTTCTTGTTGTTTTTGTGTATGGTTTATGTAGAATTAATTTATTTATTGTATTGTACGAGTTTCTGTTGTTTGTTGCTTTTGTTTTTGATAGTAGTGGGAACGCTGAATCCATGGATTCGTTGTCCTTCAGCAGTTCGAATTGGTTGTCGTTGTTAAGGATGTTTCTGGCTTCTTTGAATGTTACAGTTTCTAATGGAACATACTTTCATCTCCATATCGTAGTTTATCCATTTGGGGCAGGTTTTGTCGTTAGCGCTGTGATTTAGGTCTCCAAATAAGAAACATTTCGTATTTTTACACTCCTTGTCTAGACATTCCTTGTCTCCGCATTTTGGACACCTTTTATTTTCTACTTGAAACTCCTTGCAGAAGTTTTTCGTGTGTCCAAGTCTGAGGCATTTTAAGCATTGGTTTGGCCTGACATAGTAGTATTCTACTGGCATGTTCAGATATTCTAATCTGACTTCGTCCGGCAGTTCATCTCCCGAGAATGATATCGTCACTGTTCGTGTTGGTATGAAGCTTTCTCTGTTTTCCGGATCTCTTCTTTTTATCGTGTACACGTTCACAATTTTTATATTCTTTTGTTGAATGCCATGTGAGTTGCTTGGAATTCCATTTTTGGCTATCTCTTCTTCTATAATATTTAGTAGAACACCTTTTATTATGCCCTGTCTCATTATAAAGTTGTTAGGTACGAACGCTCTCACACCAAAGTTTTTTATGTTTTCGTTCATCACTACCTCATTGGCATCCTCAGGTTTGTTGAACATTAGTTTGATCCTGTTGTACCCTACCTGTTTAGTGTCCTTGATGTTCTTTATGTTCATGTTTTTGTTCATTGTCTCATTTTTTCATTAGCCTTTTCTTTGGAAAGGTCCATTAGTACAAAGAATTTTTTCCTCGTGTCATATTTGTTGATGTTATGTCCTTTTTTCGTTGATTCCGCTGTTTGTTTGTCGCTTTCCTTTAAGGTTTTCATATGTTCTTTCCGCATCTGCTTAATGGAGTTTTTAGGTTTAGCTGTTTTGCTTAAAGTATCCGCCATGAAGATTTCGATGTCTTCCATTGGCGTGGATATGGTTGGCGTGGTTTCTGTTACTGTTGTTTTTTCGATGTTTTTAGGAGCGCTAGACAGTTTACCGTTAACAATTTCACTGGTTTTTTCCGTTTCAGACGTATCCATTGGTTCGTTGAAACTACCGTTAGCATTTGTATTGAGGCTATTGACCTTACACGTGGTGTCACCTTTGATGTTTCTTTTTCTTCTTTTGGCATCTATTTCCTCATTGATTTTTCTCAAAATCGTCTCCTTCCTTTCCCCAGGGTCGGGGGGTACCTTCTTTTTATATGGTTGTTCTTCCATTATGACATTAATAAGTGAAAACTCTTACCTGTGACGTATGAACTCTAAAGAACTGGCTTTGATTTTACTTGGCTCTACTTTAAATGATTAATTATATCTTACTGTACTCAAATCTTAATTGTTGGGGGATTTACCAACCCTATTAGAATTAATTTATAAACGCAAAAGTGAAAAGATTTTATTTTACTAAAATTGTGGTTCTTCGTTGAATTTTATAGGTTAACTTTCCTTCACAAACACTCACTAAACTCACTGCACACTCAGAAGGTTGGATGGGAAGTGAATTTTTAGGAATGAAAAATTTTAAAAGCTGTTATTTGAAGTTTCTATTATAACTCATTATTTAGACCAGATTTACCTTGCCGGCCGTAATAAGTTGCAATAGTGATAAATTTATTTAATCGTTAATTTCGCCGTATACTAACTTATATTCGACATTTTAAAAATTTTTCTTCAGGCTAATAAAAGATTTGGAAGAATTAGGTCAAACTTTTCCGCCTTAATCATCGAAGGCGGACTATTAAATTGGAGTCTTATGTACGAGTAATAATGATCACATGATTAAAATTTCTCGCCTCATGACCATATATGCGCAAACGTGCGCCTCCATAAGCATGATTCTTGACCTGATCTTGAGTAAATAACCATCCGAACGCCACAAAGTCACATGATGCACCTGATGGGAGTGCACTCATCAGTATGTGCACCTCGTTGTGGAATCCATTTACCTCTAACAGCGCCCAACACGAAACAGCTAAAAATAGTCCGAAAAAAACCAGTCGTTGGATGATACTAAAAATAAGTCAGACCAAAGCCACTTTTACACGCATTTTTTAGCTGGTATTTGCATGTATATATTTATATCTAAATATATTTTATATTTACATCGGCATTCATTGTAAGTACGTAAAGGAAATATACTTAAGGTTCGATGTTCGATGCACGCATCGTCTGTTGCACGGCTCCGCTATCAATAAAAGTCCATATGTGAAGATGTAATGTATCAGTGCGTCGCGCTTGTAAAAAATAGAAATCCAGCCGCGAGTTATGTACACTTACGTGCGTACTCGTACTTATAGGTAAAGGACAGGTATTTATGCTAATAAACAATTTTGTTATTTTTCTATTTGGCCGTGTGATAGGACGGCGAAGACGCCAGCATGCAATTTGCAATTATAGCTCCAACGTCTCGTTACGACCTATTGGGAATAGGCAATTAAAGGCCAGGATTTTATTACATTCCCTATTAGTCTGTAATTTTTGCAATTTACTCTTTGTTACACATTCTACTCTCTATATAGGTCGATGTATAAGTTTCGCGGGAAAATTGATTATCAACTCGTCGCTGATACGTTGTATGCAATTAATTTATTTTTAATCTGAAATAATTTGATATAGTGAGTATATTTTTGAATATAAAAATATTTTTAATGGGAAATTTCCTTCGAAATGTCTTTCACCGTTGGCCTTGGTTTCTCCATCAATTCATTTGACAAACATAAACATCATCCTACGATTGAGAAATATTTCAGATCGTGAGCGAAATGAACACATTAAAACAATAGATAAAATTTTTGCAAGGATTTGATCTCTTTAAAGATTTTAGCAAGAGTATTAACACATATCGCTGAAACTTTTCAAAGCCATACATATTTCTATTTTCGCTCTTATGTATGTCTAGCACGTGAATTTCTCGTGGAAAATTTTTGATGTTTAAACAAATTAATCTTTTGGCGAATATGTAGATGAGTGTCATTAGATGTTAGCGAAAAACTTTTGTATTTACATACTTTGAAAGCAAATGTTGACAATTTGTTGTTTTCCGACTAGAATCATTGTAAGGTTAATTATGAGTTCATATGAGTCAGACATGGGTCATGGCTTTCATAATAACGGTTCAATAGCCATGAAAAAATTGAATGTAGTATTCATACCAAGACAGTGAACGGGCAGGGGTTTTAGTCATGCGGGGCTTGCGAAAAGACAGGTGTAAGCGCCACTCTCTCACCAATAAGCTCCGAAAATGGCCAATGAAATAGCAAGGAGCAACCCGACGGCTTCCCACCACTGGGGGACCCGAGGCCAGGCATCTCAAATGCAGGAAATGAAAAAATAATGAAAAGGAAAAACGAACAAGAAAATCTTGGTCATGGGAAGCGAATTAAGCCAGCAAGCGAGGAACTCGAAAGAAAAGAAAAATGATCCGTGAACTATCAAACGTCAACAAAACTAAAGTAATTAAGCCACAAAGTACGTACGGAAAACAAGAAGCCACAACAAATAAGAGGAGCGAAAAAAGGAGCCACAGAAAAGGCTCAACAAACAAATAACCGAACAATATAAGATACGAAAAAAGCAATAATGCATGATGCCGATATCATACTTAGCGCGGGACGAGGAAATGACAGCGCACATTACTATGCGGAACTTGCTGCGATGAATGACGATATGGATACTGAGATGGAGTGCCAAGAAAACATAGGTAATGTTAATGATTCTAGTGATAACTTTATCGAATACTTAAAATCTAAAAATAAGTAGAAGGAGAAGAAGCCAACCGGTGTGTCTGCTGGTTTTCCTTTTAAAAATAATAAGAATACTGAAAAAGTTGCTCCGATTAATGTCTTTGGGCAGCGCGAAGGGGATATGGTTCGGCTATTAACAGTTGGACATAAGATAGATAATTTCGAAGCAAAGAGAGTGACCACTAATAAACTCACAATAAAAACAAAAACACTGGCTGATTTCAAGCTAGCAAAAAATACTCTAAATAGTGTAAGAGCTTCCCACTTCACATACACGCCAAAGGCGGAGAAAAATCAGACCTTCCTGTTGAAGGGCTTGGACTGTGGGAAGAGTACAGTCGATCTCCTTGAAAGGTTACAGGAGGCAGCAGCAACTGTTAAATTCATTAGTGTGGAAAATTTTGCTACCAGGAGATCAACTGTTGAAGACAAAATATTACCATTTTATTTGGTACAAATTTCAAACGATAGCAGTCCAAATTACCTCCAACAGGTAAGGTACTTGAACTGAGTTCTGAGGTAGGAGCGTCTCCAAAAAACGGAGGTTAACCAGTGTTACAGGTGCCAAAGATTTGGTAATTCCGCTGCCGATTATGCCATGCATTATCGGTGCGTTAAATGTAAAGATATTCATGCTCCCGGTGAATACAAATTGGCTCAGATGGAGCCAAAAGAAATACTATACTGTGTTAACTACGCTATATTTGGTCATCCAGTATCATATCGAGGATGCCCTCGATGCAAAAGTTAAATTTTCCCCAAAACAAACCCAAGTACATCACAGTGTGTTACCTTCCAACTTCGTCAAGCCCGGAGTATCATTTGCACTTGCTACTAGAGGATCAGCAGACAACAATGTAAATAAAAATAAATAATATAAATAATGTAAGTCGCAATAATGAGCTGCTTCTCAAAATTTACCAACAGCTTGAATCTCTTTCAGAAAGAATAAATAAGCAAGATCAAAAAATCAATTTCGTTTCTCAACGTTTAGGCCAACATGCTTCAAAATAGTTTGTCATCTAGTCACATTTCCATGGATAAGCTTCGTCTCATCTCGATCAACGTCAACTCCATTGTTACTATAAATCGACGAGACTATCACCTTGAATTCATTGTTAATCAAAAACCTGACATTATGCTTCTCACTGAAACCCACCTCAATTCATGACACTCCATGACATTCAAGGATTTTGAATCCGTAAGAAAAGATAGGGTAATAGGTGATAGGGGAGGGGTACCGTTATATTGGTTGGAAGATCCTATTATTTCCAAAATATTGAAAAAGTCGAATTCTTAAGCTTTGTACCTCTTGAAGCGTTCGTTATAAAAATTTCACTGCCAGGTGGGGATAACCTCTTCGTTATCTCTGCCTATGCAACTGGTCGAAATGCTCTCAAGTTCAAGGGGGAGCTCAATTTTTTGTTTGAAATACTCGAATTGAACAGGCTGCATAGTTATTATATTCTTGCTGGTGACCTGAAAGCCAAGCATACATCATGGCTGAATGCCAACAATAATTCCAGAGGTGCATTCCTGAAATCGTGGATAACAGAGAACCAAATTGAATACAGGTGCAATCTATATGGGTCGGAGTTCCCAACATATCGTAGGACAAATTCATATTTGGACCTCTGTATTGCTGACGCAAGACTTGAACTCAGCTTAAATAGTCCTCAACGTAAACTGCAGGTGCTTCCTTACGATAGCAACCATAACGCAATCGGAATAGAAATCAGTCCACAAAGGGATGATTTCTTCCTCATTCCAGTTCAACATGAAAATCATCGGTTGAATTTCAAAAAAACGTTAGAAACGATTGAGAAATTAGTTCCCAAGATTCTGTAATGATTTTACGTCTACGTCCGAACGCGGAACCGACCTCTCATCGGTTCTAGACGTTAAGTCTGAGTAGTGCCAACGGATGGTACCCACCGGTCAACCAATCCGTGCACCGTAACCCATTCACGCGGTGGCTGCTTGTCGGCCAGCTAGATCGGAGAGGATTTCGGTCGCGGGTCTCCGAATGGGTTACGCTCATTTACAATATTCAGCCACCTATACATGCCCGTTTTCAAACGCGTTACAAAACAAAACCATACGGAGAGAAAACCTACTTTACGTTACTCCGTATTTCTTCCTATAACCAGTCAAAAGACAAAGATCTAATCTTTACTTCGCGTTCCCGAATCTCCGACGCGGTACCGAAAAACACACTACGTTAACGTAATTCCGAAAAAAGCTACGCTAAAGAAAAATCAAAATCAACTAAGGTACCGCGTACCGCGCACGACGCGAAACCAACCTCAGCGGATTTTCTCAAACCCTACCCTCGCGACGGCATACCTACCTTGCACCTCATTTCCCGCTGAAAAGAAGAGCCACTGGAAAGGAAAGTCGTTGTTAAAGTTTAGTAATTCATGTTGTTATTTAATTTCATTATCTTTTACCACATAAAATAAATGACTTATAATAAATAAATTTTTAACTTGTCCAAAACATAATGATTTATTTTTTTCAATTTACTAAATTGGTAAACAGTTTTTCAAATATTTCTTTTGTAATTAACAATATTCATTAACCATTTTGATTGATAAACTTAAATGTTGTTTTCAACTGAATTATATCGCGAATCAAACCTTACATCTAAGTAAAATAATATACTACAAATCATTTGAAATGATGATATAAGATTGCAGCGTCGAAATTAATCCAGAATACTTCAAATATTTGTTAGGCAAATATTAATTATGAACATACAAAATTAATTATGAAAGAATTAATGTAAAAATATTTTCAGTTTTTTTGTGGTAGATTATTTGCAATTTTAAACTCATTATTTGAATTACAAACATATTTTATAAGTGGTACGAGAAAACAAAAGCGATCAAAGAAAAGCAAATTCGTCGTGAGAATAAATGCTATTCTTTTTATTTCAAAAGTTGTTTCATTATTCAACAAATAACGAGCAACAGTATCTGAGAAGAGAAACAAAACAAATAAAATATTCGGAATCACAGCCAAAATCGTAAAATTCATACATGTTAGGGTGGGCAATGAAATTTTTTCTCTGAAATCCATTTAGAATAGTGAAATTATTTTGCCATATAAGGTCAATTGCAAACCTCCAAAATATTATTCATTTATTTATTTACTTTCATTTTTGTTAATTTTGCTTTGCTTATTTATATTTTGGTAATTTTTAAGATATTCCAAAGAGGCAAGAGCCCGTAGACTATCATGTACTCCAAATGAAGTGCTTGACTAATTGGATATGTCAATGTAGTTTGAGTAAAGGTTCTTTCAGTTCCAAAATTCAATAAATTTTTTTTTTTTATATGAGGTGTGCACAACTCATAAATACCCAATAAGGCTTATTATTAAAAAAAACAATCAAGAAAAGAAGAAGAGAAATAAAATACGGAGTACATATTACTTCATTCAAACTTATAGGTGACTGACTCCCAATTCACCTGGTATGTTCGGCTTATATTTTTGACTGTTTTTAGGATGGTTAATTAACTTTAGGTAGATAGTGAATATTATTTTATTGTCTTCCGATTACGGCTAACTAAACTCTGCTATAAACGAATTTCGACTAATCAAATATCTAATGATAACAACTTTAAACCTGCATAACCCAATAACGAGATTCCAACCGAAATTTTTCATGTTTCGTTTGAAGGCATTTTAAGAAAATATTTTTTTTTTGATTTCGGCGCACTCAACAAAGTAAATAGAAATTTTCATGCAGCACACATTTAGAAATAAAATGGAGTATGTTGAAAAGCACTAAAAAGTATAAAGCACGCTTTTTATACAGTATTGGATTCTGGCATATGAGTATAACAAATTTTTAACACCGACAATTCCTTCAAACCACGTCCTACCTCGTTGCAACAACCCGAGCATAATTTAATTCTAGACCGCTATGTCGACGGCTTTTAATGAATATCTTTGATTAGTTTTAATATGCACGCCTATGCAGGAAATGCTTAATCGCGAAGTAAAACCATATACGACTCAAGCTGCAATAGACTTCACCTTGTGCGCCTTGGCGAAGTTTTTTCTTTTTTTTTTTTTTGTTAATTATGTTTCGTTATGAACTCTGTAAGACAGTTTCGGCCGTCACCGTAATAATGTTAAGAAGTTTGTAAACATAATTCATTGTCCGTACAAATTTCAAACTCTCGCCTAAATAAATCACTCTTACAGACTAAATGTTTGTTCATGTTATCAATGGGAAAGTACGAAGAAAACGATAAACAACAATTAACCGAATATGAAAACTTATTAAAATTTTAATGAGATGTTCAATCACTAACGATAAAAATACTGGTTCCGAAACCCCGCACCGCTTCTGAATAGCAGACTATTTGCAGTAAAAAGATAGACTCTTTGAACCCATCCGTCTTGATACAGGATAAAATAAATATACCCACACTAATTTTCATGATATGACCTTTGGTTACTTGTGCGAGCACAGGCCGATGGCTGACGAGTGAATTAAAGAGTCATAATTTTCAATTTTTCCAAAATACTTGGAACTAAAGATAATTTGGCATTTTTGCTCAACTCAAGTTTCTGCTTTATTCTTCGATTTCTCCTAAGCATACACTGTATCACTCGTAACAGATCAGGTGCAATTATCTTTGTGTTAGCTTTAAAACTGACCTTTGCTTTGCCTCTTATTAGGACTTTTTAATAGACGACTGAATGGTGCTCCACACCTGGGGGGAGGTTTTGCAACTGAATTGATGCCCTCGTTATTGTTGTAGGGTCGCCAGCTTGTATAATGGCAATGGGAACTGTTTGGGTCGGATCTCCCGGATTATGTTGTCATTGCGGCTGTTGTTGATGTTGCTGCTGGTGCTGCTGCTGAGTTGTTGCTACTGCTGCAAACTGATCAATAACCCGTTGCCCATCGGTGCCGGAGGAGTAGCGCATAATAAACGGCACCATTTGTAGCACACACACAGTCCGTTCCTAAATAGCAGGAGGAATCCGGAAAAACAGACTATTAGAGCGGTGAAACGAAAACTCACTAATGGAGTCGTATTTAAAATGCTACTTTTTATGGTTACCTTTTTTGTCTTACACTCAAGTTTCCAACGCTGTTTCGAGAGGATTGAAACAGTTTTCGGGACGAATCCACCGTGAAGCAAGTTCTGAGTACTGAACACGAACAGCCGTTAGCGCTACAAAATCGAAATATTACACAAATCTCCGAAAATTTAAAGAAAACTTCGTGATTATACATAAATGCGACCACTTCGTATTTGTGCACCGTTCGTTGCTGTTTAATCGTTCGCTGTCGCCCAAAACTCCTTAAAACTCCTTATGCGTGGCGGCCACTACCTACACAATTCGCTGCCATGTGGCTATCAATCTCTTGACATCCCACGATAAAATTGACGTGGGATGTGCGTGCGTCGCAACCAACGTGAAATGACAAGCCACCTAGCAGCAAAGTGTGTTGGTAGTGGTCACCAGCGGCGTCGCATGATTCATTACAATTCAACATCGAAACAATATAGAAGGATATGAAACACCAACCATTGCAAGGTTAAAAAGATGAAAAGCATTCTTCTCATACGCGCCAACAATATTTATCGGCGATTTTTGGACCACAAACATCCCTCGTTGGCTTTGTTGAAATTACACCTGAAGAATGTCCGGAACATAATTCGTTCATACTTCAGCAGTGAGGTCAGCAATGAATGGGCGGGAAAACTGAGGTGTATTAGCCCACAGGACCCAGATGGTGTTTTCATGAAAGTGAATAGCTTGTTTCGTAAGAAGTCTCGAGTGGAGGTATCGAATCTAGGAGTCACTAGTGATGAGAAAAATGTTTTTTTCGATAGGGCTGGTATCGAAATTGATAATACGACTCCGGATAGAAATGAAAACAGGATTATATGTGATGGATTGCATAAACTTGCTCTGATTGGAACACATTTTGAATTGGTTCATCTACCAAACCCTGAGAGAGCGAATCAAATATTTTCAGAGGTCGTTGAAGCAAACGTTTCAGACTTCAAATCAGGCCGGAACGGTGAATCAAATCTTCAGTTCAATGAAGTATTGACGTCTAACCTCATATCGAGCTTGAATCTTATTGATTACAAGTATTTTGTCAGCTATGAAGACTTGTGTTTCATATTTGGCCAGGTTAAAAAAAGAAATCATGAGGTTGCTATTAGGAATTATTCTATATTGTTCAATAACCTGTTGACTAATTCATATTTCCCAAACGAGTGGAAAAGGCCAAGTTATTTCTAATATTGAAGAAAGGAAAAGAATCTTCGTGCCCTAAAAGCTATCGCCCAATTAGCTTGCTGTCTAACATCAGCAAGATGTTTGAAGTATCCTAAACAAAGCATCAAACGCTCACATTGAGAAATATGTGTTGATGCCGAATCTCCAATTTGGTTTTCTTGCCAGGCATTCGACCATAGTTGCGATACCAAAAGTAACCTCAGACATCTTGTAGTGAATTGGAGGAATGTAAATGTCCGTAAAGGACTGCAGCGATGCTCTGCTGCCTTGGCGAGCGGAAATATTAGTGCTAGCCGGAATTGAGCTTGTCTGAGGACACGTAAATGTGCGGTTCTTTTCCCCAGCTTAAGGGCCGACTACAAAAAAATTTCACATTCACGAATTATACGATCAAATGACTCATTTCGATGGTATCGAGTCCGAGGTAACCTACTGAGGGGATGGAATGCTAAAGCGAAACGACAGACTGAGCCTGGTGAATGCGCGCAAGACTCTAGAGGATATCGTCTTCACTATTTATTACTTGTGACCCCCACATAAGAGTGAGGCATCCAGGTGGAAGCGGTGCCCCCTCAAAGTCAAAGTCAAAAGCGCTTTATTCAATACTAATCGGTATAAATTTTTCAAAGAATATAAAGCAAATTCCAAACAATAAACATACAAAAACTTAATGGCCCAAATGGCTCTCTAAATTTATACGTTATCATTAAACACATTTAAAAAAAAAACTATAGCAAATTCAAATTAATTAAGATTATTACACGTTATGTCAATCAATTGGAAAAAGGAGAAAAAACCAACCAACACTGTCCTAAAATTATTTATAATCTTAACACAACAGTGGACTTTTATGCTACACCTAATATATTTTAACTTAGTTCGAATGAAATTCAATCAAAAACTTTATCTTATACTAAAAAATCACAATATTCCTAACATACGTGTTTAATCTTATCTCTAACCTAATATAATAAACATAACATATACTTAACCTATCCCTAACTTTTAATACAAAATAAACAACAATACTAAATGTAGCAATAATGAGCTGAAACTCAAAAACTAAATAAAGAAAAACACAAAAACTGGAAAAAAACAAGAATTATTTAGACATTGTCATTCAGCCACCAATACCTGGATTGTGCCGTCTCAATTCGATCAGCTTCAACGAATCTAGCAAATGAGTTTCTCCATTAGAATTGTTGGTCTCGTGAACTCTAACTCGGAGGATATTTTATCTTCATATCGGTGGCCCGTCTATATATGTGATATATGACGGGGACACCGTCAGAATCAAAAACATATCGATTCATGTCCAAATACACGAATGCTTCTGGAGGAACGAAGCCAGTAGTGAGGCAAGTCGCAATATACCCGTCTGTAGGGTGGAACGGCTGTGAAATACAAGGGTTTTCACTCACAGTGACAGATCAAGCGATATGATTCCGAAGAAGTTTCAATAAGAAGATATCGACTCTTGTCACTTGAGCAGTTTGATAAATTCTTCTATTCAATGTATAATGCTTCCAATCCGTCTCAGGCTTTCTGTACAAGTCAGTAAATGCACGAAGACATTTCCTTTCGAAGACTCTTAATTTTTCGATAGTACTAGCCCTCTGGTTGTACCAGATCTGACACCCATATGTCAAAACTGGTCTAACCAGGGTCTTGTAACAGATAATTTTGACCTTTTGATCAATGTGTTTGGAATGAAAAAGTCTTCGTAGGGCCATGACTACTTTTAGTGCCTTATTGGACATGATTTTGACATGTTCAGTACAGTAAAGATACTGATCGAGATAAAAACCGCGGTATCGAACACAGGATTTATGTGGAACTCGTTCTAAACTACCCTCACCAGCCATGATGTGGAAATCTTTCCAATTACGTTTCAGGTCTTGACTGACCCCCAGCAGCGTTGTCGGAAACAAGATTGTTTCACACTTCTGCGCATTGATTTTCATTCTCCAATTGTCAGTGTACAGCTGTACATCATTGAACATTTTTTGAAGATTTCTCTGAACTATTGTAGCTTTTCGATCTGCCGTATACATGATCAGATCATCAGCAAACGCTACCAATGATCGCGTTGGCGAGACGTTAAAATCAAAGCCGTTCAAAAGCTTGTGAATGAAGATTGAGAAGAGCAGAGGCGCAGTAACTGTTCCCTGCTGTAGACCATTCAAAACCTTGAATTCGCACATTGTTGTCAGATTTCCATCAGTTACAACAAACGATATCCCGTATAACATATTAGACATCATGGCGACAAGGTGTCTAGGGAACTTGTCCTGAAGGAGTTTAAAAATTAGTCCATCTAACCACACCGTATCGGAGGCTTTCTCCATATCAATGAGACATGCTCCAACGCATTCTCTACCATTTAGTTTCCAACAGATGTATGAGGTTACTTTCGTTATTGCATGTGTGGCCAAATGTCTGGCACGAAAACCAAATTGGCAATTCGGCATCAACTCATATTACCCAATGTGGGCGTTTAATGCTCTGTTGAGTATCACTTCAAACACCTTCCTAATGTTAGGCAGCAAGCTGATTGGGCGATAGCTTTTCGGGCATGAAGATTCTTTTCCTTTCTTCAAGATCGGAAATACCTTAGCCTTTTTCCACTCATTTGGAAAATATGAATTGCTCAACATGTTTTTGAACAATATGCAATAATTCCTAACAGCAACCTCAGGCAAATGTCGGAGAACTACATGGAATACCATCAGTACCACATGATTTCTTGTAGTTTATCCTGCAAAATATGAAACACAAGTCTTCATAGCTGACAAAATAATCAATAAGATTCAAGCTCGGTATGAGGTCAGATGTTAATGTTTCATTGAAATGAAGAATTGATTGGCCGTTCAGGCTTGATTTGAAGTCGGAAACTTTTGCTTCAACGACCTCTGAAAAAATTTCGTTCCCTCTCTCAGGGTTTGGTAGATGAACCAAATCAAAATGTATTCCAATCAGGGCAAGTTTATGCAATCCCTCACATATAATCCTATTTCCATTTCTATCCGGAGTTGTACCATCATTTTCGATACCAGCCCTATCGAGAAGATTTATCTCATCACTAGCGACTCCAAGATTCGATACCTTCACTCGAGACTCCTTGCGGAATATGCTAATCACTTTCGCGAAAACGCCATCTGGGTTCTGTGGGCTAATATCCCTCAATTTTTTCGCCCATTGATTGCTGACCTCACTCCTGAAGTATGAACGGATTAAGTTCCGGACATTCTTCAGGTGTAATTTCAACAAAGCCAACGAGGAATAGTTGTGGTCCAAAAATCGTCGATAAATGATGTTGACGCGTGTGAGAAGAATGCTTTTCAATCTTTTCAACCTTGCAATGGTTGGTGTTTCATATCCTTCTATATTGTTTCGATGTTTGATCTTGGGAACTGCTTTCTCAATCGTTTCCAACGTCAGCTTCTCTAACTTCGACAAATAGACATCTATTTCATCGTTAGTTAGATTCCTGTCAGCAAGAACCATTCAGTAAGAGTTGCCACCATCAGAAGAGGGACATTGCTTCTGGTACTCCCGATTAAACTTCTTTTGATTTCATGTTGAACTGGAATGAGGAAGAAATCATTCCTTTGATGATTGATTTCCATTACGATTGCGTTATGGTCGCTATTGTAAGGAAGCACCCGCAGTTTCCGTTGAGGGCTATTTAAGCTGAATTCAAGTCTTGCGTTAGCAATGCAGAGGTCCAAATATGAATTTTTCCTGTATTCAATTTGGTTCTCTGTTATCCACCATTTCAGGAATACACCTCATGGATTATTAGTAGCGTTCAGCCATGATGTATGCTTGGCGTTCAGGTCATCAGCAAGAATATAATAACTATGCAGGCTGTTCAATTCGAGTATTTCAAGCAAGGGATTGAGTTCCTCTTTGAGCTTCCACCAGTTGCATAGGCAGAGATAACGAAGAGGTTATCCCCACTTGGCAGCGATGTTTTGATAACGGACACTTGAAGAGATTCAAAGCTTTTGAGTTCAATTTTTTCAATAGTTTGGAAACAATAGGGTCTTTGAACCAATATCCCGGTGCCACCTCCCCCATCACCTATTACCCTATCGTTTCTTACGAATTCAAAATCCTTGAATATCATGGAGTGCCATGAATTGAGGTGGGTTTTAGTGAGAAGCACGATGTCAGGCTTTTGCTTAACAATGAATTCAAGGAGATAGTCACGCCGATGTATAGTAACAATGGAGTTGACGTTGATCAAGATGAGACGAAGCTTATCCATGGGAATGTGACTGGATGATCAATTATTTTGAGGCATTTGAAACCCCTAAACGATGAAAAACAAGATTAATTTTCGTATCTTGTTTATCGTTTCTCTCCGAGAAAGAATTTAATTGCTGTAAAATTTTGAGAAGCAGCTCATTATTGCCACTTACATTATTTACACTATTTACCACATTTTCTGCGGGTCCTCTAACGGCTTGTGCAAATGATACTTCGGGCTTGACGAAGTTCGGAGCTAAGACACTGCGGTGTAGTTGTGTTTGGTTTGGGACAAATTTTACTCTCGCATCTTGATATCGGGAGCATCCTCGATATGATGCCGGATGACCAAAAACACCGCAGTAGACACAATAGCCAAACGAGAAGGCTCCGTCTGAGCCAATTTGCACTCACCGGGTGCATGCACGTCCTCGCATTTGACGCATCGGTAATGCATGGCGCAATTGGCAGCCGAGTGCCCAAATTGTTGACAGCTAAAACACTGGTTGATTTCTCGTTTTTGGAGGCGTTTCCACCTCACCACTCGGAAATTCAAGTATCTGACTTGTTGAAGAGCACTTGGAGTGCAGTTATTTGATATCTGCACTAAATAAAGTGGTAAATTCTTTTTTCTACCGTCGACCTTCTAGTTGCGAATGTTTTAACGGAGATAAATTCGTTTTCTGGTGCTACTTCCTTAAGCATCTGAAGAAGATCGACGGTATCTTCTCCGCAGTCCAAGCCCTTCAACAAGAAAGTCTGGTTCTTCTCGCTTTTCGAGGTATATGAGAAGTGTGGAACCTCTCCAGAATTTAAAGCATTTTTTGCTGATTTGAAATCAACCAGGGATTTCGTTCTGATAGTCAACTTTTCGGAATTGATTCGTTTAGTCTCGAAATTTGTTAATTTGTTTTCGGCTGCCAATAGCCGAACCATGTCCTTTCCGCTTTGACCGAACACATTAATTGGCGGAACTTTCTCAGTATTCTTGGCTACTTTTTGAGGAGGACCAGCAGAACTACGGGCTGGCTTCGGCTCGTTATTTTAATTTTTTAAATAAAGTATAAAATTATCATTATCTCGACTAACATTATCTCCAATATTTTCATCAAACTGCATTTCTTGTTGGAGTCCGTCCAGCGCGGCATAGTAATACTGGCTGTCGTTAGTGCCTCCAGCACTTAATACTTCTTCTGGGATGATTTGTTTAACAGCTTTCTTCTGCTTAGCTTCCGTTTTTGTTTGTCATACCGGTTCAGTATCTTGAACTTTCCTCACTGTCTCGAACATATCTTCGTATGTTTTCAATCTTATTTTTAATTCTTGAATTTCAGCTTGAAGTTAACTCAGTTCTTGCTTATCTTCGACTACTTGAGTCTTACGGCCGCCATCTGCGGAATCCTGGGTACTCGTGTATCTTCGCTTGTTGACACTTGCCGCCCATTTCGGATTGTTACTCTCCCCGGGGCCCCCAACGGAGGGAAGCCGTCGGGCTCCTCCATACAGCAGTCCCGAGTTAGCCTTCGGTTTGTTTCAATGCCTTCGACGATAAATGCTTTCCCAATAAAATCAAAGTATGCTTTTGACTGGCTCGTATAAAAATTAATTCAATTGGCAAACTGACTTTTGTGAAAAATTAATTGATTTTTAAAATTAATGACAGGAGTGATTAAAAACACGTCTACACGCAACGAGTGATAGACGTAGAATAGCGGTGCCCCCTCGCACCCACATCTGGATCAAGAACCATTGTAGACGTGGCCGTATATTTTCGATTTAAATGAAAAACTCATACAAACGTAATTCGCATAAGTTTTTCCTATAAATGAAAAACATGAACGTTTCAGATTTATGCTATAGTTTTATATGATGGAATCACATAATACTGTAAAATAAATGGGAAACCCAAGCGGAAGGCCACTCTACCCTGCAGGAGCTCCTGTAACGACAAAGAAAAAGGGGTGAACTCACCCGATGGCTAGCTCGTGAGTGGAGGGGCCAGCAAACGTGGCGGGTCCCATACCAGGTCATGGTTTCAGTGAAATGAAAAGATCGAGTTTTTTTCTCTTTATTTATTCATTTTGCTTTCGGAAATATTATAATTAAACTTCACAATAGAATTTTTTATCTGCATATAAATATAAATCGAAAACAAAAATCAGCTCAAATAAATATCATCTAAGATTGGATAATATAAAATTCATAAAATTTATGTCACACTGGCATTAGATAAAAGCAATTGTAATATTGAGTTGGTTTAAGTATATGCATTTATTCACTACAACTTTTAAAACAATTTAACGCCCTTGCCTTAAAAATTTATGTGTAAAAAAAGGTCAACCACATTATGTGTTGCCAAAAGGGAATTACATTATTCTACATGTGAACATCAATAAACAAAATTTAATTTTGACGAAAATCTGGTTTTTTGCGATATTTCAGTTCTTTTACGTAAATGTGTGTTGAATGTAGCTTTTGTCAATTTCGCAAGAATTTTTGAAAATATTTGAATTGTACTATGATTTCAATGAATTTCATTTATTTTGTTTTCATGTCGGTAAAATTGCTTAGTTATGACTATCAAGGTTCACAAAAAATTTAATTGTTGCAATTTATCAAAAAAGAAGAGTACTTACCCAGTCCTCCTCGGATGAGTGCTCGTATTTGGGGTGGATAAGGGCCTTTTGTAAGCAATGTAAAAACCCTCTCAGCAGCAGTAGACCTCGAATTATGAATATTAAGTTTCTTTGCGAGTATTCAGCTTCCGTTACGTTTGGATTGACGAGACAAATATGTCAACGAAATTTCTTTGGAATAATTCGATAGATTTTTATTTATATAAATGTATAGGAAGAAATACCGCGTGGATATCCAATTGAACGTCTGTTTAAATAATTTGTTCAGCAAAACTGTTACTTCTACTTCAATGATATATTTAAAAATTGAAATTTTAAGAAACTCCTATCTATTATCAGGCGTATTCTTTGTTTTGTTTATTCTTTTTAACATTTTTTTTCATAATCGCCCGCACTATCAGCAGAGGCAACCTTATTAACATCTGCCACTAGCCGATTGCTATCTCGTTCACATCCATTCAGACGCAACGCAATTGCACCAAGGATTTGGCAACCTTCTCGACCGCATTAACAATTGGCGTCGATGGTGGTGCATCGTGCACAAATCCATTTTTTTTACTCACAGGACTAGCCGACGATGACGAAAGTTGACTCAAATGCTCTGCACCCAGGTCATCCATTATTTGCGTTTAAGGTACGGTGACACACGTCCGTTGCTCTTTAACCATTGATTGTACACTTAACCCCAAAACAACACCCAATTCAAATGCAAATTCTCGCGCCATATACCGTTAAATCGTTCGCGAAAGTTTCTAGGCTAGCAACTAAAACCAAATTTCACATGGCAATGTGTTATATAATCAACCGAACAGTACGAGTATACCCAATCATCACACAAACTGCTATATTGTCATTCACTCCCAGTCACTCATATTTCAGATCTTTCAGATTCTGCCAGCATGCACTTAGTGTGAATGAGATAATACTGCAGCTACTTAATTGTATGGGGGGAGAGATCTGTCAAGCTTGGGAAGTTTTACGGGTGGATATTTCACATTGGAATTTCAACACTTAATCCACTTTATATTTGCTATATTGCACAATTTATTCATTGCATTGAACACTAAGAATAATGTGGATACTATTCCATGCGATTTGGGCATATTAAAATCAAACAAATAACAATCAATTGCCACTGTACTCCAAAGTGAAAAATACGACGATCACGAACGGTCCATTGTACATATCTAGGTACATGTAGTTGCACTATATCGCGAACATGTTAATCGAAATTAGTTCGTTCGTTCCAAGGTAGTTGCACAACGCGACCTCTTCCACGTTCTATCCCATAGAGTCTCGCTTCAAATCCATTTCGCTTAACTCAATGAGCCGCCTCATAGCGGTAACAGAAGATTCTGGTTGACACAATCTAGCGATTGATTCGCTAGATTGTATCACATAGGGGGTTGTCATAATCAATGTTTGTATTTATAATTTCATTTATTTTGTCTTTAGAAAAACGACGAGGTTTATTGCGGGTTAGTAATAAATATATTAATAAGTTGCGGATCAAATTGTTCCGCGCATATTGCGTGGTTATTTTTATGAGATGGTAATTTCTTCGCAAACTTCCTTCGAGCAGTTTGCCTAGGGGACTGCTTGATTACTATAATCTGTCTCATGGATATGGAGAAAGCCTTCGATACGGCGTGGTTATACGGACTAATTTTTAAACTCCTGTAGGACAGGTTCCCCAGACACCTTATTGCCATGATGTGTGTGTGTGTTATACGTGAAATCCTTTGTTGTAACTGATGGAAACCTGACGACAATGCGCTACTTCAAGGTCTTGAATTGTAGCGTTTGCTGATGATCTGATCATCTGTACGGCAGACTGAAAACCTGCCATAGTTCAGAGTGATCTTCAAAAAATGTTTAATGATGTGCAGCTCATCAATGCGCAAAAGTGCGGAACAGTTTTGAATCCGACAACACTGCAGGGGGCCAGTCAAGACATGAAACGTAATTGGAAGGATTTCCACATTATGGCTTGTGAGGGTAGTTCAGAACAGATTCCACATAAATCCTGATCTCGATCAGTATCTGTACTATACTGAACATGTCAAAATCATGCTCAGTAAAGCACAAAAAGTAATCATGGCCCTTCGACGACTTTTTCATTCCAGATACATAGATCAAAACGTCAAAGTCATATGTTACAAGAACCTGGTTAGACCAGTTTTGACATATGAATGTCAGATTTGGTACAGCCAGAGTGTTAGTACTATGGAAAAATTAAGAGTTTTCGAAAGAAAATATATTTGCGCATGTACTGGTTTGCACAAAAAGCCTGAGACGATTGGAAGCATTATATATCGAATAGAAGAATTTATCAAACTTCTAAAGTGACGAAAGTCGATATCTTCATATTAAAACTTCTTCGGAATCATATCGCATGATCTGTAACTGTGAGTGAAAACCCTTGGATTTCACAGCCGCTCCACCATCCAGATGGGTATATTGCAACTTGCCTCGCTACTGGCTTCGTTCCTCCAGAAGCGGCTGAATGACAATGTCTAAATTATTCGTGTTTCTTTTCTGTTTTTGTCCTTTTCGTTACATAGTTTTTGAGTTTCAGCCCATTATTGCTACATTTAGGGTTGATGTTTATTTGCGTTAAAAATTCAAAAATTAGGGATATGATAACATAGCTATATGTTATGTTTATCATATTAGGTTAGAGATAAGGTTAAATGCTTAGGTTAGGAATATTGTGATAGCATTTTTTTAGTATAAGATAAAGCTTCTGATTGAATTTTATTAGAATTAGGTGTAGGATCAAAGTTCATTGTTGTGTTAATATTATAAATAATTTTGGAACAGTGTTGGTTGGTTTTTTCTGCTTTTTCCAATCGAACCATAAAATATGTAATAATCTTAATTAATTTGAATTTGCCATTTCTTAATTAAATGTGGTTAACTGATAACGTATAAATTTAGAGAGCCATTTTGGCCATTAAGTTTTCGTATTTTAATTGTTTGGATTTTGTTTTATATTTTATGAAAATTAATAACGATTACTATGGAATAAGGCGCTTTTGACCTTGAATTTGCCTTCCCTTACTGAGATTATCCTTACACCTCCCTGTTTGTTGGATTTGTTACGATTTGTCTCTTTACCTCTACGGATAAGCGAACAGATCTCATAGGTGCTACACCCACCTTTCTCCATTTTCCTAGATCAGCTGCGAGCAAGTATAATTCTGCCCTTTTCTAGGGTTTTGTGAAAAAACAAGTTTCAGAATACCCTATCAATATCTCTCCGTCTGCCCGTCAGTGCGTCCCAGCAAGTTTTCTCAGGAACTAGAGAAGCTACATTCATTAAATCTGGTGAGCGAATCAGAAGTTTCTGGTTAATGAAAGTTTGATAGTCGAAAAAAATCAAAGAACTTTATGGGAGGTCTCCACATATAAGGATGTGATCCCGAAAAATTTGTTTTTCACCGAACATGGTCATGCAGGGTATCTAATGAAAGGTCTTGCTGAGATCTTTTGATATCCTGTATTGAAACTGCAGTATATTTATTGGGGTACGGAGGGAAAGCGAAAGAACACGAAAAAAATATTTCCCCTCCCCCTATCTTAACTTATTGCAACAAAAACAATATTACCATCGAAACAGACACTACACTTTTGATTACATTTTTTTCAAATTTTCGGAAAACGTAAATCACAAAAATATCTTTAAAATTCCATCCTATTGATGTTTGTTTAAAACATTACAACAAAATGGCGGCAGGTTAAATTAGGGTAGCAATGGTATTCCTTTTAAAGCGAGTACTCTAACTACTACACCACGCGGACTATAATCCTGTCTTAATGTCTACGAAATGTCTCCTCAAATACTTAGAAGTCTTTTGCGATCTGAATCTTTAAATTGAAGCTTTTATTTCAACTAAGCTCAGAAAATTTAAGCTTCCATGCTTAAAGTTTCTGGGTCGTATTAAATTATTTTTTGAAATCTCATGGCTCAATATTAACCAAACATGGGACTTTTTTTCTTATCTTACTCAAATCTGATCAGTGTTGTGCATAATTAGCTTACCAATTGTACAGACCCTGTTCAAAATATTAGAAACACTTAGCAGTTTTATGACTTTTTCAAAATTTTCGTTTGCAATGTCATAAAAATTGGGATTTCGAGAATGTTTTCATATTATAATGGTGCTTGTAAGTTTTCTGAAGAGGTTTTATGTGCTATAGAAAATCCCAGTCATTTGAAGTTCTTTCAAGTAATTGTTATTTACCTGTAAGTCCTAGCGGCTATTATTACATTAAAAGTTATCCTTATGTAAATCGTACAGATAACTAAAAAGTCGTTAATTTCCCACTAGTATTTGTGTTTAATTTGTGAATAGTGTTTGGAGGTAAAAGTGATTGCTTTAAGGAAATGAATTTAACTTTTTTCGTGGTCAATTAGATACCTGAATCGTTGTGTGTATTTTATTATAAAGTTGGAATTTAATTAATCACGCGACGCCGCTGGTGACCACTACCAACACACTTTGCTGCTAGGTGGCTTGTCATTTTACGTTGGTTGCGACCAGTGCACATCCCACGTCTATTTTGTCGTGGGATGCCAACAGAATTTGACAGCCACATGGAATTGAAGTGTGGAGGTAATGGCCGCCACGCATGAGGAAGTCCCGGAGTGTGCCGATAGTTCCAAAAGGGTAAAAAAAAAACGGGCAGCGTGTGTCGCGAGTTATAGTGTAGGAAGGTTTATTTGATATGATTATAATTACCCGACTGGTAGAAAGTTTTATTATCCATGTGTTAAACCTGAATTAATCGTCGTGAAATAAGCTCGTGAAAGTTTTAACCTATTTCATCCACAAAAATCAAAAAATGTTCCTCGTAACGTATAACGGAGTATTGGTGTATGGAATTTGGGTATAAATTCTAATTTACCCAACAACTTGTCCGTAAGTACTTTGCATGCCATTCAAACTGCATTATGAGTCTTCCAGTTTCTAAACGAAATAAAAGCACGGCATCATTGTCATCATCACAAATATCTGTACTTTTTGCTAGATCAACTCCTTCAACAAGTGTCGATTCGGATGGGAATTCAGAACGCCCTACACTTGACGAGCATGCACATTCAAGTCCAGGACTGAGAATGCCCGCCTGTTATGGAAGACTTCATTAAGTTTGCCCGATTTGGAGACATGATAAAATTCTTACATGCTCTGCACGTTTTATCGCAAAGTCTAGTAAGGACGGAAGGATGACAATTCTTAAGCGGGAACGCATTGCCCAAACGTAAAGGAAAAAAAATGAGCAAGTGAGTTTGTCTTAGGCAGATAGCTTTAAATCAATTTGACTGACACAAGAAAAAACTGAAATTTGTAGGAAATCTGCTGGAATCAATTAGGCGATTCCAATTGTACGCTTGAAATAGATTTCAAGTTTATTACTTGATAATACAAGTAGTAACAAAGGTCTATAATATAACATTTCATACGGAGGAAAATAGTTAACATGGTTTGCAAATGTCAGCAGTACTGTAAATATAATTTAAATAATAACATGAAAAAAAAATTAATCCAGAATAAATTAACAATATCGATTAAAAATATGTGTAATGATTTTCAACCTTTTAGGTTCAACGCGGAACCGACCTCTCATCGGTTCTAGACGTTAAGTCTGAGAAGTGCCAACGGATGGTACC
Source organism: Odontomyia ornata (assembly GCA_963969285.1). Taxonomy (NCBI): domain Eukaryota; kingdom Metazoa; phylum Arthropoda; class Insecta; order Diptera; family Stratiomyidae; genus Odontomyia; species Odontomyia ornata. The sequence goes on from OZ017740.1 coordinate 40,005,386, forward strand.
AACAGGTCAACCAATCCGTGCACCGTAACCCATTCACGCGGTGGCTGCTTGTCGGCCAGCTAGTTCGGAGAGGATTTCGGTCGCGGGTCTCCGAATGAGTTACGCTCAATTACAATATTTTCAGCCACCTGAACACGCCCGTTTTTAAACGCGTTACGAAGCAAACCATACGGAGAAGAAACCTACTTTACGTTACTCCGTATTTCGTCTTATAAACAGTCAAGCATTCAAAATCTAATTTTTATTTCGCGTTCCCGAAGTTTCGACGCGGTACCGAAAAGTATACTACTCTAACTCAACCCGACGAAGACTACTCTAAATAAAATAACAAAACAACAAAGGTACCGCGTACCGCGCACGACGGGAAACCGACCTCAGCGGATTTGTTGAAACCCTACCCTCGCGACGGCATACCTACCCTGCACTTCCTTTCCCGCTGAAAAAAAAAGAACCACTGAAAAGGAAAGTCGTGGTTAAATTTAGCAATTCATTTTAATCAAAAACATTCCTTTAATTCATATAAAAATATAAACTAATTATCCGGGAATATAGTCAAAATAATTGACATGAAAATTTCATAAACGAAAAATAAAATGTATAACATTTAACAACTTAACTAAAATGGAAAAGAAAGTAAACATAGGCACTTTAATTAGTATCAAAGCTACTTCGCCACATCAATCGAGAATTCTGAACTTACAATAAATTCTTACAAGTTGGTGATGGATGGTTGCAACAATTCAGCACGTTTGTAAGAGCATCAAATTTTAAATTTTACAATTTTTCTAGTATTTACGTGCTATGTCTTTCGCTATTTGCAGAGATGCTTGTAATGGCTTTGCCTTATAATTTTTCTTTTTTATTTCATGCCTTAGTTTTTCTATTTTTGCGCAGTATTCTTTTAGTAACACTCCGTTATTTAAAAATTTATATCGATATTGTGTTATTTTTCTTTTTTTTTTTTTGCTTGGCTTTAAAATACTACTGTACGTTATTTTTCTATTTCCAATCGGGTTACACAAATATATATACTAGTGTATAAAGCAACTTTCGTTTAAAATATACGAGTACCTCTATTTTCGAATTAATTTGTAGGTGACTTCTCCTTAACGCTCCGGTAGTGAACTATCGTTTTGTACTTAATAATTTATGTATAATTAATTTACTGAAATCTAGTGTATATGTAACTTATGTGTACGACTTAGTTGCCAGTATTTAAGAAGCGATTCTTCCCTAATCATTGTATTAGTTTCAATATGCCTCTCTGCACGAAGTATTGTTATCATCAATTCTAAATCAAAAATTTAACAAGTACACTAAAAGGAGGGCATTGACCATGTTAATCCGCTGGATCAGCTAAACTAGAAGGACTCAGGCGGGATATTATTTTAGGGATTTCTATATAAGAGGCCTTTTATCATTTTATGTCTTTTGTTTCAAGCATTGAAATCAATGCTATATTTATAAATACCATCAATGTTCTTTTTTTTTTCCAAATTTTCAACGCGAGTGTTGCATACCTAACTTATTTAATTGCTCTTTCTTGCCTTTTTAGTAAATCTCAATTCATTGTCCCAAAGTATTTCTCATGTTTAATTGTTTTATAAGGATATGAAGAAAAAATGATCACAATTGTCTCCTTGCAAAATGTTTTGATTGGTGTTAAGTTATGTTAAGTTTGCACGATATTTATCGGTGAAAAACTTTATACTCTCGATAGGTTGGTAGGATGCACAAATTTAGACGAGGACTTGCTTTCTCCGTGCGGTCGGAAAGAATGGAAGGGAAATTAGCTCTCCTTGGATTCAACATATGGCTTGTCAATTGTCCTTTTACTTATTCTGAATGTTCTGAATGACTTGAATGTTTTATTTCGAGTTGAACACGCATTTCTATGAGTTGTGTTTTTTTTTCTCTACTAGATATGTCACGACACGTTTTCCAACAGAACCATAAACTCCGACGTCTATCGCTACGTTTCGAATGACTAAAATAATTTTGAAAATCTCTGCGCGGACAGACTTGAAACGTTTGTACAAATAACCGAAGAAATGCTCTTATCATCAACGATACTGGCTCGCAATCTTTTAGTTGTTCTTCGAGTTTAAATTACCCGTTTCCCGTTCTCGAATTATAACCAAACAAACTTTATTCTATTTTAATTCATTGTCACGAACAAAAACTAAGTATTAATATTCACGGTTAATCTGTAGCTAAATGGTAAATCATTCATTGCCTATGATATTATTGAATTTTTTTTTCTTACGCGGTTCTATTTTGTGTGTTTGATTTGTTTTGTTTTTATTTGCTGCTGATTTTTATCGGTTGTTACTTTTATCTACCATGTATTCATAAAGTTATGTATATACGACTCTAGTTTTATTAAGCGTTGTTGCACTGCCACACAAAAACGACGGCATGAACGTGCATGAGAATCACATTTCTCTCCTTAGGATACAATATAAAAGTCGCTATTAAAGTGTCGTGTTAACATATAGACAACAGCCTCGTATGTTGCCATCATGATAGCAGTGTTTGGTATTTGACGGACTAGTTGTGTTGCTAATCCCCTATAGATTCCAGCCTTGCCCTCTTCTTTCCAGACTGTATATAACGTGTGCCAAAACGTTCGATATTTGCTTCCTTCTACACGTAATCGCGTTCGTGCAACTTCGAGCGGGTACGCCATACATGAAGCAACAGTCTTCGATATAGCGCCGGCCAGCATAAACTCAAGAAAATCTCTCGACGTCTTACCATCCAAAGGATGACTATGTCGTAGCTCGATAAGTTTCGCTTTAAGAGCTTCATAAATCACAAAATGTATAACAGTTTCGGATATATCAAAATAGCTGGCCGTTATTCCTTTATAAAAACCACGAAAGCCCGACGTTGCATAAATTCGTTTTATACATTCACGCACGGTCATTTGATTTTTTGATTTATAATCCAATTGCAGGCGCGTTTTCACGAACCATATTGGATTTTTTGCTGTCGATGCTGCGAAACCGGCACATGTTGCACTTATTATATGAACAATTGGTGAGTCTGGTGGGAGATTACCTAGCTTATTTAATGTGGTCTTAGATTGTATGTAGGGGTTGCACAATATTCATAACCTCAAATGGAACGGACGACAAAGTTTCCCTATTGCGTGGAACTAAATTTTGTCTTAGGACTCAAACTAATACGGTAAAATGTAGTTACCGATAAAACGTTGAATAACTGCACCACTTGAAGAAAACCTGCACGCCAAACAACTGTTGCGTTTGCCCTTCCGACTGTGGGTAGGCACGATAGTGCTAGTAAGTGCTCTGTTGACTCTTCCGTCGAATTTCCAGCAGTGAGCGAATGACTCCACTAACAATTCCGTCGGCCCGCAAAGGAAGGTCGCTCCCGCCCTTAAAGCAAAAAAATAATTAATTCAGATTTCCACTGATTACAAAAATTTACCGGCTCCCGTCTCCGTGTTAGCCTGACACTCGTTGAAGGTTATGTGACGAATGACACTTCCACCCAGTTTCCACGTTTCTATCTATTCGATGTTTTGATGTGGGGGGCATTGCCAGATAGATATGCTTCGAAATGTATCGGATGGTTAATAAATATTATTTTTCAAATATTTATATCCACAGATATAAATATTTAAAAAAAAAAATATTTTCTGCGCAACGATATCCGCACGAAAGATGAAGTCTGCTTGCACTGGCCGGTTGCCAGGGTTCGGGATCGGAATCACTTCGATTCCCGGGCGTAGGCGTCACATTACATATGACGTCGTTAACTATATGATACGTACTAAATATAATTATAATTATTTTTCATCATTTCTGTATTAGAAAATTTAAGAATGCAAAACAATAATGTATTATAACGCATGAAAAGGAAAAAAATCGTTAAAAAATTTAGACCATTAAGACTTTTTCGTAGCAGCTAAGTGGATGCATTCAAGAGATTTTAGCTTGGAAAAAAAAGGGAAAATTCAAATTTCCATTTCAAAACAACGAAAAACGCTTCATTAGTACAAGCTTTTTATTATCTAAATACGACCTTGCAATCTCTATTATTTATTCGATAATTGTTCGAAAGGAAAATCACCCTTTGTTAACAACTAGCTATAAATTAATTACACCATTAATTTTCCCTGTAAATGAATATTTTAGTTCCATTATAGGATCAAGCATAGTTGAATAGTATGTAAAACAAAAATTTAAATAATTTTGGTCGTAAGGTATGAATGAGTATGAACAGAAATTGTGGTGAACTCCTTTTAATTATTAAATTTTGTAATTAGAATCCTTCGATTTTAAGACAAAAAGTATTACACAATACGGAGACTAGAATTTCATCCAATTACAAGAGGATTTGGAAACCAATTGTGTGCTATTTATAATTAGTATAATTCTAATCAAAATCAAAGGAGAAAATCAAAAAGTACGACGACCTCGAATGAGAAAACTACTGATGCGAAGATGCATAGTCAATAAATCTGAAGTAACTGCATGTTTGTCCTTCTAGCATTCCTTGTGAACGTTAACACCAAGGTCGGTTGTTCTTGTACACTGCATCCTTGTTTTGTTTTTTTGGTAATCTAAAGTGAAATTGGCCCGTGTGCGAAACAAACTCCCCAGTGAGATGATCATTGAATTCTGTTTTGATTACGCATGGGTTATTTTCTTTTTTTTTTTTTTGATAGTCAATATTGTCATCGCATGATACAGCTGTTGATTTTAAATATTATTTGTTCCAATTAGCCAAAAGAAAAAAGAAAAAAACAACACAAACAAATCATTTTAACTTTGAGATTAAATTTTAGTATTTGAATCTTAACTTTAATACCAATTTGGTTTCATTTTTGTTGGGTCCACCTCGCTGAAAAACAAATTTACTGTTGCAAAATTTATACCTTCTGGATCCGGACAACTGATTCAAGAAAAAAAAGGGAAGAGAACCAAATGAAGAAAGAAAGAAAGAAAAATCGTTGAATAGTACCTAAAAAGAAAAAAAAAGAGAACATTGTATACATAGTACTCTCCGATGCAAGTCAAAATGATTTTGAATGTCTCTTGAGTAAAACCAAGCACTGGACATGCAAGACAATTATTGATGATTAAAATCCCGAATAAGTAGAAATTCAGCATTTGATTAATCTCCTATTTATTTTGGTTTATTATTTTCTAAGTTTCTTCATTGAGTTTAGGAAGCAGTTTGTATGCTAGTTATTATTGTCCCGAAAACTGTATTCGATGAAAAGGGACTTAATTTACTTCTATAAATCGATAAATTAAGCATGATTAATGGATAGGAATAATAAGTTTTTTGATTATATCTCACAAATGAAAAAAAATATATAAGATGAATTGCTAATTCTAACAACGACTTTCCTTTTCAGTGGTTATTCTTTTCAGCGGGAAATGAGGTGCAGGGTAGGTATGCCGTCGCGAGGGTAGGGTTTGCGAAAATCCGCTGAGGTCGGTTTCGCGTTGCGCGCGGTACGCGGTACCTTAGTTGATTTTTTTTTCTTTAGCGTAGCTTTTTTCGGAATTACGTTAACGTAGTATACTTTTCGGTACCGCGCCGGAAATCCGGGAACGAAAAAAATTAGATTTTGTTCTTTGACTGATTGATGAAGAAATACGGAGTAACGTAAAATAGGTTTCCTCTCCGTATGGTTTTGCTTTGTGACGCGTTTGAAAACGGGCATGTATTGGTGGCTGAATATTGTAAATGAGCGTAACCCATTCGGAGACCCGCGACCAAAATCCTCTCTGATCTAGCTGGCCGACAAGCAGCCACCGCGTGAATGGGTTACGGTGCACGGATTGGTTGACCGGTTGGTACCATCCGTTGGCACTACTCAGACTTAACGTCTAAAACCGATGAGAGGTCGGTACCTCGTTCGGACGTAGACATATAAAATCATTACAGGATATCAAAGCAACATGGGAAAGTTTAAAGATATATTTTTGCAACAAAAAGCATCGATAAATGCATTGCTAAGGAGAAACAACTTTTCTTTTAATCAAATTGCACAAATGGAGAAGGTTTCTCCTCAAACGGTAATGCGAATCAATAAGATCACGATTGACAGTCCTTTGCAATCTGCCAGCAAACGAAAGAATTCCGGCCGGAAAAAGAGTACAACGAGTCGAATAGACCGAAGAATTATACAGAAAGCCTATGAAAACCGTTTTTCATGTGTACGAAACTTGCATCACGATCTGGAAGCCGAAGGAATATTTATATCACGGATGACAATCAGGAGACGCTTAAGAGAAGCGAACTTACATGACAGGCGACCAGCAAAAAACCTGAAATTTACGGCCTAAATGCGCAAAGCTAGATTGGAATCTAGAAGGAATACTCAACATTGTTCCGTTTAAGATTTACTAAAGGTAATTAACATATTTTTATAATTTTCTGCTATTTTCTTGGCTTTAGGGCAACATTTTCGAATTTTGATTTGTTTTTCCTCATATTTCAGATTGTATGTACAATATTTAGCGACGAATGCAGGTTAGCAGCGGTAACAGAAAGTCACCAGTTCGTTCGAAGAAGGCCACATGAGCGATATAATCAAGCTTGTGTTGTGAAGACCTTCAAGCATCCACCAGCCGTTATATGCATGTTGTGATATGATGTGGACCGCTGTATTTTGTCAACGAGACAATGAATGCTCTCCAGTATTCTGACATATCAATTCTGCATTTCAATTTTTTGAGAGAGAGTGGAAACTGCACCACCTTTATGCATGATGGTGCTCCATGTCACCGTGCCTATTACGTGCGAAATATATTTGATGGCGGCAGTATCCCTGTTCTTCCATGGCCTGGCAATTCCCCCGACCTGAACCTATTGAAAATATATGGAGCCTCTTGAAATCGGAAGTTGATGCCTCTACTAATCCCATTGTAGATAAATTAAAGGAAAACATTTGTAATATATGGGGAAACAGTGACAAAATAAAGGACATGATCGATAAGTGCATCAACAGTATGCCCGCAAGAATAAAAGCGGTTATTAAAGCTAAGAGTGCGCTTTCGAAATATTAGTATTTAGACAGAGGTTGTATTTTATTTGTTAGTAATAAATAGTCAAGGAATAACAAAACATTTTTCTATGTTTTCGTTATTTAAAAAAAAGTGTTTTCAGGGGCAAAAGTATAAATTTTAGCAAAAATCTTAGTTTTCCTAATTCTTTGATCAGGGACTGTAGTATTATGAGCTCAAGATAAGCTCCAGACGCTCTAGGATGTGTGAATGGCACCTGGTAATACTCTCTGCCGCTGCGTTACACGACATAAAATTGGACAACATCTACTGGAAAATCGTATTCAAGACTTATATCTGCCTTATTCAATGTAAACATATTTACTATATTTAGATGATAATATTTATATTTAATTGTAAATGAAATTATAAAATGTGATTTTGCATTGCTATAACCTTCGGTTTCTATTTCTTAAAATAACCTTTTCTTATCCATTCCCCACCATTTAATATTCATGTCATCGCATGTAAGGTGGCCCAGCACGGGCAGTAATGTCCTCCCAGAGAAACCATACAGACTTTGCGTAGATGCCCCAGAGAGCCACCCGTGGGAAGAGGATCCTCTGCCAAAATTATTTTCTACGATGGTGTTGAATAATATGATGTATTACATAATAATAATAATATAAACCACATTTCTTCTACCCCATTCGATTTCTCCTTCGTTCCTTATTTTCAAGCATAGGCATAAGTAATAATTTAGCAAGGTGAATGCAAGATATTAAGTTCATTCTTCTTCAAGTAATATTTTCTATATTATACCACAAATGAAACAGTATCACCTACCAACTCATTCCAAATTCAAATAGCCAAAATATTAGCTCGCTTACCAAAATATTCGTTTGGGTGTTTACTTGACCTCAATACAACTCAATCAGTTCCTTAGAACACTTAAAGTATCAAATAACAGTAAGAGAGGCTTATCAGCATCTGTCATAGTATCCGCAAATGTGTTTACAGCTTCTATCGTGACTGGTGAAACGCATAATTGTTAGGTGAATAATAACAGTCACAAAATCAACTGTCGCCATTGCGCTTTCTACATTTGACCAAACATGTTTCTCCCATTCATGCGCGCATCATTCATATCTCTTACGTTTTATTTATTGCTACGTAAGTGCTTATGAATGTTTATTGCAAATAAATGTTTGCTATTTATTATCGTGAGTTTCGACCTTGCTGTCCTCCTTATTTGTCCTACCACACAGAATCAATCCCAAAGCTTTGAAGTATACTCAAGCAAATAAAAAGGTCAATGCGATCGTTAAAAACCACATGAAGCGGAAAAGTCATCTTAGACATAATATTATTCTGACTTTTGCATTATTGCCCGCGAAATCAAAGTACAAATTAAGAGAACATGTGTATATTGTCAATGGAACATTTGTAGGCATGTGTGGCGAGCCCACTTCTAGAACCAATCGCTGAGATTCGCTATCAGGGGGCAAATTTGGCCCCATTATCCGAACTCATTAAATTGTTGGCACATGCTGGTTGCGTCGATAAGAGAAGAAAAAGTTGTTTTCTGATGGATGTTTTAGAATGGCTATCGCATGCAACAAGTGCAAAAAAGTGAATTGCGTGTTGAAATGTTTTGTTTGATTGCGTCTCTCAGATAATGATTAGAATACAAGCGGAAGTTTTTTCGATTAAATTTCAATGAATTGGCAATTTTGAGTTATGTACTCGTATATGATTTAGAATTGTACCTTTTGTTAAAAAAAAGTTGAGTGCATGGGCGAAGGTCAACATACCTATAAGAGGATATAATTTCTTATTAAAAGATATAGAGATACAGAATATTGTACAAGAACGACCCTCAAAAGATAATATAGACTAATCGTTAAAGATACGAGTATGAATAGAAATCACATCCACTATGGCGATTGATACATAATGAATAAATAATAGTCTTGTAGCATTACAAACCATTTTGAATCCCTAATATAATTCATGTATTTGAGAAATGCTGGGAGTTCAACATAGATGCACACCAAATTTTCATTGACTGTCAGCAACGACAGTATTGATCACAAAGACATATAAACAAATGGACGAGCAACGAGAATCTGTGTACTCGTCCATGTGAGAAGCAAATTTGCCACATAAATAAGTTATAAATAACTTACGCTCTCGAAACTATATGATTCCCTCTGCTTCTCCTTCCCCTTTTTTCCCAGCCAGGTTTTTCTTTTCTCTCTTCAAAAGAATCGCTTCCCCCACTGACACCCGCGCACACCAACGAAATTTCATTTCAGTTTGAGTATAAACAACAAACAACTCTCACGGAAAACTCGAACGTCAAAGCAAAAGAAAATCGAAAAGAGCGCGAACCACGCGGGAAAACTCATGTGTCAAAGCGGATGGAAATTTCGTAAATTTTTAATTAAAACAGTGAATGAAAGTTCCGATTACGTACGCGCGATCTTTAAAATTAAAAACTTTTTAAATGTGAACGTGTTTCGCCGTGAATAGAGTGCTAAATTAAAATCATATCGCCTCAAACCTCAACTTCACACAACTTTAGCGCAGGTTGCCAATTGCTTCGGCTCTCACGACCGGTTGCGGATCCAGTACTCTCTATATCTATGATTGATCATAACGTACTGAACCAAATTGTAATGAATCGGCCCTACGCCACTGCCGAGTATTAGTCAGTCCTTATTGACGTCGACGAAATCGAAACACACCCTCTAACCTCTCGCTCTTCCTGAACCGCTTTTGTCAGCTGAGAGGAAAGTGATCGTGTGTGTGTAAACTGACGTTAGATAGGAAGCCATATGGCAGCAGGCCTTACTACTACACACATGACCATTAGTAGGCGGACTAATACATATGCAATTTGCCACCATATGACTTCCCATCTTACGTCAGTTTCCTGTGTGAGTGAACTTCAGAAAGCGGAAGGCACGGGCCAGATGGCAGGACGGCCATGCGGACTTTGTATCTGTCGTTGAGATCGTATTATATATTATACTGAGGAACGTGAAAATTATTTGTTTCGAACGTTATTATCTTAAACCTGTGACAATTAGTGTGAATTGAGAGTTGTATTACCGCGTTAACTTGGGGTGCTCCGGTCAGGCTCTTCTCGGCCCCGGATAGCTCCGTCGGAGACGGCGCAGGTGCCACTCGTTCGCCCTTTGAGCCTGATTGGAGCCGCCGAACGAGATTGCGGCTCCCCGGAGAACAATGAATACAAATTCCACCTATTCCAAAACCTTTTCTACCAATATCAATCCCTACAACACCTGAGAAACAGAAAACGCTGGATACGCCCGGAAATAACTTATATCGCGAGCTGACCACGACGGGTGCTTGGCAATCCCGCGACTCCAAGACGATGCTAGTCAATTCCCTTCTTGGGAAACAAAAATATCTTCCCGCGGACGAGCAGAAAGTTTACAAGTTGAAAAAAAATTCACTATTCAAATTAAATGAAACAACCGAACTGAGTTTACTATTATAATTTGTTAATATGATGAAATGACACAGAAGAATCTAATAACACTGCGTACGCAAATATAATTTTAAAAATCCAACACAAAATATATCTATTATAAAAGAAAACGAGAAAACAAAGAATGGTTGGCCAACACTTACGATGATTATTCCGCTGATGTGGGGATCCCCAGATGATTGATTTCTTATCTTCACTGCCAAGCTCATCGACTTATATTTTTGATTTCAGATCCAATTTCTACTATAGAACCGCCAGATACTACCAATCTACCTGATGAATGTTTCTCCGCTCGCTCGTAGCACCGTGTATCCACTAGCCACCCTGTACCGTGAAAACGTTTCGCCAACAAGAAGAGCGGGACACCCTTCCAGCCCCCTTTTATTAGCTTGTCAGCCAACGGCGTATTCGGGGAGGTTGAAGACCTTAAAAATCCCCCGGCGTGTGGTCGGCAAGGTAGTTTCCCACCACTTGAATCGACGCTTTTGCGTGTTCATGGAATCTCACTCCTGATCAGATGTACGGAGTTGTTTAGTATTGTTTCAATTCCACCATTTACCATTCGCACTCGATTTTCAATACTCTATGATATTCGGCACTTTATTAATGTTGATTATTCTTTTTAATTCATTATATTCGAATTCACTCTAATCATGTTCGCTTGAAACAATTCGCCGATCTATTAATTTCATTAGCAATAGAATCCGGGAATTGTTAATCTTTTGTTTCATTTTTTCCTTTTTTTGTGTTATAAAGCCTTTATTGTAACGTTCGTATACTATTTTCTTAGCTAATTATATTCCAGTTGTAATTCATTCGCTTTCTGGATGTTTTATGCGATTTTAAACAATTCGAACATAAAATTGTGCGATCGTTTTAGTACATAATTGCGAGTATTCGTTTTAGTGCATAATTGCGAGTATTCGTTTATATGCATTACCAAACGAAGCCATTTTTTTTAAAAGATTAATGAATGATTGTTTGGGTTTGTAAGACTATCTACATGCGAGTCAAGTTGAAACTTTCAGAGTCGGCTTATTATTCCATTGTCGAGTCTAATTGCTGTGGTCAAATATGATACTCCGTTTGCACTCAGGAAATTAAATGTCGGTTGACTACCTCCGGGGGATCGTTTCGCTAGGACAGCTACATTGCCAATGACTAACTTCGGGTTTCCATGTGCGTGGCCTCCATTCGATAATGAATCGATGAATATATTCCCGCAATTACCGTCGCTCACCAGTTTCAGAATTTGATGTTGATTCGTTAAATCATTGGCTGTTAAATTTATCACATTTGCGCTGCCCGCAGCATCTGAATTGGAGCTAAAGGTTGTATGCTCCAAAAAAAATCCTCACTAACGATTACTTGTCCAGGTTGTGCCGCTTGCAAAATTGTTGTGGTTGTAGATTGATGATTAAGAGATGATTGGGTTTGGTTCCGTGCATGTTGTTGAACTTGATGAATTTGTTGAGTTAAACTAGTACCAATTTATAATACCAAAGACATTTTTGGAGTACGTTACTTTACACTTTCTGCTCGTGGGGTTTGCGTTTATTCGCGGCTGATTACGTAAACTCATGCCAAGATCCCTTCGTGGTCGTCGCGAATGTAACCTACATGGCGTTACCCCGTAACAGTTGTTCACACAGAAAATTAATTCCGTGAGTAAATGTGTGCCAAGTTGGGAGGGGAAGATAAATTTTGTTAACCCCAATCCCTATAGGATTTAATTGTTTTTGGTGGATTAGAAATAGCATCATGAGCAATTCCTACCACAATGTAGGTTTTGTTAGAAATGATGGCGACAAAGCAGAAAAAGAGTGGAGTTCCTAACCTCAAATGCAGATCGTCATGGCGCATCGGGCACCCGGGGAATGCCTTGCTGAGGAAGGTTCTGGCCCAACGTGGACTAAAGGCGCACCCAGCTTTACGGAGTCAAGTTCTAGTGTTAATGAGCAATCTCCGAGAACTCATCACCGTTAAATCTGCCTAGCTCAGATCGACATAAAATCGGGATTCACTCACATCCGAAAGGTCCTTCGTTTGATATAAAATATTGCAAGAATTGCTTAAAATAAACGGCTTGAAAGTACAACAATTTCAAAGTAATTAGCAGGTTGGTCCCGAATATTTGAAAATTGGAATCTTTAAAATATGCTTATTGTAATAAGCATTTACTTTTCATTAAAAATCTGGAACACACCAGCAAGGAAATTGCAAAAGCCACCAATTGTACAAAACAACCCTAAACCAAATCAAGGTAAAAGGCAAAATAATTTTGTAATTGTTCGGGATTGATCTTCGCTAAAGCTATTGAAATCTTTAACGAAAATGTTTTCTTGTAACTTTGTGTACGTTTTTTTATTTTTATTATTATTTTCGGATGTCGAAATAACCCTCGAAAATCGATTTCGAAACGAAAGAAAAAGAAAAAACTTTATGTTAAATTTATGACGTCATAAATCCCTTTAAAACACTAGTATTATGATTAAAACCCAATAGCTGATAGCATTTTGTTTTGCATATTAGTTTCAAACTCGAAAAAAGAAATAATATCAAAATGTTGTAATTGAATTTAAATAAGGATAAAAAACAAAGAACAAAACAAAGAAAAAACAAAAAAACAAAGAACATTTATTTTGATCTAAGAAAAGTCAGGTTTATGCATAATTATTATTATTATAAAGTAATTCATGTTTTTTATTTGGGCAATCTTTCAGTTTATGCTTAAATTTTTTTTTTTTGTTTTATTGTATGAGAAAAATTACACGTAAAATCAAGAATCATTTTAACTGGAAAAACAAAATATATAACATGAACGACTTTCCTTTCCAGCGAACCCTTCTTTTTTCCAGCAGGAACGGTAAGTATGCCGTTACAAATGTAGGGTTTTAGAAATCCGCGGATGGCCGGTTTCGCGTCGCGCTCGGTACGCGGTACCATAGTTCGTTTTGAGTTTTTTCTTAGAGTCGGTTATTTAGCAGTCTAATTAGAGTAGAAGATTTTTCGGTACCGCGTCGGGAAAAGTAACAGAAAATTCGGAAACTCGAAATTAAATCTAATTTTTGTTGTTGTCTGACTTGTCTGAATGAAAGCTAAATACGGAATAACGTAAGGATAGGTTTCTTTTCCGTATGTTGTATTTTTAGACGCGTTTGAAACGGGCACTTGATGGTGGCTGAAACAAAGTAATTGAGCGTAATCCATTTGAAAGACCTGCGACCGAAATCCTCTCCAAACTAGCTGGCCGACAAACAGCCACCGCGAAATGGATTACGAGTGCATGGACTGGTTGGTACCATTCGTTCGCACGACTCAGACTTCACGTCTAGAACCGATGAGAGGTCGGTTCAGATTTCCTTCGGGAAATCTCGACGTTCGAGTGGTTTTAAACGGAAAATCATTACAAAATTATACTTACTTTTGATATCCTAACCAAACAAGTCCGTCTTACCGAAATGACAATAGACTTCAACAAGCTGCATCAATAACCAACTCGCCTTTTGACACAAACATCGGACTAAAGTAAAGGGATGGATTAGGCCCATCGCCATTCGATTTGACTCTGGAATAAGTCATAAGAAAGCTACTCGTCGATACAAGAGGTACATAACTATAAGTTACTAGTCATGTAAAGTAGCAGCCTGTGCGGATGACGTCAACATTTTGTCATGGTCGTTAACAACCACCATATACTTTTTCTTGAAACTTGACAGCGAAAGCTACAAATCAATGAGAATAAAACCAAACTCATGACGCAGGCGTAGAAAAATACCTCATATACCCCAAATATACTTGGCGAATATAGTATCGAAAATAGGGATAAATTTGTGGATTTTGGTGCCAAAATAATGAAACTGGTAGTGAAAGAGACGAAATGAAGTATTTTACTCAGTTTTGACGATCGGAAAAGCCAACTACATACACAGTATAATAAAGCTCCGAGTATATAAATCCGTGACAAGACCTGTGCTACGCTATAAGTGTGAAACACGGAGCCTAACTCAAGCATCTGTATTGAACGCTTTCGAGAGACGGATCCTAAGATGAGTCATCGGAGCGAAGCTAGACGAGGACCAATGGCAAATTCGATTCAACCATGAGCTGTATGAAATTTTTTGACGAGCCGGAGGTGTAATAAATCTACGTCTAGCATTCGTTACGAACAGACGTGTTTTTTTTTAATTCTACGTCTAGTACTCGTTGCGTATAGACGTGTTTGTTGTGCATTCTACGGCTAGTCTTCGTTGCGAATAGACGAATTTTTAATTCACTCCTGTCAAGTTATCAAGAACTAAATTAATTTTTTTAAAAGTCAGTCCAAAGCAAATTTTGGTTTTTATTGGAAAAAGTTTTTATCGTCGAAGGAATCGACCCACAGAATCATATCGAATATTATTTTACTTCGATAAATCAACAAAAGCAAATAATCTAAAGAATAAATCGGCACTGCTGGTATGGAGGAGCCCGACGGCATCCCTCCGTTGGGGTATACCGGGGAGAGTAGCAATATAAAGTTGATGGCAATCGTCAATAACAAGAAAAGCGCTGCAGATGGTGGGCGTAAAACTCAAATAGTTGAAGTAAACAAGAATTGATTCGACATCGAGTTGAAAATCAAGAATTGCGACTAAGACTAAAAACCCTCGAAAATATGTACAAGAGAAGGTTGAAAACTTAAGATGCAGAGCCCGTAAAGCAAATAAATTTGGAAACTAAGGCAAAGAAAGCTGTTTAACAAGTGATCCCAGAAGAAATACTAAGTACTGGATGCACTAACGACAGCCAAAACTATTATGCAGCGCTGAATGAACTTTACAACAATAAATGGACGTTGAAGAATGTATTGAAGGTAATTCTAATCAAGATAACAATGATAAATTTACTCAGTACTTAAAACATAAAAATATGAAGAAAAACCAGCTTGCAGTTCTGCTGGTCCTTCTCAAAAAGTTTCCAAAAATACAAAGTTCCGCCAATTAAAGAATACGTTAAAGTGGAAAGGATATGTTTCGGCTATTAGCAGCTGAAAAACAATTAACCAATTTCGAGATAAAAAGAGATAATTCAGAAAAAATAACAGTCAGATTCAGCTAAAAATGCACTGAATTCTGGGGAAGTTCCACATTTCACCTACACCCCAAAAAGTGAGAAGAATCAGACCTTTTTGTTGAAGGGCTTGGACTGCGGGGAGATACCGTCGATCTTTTTCAGGTACTCAAGAAAGCTGCACCTGAAATTGAATTTATTTCCGTTAAAACCTTCGTGACAAGAAGATCGACGGTAGAAAAGAAGAATCTACCACTTTACTTGGTACAGATTTCAAATAAGAGCAGTCTAAGTGGTTTTCAACAAATTAGGTACTTGAACTTCCGAGTGGCGAGGTGGGAGTGCCTCCAGACAAGGGGAAGTGAACCAATGTTATCGGTGTCAAAGGTTTGAACATTCTGCTGCCAACTTCACCATGTATTATGAATTAGTCAAATGCAAGGACGTGCATGCTCCCGGTGAGTGCGAATTGGCTCAGACGGAGCCGAAAGAGAAATTATACTGTGTTAACTGTGGTGTTTTAGTTACCCGGCATCATATCGAAGATGCTCCCGATATAAAGATGCGAGAGTAAAATTTGTCCCAAAACAAACACAAATACATCACAGTTTCTTAGCTCCGAACTTCGTCAAGGCCGGAGTATCATTTGCACTCGCCGCTAGAGGACCAGCTGAAAATGAGGTAAATAATGTAAATAATTTAAGCGGCAATAATGAGCTGCTTCTCAGAATTTACCAA